>CADCXA010000016.1:0-1200000 GCA_902806565.1 Hypoxylon rubiginosum | reverse complement strand
CTTAGAAGCTTTTAGAGAATGCGGTCGGAACGGCAACATCGTGTTCTCGCCGATCACATACTATATTTCCTCGGTCATGAATGTGTCCGGACTCGAAGACGTTGACATCGACCTGCGCGGAACGTTGCTGTGGAGCACGGACATTCAGTATTGGTTAAATCACTCCTTGGACGTAGGCTATCAGAACCAGTCGACAGCGTTCGTCCTCGGAGGAACGGACGTTCGCTTGCGCGGGTATGGCCAAGGGACTTTCGATGGCAATGGTGATTATTGGTATGAGTGGATCGCACAGCAGGAGAACACATCCAATTATCCAGGAAGACCGCATGCCATTACCTTTAACGGGCTTCGAAATTCGGTTGTTGAGGGGCTCCTTTTCCTGAGAAGTCAAATGTGGTAAGTATAGACCCAACCATTTGCTCATACACCGAATAGTAACGTGAGGCATCCCTTCCTAGGACTATGTCCATCATATATTCAGACCACGTCGTTTTCGACAGCATATTCGTGAACAATACGGGAAATCGTGCACAGAGTTGTAAGTGTCTGGTTTGGTACCTTACCATTTTCATCATCCTATGCTCACCTCATTCTTTCTAGCGAATACTGATGGTGCCGACACGATACGCTCGTCGAGCATCTCATTCAATAACTGGACAGTTTATAACGGAGATGATTCCATTTCCTTAAAAGCCGAGAGCTACGATGTCAACATCACGAATTCCCACTTTTTTGACGGCTCGGGTATTGCGTTAGGAAGCATCGGGCAGTATTACGGAGTTACAGAACATATGAAGGGACTCATAGTTGAAAATGTGACCTTTAGCAACACTTTACATGCCGTCAGTGTAGACTCAACCTTTCTTGCCCCTTATCTGCCCTTACAATACTACACCTACCGCTAACAACTGTTCTGCTCA
The DNA here is from genome assembly GCA_902806565.1 of Hypoxylon rubiginosum. NCBI lineage: Eukaryota > Fungi > Ascomycota > Sordariomycetes > Xylariales > Hypoxylaceae > Hypoxylon > Hypoxylon rubiginosum. Next base: position 1,199,080 of record CADCXA010000016.1, on the reverse strand, counting down.
CAGGTATACTTTAAAACTTGGACCGCCGAGCAGAATGGATATCCTCCAAACGGCGGCGGCGGCGGATTTGGAGGTAATTTTTTATGCTTGAGGGGGATACCAAACATGCTTAACGTGATGATATCCGCCGTACAAAATCCAACTCCGAGAAACAAGCTAACGATATTCAATGGACAGACGCGTCCGATATGACTTTCACCAATCTTTCCGTGAAAAACATGCGCGGCTCCGCGTTCGCCATATCCCAGTGTACCCGGTTCAGCGGAGCGCCGGGGACTGGGAATTGCACTAGTTCTTTATTCCAGATCCACGATATTACGGTCCGTAATATGTTCGGCACAACGTTGTCCAGGAATGTGGCTAGTCTGCAGTGCAGTGCTGTTATGCCTTGCAGCAATATCGGTCTCTTTGACATCGATTTGAAATTTTCCAATGGGACAGAAGCAGACCAGTACCTCTGTGGGAATGCAGAGTCACCAGAAGGTTTCCAGTGTACCGGCGAACCATGTGTGGTAAGTTGTTGTTCCATATATGTCACGATGCTTATGTCACGATGCTTATGTCATGATGCTTATGTCATGATGCTTATGTTATGTCATGCTGCTTACGTAGCATATAACGCTACGTAAGCGGTCTGCCGATCAGAGCGCGTTCTTTCCTTTTATTTACCCGCGAAACAACATATTCCCACCGTATGCTAATATCCTTGTCCTTGCTACAGGGAGGGACAGCGACAGGCGAATGTTAGCGTGAAAGGAAGCCGCATATAGATAGGGTGGATTTAATACAATTAGGTACTGAGGTAATTGCATTAACTTAAAACTATTATCTAGGAGAGGAGCAATAACATGGCCGGAACAGCTCTCCTCACTGTGTACTCAAGTATGGTCTGTGGGCTGTGGGCTGTGGGCTGTGGGCTGTGATGACCTACAACCGGCTATATAGGACTGTTCTAGATGCCTGTCAACGAAGCTTCGTCTGCGGTCTACTTTATCCTTGCGAGCCAATCTGTGTATTGTAGGGCATCCTCTTTCTGAAAAGGAAAGGCGGCATATGTCGGGACATCACTTATAGAGTGCAATCAACTGCTAATTTGAATGGTGATCTTATCATAAGCGAAGATGGTATAGTAGCAGTCGAACTCATCTTTTTCCCGGCATACTTTCCACCAATTATCCGGTTCCAGAAGGCTGGCTGCTCGGGGCTGCAGGCATGGGGGATAAATACAAGGACGAGATACAACTCCAGATCCTCCCGGGGGAAGCTAATTTTCGGAGGCGAGCGGAGGCTATACGACTACTTGCGCAATTAAGATATCTAGTTCCCATTCCCGCTGATCATCTCTTGCTTCCTTTGCTGTCGACGGCTTGGTTCTCCAGTATCAGATCTGAAAGAGTCTCAGCCCCTGAATCGCAGCCATGAAGGTCTCCGGCTTTATCGCGGGAATCACCGTCGCGACATCTGTTTTCGCAATAGACCCGCCGCCTCCGCAGATGCCGATTGTCTCGGGAATCGTGTCAGACACACCCGGGCAATGCTCTCCCGGACAGAGCATGAACATCACCTTCCTACCGGACACCCTTAGACTCGACCTTCCCAGCATGCGATTTGGAACGGAAGGGCATGGCAGAACGGATGAAGTGGCTGTGTGCCAGTTCACGGTAGATTTCACGTCCTGGTGGTACAAGTATCGTTTCGCGATACAAGACGTGACGTATAGAGGACATTTAAAAGCGACAGATGGTGTTCAAGCAAGTCGACCTTCCTCTTCCTCATCTTCTTCTATGTCTTCGATTGATTGACAATTTCTACCCTTTCATTCACAGATATACAAGATGACCGCAAATACCATCCTCAGGTATGAAAACCGAAAGCTCAACTCAGGAAGAGCGCCGCCCGATATTTGGAACGTATCCATGTCCACGATGGTATGTATGTCTGCTCCCCGGCCATTTAACCACGTTCGGTTTCCGTCCGTTTGGTGCAGATTACGCCTGTTATGAGTTAATAACCACCTCGCAGATTGACGACAAGGCGACGACGGCAATTGGAGGCGAAGGAGACTTCGACGAAGACTTCGCAGTGAAGCAGAACAGCTCTCATTTGGAGTGGTCGATGTGCATGGACGGCGGCGAGGGTACCGGCGACGTCAAAACAAAGCTATCGTTTATCCTTGCTGTGACAACAAGCGATAAAGATAAGACCGGGAAAGGCGTCGGGGCCTTGGTCCGCGGGATGTCATTCGATTTTGGCGTCGTCTGGGAAGAATGCTATCCAGACCGGATGGTCAAGAACGCTTGGGGCCAAACCAGGATTGACGATTTTTCAGTGTGTACGTATAACAGCGCCAATCAAACTTCGCGCGTAAACTCGCGAGAATTACGTCGTGGTCCTGGCGTGATGTTATAGGTAGTCTGGTAGCAGTCAGGATAGGCCAGGGGATAGGTACCTTTCGCGAAGATGCAAGTACATAGTGGTAACTGATCAAGCTTCCGTATGGGCCATCATAGGGTGGACCATAAGAACCAAAACTTGACACTCGTAGGACTCTTATCGCTTCTCTCCTAATCATCGAATATTAAATGTCCAGGCCTTCGTTCGTAACCTACAAATTAGAATAAAAATAAAATCATGGCATCTGACAGTATTCGTATATTTAACAGCACTACCTTCCTACTCATTCTTACACCATCTCACACCCATCATCTTCAAGTTTACCCGTGATCCAGAATGTGAGTGGATAAGAAGAGTGACATGTGCGAAAATTAGTGTATGGCTAGCCCCCTTTCCTCTTCTTTGGCGCTCGTCTTCATTTGTCGTCTAGAGCTCATTTAACCGTTTCGTCATTAAGAGGACTTTGAACCAGCCCTAAAACCACGCCCGCATCCCCAATTTCCTCAATCTTCCCATCCTTCATCAAGACTACAGCATCTATCCCTTCCCTCAGGCGCGACACGGCCGCACCCACTCGATGAGCCACCATGATGACCGTGTGTCCCCCACATGTGAACTCTTCGTGGACGATATCGAGCATCAGTTCTTCGGTTTCCAGATCCAAAGAAGAAGTCGCTTCGTCAAGCAAGATAATAGGCCTGGCGCCTGAAGTACTTATAGCATATACCTGCAACATCGCGCGTGCGAGGGCTAGCAGTTGCCCTTGTCCCACGGATATTGGCGGGAGCGAACCAAGTGCCAAGTCCAAAACTGGATATGCGGGTACTTGTGCAGTACTTTCGTCGTTCGGGTCTGCAATTACTCCGTCCTGATTTACACCTTGGCTAAAATGCCGCCATAATCGTACTTTAGAGAGGACGCTAATGATAGTGTCGTTGGAGAGGGACTCGGATGGATCAAGATTAAATCGAAGAGTCTGTTGGCTAAAGAGCAGGGGCTCTTGAGACACAGTCACGAAGCAACGTTCACGTACGATCGAACGTGGAACGAGGCCAACATTGACGCCGTCGATAAGAATCGAGCCTGACTTCAAATCCAATAGCCTGAGCAGGGTAAGCAGTAAAGAACTCTTGCCACTGTCGAGTATCGTATTAGCCTCGAGATTGCGGGAATACGTGAAAACACCCACCTTCCAGTTCGGCCGCAGATGACAATCTTTTGCCCCGGCTCAATTCGTAACGACACGTTATTAAGGGCGGTTGTTTCCGTAGTGTACGATGCCGTAATACCACGAAGCTCAATCCGACCAGACGACGGCCATGTCTCTGGAGGCAGGAAGGACTCAGCGGGCTGATCCTCGGGGAGCACTTCGCCTTCGAGGTCCTTGATCCTAGCGATAGCGCCAAGGGAAATCTCCAAGCTGGTCCACGACTCGACGAGCCGGAGTAGTGTAGTGTTGGCAACCAGTACCATATTTAGGGCAAGGCCGACATGACCTCCCGATGTTGCATCCTTGAGAAGTACAGCGAGGGCGATGACGCCGACAGCGATTCCGGCCACCAGCAGATCGAGGACAATCCTAAGCCAGCACTGAAGACATAAAAGGATATAGAAAGGCTTCTGCGATTGGTCGAGATCTTGGAGATGTTGAAGCCTCGCTTTCGGCAAGCCTCCAAAAGCACGTATCGTCGGCAGTCCCTCCATACTCTCCAAGAAGCCGATATAAACTGCAGATTTCGACTCCAATTCCAGAAGCCGGAGCTGCCGAGATGTTCGGAGATATATCTTTTGCACGACATAGACGACCACGAGACACAAAGGGAGGGTGAATGCCAGTAGCTTCTGAGCTACGAAGAGCAGAGCTGCTTGATCTGCACAGCTATTAGCTCGACGGTTTCCTTCTTGCAGTAGATTATATGATGCCTACTTAGTAACTTGGTGATCTCTGCGATATTTGTCAGTGTCGATCTTAAAACAGTCCCAGAGTAAATTTAACTCACGAACAGCTGTTGACGAGAAGGCAGATGGGAGTTGAGTGTCCACAAGCTGAAGATCCTGGCTAAATCTGGGCATTGTAAGCTTCGTGACGGTCACCATATCAAGAACTATACCTGTTTAAGATTGACCCATTGTCGGTCCTATAGAAGTATAGCATGGGCGCGCTGAACAGCTGTTAGCTCTATTGTTTCCTTCTTGCAGTACATTCCGTGATACCTAGTAATGGTCTTGAGGAGCCGTGAGTGTAACACCTTTCCCGAATGCGGTGCAATGAGGATAGCAGTAGCCCTGTTACTCGTGTCAGCTTCCACCGCGTTCTACTCCTATGATAGGTAACCCACCACACGCCCCCCATGGTAGTTACCCAGGCCATGACGTTCAAAGCAACATAACCGCAGATGAAAACCCAGTTGTTGCCTGAGCTTGAGTCGGTCCACATCTTGAGCCAATATTGTGGGAAAGTAATGAAAAAGCTGCAGCAACATTAACCTTACAATCTCGTGTGACGAGGTAGGCATCTTCAACATTGATGGCAGCCGGGGACACATACGAGTAGGATGCCACGCAGCCAACCATGAAACCCACATTTCCGAGGCCGGAAGCCTTCATGTAGTAGCCTGGGTACAATTAGATGTGTTTTTCTCAGAATTAAATCATCAATCTTACCGTAAAGCGCCGAATCGCCCGTTTTCCGCTTGATATTGACAGCAGCGTCGTCAAGTAGTCGCTGTGGCTGGGGAAGCTGGTCCGCGGCCTTAAACTCATTGTCATGGGCATTAGTCTCCCTCGGGATCATTTTTAACATTCGCGAATCCTGGGAGGCGAGTTTATTCCATTTTCCTTGCTCTTTGATCCGTCCCGCTTCGAGGAAGATGACCTCGTCTGCGAGAGGAAAGTATTGGGCTTTGCCGAATGGTCAACTCAGAAAGCTCAACGAGAAGTGTTATGAGATGCTCACTAGAATTACTTATTATAAACACTGTGGTTCCGAATCTTTTAAAGAGACTGTGTGAGCCAAGTAAGTTCTCGACGATTTGGTTCTCGGTTTTGCCGTCAAGAGCACTAAAGGGGTCGTCTAAGATGAGAATCTCCGCTCGAGAAAATATCGCTCGCGCGAGAGCCTGGGTTCCGTTAAAGAGTTATAGATGCAAGACGGATTGGAAATACTTACTAATCGCTGACGTTGACCACCGGAGAGGTTAGTGCCTCTACTGCCAACCAGATATTCGTCTCCTCCTGGAAGTGCATCGATGTCCTTGGTAAGACAACAGGATTTCACCACTTCTTTATACCACTCTGAGTCAGTAGCAACATGTTCCTCTGCGAAGCTCGTGATGATCTGCTTAATACTGTTGTTTGGCATCCAAGAAGGTGCTTGAGAGCAATAACCAATACGCTTACAAGAGACTACAGCTTTTCCAGTTGAAGGAACCTCACCCAATATAGAACGGATTAGGACCGTTTTGCCAGCACCTGTCGCTCCAGTGCACATGACGATGGACCCTTGTCGCACCGTCATATTGACGTTCTCTAGCGCAAGGCGAGATTCTCCCACGGACAGACCTGTCAAGCTGATAGCTGAGTGCAAAGCAATATTTGGTTCATTTCGAGCAGCCTCGGGCGCAGGGGCTGCTGCTGAACTACTGGCCTCAATCCTCCGATCATGGCGAGATGGTCCAAGAAGAAACTCTTGGATCCTTTCGAAGTTTGCTAGGCAGGCGATGACACGGGGAATGATTGTCATCACCATGTTCGCCGGGTGAGTCACCATAATCAGGATCGCAATAGTTGTGAATGCAGTCTCGGTGTCCAAATTGTCCCCTCTCACTTTTGCTAAGACGGCGTAGAGTACGAGGGTGAGCACCGGCGCGAACATGCCAAGGAAGTTTGCTGATCCAGTGTAGGAAACATTCATCCATCGGACTTTGTTTGCCATGTCGAGCTCGTGCTGCCGTAGCCTTTCAACGCGTTCTGATATTACACCCTGTAAGCCAAGCATCTTAACGCTCTTGATAGTACCTATAGCAGCGCTTATCATAGAGATACGATTCTGGGTTGCCTTATTCCAACTACCTTGCCTTTTCCGCAGGTTCTTCGCGACGTATTGACTCATACGGGAACATACTATAAAAGTCGTAGTGAGCAAGGCACATACGTGACGACTGACCGGCGTTGCCTTTGACTTACGAACGATGATGATAAGCGGCACGGGGAAGAGCCAACCAACCTCCCTAGACAACAACAGAATTCCAATAGTGACTTCAAGAACTTGGCCCCATGTCTCGTGGAACATCTCGCCGATTGTATCAAGGCCATCGACGTCAGTGCTAAAGAGTGTCAACACTGTAACTGTTAGTGCGAAGTAGTTCCAGCAGAGACAAGCCTTTAAGAGATGTCGCGCACCGCTACCTTCGCTGAGTGTTTCAGCGTAAGAATTCATAGTTTTATCATGAATCAATACCACGAGAGCGGCTCGTACCATGATCCTCAACTTGCTAAGGGAATGCTGATAGGCCGTGGTAAAGATCTGCTCATAGGTTTAGCAATCAGCTACCTACCCATTGCGATTAATATAGGTACTTGGGCTTACAGCTAATCCAATGTACACAACTGCAGCAACAGCAACGAGTCTCTGCCCGGTCCACGCTTTTCTGTTGAGCTCGTCGCTCGTAACATATACGATGGCTTGGCTGATAAGAATCGGTTGCGAGTATCGAAAGAAGGTAAGAAAGATCCTCAGCGGTATCACTAGGAGGAATGGCTTTTCGAGACACCTGAGTAACACCTTTGGAAGTGTCATACTGTCCTCAGGTTTCGCTACGTTGCAGTATGTCAAATATCAGCTATCCCTCTCTTACGTGCGAGATTAAAGAACTCACATCTCTGATCCCAAGCGCGTAGAGCTGCGGCGCGGATGGGTTCTGATCGTAACTTCGTATTAATCGATGGCAACCCCGAACCTAAGAGAACGTTGCCGTACCCTTGAATGAGGATAGGGTTGATCCAGCCGAAAAATATCTTGCTTAGGATGCTAGCCTCCTCTTCAGTAGACGTCTCATATTCATAGGTGGGCACTTTCATAGGCCCCTTTCGAAGGTTTTCCGTGATAAACAAGGCGAACTCGACTATAAGCTGTGGCAGTAGCACATCCTGCATGAGGAAACTGCGCTGCTCCTGGAAGGTTCTCAGTGCTTCGACGCCATCTCGAATGAGACACCATGACAGATAAAGAATGATCATGCTAGACGGCCGGACGCTCCAGTGATGCTGTATCCACGATATGACACATAGCGCGCTAGCCGCCAGAAGCTCAAAGGTCCTGCTAAGCTCCCGATGCTCTGCTGTGACGAGGCGCTGAATGCTGAATGCAAGAAGTAGGGTTGATAAAACCTACTATTTCATTAGCTGATAGTTTCTATATCACGGCATGGTGAAATGATGCATACCGCCTTGGCGTATCCCTGAATGCTGAAAGCGACAACAGGACGCCGCCCCCTCCGTATGCAGGCCTGGAAAAAGGCCCAGCTTATGAATAGAATCGACACGACAATCGAGACATCGTCGATGGCGTCTACAGAGCCCATAATCCAGGGCATGATTATGGGAATAGTCGCGACTACAGTTCTCTCATTTGGGCAGATGGCGAGGATGGCCAAGAGGAAAGAATTCAGTCAGCAAGTCAGTCCAAGGGTTATTAATTATTACCTGGTACTGGCCCCCTTGACATTATCGCGCGCGCCAATTGGAATCACGCAATTGATGGCCAGGGTCTGAGCGCGAGAACTTTTCTCGTATTCAATCTCTCATTCCAGCACCCCAAGTAGGAACTGGTAGGATTCAAAAAGATACGGTACATAAATATAGATGGCATCAAATTCTCCAATACCTACCTCATACATAACCTCCAATCGTAGATACTTCGTACCTTAGGTGGGTAGTTACATTTGCCGTCACTCTTGGGGCAGCTTAGAAATGCCTTCTAGCCGCGCCTTGATCTGGACTGCTAGGAGCTGGGAAAAGTAACGACAGATGGCCAGGTTGCCGCCTATGAGGTAGGTACCTAGTTAGCAGAATCCATTTAATAAACGAGTTGGGCTCGGGGAAGGGTAGTTTTACCATGAAACCAAAGCCCCGGAAAACCACTAGGCCGCCACATCGTCCTTATCTCACCCTCTTCGTCATAACCCCAGACATTACCAACCTTACTCGCGACCTCCTCCCCGAAGATAGCCTCGGTGGCAGTCCTCATGTTCTGGTATCCCGTCGCGCAGACGATCTCGTCGGCCTCTAGCTCCGTCCCATCCTCGAGCTTCACGCCGCGCGGCAGAATTTCGCTGACGCCTACGCCGTGCTTGACCTTGATCTTGCCGTCGATGATCAGCTGCGACGTGCCGACGTCTATATAATATCCACCGGCGCGTTGGAGATATTTCACCCAGAGCCCGCAGTTCATCGGACCTCGATCCGTTTTGAAGCCCGCCTCGTTAAGACCAGCAAGAATTTCCTTGTCCTGTACTTGCTGGAGCTCGTTGATATCGGCATTAATCGCCTTATAAATTTCGCTTGGTTTGCTCCACGTGAGGAGGTCGGCGACTTCAACTGGTGGTCCGTCTTCGGAGTACAATGGTCCGGTTAACAGTTCTGATACTGCCTTGCTGCTCATGACGGTAGTCGACGACCGCTGGAGCATGGTCACGTCATATCCCCTCTCGTAGAAATCTTGCGAGATGTCCATCGCGGAATTGCAGGCGCCGATCACGATGGCTTTCTTCCCCTTTCCGTCCTTCTTGGCACCTTTGAACTCGGAAGAATGACAGAGCACATCGCCCTCGAAGCTCTCCATGCCCTTGAAATTTGGGTAGTTCCTCTTTCCGGAATGCCCCGTGGCTTGGATGATATGCTTCGGGTGTAGCACGCGAACTTCGACTGTACCATCATTCTTTTTCCGTTTAAGAACTGCAGTCCACTGCTTCTTCTTCTCATCCCAGCTGCTGTACTCGAGGCTCGTGTTATTCCATACATTGAGTTCGAGCATCTCAGCATACGACTTGAGGAAGTTTGCCAGCTTATCTTTTGGAGTGTACACTGGCCAAAAGTCTGGAAATTTGATATATGGCATGTGATCATATCCTACACTGTCATGAAGCACGAGGTGGTGGTACCGCTTCCTCCAATTATCACCAATATTGTCGTTCTCGTCGATGATGAGGGTCGGAACATTAAGCATCTTCAGTCGGGCATGGATTGAAAGACCAGCCTGTCCGCAGCCTTGCAAGAGGTGAGCTAATCAGGGGTTGACTGACGAATGGCAAGCTTGGACTTACCAATGACAAGTACATCGGGATCAGTCTTTTCAAAGTTGAATTCCTCCTCCCTCCTTTCAAGCCAGTTCCTCCTCTCTTGTTGGAAACCATGCTGGGCACCGTTTGCCCTCAAGTGACGAAGTGGCTCCGGATGTTCGTTGAACTCGGTCATCGATGTGAAAAGGGTCCAGATTTTCCAATCAGTTCCATCGTGAATAAGGCGGATGTGGCCAGGGCCGGATCCGTACTTTGTCCTACACCAGCTTTTAGCATTTTGTCAATGGCGTCAGTCCATCCGCTGCTTGGGTGTTCTTTCAGAGTCTTCCAAGTCTACGGGGCCAACACTGATGTCGGCAAAAACTGTCTTCACGACAATCCTCTGTAGAGCTGCCAAGCTCAGGTGGAAAAGAGAACATACATACAGCGTGCGGATGAAAACTTGAATCCCATGAACAGACCCGTCGCCTCTGAAGGCGACTACTTCTGGCTCAACATTCTTGGTCGCATATTCCTGAACTGTTTCAACTTTCTCAAGGTGATAGACATTGCCTAGGAAAGAAACAATCTTGTTTGTTCCCTTCATAGTTCGGAGATCCCAGGTCATTCCAAGGTGATCTCGCCAGTACCCATTCTCTAGGAAGAGACCGGCAATACCCTCATGATCTTGCTTCGAAAGCAACTCGTTGATCGAGCCCACGATCTTGGAGGCCACCTTGGGTGCATCCACGGACTCATCTTTAGTAGTTGCGGGCCACGACGCGATAGGTATGTCCACAGATCCAGGAACCACCCGCTGGCTTGAGGGAGGAGAGGCTTCGGTCATGGTCGTGGAGTTTTGGAGATGTAGTATAATATATCAGGCAAGACGGCGGGCTCCAATGCCAGAGGATAGAAAGCTAGAAAGTCGCAAGGCCATTAAATATTCGCTTTCCATCGCACGACAGGCTCAAAGACCCCGCACACGACGGCCGATAGAGGATATATCTCATTCCACCGAGAATTGCGGTTCAGCAAATCAACGTATGCATACCGAAGGGTCATTCTTAATGCCGATGGGGTTGGCAAATTGAGCGCTCGTCCGAAACGCGAAAAGACTGTATCTCTCCCCGCAGATCCTAACAAACAATGGATTCGGCCTGCGTCGTAGTATGACTATTAGGGACGGCGCTTGGTTCTGCTCGGTCTTCGTGGGATACTACAGCGTCGCAGAAGTGGAATCTCCCCATCACCCCGCATTCTACCATTGCGGAGTTGATCTGGGGTAGGTAATAGCTGTATAGCTTCGAGGGTAGACATATGGCTTACTTGAACCGGTAAACCGAGCGTAGTTCTAATATCTCCTATGGGTTCGAATCTGACGTGTATCTTTCTAAGATGTCAAGGTGATCACGTTCCTATAGCCGTCGAAAGATGCCGTACTCTGCTCTGCCACTAGATAAATGCGAACAGCCCCGGTGTCGGCGTACGTGCTATTGACTTTCTCTCGAGATGCTTCACCTTGCACGCCATAGGCCATTATCATGCATACATGGTCGACTTTGAACATCGCCTACTATGGCTTCGTTAGGCTTAGGGAGTGATATGTGGAGTTTTGTAAGGGGTAGGTATGTGTACCTACCAGGTAGGCATCTTATACGAGTAATGTACGCTGCCCATTAGTAATAATTGGGTGTATGTACGAAGAAGACGAGTAATTGTGTGTTCGAGTTCATCGTCGTCGACAGTAAGCTACATGTAGTTGTAGTTGTAGACGGTTGCCAGTGAGACACATCGATTCATGTTGGTGTTGGTTTGGGTCTCTTAAAAGTTTGGATGCGATGTGTGACACATCAGTATATTTCCCTGATAGACACGAGGACCGCGATTCACGGTTGAAAATTTACTCCTACTATTTTTCATACACAAGTGACCTCTTCCGTCATAAGAATTACGCGAATACTTTCATTCTCAATGTCAAGAGGCGATACTGACTGCCTATGTACTCCCTATGTACTTTTCGGCCGAGTCAGATCAAATGTGTGGGGAGTAAGAGAAAGCTGGTGATCGACACATGGGAGCGTAGCCCATAGGTGTAAGAATATTATGGATCATAGCTGGCTGGCTGGGTCATAGAAACCCTCCAATAAGATCCGATCTCATGTAAGGATAGTGACAAGGGTAGTCCCCTTCCTTTCAGCCCTTGACTTGCTGCTTGCTTGATTTCGCCAACCGCCAACCGCCTTACCGCCGTCTCCAATAAGGGCTTTCCCTCTCCCTTCACGCGCCCATCCACTTAGACGTGCCGAAATCAAGATTTTTTTGTGGTTTTATTTTAGGCTTGCTTTGCTGCCGTCGCATCTGAAAAAGACGCCTTTTGTCCGAAGCTTACCAAAACGACGCTTCCAATGACGAAGCACTCCCACTCCGAGTCCTCCATGCACCGCGTCCCATCTTCGGGAGCAGTCGAGCATGGCTACCCGAGTGGACATCTTGGACACCTCACCGAGCACGAGGAGCAGGCTTTGGTAGAGTTCAAGACTCTTCTAGAGGAGAAAGGCTTATATCAGCCTGGGAATCTGCCGTCCCACGATGATCCTACCCTCCTGTATGTAGAGAGACTGCCGCTCTCCATCCTTTCCTATCCCTGTAGTCGCGTTGGGTCGGATTCGGTATTGACGCTGTCACCAATGATGTAGCCGATTTCTTCGCGCGCGAAAATTCGTTCCCGAAGATGCCTACGTGCAATTCAGCGAGACCGAGAAGTTTCGCAAGGCAAACCAGATCGATGTTCTCTATGACACCATTGATATCGACTCGTATGAAGCTTCTAGGAAACTTGTATGTACTTAAGAATAATCCACGGACTCTTGCACACACCTTCGCAAACACTCTTGGCGTAGACACTAACCGTTGTTATTTTGTCTGATAGTATCCTCGGTTTACTGGACGGCGTGATAAGCGGTACGCAGTTTCGACTTGCAATAGACCTTCGAGGATGATTAAACTGATACTCTTTTTACCAGAGGCATTCCGATCTACGTATTCCAAATTCGACACCTCGACTCCCACGCGGTATCCAAATATGAAAAGTCGACCGAAACGACGTATAGTAGGGCAAAGACGGACGGAAAGACGCCCGCCAAGTTGTTACGGCTGTTCGCGCTGTACGAGAACCTGACGAGATTTGTTCAACCGCTATCGTCCGAGTGTACCGATCGCCCCCATCCCGAGACTCCAATCACCCTCAGCACCAACATTGTCGACATTTCGCATGTCAGTCTGCGCATGTTCTGGAACTTGAAGGCTCACATGCAGGCGGCAAGCCAGCTGGCGACCGCGCATTACCCCGAGACCCTTGATCGTGAGTCTCTTCCAAGGTCGACTTTATTGCGTATGAGACATAATGATGATAAGAGACGTGCTAATATGGGAACTAGGTATCTTCATCATCGGGGCACCAATGTTTTTCTCGACGGTATGGGGCTGGATCAAACGGTGGTTCGACCCTGTCACTGTATCCAAGATTTTCATACTCCAGGACCACGACGTGCTACCTGTCCTGACCAGCTTCATGCACCTAAAAGACATTCCTAAGAATTATGGTGGCGAGCTGGAGTGGGACTTCTTCGACGAGCCAGCATGGGACGACGAGGTCGAAAGGGTATGCCAATGGGAGAATGGTCATACCGCATTTCCCCCAGGTCCATTGTACTGGCAGCCGATTGATGAGGGCAAACGGCTCGAGTGCATCGCGGTCGGCAGCAAGGGCGAATCCGATAGAAGAGAACGCGTTTGCACCATCACAAGGGCCTACCCGCCCAAGTCTACCGAAGACACACTTGTTTCCACTACCGATTCCCAGACGGCCGACACTCTAGAAGGCGAGGAGACCTTCGTGACGCCTACGGAGAAGCCCATCATAAATGGCGAAGTCTCCACAGCGAACATCGCAGCTCTGTCTATCTCCGAGAGTAACTAATGGAGCAGAATACATATAGCTACGCTATCTAAGACGGCTTGCACAGCAGCCTGATGCTCTAATTTTGAAAATTGGAATCATTGGTATAAGGGCTAAAGATACGAATGTTGGGGGATATATAGACGTTATACCTTAGAGGTACGCATGTGGCGAACCCGTAAATGGAACCAAATATCGGGACATATCAGTTCATGATACGGCGACACCTAATCTAGCAAAGGTGACGCATCGGCGCATAAATCCGGGAATATGGGTGTGCATTTCCTCTCAAGGGGGTTTGTAATGGTGGCATTGGTGGCATTAGTGACATAGGAGGTAGACACGTATTTCCAACCTCAAGTATCAAGTAAATGCATCAGCTCCGAAACTCCTGACACCTAACGTTCCAAGCCTCACTCTATGGCCCTGGTGATCGTACAAATATCCCAATCTATCCTCTATGAACCTCACCCTCTAATGAATATATGTCATATCGCCGTTCTCATCCAAGCTAGAGGCTTCATACGCCCCTCCGCCTCCTCCACTCCTTAATCCCGTTCACGATCTCGTTCCAAGAGACGCCATCTCTGACTAGCCACATCGTAACGCCGAGGGACTCTGTATCTCTATTCCTGCTCTCGTCATCAAAGAACAGCATCTCGTTGTACGGAATGCCCGTCCTTTTCCCTAACGTTTCGAAATGCCGTATTTTGCTGCTAGGGTAGATCTCGAGTCCCGCATCGAAGAACTCTACCGCCTTCCTCGCCTTGTCCTTCTTACTCCCCCCTTCCGCGCCGGCACCGTTAGTACCCTCTAGCACGCTGCTCAGGGGCGGCACGTGCAGCAGCTTCAACATCTCGCGGCCCAGGTCGGGCGCGTGAGTGCGGCTGGCGACACCCAGCTTGACGCCGGCGCGGGCGAGACCGTGCAGCACCGAGGGCACGTCTTCGAAGAACGCGAAGGTCTCGCCGACCTTATCCGTGCAGGCGTCGTGGGCCGCGTTGGGCCGCAGCGGCGGACACACGTGGGTGTCGACCCAGAAGGGCCATAGTGTGTAGTCGAGGTCGAAGACGATGGCACGCGGGAGCGGTTGGCCGTCGCTCAGGATGGAGGGTAGAGCGGCGGGTATAGTCTCCGTCGAGGTCGGCTGTTTGGACAGCTTCTTCGGCATGTTTTGATTGGAGAATGGGAGGCTGCGAGGTCGGGACCGATTGGTGGGGACGGGGACGGGGTTAAGTGCAGGTGACAAGCAAGTCTAGGACGAGAGGAAGTAAACCGATACCAAGTACGAACTTGGTGTGACAGATGTGACGAACGATATCACGCTTGTTGCGCTGTTGCGTGTGTTGCATGAGTCCAAGGCTAAGACTAAGACTATGTGACGGTCATGGAAATATCGCCGACGCCGATTTCGAAGAGATCACATTCATTTTTAACCCCGCCATCTCTCGATCTGCCTTGCTCGATTGGCCCCTCTGCCCCTCTAGTAGCCCCTCTAGTAGCCTCTAGCTCCCTGAGGGGTAAAGTGGCAGACTTGCCGGCCCGCCTGCTACGTCACTCTTCTAACTGCCAGCCGCCCACGGCCGTATTCTATTTTTCCCCTTTCCCCTTTTCCCCAAATTCCAAGTGCCTGCGGGGTCAACTATTTTCGTCTACGCTTCCCATCCCAAGAGACTCGAGACTTTCAACCCATGTTATATTAAAAGCATGTAGTGTCACATCATCGAACGTCGGATTTTTCAGGCCGAAACGCGCGAGATCGGATATCCCATTACATGAGCATTATGTATCACCCCAACTATGTAATTTCTAAGCTACAATAAGCTGCCTTATGTGACCTTACCAACCCCGTCCGAGCCTCGCTAAACCTTCCAGCGTTGCTCGAATCTTGGCGTTGAAGCTACCAATATGCCTCATGGCGTTTCCCAGTCTTGGGTCCAGGGGGTATGCTCGGATAGCTACTCATCAGAAACGTGCGTAGTTTGCATTGTTCGGGATCTTAGGGTCAAGATCCCCACAAGACACCAGCGAATTATGAACTGCCGAAGGTCTTCCATGGCACAGACACCAACATTCATGCGGGGCCGCGGCTTGTGGGGGTGGGCTCCCCCTAACACGCGTTCTGCCTGTCTGGAATGTGCTTGGTGCTTGAACAAGGGGGAAAGCAAACAGCTCCATCAATAGTCTTTGAGCTCCCCCTTGGCCCTTGGTCTATAGGCACATATGACTGCCTGGGTAGGGACATTGATTCGCCGCTTTGCCCGCGGACGGACTCCTCCACCCACCTTCCCGGCTTTAATCGCCTCGTACTACTAGATACATCGTATATAATATGCCTGTATTTCGCCCATCACGCATTGGGGCCTAGTCCCTTTGTGACCTCACTTGTATATACCTGTCTATTGGAGAACCTACTGTTTTCAACAACGAAAACCCTACATCAACATTTCCAGTGACCAAGAAGGAATTCAGGTGACGACTATTCAACATGGCGGAGGCACCGAGGAAGATCATGCTTAAGCACATTGCCCATGTCTATTACAAGTATACAGACATGGACAAAGCTACGACATTCTTAGATGACTTTGGCTTCACCGAGGAGAAGAAGGTTTCCGACGGCAAGATCTACTACAGAGGATATGGCAAGGAGCCGTGGGTGCTCTGTGCCATCAAGGCGGACAAGGCAGAATTTGGAGGTGTCGGCTTTGCCGTCGAATCAGAAGAGGACCTGCGGATTGCGGCTGAGACACTTCCGAAGGCGACCAAGATCTACGAGTTGGACGATGCGCCAGGCGGGGGCAAGTGCGTAACCTTCTACGACCCGGTCGATGGATACCCGATGCACCTCGTGTACGGCCAAGAGTCGGCGCAAATGCTGGATATCCCGTTGCCGCACGAGCCCGTGAACTACGTGAGAAGACTCGGATACAATGGCCGGTAAGGTCTCGTACTGACAACAGCGTAGCCCACCGAGAAGAACCGACCTGCCAACAAGTTCCAACGATTCCAAAAGCGGCCGGCCCCGGTCCACAAGCTAGGTCACTTCGGCGTAAGAACTGTGAGCTTCGCGAAGTCTTACAAGTTCTACTGCGACCACTTCAATTTCCTGGCTAGTGACGTAAGCATTATCCTCTAAACGATTGTTCGTGTGACGGGAGGCTCACTCTTACGTAACAGCTCATCCACGATAACGAGGGTATCGACCGAACGGTCTTCTTCCGGCTGGATAGGGGTGACGAAGAAGTCGACCATCACGTGTTCTTCTTCGCCGAGGGGAGGTCGTACAAAGTGCACCACTCCTCGTTCGAAACGCACGACTTCGACACTCAGGTCCTCGGCCATGATTGGCTGAGGGAGAAGGGCTACAAGAACTGTTGGGGTGTTGGAAGACACGTCCTCGGCAGCCAGATCTTCGACTACTGGTACGCGCATTCCGGGCCTCGTCCCGTCCGTTTTCGGGACCGAACTAACGGTGGTGTTAGGTATGACCCGCATGGATTCATCATGGAGCACTACGTCGATGGCGACCTCATAACGTCCTCCCAGCCGCCACACCGCTCGAAGGCTGGCCCTGGTAGCCTTCATGTCTGGGGTGAGTGATATCTGAATATGACCGTTGGGTCCTTGAAGAGCACGGCACTAACCAAGAGTACAACAATAGGTCCCGAAGTTCCTGGCGATTTCTTGGACTAACTCATTGAGATGCATGGCGGATTCCTATCCCGACTGGTCGAGTGTTGCTGAGTCTCCGGATGGATGTTTTCGTCTGGTTTAATGTACTGATATCAATGGATAGGGTATGGAGCGTTGATGTTGAATACGAATTTATGAACATCGTCAATTTCGCTGGATTGTCTTGCAACTCATTAGATGATTGCGCCAGCACCGTGAAGAATGAGCAGCCCCTACCCTACTCCCTGATATGTGTGTTCCGCTACTGGAGGCGTCTGTTTAGGAAGAGAAGCATCAAGCATACCTCCTTCTCATGCACATCACAGCGACTAACGCATCCAGGTCATTCGCGAGTTTCAAAACAAGTTTACTCGACATCGAGCTCCGGCGGATGATGCAAGGATACTCAGTTCACCGTGTTCGAAGATGTCCTCATCGCCAAGGTCCAGCCACATTCGAGTCCGTGATCGTCGATGCTATTGATGGAAGTTGACGAATAGGTAAAGGATAATGGCCTCCTTATCCCGCTTGAGCCGTACCGGAACATACGATAACGTTCCGGGCGTGCCGCGGCGATCAGTGGACCTGTCACCTTGGTTACCTAACTCTTAGTGCTTATTCATCTTAGCGTTTAGGGAACTTCTCCTCAAGGTCAACTGCAGCCGTGGACTTGGCACTCGAACATTGCTCAGCTCGGAAAGCGTAGATGTTCAATAAAGCTGTTCCAATATTAGGTCATTTGCCACCACCAGCAAATAGAGACTCGCGTGGGGGGTCTGGTATACATGGTATGTGATTGGTAGTTTAGTATGAAAAGGCAACAAGAGGTTGCAGTTAAGAATGGACAGTTAATAGATAAGCAACAAAAATAGTATTGCTAAACCGAGGCTTCTAAGTGAATATGAATTAAGCATCATTATTATATATAATTCAAGAAAAGGGCTTATGGGGATCTTGCTGTACAGAAACCCGTTGCACATGATATCCTGTGAAGAGACCATTCGTTTTCGAATCAACTATTATCTACTCTGGAAGGTAGGTATCCGAAACAGAGAATAGTCGTCAACTCCTTTATTAGTACAAGGTGTATATCTGGCTGCAGATAGGTAGGACTTTGGCAATGATCCCTGAACTATTGAGCCACGCACATGTCGACTACCCTATCGGCCAACTCATACTACGGCCACAACCCTCTTACCGGACCAGCCGGATATTTACTGTCTGTAAAGGCGGCTATTAGACTATCTCCCTGGCAGGCGTCATATCTTAACTGAACACCGTATCCTGGAAGCCGGGGGTGAGTGATTATGGAATGAGTCCGTAAGATCACCAAGAGCTGGGCATGATGACCTAAAAAAATCCTATGTGCACATTAGCGTGCGAATTGGTAGTATCGTCCTAGTGAAGGAGGACTAACACCATCACCCCTTTCTGTAATTGAAGAACGTAAAGGACGCCTAACTCCTGGGTATCTATAAGACATAGATCGCGACCGTCCCTCGCCCAAGAGCAAGAGCGAGGCCTGGGTCTCCGTCCTCTAATCCGTAGACAAAAGTAAAGACTTGTAATCATATGAATCTACCGCGCATGACCAGTCGGCGCCAGACGGTCTCTTCATCCTCATCCTGATCGCCAGAAGCAACTGGAGTATGGTTGATAGGGTCGGGGTTCTCGCACAATTCAAGGAAATCCTCCGCCATACTCTCACCGGGTGCAAACCCGAGATTTCGTAAAGTGTCGAAAGGTGTCGAATCAAGCCTGTTCGAAGTTAGAGCCCAAGTACTAGATAGAATAGAGATTGAACTTGTTAGCAATCCTTACCATCGAGAGGTCTCTTCCAAATGCAGTTCGTTGTCTTCGTGGTCCAGACCGAGTGAATTATTCAGGTTGTGATTCTGGGATTGCTGAGACATGTTCACTGACGAATTGACCGCCATTGGCTTTTCGGACGCTCTGAGCTCACTCGTACGTTGTGAGGTTACATAGCCATCGATAGAGCCATTGGATCCGTAAGGCGTGGCGCGAGCCGTCAGAGGTGGGGGGCCGCGGTCTAAGCCAAAATCATGAGACCCGTCTTCGGAGAAGTCTGGATGGTAGCCTTGGAGAGAATTCTGGAGAGGTTGGAAAACACGTTTGCGGATGTCCTCGCTCTGGATGTATATATCGCTAGGGTCTTGCGGGGCGCCGTGAGGGTTCACTTGCGGTGCCGAAGACGTTGACCGAATAGATCGGTCAGACATGCCCCTCACCAAGTTAGACTGGCGGTGCGAGAGGGACGACTGGCCGAAACCCATCTCGCTTCGAATTTGAGAGATGATGGGCGAAACATGCTGGTCCAGAGAAGGGAGGAGCAGATCAGGGGTTTCCCCGTTCTGTAAAAATCTACCCAGCCGGCTATCATTGAATCGGTTGACCAGCTCGGCCTGGTTGTCATTGTTCTTGAAGTAGTCGAGATTGGGAACGCCGGTGTTGCCGTAGGTGCCGCCGCGTAGGACTTGCAGGACTACATCCTCGAGCTCAGGTTTGGCTTGGAGCATTATAGCCCAGAGGCGCTCGCCATTCTGTCCCGTGTACCCACTCCTCGGGCCTCTTTTTCGTACGGGCCTGTTGTAGGTGCACTCGGTGCCGGCGCGCACGCAGACGCTACACTTGGGGACGGCATTGTCGCAAGGCTGGTGTTGCGAGTTGCAACGGTCGCAAGCGCGACTAGCCTTGCGCTTTTTCGACGCTCGCTTCCCGTCCTCACTCTCAACATCACTCATAGCCCCCACCGGTGTGCTTCAATGGGAGAAAAGTGTTAGTTCCACGCCAGCCTCGAAGTCGCCGCCGCCTCCGTGGGCCAGACGTACATAGGTCTCACTTTCAAGAGCGACGAAGTACGAGAGAATTTGTGACAGCTTGCTTGTCTACCTCCTTTTATTTTTATTTTTTAAGGTGACTGCATGGGAACTTCAGCTTCTTGACAGGTAGAGTCGAAGTTGCATTGAGGCTAATGATTGTTCACAGAGGGTTGTGGGAAAAAAAAAGGTATAAGCTTCTTACTTCTGTTGGTCTTTGTTCTGGCTTATCGGGGCCGTCGCGTGGTTGTGAGAAATGGACGTATTAAAGGCACGGAGTGAGAAAGTACGAAAATCGGGCCCAACTCTGCTACTGCACTGGACCTACTGGAGCCACTGGAGCCGCTGGAGCCACCCTGCCTGTTTGCCTGCCGCCCAGCCTGTCTGCTTGTTTAGGGCGCGGGGTTAACTCCGGCGTATCCAAGCCGTGGCTTGTATCCTTTTTTTTTTTTTTTTTTCTTTCTTTTTCTTACATGTCATGTCTTCTGTGGCTAGTGAACCCCCAAAGCTTAGGTACCCCCAAAGCTGCCCAGGACTAACTTTCTTCACCCTATTGCCGATCGTGTTGCCGTGTCATCCTCTCTTCCCGTAAGGCCAGTGAGCTCGAAACGTGTTTAAACATTTTTAAACCTTTTAATGAGTTCAACCTCATTCACCAAGCCCCCCCTGCTTTCAACAGTGAATGATCTCATATGATGTACTTTTACCAAGTAAAGTCATGCTAACGCCCTCATGGACTGATGACTTGTTGAGTACCTACATTTTACTGTTGATGCTTCTGGTACCCGATTTTATCACACCTGTTTTCGTCAAACTGTGCTGAGAGATTTCTGTTACCACCCACGCTTAATACTCACCGTCTTCATTCATTGACATCTACCATCGTGGTATCTGGTTATACTACGGAATGTGGTCCACTAGGTAGTGCAACTGAACTGCATATCTGGGACCAACGAAGATTGACCCAAGTCCAAGGTCCCGGTCATACCCCATCCATCTCGACAGCCGAGGCCAACACGAAGCCCACGCTCTTGGAATGGCCATGATCGGGTCAAGTATAATCACCGATGGGCTGCTTATCCCTCCATCAAGGATCAAACGGAGAGTATTTCCTGCAGACTCTTCCGTCATCCTTGTGGGATCTCGTGGCGCTGGGAAACGCACGCTCGGCTTCATTGCTGCCAAGCATCTCGGCCGCCGGCTCGTTACCGAAGAGCATTATTTCGAACAGTCCACCGGATGTTCCAGAGCTATCTTCCTGCAAAAGTATGGGCGAGAGACATTTAATCAGCAGATGGCAATTGTCCTCGCCCGGATGCTCAAGCTGAATCAAGCACACTGCGTTATAGAATGCGGATCCGGCACATTATCGCCCGATATGGAGGACATAATCAAGGGTTACGTCGAGACGAACCCAATAATCTACATCCATCGCGATAAGGAGGATTTATACAAGCTGCTGAACCTACCCGTAGCGGATGCGGAACGCCTTCTCGTCACTGACCAGAGGCATCGCGATTTCTCCAATTTCGAGTACTTCAATCTTTTGGACCCCAGTGGCGAGGGCCAGATAACCGAGGACTGCTCGCTCCGTTCTGCCACTACGAGTACCGCTAGGCTCGTAGAAGCAAAACAAGACTTCAGAGACTTCATTGATCACATCTTTGGTCATAGTCTGACACGGTCTTGGGTGTCTAATCCTTTCTCGATGAAGGCAATCCCTCCGGAGTACCGATCGTACACATACGTCTTCTGTCTACGGCTGTCAACCGTTATCGATTTGGACGTTGATCTAGGTGTACTGGAAGCCCCCGGTGAGGCTATCGAGTATATAGTAGATACTTGGCCAAGCAACGTACTCGATCTCATTGCGACCCACGTGGCCATAATCCGCCGCAAACTAGATATCCCGATCATTTACAACGTAGAAGAAAACCCACGAGAGGAGCGCAAGCGGCCTATAGAAGAAAAGGATACCATGGACCTCGAATTAATTCTTCATGGTCTCCGGCTTGGAGTTGAATATCTAAGTCTCGATCTCGAAAGAACTCCAGGGCTAGTCTCCCGTATACTCTCGATGCGGGGGAGAACCAAAATTATTGGCAACTACATCGTGAAGGGATTTGGCGCGCCAAAGTGGACCGACGAGATCTATGTCGAACGCTACTTGCTCGCTCAACGGCTCGGGTGCCATGTTGTCCGGATCGCCCGGTTCTGTGCCGTGGATAGAGCTGATGAACTGAGGCAGATTTTCATGGATAGGATCCACGCTCTACCCGAGCCAAAGCCCTGCATCGTCGCTTATGACTTCTCGGTATTCGGCGTTGTACTCCCTTTTCAAGGTGATACTTTGAATCCCGTTGGCCATGACGCGCTTGAGAAGTCCGCACGGGAACAAATGGTCGGCGTAAGCACAACACGAGGTACATTACGCGACGTGTTTCGAAAAGGATGGCTGCAACCACTCAATTTTTATACATTGGGTTCGAATGTGTACTACTCCGCATCGCCATCGATGCATCGAGCAGCATATGAGCATTACATGATGCCGCACACCTTTGATGCTAGGCGCTGCACTTCGTTCGACGAAGTTGACCGAATTCGCCGTGAACCCGGCTTTGGGGGTGCTTCATTGGCAGCACCTTTCAAGGTTGCTATCATGTCACGTCTTGATCATCTCAGTACTCACGCTATTGCGATCGGTGCAGTCAACACGCTTTTGCCACTGCGCGGTGATACGGACTCCATCTTCGACCATGCCAACGCCCGCAATAGAGCTGGTTCTGCGAACAGGTTTTATGGCGACAACACAGATTGGAGCTCTATCGTAACATGTTTACGCCGAGCAATCAGCCCCAGAAATTCAGTGCAGCCATCTCGGACGACGGCTCTAGTAATTGGAGCGGGAGGAATGGCTCGTGCAGCTATCTACGCCCTTATTAAGCTAGGCTGCAAAATGATTTTCATTTACAACAGGACGAGGACAAAAGCAGAAGACGTAGCAGCGCATTTCAATATGTATGCCGGAGAGCAGAGCCTCCTTAGTCACCAAAGTCAAGGAGAGCAAATTTGTCGGGTCATCGGTTCTGCTAGCGACCCGTGGCCAGAGCCCTACCAACAGCCAACCATGATTATATCTTGCATTCCAGCATTCGGCACAGATGATACCCCGGCTGTGGACTTTAGAATGCCTCCGCAATGGCTACAAAGCCCTACGGGCGGCGCAGTGATCGAGGTACGGAGGCCACCATATTATACGTCGTTTAACTTCCTATATTCTAACCAGGACTCATACACAGTTAGCATACGAACCCCTAATAACGCCCCTTGTCGATCAAGTGCGCAAAATCCGCGAGGATGGTAACACGGCATGGGTTATCGTCGACGGCCTTGAGGTCGTAAGCGAAATGGCTATGGAAGCTTTCGAGCTGATGACTGGCCGTAAAGCGCCTAGAAGGTTGATGCGACGAATTTGCAATGAGACATGGGAAAAGACAAGCGCACCATTTCAGGCCCAGAGGTAGACGAAGAGATTTCTGCCCGCAAATCCCCACTACCCAGTTGTCGCCTCTGAGGAATGCTACGAAGCGAGCATATATCTTGCTCGCCAGTAGCAAGCGAGCATCCTTCGCCCTTCAGGCCTTTGTTAACGCCATAGCACTTCTTCATTCGATACCTCGTGACGTACGCTAAGCTTGTTGCTTATGGCTGCGCAGTCTTCTCATCTCCCTCGAGGAATGCCGGGGAAATTGCCGCATCATCCTTGATATGATACGTGGTCACGATGCTTTAGCATGGTGAGCCTAGGACTCGATGTATATGGCGACAGGAAGACATATGCCAGCTCCTATTAAACTAGGGCTCACGTCGGTCTTTCAAAGACAGCACAGCAGGCCTTATCGAAAGATATATTTTCTAGATCTTCCGAATGTATCTCGAAATCATAGCATTAAGTCGAGTGTTCTGTTTGGGAGACTCCAATTTGGGCCGATCATGTTCAAGCACGATCTGTTCTACTGATAAGATGCAGTATCTGGCTGATGAATAAGCGAACCCCTTTTTGTCCCTCGTGCGACTGAATAAGCGTTACGTGCAGTCCCACGACAAGTATTTCTCTCTACGCTAGATCAAGAATACTGCACTCCTCGTGTCCTCCGTCGGCTATAATACGGCGGCGACCTTGAAAGCTCATGTTTGTCGGTTACGAGTCATTGTTCCTGTCATTGCCTGATTTCGACATCCTCGGCACCTTTTCTACCCTCCTACAGGGCTTTCGCTCTTCGTCTTCGCCGCTGTCGCAGAGCTCCTCTGCGAGCTTCTCTAGGCTTCTTAATTTTGTATTAAATATCGAAATGGCTCCTCCTACCCTACGCCGTGCCACGCCGCCTTCATACCAGCTGCCATGTCGAAAGCACAAGGCGAGCTTTTCAATCCATTCGCTAGTCACAGCCCGTATACAGGATGATATAGACAGCGCTGATCGGAACAGACATTTTACTTCTAAGAACGGCAGATGAGATTGGCTTAGTACTCAAGCTCCCGTAGCCGATTACATACACACCTCCTGGTAGTGATAGAGAATAAAAAAGTACCGGCTTCTTAATAGCTATCTAGAATGTACAGCCCTAATCGCTGATGCAGTTGTTCTGCGTGAACTTAAAACTTCTCTTGCACTTACATCAGCAGCCATACAAGCGCCATAGACTACAGGCCTTATACTTCATGTCATGGTAAACATCATATGGTGCTCTAAACATCCCTTCAGAAATGGTATCCGCGTTCGCACTCAGTATAAGACCAGAGCCACACTCATACCATCTATTTCCATTATACCCAAGTACCAGGTAGGTATGTTTTCGAATCTGGCGATTACGTCGGGCTAATATTTTATATTTCATTGCTCGGGGAGCAAGTCGAGAAATGTTGGTTAAACTCGGGGCTCAGCTACCTAGAACCCTTCAGGAGCACAGTCAATCTCATCGAATGAATAACAGCAAGCCAGGCATACACAAGTCAGCCTTTACACCATCGAAATACTTCGGTGGACTAATAGTGTCCCAGGACTGTAATCTGGGGCGTCTTGAAAATATCCCAGTCTTCGGAAACAGCTGGATCCCCAAATGGCCGGAGAGTGGCGAAACGCCATCTATTGAGAAAATAATTCATTAGCCCAACCGCTCATCTATGCCTAACAGGGGGCATGGTCACTTACGTGTAGTTCCCATTCGCAATCTGGCTACCGTTACCCAGCTTTCCAAACCACCAATGATCCAGCCCACCGCGCAGAGTGTCAGTGCGAGGAAAGGTAAAAGTCTCGTTAGGGTCGTAATAGCGCGGGTCGAAGTTCCCAGCGGAGCCGTTCCACGATGCAGCCGGCCCGACGTAGCCATTCTCGCCTTCGACGGGAGGATAGGACCACTGACTCTCGTTCCAGCCGGCTTCGTATACGTCCCAGCGGATTTGCTTGCTGCCCCAGATAGACTGGGTGTGAATCTTGGGGAAATCCTGGGAAGACAGACTGAGGTTGAACGTGTAGCTGTTGCTAGTCAGCGCCATACCTAAGTGCTATAATAATGGTAAAAGATAACTATTAACTCACTTTGACTTCAGGTTGAGATTTTGGTTATAAACAGAGGACGTCGAGAACGGATAACCGGGATAATAGACAGAAGTCAGTTCCGCCTTAAGGTCGGCTCCCAGTCCTAAGAGAGAATGGTTAGTCTGGCAAATCATACCATCTTGGGAACGATTTTCTCACCTAAATATGGGAAAGAGAGCTGCTCTCCGGTGCTCGTAGAAAGAATGACTTTTCCGCTATACAGAGGGAAGCCAGACGCGTTCCAGCCGGAGCCCTGAGGGTTCACGAAGTCGATTCTAGGTACGCACCGGCATTAGCTCACTGGTTATCCTCGATAGTATATGTGTCTTTGCACTTACGAAACAGTCTTGCTCTCGCCGGCTTGGAGGGTGAACCCTTCAGGCAGACTAACATCGACGGAGAGCTCCATGGGCACCAACTCGGCAAACGTCTTTACTCTCTTCGAGTTTCCGCTCTCGACATGGAGCCAGCCAAGTATCTCGGCACCGCCGACGCTCTCCGCGGAGAAGCTGTAGCTGACCTCGCCGGCGCCGTTGTTCGTCACGGTGAGCGGGTGAGACTCTCTAAAGTTGGCCGTGTCGTTCAGGTTGAACTTTTCGTACTCGACGCCGGTGCTGTAGTTCACGACCTTGAATCCGTTCACCAGTCCGTTGCCTACCTGCGCCACGCTCGCCGCGAAGCCGAAGTCGGTGTCGGTGCCGTCGGACCACGGCAGCGACATCCCGCTGGCGATGATCCTCTTGCGCAGCATCTGCGCGAACCCTTTCCCGTGCACGCTGCGGCCGCCGTAGGCGGAAATGTATAGGGCCGCTACCCCGGCGACGTAGGGGGCCGCCATCGAAGTGCCGCTCATGATTGCGTAGTCGCCGTCGAGGTAGGTGCTGAAGATGTTGCCGCCGGGCCCGGCAATGTCGGGCTTCATGTCCAGGTCGTAAGACGGACCCCATTGCGTGAATATGTTGGGCTTGACGCCATCCGCGTTGGCGTAGCCGATCGGGTTCTCCGGGTTGACGGAAAAGTCGGCCGTCACCGTACCGTTCGCCTTAACGATGTCGATGATGGCTTGTCCGATTTCTGCGGTGACGAGAGCGATGAGGCTGTCTTCATCGGACGTGCCCGGCGTAATCAGAGGGCTTTCGTTGTTGTAGAACAGCACGTATTCCGCCCCCAAGGCTTCCAGGTTGGCCTGCTTGGTGGCGAATGAACAGGTACCTCGTCTCACGATAGGTATCTTACCCGTGAGGTTTTGGGTACCCTCGGGATAAGACTTGCAGGCTTCAGCAGGGTCCGACGTGTTGAAAGCCAATGGCACAACTGGCCATCCCACGACAGTAGAGGGGAAATAGTACGTAGACGGGAGATAGCCGAGGATGGTTGTATTCGTGATTCCATTGAGGGTAATGTTAGCTCCGAAGGGGAACTCGGGGAATACCTCGCCCTCGACTGAGGCAATGGCAAGGACGTTCGTCCCCGATGATCCGGTACTGCCGTAGATAGGGCCGCGGTCTCCGGAATTTCCTGCCGCGATCGTTACGAGGATTCCCTCGTCGACGAGACGAGAGGCAACCTCGGCCCACGCGTGAGTCGACCAGCCGCCAGGCGAACCAATACTCGCCGTGACAATATCGACCTGCAAAGCTCAAGGTCAGAGCGCTATTTCCGCAGTAAGACTCGCAGTTTACGTACCTCATCCTCGTAAGCTCGTAGGAATGCATCGATTATTGTCTCAGTATCGGTATAGTCCTAATTGAATACCCGTTAGCCGTCGCTGCCAAACCAAAGGGGCTTTCTCGTTGCTCTTACATAGCTGGGGAACACTTTGTACGAGTAGATGGTCGCTTCAGGGGCAACACCAGTCCATGTGTCTGCTTTAGCTGCCACGATGCCAGCCACATGCTAATGTATTGACACGAGGATGTTAGTAATCGATGATTCATATTCAACCAGACTGGCGGGTTTTCTCGAGGGGTGCCTAGAAAGTCCTAAAGGCAGAAGAAAGGGAGATCAGATGTCATACCGTTCCGTGACCAAAATGATCAAGGGGATCGTCGTCTGGCGTTTTGTCTCCAGAAGGCCAACCTGGAGGTTTCGCGTTAATACCCTTCTTGACGTTTTGGGAATTTAATTCTCACTCCCATCACCGACGAAGTCGTGCCCGCCAGCAACCTTGAAGCCAGGGCCAAATCCACCGCCAAGCTAACAACCATTAGTACAAGAAAGTAGGCCAGATACATCTCTAAACGTACAGCTGTGTGATTGTACCTTAGCAAGCATGTCAGTAAGTCGATACAGTAAACTTGAGGAACTGAAAAATAGTCCTACAAGCAACTCTACATAGGGGCCCCATGATAAATCCAAGAGGTAACGAAAAGCATAACAGGACTAACCAGGTACCAGAATCAACAATCCCAACTTTTACACCCTTGCCAAGGATGCCCGCATCGTGCAATTTGCTAACTCCAGTAATGTTGTGGGTTGTGTAATTAAAACTGGCTGGAAACCCATCGAGAACTGTCGGCTCAACGGGCCCTAGATAAGCTCTCTCGTTGGGCCAGACACGGAGAACATCAGGAAGTGCCTGAAGTTTATCCATGCCGTAAGAATCCGTCTCGATACTGGCGCCGGAGAAGATGGGGCTATTAAAGGCCTTGACAATTCTAATACCCTCGGCAGCGGCGAGGCCATCTCGCCTATTTGCTTGACCCTGGAGATATATGTCAGCCTTGACGATACTTGTAGAGAGTAAACTAAAGTATCAAATAGTTAGTGGGTAGCTTACAGGTGCATATTCAATAATGAAGCTTCTCGCAATAGGATTTGAACTTGTGGTGTTGTCGGCGCGGCGGTTTAGAGCCGCGGCCCCCTGAACGAAGGGAAAGGCCAGAGCAAGGCCTACGAAATGCATCTTCCAAGCTAGACCGCAACGCACGAGGTTACCTCTCGACCTATTCTTCTAGTTTATGTGAACATGATGCCGTTTATATGGAATCACAGCCTAATACGTGATCTACCGTTCTGGGTATGGAGCCGTAGCCCTCCACGCGGGGAGAGATTGGCAACACGAGGTTTGCCCCACCGAATCGCTCTATGGTATTGTCGAATATCTACCACAGTAAGGGTTTTTGATGCGATGGTACGATAGCGCTGTGAGTTTTTACGGCTGTATAGACGGAATTGGCTAGAGAGTAACTGACCTACCGAGTTGAGCGAACCCGACCGCTTCCGCGCGCGCCAAGACGTTGCGTTACTACAGGGGAGTATCCCGTCACAGCTCGTGTAATTATAATCTACTGATACTATAAATCACGTATAGCTCAATGGAGAAGGACTTGGTTGTAAAGAGAAAGAGACATTACGAGCCGCCAGGATTACGACGACAGCAATTATCCATGAACAACGCTGACAAGATACAATGAGTGAGAGAACAAGACAAACCCATAATCAGGAACCTTGGCCCTACTAAATAACTATAGTCTCTTATTTATTGAAACAGAATACACAATGGCCAGGGCGCTTTTTAGGAGGAGGGCTAGATAGTGATCTCGTACTCGGAATGGCATGTCGACAAGTTCCTACTATGATCGATGAAGTAAATTTTATTAGGAGGTATAATGCGAGAAAGTGTAAATTGTAGGAGAAGGAGACAGTCCTATAGCTCCCGGATACTAATCTCTAAGATTCCAACACCTTATGTTCTTAGATACCAACTCCTTCTACCTGCTAAATAATTTATCCCTTTCGTCCATTTTCAACTATCGAATTGGCTCGCCATATCGTTCGACTGCTGGTAGCTACGCCTCACCGACGCCTTATTCAACCCTATTATCCAAATGCCGCGGTGATCGAATGGTACTTATATCCCATTTAGCGAGCCTCGAGGAACTTCCGGATGGTGTCTAAGTCCTCCTTGCTTGTCTTCAAAACATCCACCACGAAGTATTTCCCCGTCTCGGAGGTATTTATGTTCTCAATACGAGTAAATGGACCCTGACCCTGGAAGGGTATCAGGAACATGTATCCCAGTATGACGTTACTAACAACCCAGACCAATGCGTAGAACTCTCCGGGCAACTCGGTGTTCTCTGGACCATAGACGTATACTCCCATGACGGCCAGGCTAATAAGAATGTACCATATCGCCCACACGTTGACGTTCCATGTGCTTGATTCCCCTAGGTTGGCAGCGAGAACCGCGATAGCGAATAGAGGTAGATTCTCGAGGGCAGTATCAAGGATAGCCGCAAAGCGTATTATTCTCGCCGTGACCTGCTATACCATTAACGACGGACTTGCACCATCTGTCATCAGCCTACATACAGGACCGTACGACCCCCGCAGCCTTAAGACCTTTGCAATGTAACTACGAGGCGCTTTTGTAACGAGACTGCCATCTATCCCACTTCGACCCCTAGGTCCCAAGATGCTAGAAATGAATCGAGGAATCACAGCAATAAAAAATTGCAGAATGACCTTCATACGGTGTCAGTGTCAGTGTCAACCTCGCGTTGAAGAGGGACGGTACATACAAGCCAGCCTGAGATATTATTTTCCTCTAAATATTCTGATATGGAGGCCATGGTGGCTATTATAAGCTGTTTATTAGATAATACGTGACCGTAATCAGTACCTAGATATTGCGGTGTGGTAACTCGAGTGCACTATGTTGCAAATGTCCAATGATTCAAAAGGAGAGCATAGGTAGAAAAAGAGGCTGGTCGGAGTATGGGCGAAAAGGGGATCTTCTATGAAACTGGATTACAGCCCATTCATAAATGAATGCGGCTAACTCGATATCCCAAGTTCTAAGAAACAATAGGTGCTGAATGCGGCATAGGAGGTGGTGGTGAAGTAAAGGCTACTAGATTCGGAATTTATAAAGAGCCCTTTGTGAGGCCTACCTAGGTAGAGAAGAATATCCGGCGTGCGGCTCATACACCAGTCCATGAGTTATCATCGTAACTACCTACCTACTTAAGCTTGATTGATCAATCATTTGTCTGAGCCAAGGTAATATTATGAGTGAGGAGATATGAGAGCTTAGCCCTTTAGAGTTGATATGGACGGTTACGGGCAAACTGTGTCGGATATATCTTGAAAGGTATCGCATAAACTATTACTGATGTGTTTAAATCGTAGTTGATCTTGTATATTCCGCTATTGTCGTAATGTGTGCTTGAGGTTGGATATTTCTTGCGAATCATCATAATAATTAAATGTGGCAGACGAGAACAGAGAGAGGGCTCACATTGAGTGAAGATAGTAAGATTAAAGCTTCACAAGGTTGGAAGAGCAAGACAGCGCTGCCAGATTGCCATGTAAAATATCTTTGTGTATTAAGGAAGATACCTCCTAACAGTTCCGAAGGCCTTGGGAACAGGCTTCAAGAATCAGATATTAGGGACGTGGCTGAGTTAGCTACACGTATGGATTGAGCGTCTATGACGTTATCCGGCCATGGTCGTATCAAGGAATGATGCTGTGGTGTTAAGCTTTAAGCAGGATTCGGATTCGGATTGAAGTCTCGATATGTACCGATGGGATTGTTGAGAAATGACAGGTCTTATTAGAGGTTGTACCTAACAAAAAATATCTTACCAGGGTTTATGTAATTCCAGAATAGGAGGCACCTAGCGCCGGCGACTTCAGCCACAATGATCGATCAGATGGCCAAGTATCAATACCTAGGCAGCCTAGGCCAGGGTCTTTGATGATAAGGTCAACACACCTCGTTCACAAGGCATAGCCTTCTTGGGGGTTATGTCATATGTCATCTAACATATCGTTTAGTAGGCGCTCATCTCCCCACGTGATGGCCAGGCGTTCAGCTGAATGTCATCACACCTATGAATGGCTTCTGTGAATGGCTTATCGTTGAAGGCGCTAGGTTAGCAGGTTAGCAGGTTAGCAGGTCAAGTACGAGAACTACCCCGCCCCCACTTGTCTACTTGTTAGCATCGTACTTCGTAAAGTATTCCGAGCTGCCGAGTAGCGGCATTGGACCCCAATTAATACAAGTCAAATATGATACAACTCTTCACCTATATCATCTCCTGTCAGGCTCGATTATCGTGGGGTTTCTTTCCGTGTCCATGCATTAGTGTTAAGTAAAAAGGAATAGGTGGAAGCATGGGGAGCAGGATTTAAGGTGGTGATGATTCGTAGACCTCAGGTCGTACAATGCTGGGAGAATCCAATTGCCTTTAAGTACCTACATGTATCTACCTAGGTACATACAGGAAGTTCAATTAAGAACATTAAAGCATCCCAGAGAATTCAAAACTAACATCGTATCAATAATACCAATATCTACCGGGTAGGTATCAAAACGGTAAACTCCTAACACGCACAAGCTGCAACTTCGTCTGAAAGCAGACATACCGAGCTGGCTACAGTACCTATAGAAAGGGGAGCGGGAAAAGCGCAAGACGGCATCTCTTAACCTGCCCTCTTATCATCCACATGCACAGGCACATGGGCTTTCTGATTTGCCCATGTCGTCTTATCGCAATGCCTAGCTTCTACCACTATGTACCATGCAGGCTCTGGCCTGTCTGCCTGTGGAGGAGGACATGAGTAGCGCGCCTCGATTTGCCGATCTCCTGAGGTCCGCTCCAAGTAAGACATACTACGTTCTGCATGATAGGCCCGTGTCTCGCATGCAACCAACGACCCTGCATCCCGAGGCTTGCAGGCGCGGGATAGCAATAAAGGCGCATAGCCTACACTGAAGATGTCTCAATCTCATTAGTGATTCGAGGCCAAGCTAGCATATTTTAACTAAGAACGTGGTGTCCCCCAGGTCCATCGACTGGAAGAGAGAGCACTTGGATCCGACCCGGCCGTGGTTGTACGGAGTATACGGAAGTACCTGTATATATATGAGCTACCTACATATGTAGGTAGCAAATAATATCATATCGCTACTAGCACGAGCTGAGGGCAAAGCAAGACCGAGTTTTGAATTGTACCGAGGTAGGTGAGCACAACTTGGTTGACGGGTTACTACTAGTAGTAGGAGATATGTATAAGGTAGGGCTGGCAATTGTAAGAAGTCCCCGGAATAAGATCAAGTTCGGATAGCCGCCTGATTTCGTCACCCAAAGAAGCAAACAATAACCAATTAACCTATAGCAGAGTAAGACAAAAACGCAGGCATAGGCTGAAGCACAGGAGCGCATAATGGTTGTGGATGAGTTTTGATAGCTGACGGCAAATGGCAAATTGGACTACTTCGATCCATTTCCCTCACAAGTCTATTCCTAGGGACACCCTAAGAGGTCACCAGTTACCGATCTAATAATAGTGGCTGATACGCAATCGGAGGAACAGGAGTTGCACTATCCAGCCTTGGTAGCCTAGCCTACCAGGCAGCCTGGTTAGATAGACTTGTTCATCGTCACACGCACACCCGACACCCATGAACCCATGAAAGGGGCCGGGTATCGAACCCTCAGCTTTATCTTCAAGCAACCAACAGGCGAACAGGAATGAGCACATATGGTAGTACGGATAACATAGATAGGTACATAACATAGTCAGGGTAGTAGTAAAAGGTGACAGTAAATTAGTGCAATTGCCAATTGCATGCCACACGCTGGTCTCTAACAAGACGTATGTACTTTGTATGTAGGTAGGATACGATAAGGGAAAACGAGGGGACGAGGAGTGAGGGATGAAGACCGAGGACCAGGCTTGATGAGCGCATATTCGAACTCCTTATTAACGTGTCTGGATTTCCCTTCTCTCCATGTCTGGTCGAGTTCCTTCTTCTCGTTTTTGTTTTCCTATCTGCATTTGCATAAGCATAAGCATAAGCATCTCGTTTTAGGCTTTCAATCCAACCGGTAACACTGCGTCATCGTCTCCATCAAGGTGATCCATCAAGGTGAAGCGCAACTGTCCGTTCCGGTAGCGTTATCGATAACGACCGAATCCGCAATCGCAACTTCGCATCGCATCAGCGCGCAATCCAAGTTGGCTTGTAGCACCCGTTAGACCATTAGACCGTGCCCCTTATCCCCTTATCCCCTTATCCCACTATCCCATCTGAGTCACCCGGTCTTTGTCTCGCCCACGCCCGCGCCCACGCCTTTCTGCCCTGACACAACAGCCAAAACCGAACAAAGCCACGCTCTGCCATCACTTGACGGCTTCCCGCTTGCTTACCTCCAGTAACCCCTCTTTCCTTCACCAAAGCTTCTGCCAAATAGAGAACAAAGCAATTCCTCAACTCGCAAACAGCGAAACCATCTGCAAGGAAACCACCAGACCTTACCGTCATCTTACCTAAGCGTCATCTGTCGGCCGTGTGACTGTGACTCGACCATCTTCCTGGACGATCCCCTTTTTTCAGGAACCAAAGTATCAAATCCCTTGACGTACTTGACTTCCATTTCGACCTAGAACCAACTATTCTTTCATTGCTCATATTCCACGACTCCAATTACTAGACCTTTAATCTTTCGCATCGCCATCGGCCACTCATAACCTGCAACCCTCTACTATCGGTCGTTACTAACGAACTCGAATCAACAAGTCCATCTTCCTTGTGACAATCCGTTCGGAAATATAACTTCATCAAGTCGCACTCATAAAATCGCATTTGCACGCCCTAGACCATCTCTCATCATGGCTTTTGAGCAAACTCGCGACCTCCGAAGCTCGGCTCAGGACTCGAAACGATTCAAGGAGCACGCTGAGAAGTGGTCGAGAGGATCTCGGCCGTCGGCCGGTTGCCAGATCAACGTCTGGGATGGAGGTGTCATCTCCGGGAGCGAGAGCCAGCGCGAAAAGATTCGACCTGAAAGACCCTTCAAGTAAGTCATGCTCGTTACTCGGTATTCCTAGAAACGGTATTAACAAATCAGCCACTCTCGCTTGACAACCCAGAACATTGTCAAGCCGCGTGGAAGCGGACAAGTACGGCACGACCTCCCAGGGAGCTACTCGCGCGCCAAGATAGACGCGCTGTCGGAGCTGCAAGATCCCTCCAACGTCTCGCGATCCATCCACGACCTCCTACCATCATCCGACAATCGGCGGAACCTCAGCATATCGGATAACATCATGTATAGCTTCGATAGAGCCGAAAGTCCAGGAAAGCCACTGACGCTGGACGTATTCGTCAAGACCAACCCGAAGGAGACGGAGAAGTTCGTGGAGAAGGAGTACGAGATCTTGGACAACAACGGCGATGCGCTGAAAGGTAGAAAGGCTCGGCAGAACCTCCGCCGAAAGAACCACGCGTCAACATCACAAGAGGCCGATATTATCGAGGACGACGGCTTCGAGCTCGTATAACGCGGGTGTCGCCTTGCTCTTATCGACATCGTGTGGCCGTCTTCGCTTTGTCTTGACTGCGCCCGCCTCTTCCATAGCGTTGTTTGTCCAGCCCTGAACCCTCCCTTATATTCCTCGCGGCCGGAACGAACAGTGCGGCGGAAGGCTTCTTGTTAATACCTGATACGACTGACATGATATTCGTTTCTCTTTTCTTTCTGTGGGGTTACGGAGGTTTTGCACTGGAGCTCTGTCTCGTCTCGTTGTCGCTCAAGCATGCATATTAGATGGTGGTGACGCAGCGGTGCTGTCTTGTTTGTTTGTTCGGTTTTTTTTTTACCATGCATATCCTACCTAGACCTTTTAGTAGGCGGTTTTGAGCTTACTTTAACCACCGGGATGGGGTGGTCGGAGAAGGACGGCTCGGCGCATTTTGTTTTTCGTGTAGAGTAGGCCAACGAGTTAGATACACGGTGTCGTAATGGAGTGAGAACATTCGGTGTCCTAGTCCTAGTAACTTGCATTTGGACTATTGCACTCGGCGTGTAGAGCATAAATGCATATAGTCTCCATTCAACTCCAATACGTACTGCTGCACTTTTTCATCCGCTATATTTGTCAACTTGCCAAATAATGGTTGAAAAGTTGAGCGGCTTTGTTTGGTGTAGAGGGGAAAGTTAGGAGTGGCGGTGACAATATTTGTGACAATGGCAAATTCTCAAAGTGTGTGCTCATTTAGGGTCCGTGCCAGATTATGTAATCCATATTTCTACCAAGACATCTATGGATCTGTCGTACGGTTACAACGAATACGGAGACTCAGTACCCGCCAGCCCGCTAGGAATTGTCAGACAGTAAGGTTCTAATGGCAGCTTGTCATGTTCGTTACATGTAGGGTATAATAAAACTCTTCTTAGGTGAGAAGCCTTCTTGTTTTCCAAGTAGTATCAACGTTGGATGTTGAGGCGCTGAGGTTTTCATATTCATGCTCATGTCCATCCAGTCTACATGAGGTAGATATGTAGGTTAAGTATTCAGCATTTGGTCTCCTTCCCAAATGAGAAGCTCCTTTGCCAGCACATACAAGCGAGACACTTCCACTTCCAAGTCAACTCCGATTACGCTGCCAGCTTGTACCTCCACCCTCTTATCTCAACTCCCTCGCGTTGAGAGCACCTTTCGCTACATATGTAAGCTAAGTAAGGGTCCGAGTTTTTACTTATCGCTCCCTGAAAGCGGATATTCTTGCCTCTGGGACATCAACCTGGGAAATTTATTCTGGTCATCTACTTATCTACCTACCTAGGTACCTACATAAGTACCAAAGTTGTACGCCTCCTTGTTATACCGGAGAGCACCTGGAAAATGCAGACCACATCCATAGGGCTATTGGGACAAGTCCATCTTCTCCGAAAACGATCTTCAGTTCATAGAGCCTGCTCTGAAAGACGACGATAAGGGTTCTTAAACTTCTAGCAAGCTCATGGCGAAGTGTCGAGACCCCAGGGTTATTCAATACAAACCTCACAGATCACTTCTTCGTAATACGTCCGGGACGAGATCCGTGACGTTCCGTACCCCGGTTATTGCAAGGTTGATCTCGAGGTCCTTTTCGGAATTCAACACGTTAGTTAAGCGGTTCGATATGAATGGGATGCGCAGGGCCACTCACCGCAAGCAAGCAACGAAGGACATGTAATGCGCCTTCTTCACCCCTAGCCCCCAGCCCGTAGACAACAGGTCGACCGACAAACACCGCCTTAGCACCTAGGGCTAACGCCTTGGTAATATCCGCCCCGGTACGAATACCGCTGTCAAATAGTACTTCAGCCCGATCTCCGACCGCTAGAGCAACTTCGTGTAAAGCCTCGAGGGAGCCTTGAGCGCCATCGTACTGCCTGCCACCGTGGTTTGAAACGATGATTCCGTCGACGCCGGCTTGAACTGCAAGCTCGGCGTCAGTGGCGTGCTGGATACCTTTGACCAAGATTTTCCCGTCCCATTCACCTTTCAACCACGCTAGCTCATGCCAGGAATGCGCCATATCTGACTTCTAGGTTAGTCTTGGATATTCTCTGTGATCTTGAAGGCACTGCAGAACTAGAGAATGAGGAGAGGATAGAAGGAATCTTGTTGGGGTAGCCCCGGTGGCAGATCAATAGCAGATACTAACCTGGGAAGATGGTATTCTCCCACTCTAGGGCGCCCTTGAGCACATCTTCGTCGACCTCTTGCCCAAACCTCTCGCGGAACTTTCTACGAAAGACGGGGTCCGTAAATCCCAAGGCAGTGCTAGCGCCCTTGTAGAGCGGCAAGTACGCGTTATCAAGGTCTAGAGGTCTCCAGCTCATAGAGAAGATATCAAGCGTTATGACGAGAGCCGTGTAGCCTGCGTCCTTCGCGCGCCTGAGGATCGAGCGCGTGACGTCCTGGTCGACGGACTGCGGCCAGTAGAGCTGGAGCCAGCGAACACCTGGTCCGCTGCTCGACGTCGAGTCCTGAGCCGCGGCAACCGTCTCGGGGTCTTCTGACGCAAACGTCGACAAGACGTAAGGTATTCCAAGTGCCCCTGCTGCGCGGGCCACGCCGCTTTCTCCGTCGCTATTTAATACTTGTCAGAATTGGCAAAGCGGGACTTGTGACACGGCAATTCCATACGGATGAAAGATTTTGTTCACGCCGACAGGGGCGATTGCCACCGGCGACGGCCACTCCTGTCCGAGTATCGTCACCTTCAGCGACCTCTCCGTGTTTCCCCTAACCATCCGCGGGACTATGCTCCATTTCTGGAAGGCTTCGCGGTTCTTCCGGATCGTCTCGCCGGCTCCCGCACCGCCCTTCGCGTAGTCGAAATCTCTGGGCTCCATGACGGCCTTCGCTGCAGCCTCCCAGCCGTTAGGGTCAGTAGTCAGGGGCGGAAGGAGACCCCGAACTCCATTCATGTAGATGGTGTGTTGATATGCTGAGAATGTCTTTCTATGGCTTCGGGCATCAGCTTCTGGGGGGGCTGAGGTGTCCGCGGGGACTTTGACCCCGTTTGTGGCACCATTCACGCCAACAAGCCCGTTACTAGACTCCATGACTATCTAGTACAAGCACAAGACGAACTTGAGACTACAGGTAGTAGAACAAAAGCAAGATACTGTCGAATTTCGTCGACAGCAGCAACTATATGGTGTTAGGCCCTTCGGCATATTGACTACCGGTATCGCTGATGTTAAGTATGCTATAAATATTCATCAGAGGTCGTACCTAGGATCCTAGTTACCCTTTCACGAAGGAACAGATCCTTGCGTACCGAGAATGGTCACACTGTGTTCCTCACAATCACATTCACCCCGTATTGGTGATATTCACTTACTAGGTAGGTACCTTGATAGCCTACCCCTATCTAACTTACTGGCTAGTTCGCTTTCTCATCTTTCTGCAGACTTGACGGAAACTGCAGATCCAATGTGACAACATATCAAGAGATCCACATAATAGTTTCTCCTACCCCGTCTGACACGCATTAGACTCCTTTTCAGATAGGACTTTGGAGCACTATATCGTTGCTGATCGTGTTAACAATATCGCTATCGCGAGTTGTTCCTTTCAAAATATTTACATAGGAAATTTGATTATATCACGTACAACTCATCTATATCCAAGATTCTAGATCCAACGTAAGCTATACCTTAAAGCATTGTAAGCTGTAGTCCTTGGTGAGATTCCGACGGTATTAGCTACAGTGTTGGGCTGTATGCCCGACAGTATGAACCCTTGAGCCAGGTTTGATAACGCAGGTAGAAACCAACTAGACGTCAAAATAAACAAGTGTCTAGGTGAGGCATGATATGATATTTCAGGTTACTATTCTAACCATTACCAGCTTTCTCCCTCAACGTTATGATGGCATTATCTTACTGCTACTTTAGCGGTGAGTATTTTATTTTGTATGCGACGCCTTCAACGACTGGCTAAACTTGCTATTCTCCCTTAGGTGACGGCCAAATCTTATAAAGGCAAATGGAATCAGAGCCATCAATAAGCTCAAGAACCCAAGGAGGCTTGTAGCCCAGTGTACACCAAGACGTCCGTACATCGCGTTCGTAGCAAGCGGCAGTACCGCCCCCAAAATGCTCCTCGTACCGCTAGCAGCGGCCAGCGCACTTGCTGCAAAAATGCCATACGCATCGGCGAGATAGTTAATCAAGGCCATGAATATCAGAAGAAATCCAATCCCGAAAGGCACGCCCGCGATGGCGGGCACGATCCAGTGGATCGACGGGTTGGCCGTCCACGCGAGCCAGAATATCGTCGCCGAGTATAGTGGGCCTCCAATGCAAGCGAGCGGTAGACGGCGGTACTCTTCTACTTCCACCCAGCGTTTTCCTTGCGTCTGGGCTCGCTGGTATATGTTGTCGTAAAGAAGGTAGACAATAAATGACAGGAGAGCACCAACGGCGACTACGACACATTGTTAGAGAAGTCTAATGCCGGAAAATGCTGGTCAACTCACTGGGGATAAACATCAACCCGCACTCTCCGGGCGTCATTCCGTACATGCCCTCAAATATGATGGGATACGCCTCGAAGAACAGGTAGAATATTGCGTAGATGAGCGACAGATAGAGGCAGGAGAAAAGGACGATGCTCTCAGTACAGAACATTTTGATGGGTCTAGCTAGGACCCTGGTAAACAAATGGTGCCAATTCTCTCTCGTGAGTTCTATCGCTGCGATAGCATTGACGTTCGCTATGTTACTTGAGCTTGTAGTGGTTTGCTTGCGTTGGAGGACGGGTCCGAAGGTTTCTGTTCTTGATTAGCGGACCAGCAAGCCCCTTTTCCAGTTTCTAGGGAGTGGCTCGACGAACCGGGCAAGAGGAGCAAAAAGGGCCATGAAGCGCCAACGATAATCAGGGCCACCCAGAAAGTCCACCGCCAGCCCATGACAGAGAGATAGCCCGACATTATGGGGCCCATAGTCGGCCCTAGAGTGGTGGCCTATCGAAGGTTAGAAAGGGGACGTTGCTAGGTAGCTGTTGAGAGTGACTTACGGCCATATACCCAGCCATCGCTCTCCCTCGCGCCTTAGGGTCGGAGAATATGTCTGCGTAGATACCCCCTGTAACCGCCGGCGGCGAAGAGGCGAAGATGCCCGCGAAGAGGCGGAAAACAACGAGGGCGGCAAAGGTGGGAGCCAGGGCGCAAGCTAAGGTGAAGACAGTATAAAAGGCGAAGGTCCAGAGGGTGATTGGACGGCGCCCGTACGTCTCGGACAGCGGCCCGAACACGACCGGCCCTAGTATGTAGCCGATGAGGTAGCAGGTGATGGGTAGAGTGAGCAGCTGCTCATCGTCCACGCCGAAGTCCGCGGCAATGAAGCTGACCGCGCCGCTCGGGAGGGCAGATCCCAGGGTACTGTTGGCTACGGCGATGGCACCCACGGTGAATACAAATGCCTTCCGTCGCTAGAAACCCGTAAGTCAGTGAAATTTGGGTCTTCTGGTGTTTGGACATACCGTTGACCATGTATAGGGGTCAACCGGCACCGCAGCTGGGGCCGGCTGAGATTCAGGTGAAGCCACTAGCATGTTGATGGTGTAGCCCGTACTACTGTAAAAACATTGATTAAGGGTGAATGAAGGACGAGAAGCATCCTCTAGATCTTACCCATATCATCAACGAGTCTCGACCCCTGATCTTCTACACAACACCTCTTATCGCACATAACCTTATAATTGCATGTGCAAATAGCCGAAGGATCGTGCTTAAAGTACCGGGATATTTGGTCCAGACTTCCAATGTTGACGATCCTGTAGATCCCTGCCGATCCTGCGGGGAGAGAGCGGCAGGGGCTGGGGGGCTCGGGAGTCACCGTTAGCCTCATCCGGGATATAAACGGGGCCGAAATCGAAGGAAGCGAAGATCAAATTGCCATACCGCCCAGACCGCCTTTTCTACCTTAGTATTAGCTAGCATAGGATGAAGCTTGAATTCTACAAGAAGCTTACATGGAAGAAATAGGGCTTTCTTAATTATCTATCAAAT
This sequence comes from Hypoxylon rubiginosum, assembly GCA_902806565.1. Classification (NCBI taxonomy): domain Eukaryota; kingdom Fungi; phylum Ascomycota; class Sordariomycetes; order Xylariales; family Hypoxylaceae; genus Hypoxylon; species Hypoxylon rubiginosum. Next base: position 1,158,027 of record CADCXA010000016.1, on the reverse strand, counting down.
AATTCCTACGATGATTCCTACGATGATATTTTACCAATGGATGGTCCTTCAAAAGAAGTACCCGAGCAGTTATGGATCGATTGTGTAAGAAGATGTCCGTCGGGATCGTCACATACCTACGGTCTACCTCCCACCAAGCATCAAGGTAGATACCCGTAAGTGTGATAAGCAGGGCTATTAATTGCATTGGTACGAATACGTGTACTCTTCAAAACGGCTAGAAAACTCATATAGCTACCCGAATCGGGCTTCGTATCACGTCGACGAATCCTAACCCTTGATCAATACCCCATCACTTGCTCTCGAAATCCTTCTGAGCGACAAAGCGTAGCCGAACGTAATTGACCGTGAAGGCCCCGTCGTGTTGACGTCTTCCAACCCCTTCCAGAACCTGGACGACCTCATTGACTGCCGCATCCTTCCTATCCTGAGTAGGCAATAGCTCGAGGAAGTTTGCTCCGAATAGGCGAACCCTGCATAAAGCCGAAAGTCAGCGCGGCCCTCATTTCCCATCTCGCGTCTCCGAAACAAGGGTCTCTTCTTCTTACCATCCTTCGATTCCGCCACCCTCACCGCTCGTGAGCTCGGTCTGTCGAAGCTCGACCTCTCCTCTCACCCATCGGAACCCTTGCCCCTCCACCAAGGTCCGCATGGCCTCGATGCTCGGAAACCACCACGGGGACGCATCCCTCGCCACGTCGACCGGGATGCCTTGGTGGACCAGAGCACCAATAATAGCGGCATGGACCTCGGCTACGTTACCCAGCGCGCCCGACTCGCTTACGAGAAGGCCGCCGGGTTTGAGGGCGTCGTAGCAGCCCCTGATGGTGTTTGCGCGGGTATTCTCGTCACGAAGGATCCAGTGCAACGCTGCATTGGAGAAGACCTTGTCGAACGATGCGGTGCATAGACTCGCGTCTCTATCAAGGTGTCGGCAGTCGACGACGCGAGCATCGACGTCTGGGAATGTTTTGTTGAACGAGTCGATCATGTTGGGGGAGGCGTCTATCCCAACCATACGTCCCACGTGTGGCGCCATCTTAGCCGTCAAGACGCCTTCACCGCAGCCAATGTCGAGAATCTCATCTACGAGCTTACTTAGTTCAAGGTCCTAGATGTTCTGCGGCCTTCGAGTCATTACCTTCTGGCTGGGGATCTAGCCATTCGACAATCTTAGTCGTCAAAGCCGCCACGAACGGAGCAACCTTGGTTCCATAAGAGTCAGCCGACCAGATGTCGGTCTTGTTTGAGGCGGTTGAGGTCATCTTGGGTAGCAGTATAATGGTTTTCCGGGGTTTTCAATAGCGGGTAAGTAGGTATGTGGTTGATCGAGTTGTGGCACGAGTATACCTCGCTTTTAAAAACCCAGGGGTTTCGGTCTTACATAGACGCGGGAACCGTAACTTGGCCCACTAGAAATGATCCTAAAGATTGCCCCCGCGAGGATAGTTTCTTCCCTATGTAGCTGTAAGTGGTTTGTTGAGTTGCCTATGAGATATACATTTCGCGTAATTGATCCCAAATAGGATTTTTGACACAGTCAAGAGTGTGGTTCGCCTTTACCAAGCTATCCACAATGTTGAATCCTTCGAAATCACCGAGAACTCTCATTAAGATACTATATGTAGTATAGAAATATGCGGACGCTGCTCATGAATATATAATACATGTAGACGATTCCAATGTCCCAGAAAGGGACATTAGACTGATTACATACCTCTCAATTTAATCATGCTTGGGATCATATACGAAAGCCTCTCTACTCCGAGACCATTAGGGGTTCTCTTGGTAGTCTCAGTACTACTAGCTATAATTCGAATCGTTAAGATATTTACGCAAGCACAGGGGAAAAGGCCAAATAAGGACCAGCGTATAGGTTACGAGATCGAGCCCTTGTTGGATTTTGATTTTCGCAAAGTCGACCCCATTAAATATCAGCCGTACAAGACCCAAGGCCATGTCACGATGGGTAAGCAAGGTATCCTACTTCCAACATGACAAGACCGAAAGACTAACCACATACAAAGGGATTCAAAAGCGTGTCCGCTCAGATTGGATACGGATAGATCGTGGTTATCTGGACCGTATCCAGGTTAGGGTTACGTTGATTAAGGAGAAGCCAGAGTTCACCATTGGGACCGGCGAGAAGGTCAACCCGGCCATCGAGGAACTTTACGAGGAAATTATGGTTAAATACCTGCCCGCGAGGTTTCCAACCATGTTCAAAGCACGTGGAAAGGCGGTCGATAATCTTGCTACCGGTACTACATACCCGCTTACAACTGTCGGGCTCACTCATGCTCAAATGTTAGCGTATATGGGTGAGAATGTGGAGGAAGATTTTTATTTCATGTGCCCAGACCCAGAGGGTCAGTATCGCCTGCAGGGCTATATTGGCTGTTTTCCGGGTGGATTCCTCAGCCCAGCTCGAGTTGGCGAGTCCGTCCGAGACCTTCATAAGCCGGTCCCGGGTTATGAGAGGAAACTTGGGCTCAGCGTGGACCGCTACTTCGGTCGTATGCAGCCTGGAGATTTCATAGGACGTATGAATGTAAGTCGGCTTCTCGTCGCTAACTATTGACGTATGTCAGACTGATCCGGGGAAAAGTGGTCTTTGCAGGTCGACGGAGCCGATCTGTTCCGTACCGACGGCAACAACTACTATCCCGGCATGGACGGCGCCTTTTCCGAGAAGGAAGATCCGTCGCTTGATGAGTGTTACTTGCGCGTCGAGCATCAAACTCTCACCAAACTGCCGCGGACCGGCGCTGTTATATTTACAGTGCGGTCCTACATGACCTCGCTCCATCAGGTGAAGGCCGAGGGAGACGGAAAAGCATTAGCAGAAGCTATCGAGTCGATGCCGGAGGGGCTCGGCCATTATAAGATGCGCCAATACTGGGGGAGGAAGGTATTGCCGTGGTTAATGGAAGACGCCTAAACTGCCCCCTGAGCAAAACGCAAAATACTCAGAGCTCTTGCTAGAGACCACTATGTGTTGCCATATCGAGAGGCTAGTGTAGGTAAACTTACAGAATCAAGTTAGAATGCTCAATCTAACAGATGCTTGCAATGAGGCTCATGAAGCCAAGATTAAATATCCGAATGAGGTGTGCTGTTGTTCTGGGTCGGGTCTGTGCCTCATGCAGGAGCAGGGGGTAGTTCAAATACGGAATACATAGCTCTGGCCCAGCCCCATCTCATCTTCCTCTCGCTACCTAGCGGCGAGACCGGAGAGAAACAACAAATAAGGAACAATTTGCATTTATTTTTATCTTTTCGCGATGGGTTTCTTTCAGTTCGTCAACTAGTATGGCTTCTAATACGTTTCACCAGTTCCCCTTCCTTCCACTAGAAATTCGGAACGAAATATATCTTTTCGCTACACCCCCACGAATTGTTCACGTTCAGATTGAATGGCACGAGGGAGACGAAGACGAGTTTATTGAATGGTTTACCAACTTAGTTCCGTCCCAGGTCGCTCAAATTAAATTACATCCATCTCTCGCATACTTCGTTCATAATTGGGGGCAACGTGTCTTGTCTTTTGACGACCATCATTCGCAGCCAACGCTGGAGTCTTACGGATTCACCAATACCAGGCCGGTACAGCACCTTTGGGACAACCCTCGGGTCTCATCAAATTGGTTACTGGATCATCCCGCCGTAGCGTACCAGCTTCTTCGGAAGAGTCGCGTCTACAGTGCAGCCCCTATCCCCGCCCTGCTCCATACATGTTCGGAGTCGCGTGCGGCCCTCATCCGTGCCGGCTACCAGCTCGCGTTTGGGACTCGTAATCACGAGCCGCATACTTGGTTCCATTACCAGAACGATGTTTTGTACATGGACGACGATGATCGCCTCAAGCCCGAAGCGTTGAGCGGCGATATTAACTTGTTAAGCCGCAGCGAATGGATTGTTGGGGAAATTGACACACAAAGCCTGCAGCAAGTCCGAAAGGTAGCTCTCGATAGTGCTTGCTATAAGATGTGCTGTGAATCCCTGCGACATGAGATCTCGAATGTGGTTCGATTACTACCTAGGCTTGACATACTATACATTGTTGAATGGACCAAATACTCTTTTAATCAGATTTCCCGGAAGTGTTCAAGCTCACCATCGCCTACTGCTCAAGGTACGAACACTAGTCTACAGTCGAAAGCGTACGCGCGGGAACTCTGGCGCTGTCTTCCTATTGAAGAAGTCGATGGCATATTCTCGATGACTGGCGAACATCCCCCACGCTATGGCGAGTTGGCCTCCATGGGATATCGAAACATGCAATTTAAACTGTTTGGAGGATCTAGTGGCCAGTACTTTCAAGGACTGACCGACCAGCTCACGGAATATCTGGAAGGCGAGAGAGAAAAGGCTGCTCTACGCGAACGAGCGATGCCATGGCAGATACCGAGGGTTGAAATAGTGCACATCTGCACAGAGCCTATGGCTAGGCAGTTATTCAAGGACCGGCATAGGATTTGGAACGAATTGGTCTTATTGAAACGTCGGCAAACAATCTGGGAGCAGTGTCAGAGCAAGCGTCAGAACGAGCGCCAGAACGAGCGTCAGAACGAGCGTCCCTCCAATCCTTTCAACTTAAGTCCGCTTGAGATATTCAATACAGGTGACACACCCCTATCTCCGACTGAGCTAGAGTGGCAGGATGATTGGGAGGCGTTTCGCGAGGCACATATTTATTATGAATCATGGGAACCCGAAGGATACGACCTAGAAGATCTGATCAAGCAAGGGACAATATTCCCGCCAAGACAAGAATTGACATTAGAGCCTTGAATGACGAATAGATCGCAACGCTGGAGAGCCATGTAAAGGAGGCTCAAACCCCAAGAACGGGCTTGGATGACGAGTTAGTCGATGCATCTCGAATCAACCTACTGGGTAGAGTGAGAGAACACTGAACGAGATGAAACCCCAGTCCTGTAGCCGCCGATTGGTATGGAAATGTGAAATCGATCCTGCCTTTACCGACGAATAAAAGGATGAATCTCCGGCACCTATAACTGTCTCCTATCCAATGTATGAGGTAGTAATAAGATACCGAATAGTGTGTACCTAGGTAAGATCCCGTAAAACAATAAGACGCGTAGAGATGACATGTATATACAATTAAGTAGAATACACATTAAATGCATATCAGAATGGCGATACCGCTATATAGGGCTAGTCTAGTCGGATAAGACAATACTAAAATGTGTTATCGTTCTAATCCACAGCTAAAAGCTAAAGAGCATCACCATCACCCAAAACGTCAAGTTTAACCATCTCGGCGTATTAGACCTATCTTCTTGAAATACTCCTCCCTGTTTTCCGTCTCTATAGAATAATAACTTCGGAAATCTATCCAACCCCGGTCAAACGACTACCATCCCGCTCCAGCCTCCCTCCATATCACGACGATGCCGTCCGATCTATCTAGTTACCTCGCAACCCGATATCTAGTCGCCGACTCCAAACCCTCCAAGAAGCGCAAGCGGAAGCAGAAGGACGACTCAGGTCTCATAATCGCCGACGACGACGAGTCGGGTTGGAACCGCACCAACAATGGTTCCGACGACGAGGACGGTTCCGCCATCGTAGCTGGCACCAGCGCCGAATTTCGGAAGGCGAAGAAGTCCGCCTGGAAAGTCGTCGGCGCCCCCGCTATCACTGCCGCTTCCTCCTCCACACCGCAAGACGACGAAGAAACGAGACAAGCAGACGCCATCGTGGCCTCCGCCGCCGCCGAGACAGCGGCGACGGCAGCCGACGCCGACGACGCCGACGAGGACGCCCCGGCGGTCATGATGTCGGACGGGACGCACGCGGGCCTGCAGACCGCGGCCACGGTGTCGGCGCAGCTAGAAGCGCGGCGGCGCGCCGAGCGCGCCGAGTACGAGCGCTCGGACGGCCACCGCAAGGGAAAAGAGAGCGAGACGGTGTACCGGGACGCGACGGGGCGGCGCGTGGACGCGGGCATGAAGCGGGCGGAGCTGCGGCGCGAGGCGCAGGAGGCGGCGGCCCGGGAGGCGGCCAAGACCGAGGCCCTGCGGGGCGACGTCCAGGTCGAGGCGGCGCGGCGCCGGCGGGAGATGCTCGAGGACGCGAAAGTCATGGGCGTCGCCCGCCACGCCGACGACGAGGACCTGAACCGCGAGATGCGGGAGAAGGTCCGGTGGGGGGACACCATGGCGCGGTTCGTCGAGCCTAGAGAGGCAGGAGGAGGTGGTGGTGGTGGTGGTGCAGATGCTGTTGCTGCTGCTACCGGGTCCAAGGACGGGAAGAAAAAGAAGCTAAAGGGCAAGCCGATATACAAGGGCGCGTGGACGCCGAACCGGTACGGCATCCGGCCGGGGTACCGATGGGACGGTGTGGATCGGAGTAATGGGTTCGAGGCAGAAAGGTTCAAGGCGATCAACAGACGCGAGAGGAACAAGGGTCTAGAGTATTCGTGGCAAATGGATGAATAGTAATAGTAGTAGTAGTAGGGAGCACTTTCTGACTAAGTCTACGATTATACACAGAAAATAGGGATCACAATCACAATCAAGATGAAATTGTTACAATATCAACGCCTTTATTATTTCTTCTCACTACCTAAGGTAGTCAACAAATGCAAGTTGTATAGTGACGAAGGATCAACCTATGCCTGTTTCCTTGACGCCACAATACCGATGATGACGACGCGGTATAGAGCCGGTGCAAAAGACTATCGTAGCTAAGCTCTCGATAGCATAGCACGCGACACTTTTCCATTTAGGGGGGCATCTTTCGCAATACCAGCGGGGTGGCTTAATATGTGCGACAAAAACCAGGTCGCAGCAACGACTCGTTTCGGGAGAATATTCTTACCCACCCCCCAGCTTCATTAATCGATCGTGCTCTTCGGCACCTCACTGCCACGTATCTCGCAAGCCCTGGCAAGCCCCAATCCAACACTTTTTTTTTTTCCTTTTCCTTTTTTCATATTCCCAACCCCTTGACCCTAAGCGGTTAAGCAATCTCTATACCCTTAGGAGTTGATGTATGACATCTGCGGAGACGTGCTCATAATGAGGCACGGCAATTTTCCCGGGCATTCCCCTAAGATTTACGACGGAGCATCTTCTCAGCGCTACTGAAATGAGCATTTTCTCTGACCATCCTAAGCCAGACCTTACGGGGCATGTAGCCTGGTCGTTCCACGCGGTCCTGGAACCTCCTCATAAGGAGACCAACAGTAATACCTTCGGGTAGAGGCGGCAGCGCGTCGATGATCTCCTGCGGGGTAGGGGGGTTGATGTACTCTTCCGTCGGGCTCTGAGGAACACTGGGAGACCCAGGTTGAGGGGCGGCCGAAGCACCTCGGTTGGCAGCACCTTGGGGAGGGGCGGGACTAGCAGCCCGGGAGCCTGCAGGAGTGCCCTTTCTGCTACCTTGTCCGGGCACACCAAGCCGTTTCTTCTTGCCGCCTGCGCCGTCTGACATTTCACCGGCTGTGCCTTCGCCGTCGCTGGTAGAGCCGGCACCGGGCTTGCCACGTCGGCCGCTAGGCAAGGGAGAAGTGGCACGGCTACCATGGGTAGTCTTCTTCTTCTTCCGGGTGGACTCGGTGCCACTAGAGTCCGAGACCATGGGAGACCCAGCCCGTTTGAGAGACTTGCCCTTCTTCGCTGCCTCGGCTGCCGCCTTTTTGCCTTGCGGTGTATTCGTGCCCTTAGACGAGGCTCCTGCATCTTTGTCTTTCTCGGCCTTCTTGTCTTCACCCTCCTTCTCGCTGTCATCAGAATCGGATTCATCCTGCATCTTCATTAGCATCATTGGAATGATCAGTACAAAGAACGAATACTTACGCCTGAGGAGGCAAAGGGATTCCCTTCTCTAGAAGAATCGCTGTCGTACTGGAACTGCTTGTCGCGTCGCTTCAGAGCCTTCTTGAGGTCTTTTCCAAAGAGCTTACGTTCAAGTTCCTCCTTCTTTTCATCCTGCTCTTCCTTCTCAACCTTGACCTCGTCAGCGTCGCCGAAGAGATTAGCATTGAGCTGATCGCGTCGAATACGGTCACTAGCTTGCTTTGCGTCCTCATCGCGTTCGGGCTCCCAGCCAGCAGTTTCGTCGTCATCCTGGAATTCATCTCCGGATATATCAAGGTCGTCATGATCCATCTTCTCCCGGCGCGAAGCTGACTTGAATGTGCCGCTTTCCTGCTTAACAGCTGTGCGACCGTTAACGATAGCTCGAGACTCGGCCATAAGCTTCTCAGCCTCCTGACGCTGGGTATCCCTGACCGCCCAACGACCAAGAGTAACCTTCTTATTCATGGTCTTTTCGGCTTCCTCGATAGTCATAGCATTGAATGCACCACGCTTCGAATGGAACTTGTACCATTTCTCCAAAGGTATGATCCGATAACCACCGTTGTGGATCTTCAACGCGACTTTGCAGTCAGACAAGGGCGCTTCGTATTGGCCAACCCATACGTTCTTGCCATCGGCGTCTTCCAAGTGCCACGGCAGAGCCTCTTCGTATCTGATCTCCGCTTGCTTCTTCTGTTCCTCGGTACGGGGCGCGTAGTGGACCTGTATGCCAGGCTTCTTGGGCTCCTTCTGTTGCTTGGTCTTGGGACCGGTGTCCTTGACGACGGGGGCTTTCTGGGCGTTGTCGGCCGCACGTTGCGCTTCTCTATCCGCCCTTAGTTGGGCGATTCTCTCCGCTTCGGCATTATCAGTCGTGTTCTCCTCGACAGGTACTTCCTCCTTTACTTCGCGACCGGGCGGAGGCTGTCTAGGATCGCGTCGGTGCAAGGTAACAGGTCGAGTAAAGTCGTCCTGGTTAGTAGGGTCAATTCCAGGATCCTTCTGGTCCAAGACTCGGTTCGTAGGAAGAGCAAATCGCATGACATGGAAGCGGAGTCCTTCCTTCAAGGCTTTTTTGGTGACGTAGAGAGGGAATTCCTGAGCACCGTCGGGTTTGGGCGTAGACCATCCACCATTCTGTTTGCGCAAAGCTTCAGGGTTCGGCTGGCTTTGTTTACCCAGGCCGGGATGTTGCTGCGGCTTGTTACCCGGGCGAGCAGTAGCGCCAGGTGCAGGCCCTTTGGGAAGAGCCGAAGGCGGCGGTCGGCGTACAGGCTTCTTTCTAGGGACGAGAGGATTAGCGGCGGCACGCGTCTTTCGCAACGGCGGCGCGCCCGGGGGAGGAGTCGGCCTCTGGCCGTTGCCGTTAGGGCCACCAGAGGGCGATGGCCGAGCGCTCATGGTGGCAACGCAGAAGGTGGTGATTTGTCACCAGCAAATCTCGGGTCGCGAAAAGTAGGTCAGTCGCGTAGGGTTGCGGTGGAAGGGAATGGGGAATGGCGATTTGAAAGATATTACTGTTGTAGAGTACTTTCAATACCAATATTCCGACCTCTAGCTAACGTTAAGAGGTGTGTGTCAGATGTTTGTGTGGGAGAGAAAGTACAAGGAAAATGTACGTGGATGAAGAAGAAAGGATTGGATACCAGTTGGCATTTGGCAGTCAAAAGCAGTTGACGGGAATGATGGAAGTTGGAAGGCTACAAGGTATCGAGGTTTAGTCAGTGCTTGTAGTGGGTCGAATGCGGCACCTGCCTGCAAAGCCTCTAGTTTTCCCAAGGTTGATTGTTCTGCGCCTGAACGCCTTACCCTAATCGGCTACACCGTGCGGTAAGTACAGTTGCAGTACCTGGCTTATTTTAATAATTTATAATTTTTTTCTCTCCTTGGCTTATCGGCATGTATCTTTCTGATCAACTGAATTGTTTGAATTATTAGAACCAATCACAAATTTCAAACAAAGGCAATATGCAAGAGGCACGGGCCAGAAAGCCTCTTACATTGAGATTAAAAGACTGAAATGTACCTAAGTACTTACGTAGATTAGTGGGGGCGGCTCTTTGACACTTTCAGGGTACTACTCATAACGTCACTGGTACCTAAGAGCTTGTAACAGTTTGTCTGCGGCTTCAATTGGGGGCCATGATTAACCTTCTTGTACAGTGTGTTTGCTACATGCAAAAGTACTGGGTACTTTGTCTGCAATACAGCCAAGGCACGTCACTGGTGGAAGCTTTTACTGCCAGCCCAATACTTCCGAATTTATTCTCTAATGCAGCCAATCAATTCGCCGTCGTTGTCCCAGCACACTGGCATCGAGTACTCGCCATCTCACATCTCAGCTAAGAATGTGATCTAAACAGACCCCAGCTCCTCATCTTCTCTTTTTGTGAGACGCCCTCTGGTGATGCGTCTTCGGCTATTGATTCTCTGGTAGCCTTTTCGCCCTTCTGACGCCGAGACCCATCCGAGTCATCAGATCTCAACACAGCTTCTAGCATCGTACCATTGGCAAATAATTGGGGTTTGCTTCAACCCTGCATGCAGCATCTCATCTTGCGGACCATCAGCTTGCCTTTCTAGCCGCCCTCATTGGGAGAAGCATTAACCAAGCTGTAATCCTGCTCTTCCAGTCTTCTGAGTCCTGACTTTCAAGGCCAACTTTGACGTGTCAAGGGTTAACTCTACTTTTCCCCATACACAAGTTTCAGCTTGTCTTCTTGGAACCTGGAACCTGGAACCTGGACTCTGGACTCTGGACTCTATGCCACTATAAATATGAACCTCTGACTGTCAGGTATGGATTAGTACTCAAATCCCTAACCACCACGAGTCATAAGTCGTCCTCTGTGGAGTGTGGAGATCTACTTGGATCGCCGACAAGCTGTGTCATAGAAGCATCTAGACTTCACAACCCCGGACTCAGCTTGGACCACACATTACGGCCCCAGATTTTGATCTTGATACCAAGTATCTCTTCGTAACATTGCATTATGCAGACCTCTCAGGTCAACGGCGGTCAACTTGAGACCCACTTACGCAACCTCATTCTCAATAATAGCACCAGTACCGATCAACCAGCTTCTCGTCCTCTTCACGCTCCGGTAGCATCTACTCCTCTCGAAAGGAATCCCGACGAGGGCCAAGCCCAAACCCACGGAAAATGGCAAAGTATCAGTCAACCGCCCACCACGGCACAGGCTTCTCCTAGGACGGGTAAGAAGCGTCCGAACCAAGCTCAGCGTCGTCAAATGCAGGCTGAACTATCTATACCTATTGATATGAGAGCGCCTGCGCCTCATGATACGAGGCCTTATCCGAACCCTCATCAATACAATGGCCAGCACGCTTCGCGGCATAATGCTGACCAGAACGCACCCCATCCTCATCCAGGCGCATATCATGGTGGCTTCCAGGACCGTACTGATATAACGAGCAACCCTTCCTTTCCACATCAGAGACGTCATCAAAACACATTCGGCCAAGCGCCGTTATATTCACCAAACCAGCAGCCACCCTGGAGACATCAACAACATCAACAGCCGCAGGGCAATTTTGATGCGTTCTCAAAGGGTGTCAATGTTGTGTCGGCAGACGCCTTTCCTTCTCGTAGCCATCGGCCCTCGCAACATTCGCTCTACAATCCTGGCGGGCAGCGCCAGTATGCTTTTAGCCCCGAGCAAATCGCGAACCAAAGTAGTCTCCTTGATCAGCTGTGTCATGCTATCATCATGAACGCCGAGATCGAACCTAGTGAGATTGCAGAAAAGGAAAACTTCCGTGCTCATGTAGAAGCAATCTGCCGCGATGTCATCAATCAATACGAAATCAAAGTCAATGGAATCCCAAACTTTCAATCTCATACAGTCCAACTGAAGTGCTTTGGAAGCCTGGCATCAGGATTTGCTACGAAAACAGCAGACATGGATCTCGGTCTACTCTCTCCCATGTCGCTGTTATCACCGGACTCGCCAGATTCTCCCATCCCCCGTCTTGTCGAGAAAGCCTTACTTGAAAATGGCTTTGGAGCACGCCTTCTCACACGCACCCGGGTGCCTATCATTAAACTCTGCGAAAGGCCTCATGAACCCCTCCGCCGAGACTTACTCGAGGCACGAGCCAGGTGGGAGAAAGGTTTGGCAGACGACGCTCATGAAGCAGTAGACGATGGCATAGATGACCATGATGGTCCGGAACATATGAATTCCGTAGTTGCAGCTGAGGTCAACTCTTCGCCATTGAGTGACCAACGGAGAAATTCTCAGCAACCAAGCGGCGCATTGGAGAAAACATATGAGGAACAACTTGCTTCATTGAAACAAATTGATAATCAATCTTTACTGACCTACTATGGTAATGCTAAACGAATTCTACGACGATTGAACGGTCGTGATATCACCGTGTCGAACGCGGCAGATTTTACGGTCGGTGATTACAAGGTTCTCGACGATGTCTCTGGCGCCTTTATCAATGGTCTCAGCGACGAGAACTTAAGGAGTCGAGTGCAATCCCTTCCGTCTCTCCGTCCCGGCATCATGCCAAAGTCACCTAACCTCAAGTCGCTCCTGGGAGTTTTTACAATAGTCGAGGGCGAGAAACTTGTGATGCTATGGGAAGTACAGGCGACGATTGCGAGTCACTCAAAATTTGGTGTGAGCTCCAAAACTGTTCAGGCCTGGAAGATCCTGCATAATAAGAGATCATTTGGCACAGATTCTCTTCTATTCAACCGCGAAGTCCACGTAGCCCTCGAGAGACTTCGCCAGATCCCGTTGATTAAACTCTTACAACTCAAGCAAGATCAATATGAATCACCCACACAATACCACGCACGAACTGCCGAGCTCATGGCTGAACTCACCGACAATCACCCATCACCAGACCCTACGCTTGTTTCTCAGGTCATCGAGCACTACATATCGGGTATCCGCGATAGGCAGGTGCGAGAAGAAGTTGAACACTTTGCACGTCGCAGTAAAGTCAAGACTCTAAAGACGATCACCATGAAGCACAAGATTGTTCACCTAGTAGCCGACTACAAAAGGGCAATCGAGAAGGGTTTTTATAGTGGTGAGCAACATGCAATCATTGAGGAATACATGGCGATCCTCCAAGTACGACGTGCGGGCAAGCACGTAGCCGACGCGCCCGATTTCATAGTCCCGGCCACCGAGGGCACGATTGCATTAATCGAAAAAATCAGACAACTCCCTAATCCATCCAAGCTCTCGCCGAATCAACCAAGAGACCGCTACCACGACAGCCTGGAATTTCCTAAGAATGGTGTCGGCGTTCAGTGTGATATAAACTTCTCGGCGCACCTCGCTCTCCAGAATACCTTGCTGCTACGCTGTTACTCCTCTACTGATCCCCGCGTTCGGCCGGTGGTACTCTTTGTAAAGCATTGGGCCAAAGCACGGGGTATCAACACGCCATACCGCGGAACCCTAAGTAGCTACGGTTATGTCCTTATGGTGTTGCACTACCTCATAAATGTTGCAGAGCCATTCGTGTGTCCCAATCTCCAGCAACTTGCACCCCCCGATCCGAATCTCCCAGCAGAGGCTCTTGAGGGCATTGCAACCTGTCGAGGCCGCAATGTTCGATTTTGGAGAGACGAACAAGAAATTCAGAGACTAGCTCGCCTAGGCCAGCTCAACCAGAACCGAGAGTCTGTTGGATCTCTACTGCGAGGATTTTTTGAGTATTATGCGCAGAGCAACATGATGAGCACCATTCAGAAGCGCGGCTTTGACTGGGGCCGAGATGTGTTAAGCTTACGAACCCACGGAGGTCTATTGTCGAAGCAAGAGAAAGGCTGGACAGGAGCCAAGACAGTTGTACAATTTGAGGCGGGCGCCCCTCCCAATCCAGCTGAGGCAGAAAGCAGCAATATACTACAATCGCCAGGGGGCGGCAATGTCAGACATCAAGTGCCGACTCAGGCTCAAACTGAGCCGCTCGCGTCACCGGACGGGGCCCCTATAACACTTATAGGGCAATCGACGAAAATCAGAGAGGTGAAGGAGGTGCGTCACCGCTTCCTCTTCGCCATCGAAGACCCGTTCGAGCACGAGCACAATGTCGCCAGAACGGTCACCCACAACGGCATCGTGTCTATCCGAGACGAGTTCCGCAGAGGTTGGCGGATCATCCGGTACGCGGGCAAGGCCGGCCAGGCCGCGGAGGACCTGCTGGAAGATGCCAAGGTCGAAAATGAGAAGCTGGATAAGAAGGAATTTGATGGACTTCTGGAGGAGATACATGGACCGGATATTTTCCTAAATTCGGCGGCTAATTAGGTCCTTCGGAGTCCGGTCGGTGTATTATGGACGTATTATGGACTCGGTGTCTACAAGTGTGTTTGTTTGAGGGTTATTGTACGAGTAACGTCGGCGAAAAGACGGGCGATAGAGAAGATCATAGCAGACCTCGTCTGCTACTAGTCATTTAATGACTTACTGGAGGCTAGCTCCATGTTCCTGCTGTATTAATGGTTAGTCTTCTGTAACATGTATAGCTTCACTTCCGATAGTTCTGATGTGACGCATGCGTAGTTGCCTTAATACCATATATTTCTTATCATTATTGATGTCTCCTAACCTTAACTTCCTTGAATCTAATCTGGATCTGGGTTCGCTATGGGGGCGTGAAAATCCTTCCAATTACAAGTAAATGTTGGTGTACGCGTATGTAGGTGTATGCACACCTGAAGGCCATCACTAATAGTAGAAGACGTTGATTGTCAATGTTAATAATACCTGCCTAAAGGTATACAACCATGCAATACACGACTATATACCTACGTTACTAAGGTATCCGGAATGATTTGCTGCAGAGGTTTCAAAAGTATGACAGGTAAACAATTTCATAATTCGTGAAGCTGGTTGTATACCAGGTCCTCATCTAAATGCCCATTGGCATGCTGAATGATTTGTCCGAAGGTTTCTCTTGCCAAACACCCACCATCCCCCGAAGAGGATGTGATAATGAATATCAGAGTGTCCGGCCTTCTATCATCGTGGTATCCCCGAAGGGAAGATCTGATCTGCCAACGTTCCGTTCAGAGGCTTGTCCTAGAGGGACGTTAAGCCCTGGCTATCCGAGGATAGCACCGCTGGGGGGTATAAGAAAATGAAAATGATCAAGGCACAAGCTTAGTAGCACACGTTCGGATTCTAACTTAGAAACGTACCTGTTGCGACAGTCTTGATGTGGTATCTCATTGAGTCCCGTAACGCTATCCGTAAGTCCATAATAAAACCGTGTCCTGACCCCCCCGAGACGCCATACCAGATACCAGATACCAGCTACCTCACCTGTCAATTTCTCCGTGAAGTATACAATACTGCAGTAAGTCATGGCAGTTTCATTCATAACACTCATAAAAAACCGTGGGCTGTCTAGTCCGCCATGTGTTGGAATAAAGGCGAGATGGATTCGCCATAATGGTTTCGTCGAATGGCTTCGGCCAATAGATAGGAAAGGTCTAGAATGACCAACTTACTCGCGTTTTTGGCTCTTCTGTCGGGTATCGGGAAGCTGTTGGTCACGATGATCTGGTCGATACAATCGCAAGCCTGCAATTGCTCGAGGCAATCGGCTCCGAACACGCCGTGAGTGGCCATACAATACACCTTCTTCGCTTTGCCTCGCTTCACGACCGTTTCAGCTGCGGCAATCCAGGACCCGGCCTTGTCAATCATGTCGTCCACAATCAACACCGGGCGGTCCTTAACGTTGCCAACGAGAGTAATCATGTGCTCAACCTTGGGATCCCGGAGTTTCTCTTCCTCCTCGTCTGAGGATGCTTCAACGTCGGCTGAGCCACCAAGAGCATGGGGCTCCGGTGCAAAGAAAGAAGAAGCATGAGACATGGTCATGGGATCATCATCACCACCTTGGTAGGATTGGCTACCATCTGCGCCGCCGCCGTCTGATTGTGCTGGGGACTGGAAGTCGTCCGGCACAACATGGCCCTGGACCAACCGCCCCTGCGTCACTTCTTGTGCACGTTCGTCGGTATACACTGGTGTATCCGTGGTTTCGTCTTCATCCTTCAGCTCTTCGATAGGAGAAGTTTGCGATTGAGAAGGTGTAAATGCCCGCGCGTATGGCGATCGCGTCAGACTGTTAGTCCGCAGCGGCGGTGCAGCAGCACGCCTGGGAGAATCCTGAGGTTCGCTCATAATTCGTGAGGATCTCGCCGAGCCGTTGCCGTCCGAATCTCTGTCTTCCGAGACACCTCTAGAATGGCGAATCCCATTAAGGTATCCCGGAGGATTGTCCCATCCGTCAAGGTGGTTCATTATCATACTAGCGGACATGTTATGAGCACGCTTGCGATCTGTAGTAACCAGGCCGAAATTGAGCTTCAGCGCATCGGCCAACGACGTCACCCTCTTAGTTCCACCGGCATTCTTGGACACCACCACGGCTTCCTTCCAGTTGGGAATATTTAATCGAATCCAGCGAGCAATGAGGGGCTCGGCATGTAGGTTATCGACGGGGCATTTGAAAAATCCCTGCATCTGAGAGGCATGGAGATCGACAGTGATAACGTGTTTAACGCCGGCCACATGAAGTAGATTCGCAAGCATTCGAGCAGTGATAGCACCCCTATGTGATTTCTTCTTGGATTGCCGGCTGTATGGGAAATAGGGAAGGACAGCTGTTCGTTAAGCATATAGCAGTTAGCAAGCGGATACTCCTTCAACGACGTCTAGCCGCAGTCCCATAGTCGATATTCCCTCCACTATAGGATTGCTAAGACTTACCAGTAATCTTGTTGGCCGAGCCACCTTTGCAGGCAGAAATCATGATAAGTAGTTCCATGATAGTGTCGTTGATGGTAGGGCTTCCAGATTGTACGACGAAGACATCCTTGTCTCGCACGCTGGTCAGGATTCGCACACTGGTTTCGCCCTATACATTGTGCCCGATGTCAGTGTTAAGGTGAAGACGTTGCCCAAGGCTAAGGCTGCATTTTCAACCCATTCGACAGCGAGGTAGAAAGGTAGAACACACATTTGAAAATTGAGACAGGTCGGCCTCAGCCGGAGCCATGCCCAGGTTCTCACATATCTTGCCGGTGAGAGCTGGGCACGACGTGCCGGAAAATACTAATGTTCCTCGCATGCTGTGAATGATGAGGAAAGGAAAGAAAAAAGTTTTGGTGAGCGAGTGAAGAGTAATGATTTTATGTGGGTCGTGGGTCGTGGGTCGTGGGTCGTGGGTCGTGGGTCGTAAGAAGAATGATAGACAGGGAGAATGATAAGCAACCTCGGGCTTGGAAGCTTGGAAGCACTGAGCAAGGATACCCGCAGAGCAGGGGCGGTGGGCACGGGCAGCCACCCAGGGCTGCCAGGGCACACAGGGCACCATGCATATCGGTAGGGGTTCCCAATTGTTCCGGTACACACTGGCAGACTGGGCTAGAGCCCTGGAAAGTCGTGCGTCAAATTTAACTCCTCATTCGGGAGAGCTAGGCTAAATTCTGCCAAAATGGCTGAGCTGTGTTTACCAATACTTCGTCCCAATTGATCTATTCAAGCTTCAATTGGTCCAAAAATATTCTTTCAGCTTCCAGTTTTGTGGAAACGGTTGGCAACCTTGCCAGGCAGCCTGGCAAAGCCTAACCTGTCTCCTAATTTCTTAGGTATACCGCCTATCTGCGATATCCCCGGCTAGGGTGGAAATCTTCATGAACAATTCGGGCATAGGTTAGCATGTCAAAGTAATTGACCTGACACATATCGCATCGCCATGGGGATCCGTGGCTTTGGCCAGGCCGTACAGCGCTATGGCGTCTTCTCACCATTGAGTGGTGATACTGTCGTAATAGACGGCCCTGCTCTTGTCCATCGCATCTCTGATGCCTGTATGAGGCAACGGCCCTCTGAAAGCGGATTTGTCTGTCAACCCCCTTATTCCCTTCTTAGCCGCATGGTCATAGGCTGGCTCAACGAGTTGAAGAATCATGACGTAAATGTGTAAGTCATATTATAGGCTCTGTCAAGGATTCCGGTAACTAATTTTCAACAGGAGGAAAATATTTTTTGATGGCTACTTACCTCCTAGTAAATGGGATGTTAGGCGGGACCGGCTTCTCACCCAATCACTGAACATGAAGGCATTGCTTTCCACCGAGCTTGCTGGCTCGCCTAGAACGCCAGAAAATGCATTTAGCGATCTAATACGGGCGGATATGAGGCTGACGCGACAAGCTGGTCGATCGTCAACCGACAAGCTACCCAAACCCCCTTTCATGGTCCCAGCAGTTCTTGAGGCATTGAGAAACAGCGAAGATTGGCGCGAGTTGGTCCTGGTCGTCCCTGGAGAAGCTGACACGTTCTGCGCTCGAGATGTACGAGAAAATGGCGGCACTTTGCTGACGAGTGATTCTGATTTGCTCATTCAAGATCTGGGGCCCAAGGGAAGCGTGTCTTTCCTCTGGGACATTGTTCCGGCCGACCCTACATCCAAGGAGCTTGGTATGATGGCATGCAAAATCTCACTGAATGACGTGAATTCCCAACTCGGCCTAACAAATATTGGCGGTCTCCCCCGCGTTGCCTTCGAGAAACAGAGAGGCAATATGGGGTTTAACACGGCCTTGCAGAAAGCTCGAGACAGCCGTGAAGACACGCTAAACTCTTCCGAATATCAGGACTTCATAAGAGAACTCGAGCTGAAAGAATATATACCAAGTGATCATCCTGTGCTCGGCATACTCTCTGGTTTAGATCCTAGAATATCCGAGGTCGTCATCCAAGCTTTACTTCTAGAAAAGGGGCCAATGTCAATGGCATCCGACACCAAGACTTTACGAGGGCCAGAGACACTTTCCATGTTTCTACCAATCGTGGTTGAAAACCGAAACATGAGAAGTGCGTGGACAGCAAGCACGAATATCCGACAGGTTGCATACAGCATTCTCCAACGTTTAATGCCCCAGAAATCTAGTACGGTAATCGAGTATCGTACATTAGACCCGTCGACAACATTGACAGGACGGCAAGTCGAAATTCCTACTCCAGAAGAGACAACAAACGATTGCGCCGAACTTACAACCATCTTAGAGAAGCTGGCAAAGAGATTACCATCTTCAGATACGCGATGGTTAGCATTCGCAGTGTATCAGGACGTCGAATGGTCCACGTCAGAACAACGACCATCTCTATCAGCCGCACTTATTCACGAGGCAACGAGTCAACCTGAGGAGACAGAAGGATATTCGTGGGATCTAATACACTTCACGGCCCAATTCCAAGCCTGCTTATACTCTCTCAGAATGGGAAAGCAGATCTTAGACGTCGTTCTCTTTCTAGACGGAAATCTCCCAACTCCGGTGCGTAAATTGCATAAATATCTCACATCGCTTCCTCCTATATCCGAATGGCCTACGGTTGAACACATGTTTGATATGCTATCCAAATTTGGGAACCTAGGAGGTCTCGCAATAGTTACGGGCGCACTTGGAATCCCTAACATAGAGCTCTCCACGGACCCCACCGAGTCAAAAAAGAGGCGGAGGGGAGATCATGAGCTGCTTTCTCGCAAAGGACGCCCAAAAGATCCCAAGAGATCTCCTTCTGTTAATCCTTACGCCATTCTTAGCCAAGCAAGTCAAGATTGATTTAGGGAAACCCCTTCCCTTACATGTCAATACCAACGACAGGCCGCAATACTCTACTCAGCATCTATCAATCACGCCTAGTATACCAGAATAGCCTATGCGATAAAAAACGTCTACTTCTCTTCCAGCAGTAGTAGGATAGCGACGAAAGCTAGTCGTGAAGTGCTAAGCCGCAAACAATTCTCAGGCAGAATATAGAGAGAATAAATCAATCTCTACTTTCCAAGCCTTGCCTTTGGGGTTCCGGGGTATATATAAAGAACCTATAGTGCTTAGTAGCTCCTCATATGGCGTCTCCTTGCTAAAACGCATGTGCCCCAGGTTTGGGTGCGCGCCCTATAAGAGGATTGGTTCGTTAGCATGGATCGTCAGCTCGGACAGCCAAGATTGCCGAAGTCCTTTGGAACATCAGGCCTAATGAGTCACCTGAGCGCGCGACAGGACGGTAATAACGCGGTCTCGGACAAGTCACTATACCGCGCCACGACGCTTGAACGCGTCCAAAGGGATATATAAGAGCTTTCACCTCTTTGTCCAAGCAATTTGCCATACCACATTCTAGACAGATAAGACTCGACAGATAAGACTCGACAGCAAAGGTAAAAAAAACTCTTCGCCTGGTTTTCACAGCGCTCGTAAATCAAATAATTATAAAAGACAAAGACTCGACAAAATGGCGACGACGGCTTCTCTCTTACCAATCATCCCACGGATCTTCTTCCTCTATCTAGAGCCAGTCGCTATGTATGTACTCAAGTTCTCATGTATCGTATTGTACTAACAAACTACGACAGAACCTATGGCATGCTCATGAATTACTCCTCGCGGCTGCCCATCTTCGAGATATCGTCTGGCGCAACCAAAGTGCTG
Organism: Hypoxylon rubiginosum; assembly: GCA_902806565.1. Classification (NCBI taxonomy): domain Eukaryota; kingdom Fungi; phylum Ascomycota; class Sordariomycetes; order Xylariales; family Hypoxylaceae; genus Hypoxylon; species Hypoxylon rubiginosum. Next base: position 1,137,687 of record CADCXA010000016.1, on the reverse strand, counting down.
CCTATTCAATCCTTGTTTGTTCCCGCTCAGTCTACCGGTTTTCTATTCAACATGATGCTATACGGTCTCATCATATTGTTGGCGTCTCCGCCTAGCAAGCGTCTTTTGCAGCTGCACATTTGGGTCTTGATCATAGCCGACTTCACGCACTGGGCCGGTCTGTTCTCGACTATTGCGGCGAATGACCCTCGTGGCTGGGCCGCCGCGCTCGACTGGACCAGTTGGGATGCCCAGACCTGGCAGCTAGCGAGATATCCTATCTATACCCTTGCCATCAAGTTTGCGACTCTGGCTGGGCTGTTTGGCAAAATCCAGGGTTAGGGTCCAACACAACCATTCTTGGATACCGTTATACGTGCGAAGTCCAACTGTAGGCCGAGAGTTGCTTTTTCACCCAGTTCTAGAGGGAGCAGAATATTTCATGAAAATTGCTACTAGTGGACGAAAAGGGGCGAAGCGGTAGCAGCAATGTTGATAAATAAAGTTCTTCATTATGGATTCCAGAGGCATTTGTGTAGATCTTCAAAAGGATTGGAAACGAAGCAGAGGACCCAACTAAATTGAGATACAGGAAATCCAACGTCTATAAGCTTATGGGCAATCGCTATTCTCAGTCTCCAACAACTAATTATACTCGTCCAACACTCCTCTCTCCTAGTAGTTCTGGCCGCCACCAGCGATAGCAGTCATGTTGGGGTTACCCGGCTTGATGAGAGTCTTGTCCTTGGGGATGGCGTCGAGCACGGTGTCGGTCAAGTTGAGGGTGTCCTTGATGATCTGCCGGGGCGTGAGGGCGAGCCACTGGGCGGCGCTGATGTCGGAGAACTTCTTGGCCTGGAGCACCTCGAGGAAGATGACATCCTCGGTACCCGTATTCTCAATGTAGTGACCGGCCGACTTTTGGATGTAACCTACGTCGCCGGCGGTAAAATCGAAGGTCTGGGAGGCGGCAGGGGCCGCGTAGACAGTGATGCGAGCGGACCCTTGCAAGAAATAATTCCACTCGTCGCTATCGGTGTGCCAGTGCACCTCGCGCATCGCGCCGGGTTCCAGCACCACGAGTGCCGCAGAGAACATGTCGGCCACCGGGAAGGTCGCCGGGTCCAGGATCTTAACAGACCCGCCCGTCGTGTTGTGCCACTCCTGCTGAGACCAATGGTACGTATAGCCGTCGGGGCCCCAGAGCGCGCCGGCGGACGAGGTTATGTTCTGTTCGGAGATGTTGGCCGGTGCTGGGGTGCCGTTGAAGATCTATTTATACCCGGTCAGTACACTTCGTGACAAATACCTAGGTACTCGTCCACCACTAGATGGCCCATCCTACATAGGAAGGCGGGAGATCAGATAACTCACATATTTCTCCGCGTCGGGGATGTAGTCGAACGAGCTGACATCGGTCTGGAGATCCTTGGCCCAGACGGAGATGGGCGTGCGCATGAGCATCTCGGTGGCGAGGAAGGTGTCGGTTTCGGAAAATGTACCGCTGTCGAAGACCAGCAGGAACTCGGCTCCCTCGTGCAAGGCCTGAAGACTGTGGGGGACGCCCTGCGGGAAGAACCAGACGTCCCCCTCGGTGACGTCGTCGACGAAGGACGCTCCGTCCGTGTCGATAGCCGCCACGCGGACCGAACCCTTCAAGACCAATGCCCTGACCATACAACACGCCTCGGTTAGCTTTTATCCTCCACGATGGATTCGTTGGAGAGGGGTTGGTTGGTTAGGTATTTCCTCACCATTCGCCCGAGGTGTGCCAGTGCAGCTCCCGGTACGCGTTCGGCGCGAGCCGCATGTCGACGCCGGCCATGGCCGTGGCCACGGGGAGGTTGTTCTGGTTCTGCTGGCGGGCCCAGCCGGACTCCTGGCCGGCGCCGAAGAGGTTGTGGCTCAACCCCAGGGGCCACACTGCAATAATAGGAGTCAGTAATTACTTCTTCAGGCAAGATATTTGAGTCTGGAAACATCTCTCAGGAGTAACAACTCCTAAATAATTCCCATTTAGGAATATTTGCTCCCGGGGAAATAACTCCTGGTGTCACATACTTGCTTGCGGCACGGTGCCTGTGTCCGTCTCGGGCGGCGCGTAGATGTCCGGGTTCAGCTTCTCGTACTCGTAGGTCCGGGGGCCCGGGTCCGTGCCGCCCATGCCGCCGCGGATCGGCTGCGGGCCGTCCGGGTACGAGGCGCTGTTGAAGTCCAGGTACAGCCCCAGCTTGCCGTCGGCCTGCTGGCCGCCCACGAGCTCCGGGTCCGCAACAATGGCCGACGCGCCTCCGGAGACTGGCGGGCGCGATGCGATGCCGCCTTGTAGGTTCGTCGACCCGCGGAGGTCGCCGACTGGAGGGCCGGTGTAAGTTGGAATCGGGGGGTTGACGCCGCCTACGTCCCCCTTGTTGTCCTCGTAGGTCATTCTATAAGAGGCGTTAGTTGGATTCACTTCATAAGGGCAGGTATAGTTGGTCTCGAGAGCTCTTACTGTGGCGCTGGAAGACCAAGGGCTAGTTGGACTAAGGCGGCACTAGCGAGACTTGTTGAGTACTTCATATTGGGCAATATATAACTTGCTGATGTACTACTTCTTTGCAAACGATGCGAGATAAAGCGAAGGCGTGAATCTGGTCTAGGGTTCCTTGTTGACTCTTGAGTATGTCTTAGAATATGCCTTAGAGGAGCGAGGTTCTGCTGCCTTTATATCCCGGTCTCGTTGGCATCCTCGAAGCTCTTTTCACGGGTAGACACACAATCTTCCTCATCGTGCGTATCACTCAGCAAGCCCTCGGGGGTGTGACACCATACCGTCCAAGTTCAGCCCCTAAACCGAGCGTGGTTCCAAGGATGTCCCCCAGGACGAAATCACCTTCGTCCTAGCAATGCGCGATACACCACCGACATCGAGATGCAAGGCGACCAGGCTGCCTGACCCAGAACGGTCGGCGGTCAGGAACGCAATGTGTCAGCCGGTGAGAGCAATCATAGAGATTCCGAGCCTATCCCGTCGCAGAATATCTACCTAAGTAGCTAGACTGCATACTTTTGCACTCTCAACCGCAGCGATTCCGAGCGACGCCGACATGGCCCCCTTTCAATGTTCTAAGAACTCGTTAACGGATAAGACTGCCTGAATCGAACACACCGAGTTAACTCTGCAATCTCGACCGAGCAAATAAGCAGCGCGGAAATACGGCACGAAGTGACCTCTCAATTATCACATTTTACGTATTTGCTTACACGCATCCATTACATAGTCTACTCGTGGGTGATAACATGCTGCACTGCATGGGTTCGGCTCGGAAATTCGGGGTTCGTCATTGAGAGAGATGTGATTCGCAACGGTGGTGACATTGCTGAAGAAAGCCCTGCCTTACCCGTTCAGCTCAAACCGGGGAAGCAACCCTTTAGAACCGACGAATGAGGTCTCATTGGCCTCGTAATCGTTCATTAATCATTTGACGATGGCCCCGGCTTCAGTCGGATTGCGAGTCTCTGATCCAGGTTACGTACTTCGTGTAACAAGATGCCGGCCTCGTGACGGGACACTACCCTACAGCTAGGGGTGGTAATTGAATATGATGTATGTGTGTGCATATACAGGATTTCTCTAGATGCTCAGGTTGTTATACGATTGGACAGGGCAGCTTAGGTGCTTCTCCCCTGGCTGCCGCTTAGTGAGCAAAGAGAACTCTCCAAGTTACGGGTAACAGATATCTATGCTCGAAGTAGTGTAATTAATTGTAGCTCTCTCTAGGTAAACATTACAGCCGACGAACTCGCTCAGTCTTCAAAGAAACGCACGATCTGCTGGAGATCCAAAACCCCCAGGCCGTGCCGGGGGTAGCAGATGTAGACCCCCTCGCCGAGGACGCCGAACTTCTCCCTGAACTGCGCCTTGTTGCCCAGCCGCAGGTTCTTGACGATGGTCTCGTAGGTGTTCGCCAGGAACTTGGCGCGCACGCCGCTGAGCTGCGCGCCGGGCGTCAGCCGCTCCGAGACGCCCGCGCCGAAGGTGACGGGCCCGGACAGCGCCGCGAGCGCCGTCTCGACGAGCACCTCGATGGTGCCGTTGGGCGCGCTCGGAAAGTCCAGGGCCCACTTGACCTGCCAGCCGTGCCGGGGCGCCAGCTGGGCCAGGACGACGAGGGCGAGCACCTTGCCTTCCTTCTCAGCTGCAAAGTATCGCCGGTGCTCGCGGTCGATCCAGGGCTTGATCTCTGTGAGGTGGATCTGCTTGCCCTTCCCCTGGCGCGATGCTTGCCATTCCCGGATCGCTTCGTCCGCTCGCCGTATGAAGTCCTCGTTCGGCTCGATGACCTCGTGCGTCATGACCCCTTCCCGCTCCACTCGGCGCGCCTCTCTTCGGTTGGCGGTGCCGTGGTGCTGATCCGTGTCGACCCGCTGCTCTTCGGCGCAGCTGAGCGTCCGCCATCCCATCTTGTCGCCCAGGACCTTCTGGACCTCGTCCGACACGAGCATCCAGACAGGCGTGAGCCGTAGGTCCTTGCGCACGTACTTGACAAATGACGAGATGACATCCTTGTATTGTCTCGTGTCGCACAGAGGATCGCCCGCGATCATAGCGAATTTGCTGTTTTGCTTGGCGAACCCTACTGCGGCTCCGCTCGAGTGCCGCCAGATCTCAAATCGGTCGTCGAGCCAGGAGGTATTTGTTGCGTCGCCATAGTTAGCAATAAGTTTCTCCACGGGAGGATATTCCTCTTCCGAGCCCCGCGGTATCATAGTATCTGCTTCTGGATGGGGAAGACTAGGTGGACGCGCTGGCAAAGACTTGGGGTCGCGTGGGAATAACGAGGCGTTCCTCACGTCTTCGAGCTCGAGAAGAAGCATCACTATGCGTTCCAAACCTAGGCCAGCTCCACCATGAGGTGGTGGACCAAGATCAAAGGCAGCTAAGTATTCTTCCATGCCTTGCTCGCTGATGCCCGACTCTGCCATGCTTGCACGGAGTTCTTTGGCATCGTGAATACGTTGACCACCAGTGCAGATCTCCTGCCCGCGTAGAAATATATCAAACGAATTCGTCCACTTGGGATCCTCGGCCTTGTGCGTGTAAAACGGCCTGGCGTTAGCTGGAAATTTGTCTAGGATGTAATAGTCGGTTTGGTACCGCTCCTTGACGAGTTCACCCAGGCGGATTTCATCGCGCGTAGATAAGTCTTCCTCTTCAACCTCCCTGCCGTCGTCCCTTAGCATCTGAATGCCTTCAGAAAAGGGTATGACCGGAGTCTCATCCAACCAAACGAGATCTTTACTGGGCCATCTCTCTCGGACGTTTTCTAACTCGGGCATGGACTGCACCGCAGCAAATATAGCTTTAAGTACCTTATCCATAGTTTGTATAAGTTCCCTGTATGACTCTTTTAGGGACATCTCTACGTCTAGTCCGGTATATTCAGTCAGATGCCGATGTGTGTTTGAATTCTCTGCTCGAAACACCGGGCCGATCTAGAAGAGTAGCGTTAGTTTGCGATTCGGGTACTAAGAGAAGCTTCTATTGAGATTTACCTCGTAGACCTTCTTAAAGTCGGCCGATATGACCATCTGTTTTGCTAGTTGTGGACTCTGCGCTAAGAACGCCGTCCGGCCGAAGTACTGCACTTTAAACACTTCTGAGCCGCTCTCCGTTGCCGCAGGCTGCAGCTTCGGCGTCTGGATTTCCAAGAAGCCCTTCTCTTCTAGGGCTTCGCGGAATTTTCGAACGATCATAGCGCGTACTCTGAAGATGCCCTGGTTTGCGGGATGACGGAGATCCATGACACGTCCGGATAGACGATGACGGAGCGCTTCGGGCGGCTCGTAGTTGTCGAAGGGCAAATCGTTGGCGGGGTTGACAAGATGTAAAGAGTAGACCTGAACTTCCAGGTGGGATATTGTCGCAGAGGTTACAGGATCTTTTGGCTTCTGCAGGGTGCCGGTGACATGGACAAGCGACTCGGGATGAAGCCTCTGTACCCATCGTATCATATGCGGCGAGGCACGCGATAGCACGCCCTGGATAGAGTCTGTCTGGTGTCGAAACAGCAAAAAGTTCAGAGATCGGGATACCCGCCTCTGGGTGAATATCCTGGCACGAAAGTTGACCTCGGATCCCTCAGACAGAGTGCCAACCTGTCCGAGCGAGCACAGCTCATGAGGATGATTGTTTTCGCCGTAGCGTGCCTTCGTTTCCTCATCTTCCTCCTGCTCTGCTTGCTCATCCTCCTGTCGCCGACGTTGTTCTAACTCTTCCTGTTCCTGCTGGCGGTGCTCAGACTTTTCGAGCTTCTCCTGCCGCTTAGCCTCGCTACGCTGTGCCGATTTCCCCTTTTCGGGGGTTTCGGACTCGTTGTCATGTTTGGTTGATCGAAAAGGGGCGGTGATGGCACGAGCCACACGAGTAATCTCATGAGGCAATGGACCCGACATAATGAAATCTCTCTCTAACGGGACAGCAGTGAATTTAGTTTATGTTCATATCTTTTTACCTAGGCTAAAACCTATATCCTCAAAAAAATAAAAATAAAAATAAGTAGTAGCGACTTAGTTATAGAGGCTTTCGCATACTCATAAAGTTGTAGATACTTGATTTTCAATTCCTGCTTCTTAAATCTATGTCGTCATTGTCGCATATAAATTGGTTGACTTTGTTGCTTCCGATACTACCCCACGTCGGCTCCTTCGTCATCAATCTATCCCCCTAGCCATTCTCTTTAATGCATCTCTACTATTAGTTGCAGATCATATAGTTGCCGATCTACATAGTTACACGAGCTCGTTCTATTCACGTGAAAGGTGCTTTTGCTGTATATGAGCTTTTCATCCGGGGAAGCATTGGCTTGCTATCGACCACTATACGAAACGCCAAACATGTCTATAGCCTGGCTTAAGTCTCAGATCTCAGGCACGCAGAGAATCTAGGCCCGAGATTAAACTGTCAGCATCTATGTAGTGCAATGCGAAAAGTACTTATGGGATAGGCCTCTGACTATAACGCCGAAAGAGAGCGCTGGAACCGAGTATAAAGAAGTCGTGGAGTTGGCATGGAGTTGGCTTGATAAGTCAGAATAGCAGCAAATAATGAGTGCCACAGTTCTGCTTCCACATGAGATGCTTTGACGAGGTAGACCGGTCTTTTAGGAGACCTGGAGAGGTTAGCAAGCAACATATCTATGTCAACGTAACCTCCATTGAGTTCTGAGACTACACGAGCGTGTACATAACTGTATTTCATATTATATACGAAGTAGGAAATGTTATCATTCGCCAAATGAATATGAAATGCCCTCAAGGGACGTTGAAGTCTTAGCTTAGCAAAATCATTTTTGTCATGTCTCGATTATCAGTTATGAGTTATCAACAAACTCTTAAGATGCGTTTAGAGACAACAGAGCTTTAAACCGATACTTTAAAGGGTTTGAGTCAAATCAAGTCACATAACTGGATGTTAAGATGAGCTTCGCGGTTGGAGCAAACTGAGAAAATTGAGTGGATTGTATTATGTAATGCATGTTTAGTGGTATATAAGTTATGTTAATAAGCGAAATGCCATCGGCCGCGTAGTGTAGTGGTTAGCACGCAGGATTTTGAGATCAACTTTCCTGAGACCTGAGTTCAATCCTCGGCGGGGCCTTTTCTCATTACAACTCATTTTCTTTTTCAAAGTTGCTTTTTATCTGCCCCCAATTAATTGAATTAGGCGTATATTCATCTCTATAGAGTGAGAGAAGGCTCGCACTGAGTTTTATTTTTAGATAAGCTCGTTTCTAGAGTTTATTTTTATTCTAAAACAAGTTAAATTTCGTACCACCAGGAAGGTAAAAGATGTGCATCAATTGGTATTGCTACTTTTTCTAAGAGTACCTTCTGGCACAGCGTCCACTGAACCGAACCGCTACGATACCGGCGGGGCAACTTATGATAGCTACGGCGGGGTTGAGCACATCATCGCGGCGATTCGGCATCCAAAGAAAGACCTTGTTACATATCGCGTAGTTATCTACAATTTTTATCTATATGTGACATACCTCCAAACGATTCGATTCGTATCTCATTTCCTATTTGCTCAAGTTCTCAAGTATCTGATCCCCTTATGCTAATCTTGCGAACTGCCCTCTCTACACTCCGGCACTTCACACTCTCATCGCGCCCCAGAGTCAGCATTATCTTTCCTGCCGGTAACCTATTAAACCGTAGTAGTAGCGACATACTGAACCGAGCCATGTCGTCCGCCGTAGCCAAGCGCCTCGAGGGCAAGACCATCGTGATCACGGGGGCGTCCTCGGGCATCGGGCGCAGCACGGCTTTCGAGTTCGCGCGGACGTCGCCTAAGAGCCTGAAGCTGGTGCTCACGGCGCGCCGCGCCGAGACCCTGCGCCAGGTCGCCGACGACATCGTCAAGGAGGTCGGCGACGGCGTCAAGGTGCTGCCCGTCAAGCTCGACGTGAGCAACCCCGAGGAGATCCGCGGCTTCGTCGCCGGCCTGCCCGAGGAGTTTAGGGACATCGACGTGCTGGTGAACAATGCGTAAGTTACTGCATTTCATTTCGGATAGTTGTGAGACGGTAATTATGCTTGCCATCCCCCCCATTTCCCCTTTTTGGTTGGCCTGCTAAATTCGTCTGATTCGCACGTATACCGTTTCCCGTACCATAAATGTGTATCTAAATCCCATAATTATTCCACGTCTAGCTGGCAGAGACCAATAAACTAACAAAGCAAACAGCGGCCTGGTCAAGGGCGTAGCCCGCGCGCCCGAGATCGCCGAGGCGGATATGAACGTCATGTTCGCGACCAACGTGACGGGCCTGATCAACATGACGCAGGCCGTACTTGCCGTCTTCCTCAAGCGGCCCGACGGCGGCCGCGGCGACATCATCAACGTCGGCAGCATCGCCGGCCGCGAGCCCTACCCGGGCGGCGGCATCTACTGCGCCACCAAGGCCGCCGTCCGCAGCTTCACCGAGTCCCTGCGCAAGGAGCTCGTCGCCTCGAGAGTCCGAGTTCTTGAGATCGACCCCGGCCAGGTTGAAACGGTACGCCATTTTTTCCAATGTGATATTCCTCCGTAAGCGGAAGAGCTAATGGCGTTTGCTAGGAATTCTCCGTTGTCCGGTTCTACGGAGATAAGTCCAAGGCAGATGCTGTCTATGCGTAAGTGATTCTTCCTATTTGCATAGATGATTATTTGATATTAACGTTATTGAAGTGGTTGTGAACCCCTGACGCCGGATGACATTGCTGAAGTGGTAGTGTTCGTTGCTGGAAGAAGAGAAAACGTCGTGGTAGCCGATACTCTCGTCTTCCCTAACCATCAAGCTAGTGCTCTCATCATGCATAGAAAATCATAGAGGTGCGAGATGGAATTGCTTGTATTCGTTTACATAAGTCATAGAAGAGCGAGTCTATACCGAATCGCCTAGACCATAGATAGGAATATTGTTCAATGTGTAAATTGTAAGCAATCAGAAGAACTTTGCTAGCGAAGCCGTCATAACCAATATCCTGAGCTCCGAAACAGAACCTCAATTCTCAAAGAATCCAGCGATTAGATGTGTTTTCACTTTTAAACCCCAGGAACGGTGATTGACTTTAGTTCCTTAATTCCTTCCGTCGTATAGACTTAACATTCGTCACATATCAAGAATATTGCTACATTTCCTGATATAGATGAACCTACCTACCAGTCCTCACGAAGGTAAAGAGCAGTGTTTTCTTGACCACATCGATGACTATCTAGATCAAGATCCTCACGGGAGATATCGAATACCATTCGATCGCAGAACACCACCTGCGCTTGTAGACCGTGATTGCACGTACAACAACTATAGCAAATTGAGCACAGCCACCTACCTAATTTTCGACGTTGTGATTGAAGGTTTATTGGAAGACCGGGATCATACGACGGCTATCGAAAGGTTAGGTGGGCCTAAAGTGGCTTCTGGAGTGCTCTAATCCATAGTTTCTCACTGGGTAGCAAGAACCAGCATTGGCCCTACACAGTCTGAAGGGTGTGCTGCAGGATGTTTGCAGAAATTTGGGCCTTGGTGGGATAATATTCACTTAGCTGGTTTCAGTCCTATCGGCACAACCAGTCAGTCAAATTCTGATTCAGGCGTCAATATTAAATAAATTGTAGGTGTAGAAAGTTCAGACAAACCGGTTTACTCATTCACGCAAGTCGGTCTTCTAACTTCGCACCTCAAGACGAGACACGAAGGTAGAAGACACTGAAGCCAACATGACACTTCCGACTAGCCCCAACATGAAGCTGAGGTAGCCAAGAGACAACTCCACAACCGATCATCGCATACCCAGAGGATAACTACGGTGCGGGAGGGTGGCTCGACTCGCTGTGAGATAGTTGAATGGATAAACAGTTTTCATCATGATAAAAAAGACCATAGAAATAAAGACAGGTTAGACTTACACGTAATACGCCAATTGTTTTTTGATACTAGAGGTTAACGGACTGCTGCGCACCTTTATACGTTAGCTTCGTAATCGACCAAGAAATAAGCAAGCAATAACATGGTACGAAGTATATCAATCAGAAAATATATTTTTGGTATAGGGGTATCTTCACAGCGCTTCAGAAGCAGAACTGATAAAAAAGATTTCATCATGGACAGGTACAATAGGGAAGGAAAACTGAGAGCTTACTGACCCGAAGTCGGTGGTCCTAAGCCCAATTAACGAAGAGCAAAGGCATCGTATGGTAGTGCCACCTAGTAAATCGATTAGTCAAAGAACCAAGCGAAATTATGACAACGGATATAGCGAGTTCGTGCTTCAGATGGTAGTGCATGTTTGTTCAGTCCGCTCAGGTGGTCGCGAAGAACAGTGGAAATGAATTCATCAGTAGCAAGGATTGTGTGGAAACCAATGTCGGAGATGGTTAAGGGGAAGATGGTATCCTACCTGAATGTTTCCAAAGGGCTCACAATGAGGTATTCAAGAATTCCTCGAGCAGATAGTCCCAACCATTTCCATAGCTCCAGAGCACTTTCTCAATAGAGAAGGAAAAACTCAAGAACATTTGGAGTTCTACAAGCTCTTCATATGCTAGAAGATACTGTTGTGTTGACGAGGAGAGTAGGTACGTTGGGTGTTGAATTTGGAGGAAAACGTTTCTTTTAAGTTGAGAATTAGCAGAAAGAAAATTTCGAGAAAATCTTCTGAGCACGGGAAATTGATGGCCAAATTGGTCTGTGCTCGTAGTGGGGCTCAAGCTGTTGCAGGGTTCTTAGGATTGGATTGGCAGATTGGTGGATGGTGGGGCAATCTTCTGCTTGGAATTTTTAACGGTACCGAGCTTCTTCAAGCTCCAAGCTCTTGCGATCGTTCAACAGTCAAGGTTACAAAAACCACACAAGCCATGTCCGACCGAAGACGAATCAATGGTCCAGTCGGCCAGACTGCTCCCCCAGTATACGCTAGCGCACCAGGCAAAAGGACTGCGAGGCAGCTCGGTGACGATGTCATTCGAAAGATCTGTAAGTTCATAGTTGTCTTCCTGTGGAAATTGACTGACTGACTGACTGATTTGTATTGCAGTTTTAAAGACAGGAGTGACTCCCTCGGCATCTGGATCAGCATATCTGGAAGTTGAAGACCCATCAACGACCAGTCCGTCGGGTACCAGCCTGAAGCTAACCTGCACCGTCCATGGACCTCGAGCCCTTCCGCGATCCGCACCTTTCTCTCCCCACATCATCCTCTCGACACACGTCAAATATGCGCCTTTCGCAACGAGACACCGACGAGGCTATCTGCGCGACTCGAGTGAGAGGGATCTGGGTGTACACTTGGAAACAGCACTACGCGGAGCAATCATCGCAGATCGTTGGCCTAAGAGTGGTGTTGACATCATCGTTACCATTATCGAAGGTGACCAGAACCGCGACTCTCCCGAGTACGAAAGAGACGAAGGATGGGATATGATGAATGTCCTGAGCGGCTGTATAACTGTAGCTTCGGCTGCCATTGCCGATGCGGGTATCGATTGCGTGGATACTGTTGCCGGCGGCGTCGCGGCCCTGGTAGCCAAGGACGCGAAGAGCCAGCCGTCTATCGTACTTGACCCCGACGTTGCCGGATATTACAAGGTATTTGCCGCTTGCTGTGTCGCTTACCTGCCGACAAGAGACGAGGTGACCAACATATGGTTTAAGGGCCAGCTGCCTGGTGCCGATTCTATGATCTACAACAAGCTGGTTGAGAGGAGCCTCGTGGCCTGCCGGAATGCGAACCGAGTTCTTGTCCAGTCGCTCAACGAAACAGTTCGCCAAGCACAAATTCCCTCCTAAGTTCGGCTCGGACTACTACAGAGCACTTACAAAATGGTAGCCACGGGCCCGAAACCCGTAATACCACGATAGGGTCTATGTGATAGCATACACCTTCTCATATAGGTCACTAAATTACATATGATATGTGTTGATAACGGGTACCTATGCGCCGGGCCATGAAGCCTGAGGCTTGTCAGTTAGACTGACAACAGGTCTATCATGAAAGGACAGTGCTGGAGGAATCGGGAGATATATTCCCCAAGCTGCGGTCATCATGAATTTATGACTGGTCGTACATTCCATATCTGTCATGAGGAGCGACCCGATATACCGGTTCTCGCATGCAAGTTGCGGGTTGCGGCATGCGGCATGCTGAGTTTACATTAAGGAATTCGCAGTGTTCGTAGGGGATGTAACAACCCGTCAAAAACTGTAGATGATCTTCTATTTACAGATATCCAAACAAAGAATAAAACACAATTGAGAAATTATGTAAATATATGATAGCGAAATACATAAGTGAAGTATGTAGGTGATGCATCGGTTGCATATGTAAATTTGAAATCTGATAAGATCGATATGTTGCTACCCGTAAAGTTAGGCATCTTATGTAAGGAACCTTATGATGGGATGACGGGTAAGGATGTACCTAGCACCTAGCACCTAGCACCTAGCACCTAGCTGAATCTTATCGGAACGTAAACTATAGGAGTTACCTCATAGTACGTACAGGTATCTGTACGTAGATCTCTCAGACATGTCTACTGGGTACAGGTACCAATAAATAACTCCATAAATAGCAACATTGATAATATTCCCAACCAACATTGAACGTCTTGTATGATGGGAGATCGATATCCATTCCAAACTTAACATGCATTGCTCCATTTAGAGGTTACGAAGCTGCTGAATGACCTCTAACCGCCACCTGTCTGATTGGAATTGCTCAGTTCCTGTCCCGGCGGGCCCGGAGTCATTGGTCGACAGCTAACGTGCGACGGACACTACGACTGCGACTCGCGACTGACTGCCCATAACTCAAGTCTCGCCGGGTCTAGGATTCTAGGATTCCAGGAATGGCTTCGCCAGGCGCCGTTGCCCCAGCACCCACCGTCTTTGACAACTCGAGCGTGTGGCATAACATCACGTCCTGGACAGTGCAGCACTTTAGGTATTCGGTTAACAACGTTACTCGATACGCCCCATCGCTCGAAGACCTTGTTCTAGCCGGCCCCAGGATGCTCACCAAGCTAGGCATCATATCCTTCCCCGATGCTGTCGACGGCTTTGGCCAACGAGTGATAGCCGATCCGACTGCTTCTGACCATTTATTCACCACTGCCACATCCGAAATGCTTACCCAAGTTTCTGAGGCTGTCGCCAATGCGGCCACCGTGTTGGAGGATGACGACCAAGACCCCACGGTACTGATCTCCAAGTTTTCCACCGATAGCGCAAAGGGTCTGGGGAGCGTCTTCAGCTACGCTACTAGCAAATGGGCTCTTTGTTGTATTGCTATGGTATGTTTGCCTTTTGTCTGCATACTGTTCTATTTTCAACTATACGCGAGGTTTACTGACGCTCGGCATCGATAAAGGCTATCATCCTCAACCGCACGCACATCTTCGCAGCTTCACGCAGAAGGTTACATCTGTCATGGCCCATACGACTCTTTCTTCGCTTCCTACCTATTGTCCTGTTCGCATACCAAGCAAGACAACTTTTACAATCGATCCAATGTCAGACCTCATCCGACTTTGCCGAGTTGCGCTGGGGCAACGCCAGCAAAACGTCAGATCTTATGTTCGCCCAACCCACGACCTATCTACACGGCCTTAGTGCCGTCCTGCTCTTAGGCGCAACGGATTACGATAGCTGTCGAGCTGTAAATATGATCCCTCCGAGCAATTCCGAATTTTCGAACGACTTACAAGGTTCTCTATCTCTTCTTTGGCCTCTATTTGGTACGCTCTGTCTAAGCCACTTCATCGAGACGATCTCTTGCGCGGTACAGGGACGACATGTGGCCGTCGAGACGGGTATGACGCTTTTCGAACACTCGCTAGCATTTGCCGAAGCAGACGCCGCCATCAGCAACCAGCTTGGCTGGGGCCTATTTGGCAGTAGTAGCACTGCGAGCGTGACGTACCAACAAGCCTCGGGCGCCAGCATTGCTATCTCACGATCTATGATCATGAAGCGGGTCAACACCCCCCCTGAAGTCCTCCTGGTGGCCTTCCTCTCCGCCATGAGCCATATCACCAGCCACGTGTTAGGAGTCTTCAACTTACAGAGCAGGTATCGACTAGTCAGTACGGGCTTCTGGGCAATGTCTTTTATGGGAAGCCTTGTGATAGAAGCCCTGGACTTTTCTCTCGATAATCCGACTACGATGGGTATATTCCGCTTTCCCACCGTCTGTATTATAGGTTTCATCCCCCACCTCATGGTATTCGCCGGCACACTTGTCTGCTTCACCATATACGGTGTCGCACTAATGTTGTCTGCCCTGGAGCCTCCGGAGCGATGGAACGCCGGGCGGCCCTTGTCGTTTCGAGAACGGTTGGCACTCGCGCATGAAAATATGCAAGCTAATATTTCGCTGTCCGATATTCGTATAACCCGAGAGATGGACTTCTACACGGCCTTGCTCAGAACGGGCTTCGGCGTCATAACAATGGCAAGCGAAGCCGTCTACTTAAACGAAGACCGGGGCATCAACTTGAAGGACCGCACGTGGCTCGAGGAAGACAGACTCAGGGAACTCGAATCATTGCGCATGCAATGGGCTGGCTCAGGACTAGGAACTTCGCGCTACGACTCCGTAGGAACAATTGGACTGGTACCGATCAAGGACGGGCAGCTAGGCGCTTCAAGTGGGTACGCGCGAGAACGGGCGGCGCAGAAGATACCTAAGTCACGCATCGGAGAGAAGCGACCCCGAGACGGAGTTGGGGCCACGGAGCGTAGTTCGCGTTGGCTTCTAGCTCTGGAATTCATCATGAATATCAACCGACTCTTGTTGCGATGGGGCGCTGTACTCATCCTAAAGGCCCTTGGGCGACTCGGTATGAGAGCTCAGCCCCGCGTCCTGCTTTGGCTCTCACGCTGGCCGAGATCGAGTAAGAAGGATGAGAAGCAACCTGCCGGTGAAAGACGTGCTCGAGGCCGAGATTTACAAGGCAGAAGAATGCTTAATGACGAGACTGTCGACGTCGAAGCCGAAGTGAGGAGGCGTCTTCAAACGGCACCCGAAACAGCTAACGTACCGGACGAGGAGTTAGACTCGAGATTATATTCATCCTGGAAATACGGCGAGCTGTGGGGTTCCGTGGACACCAGCGGCGAGTGGGAACCGAACGAAGGTGACGATGATTGGGATACCACGAGCATGATCTACAGCGTTATCGGAGACAACGACGAGCAAGGGCAATGGGTTGACGAGGACGACGAGGACGAAGATGGCCAGAGAACACCTACGCAGGCGTCTCGGCAGGCCTCGATGTCCCGCGAGACGACGCCGTTCGACCAGCCGCTCGCCATGGACGACCTGGCCAGACTACTACACCCCAAGAGCCCCGACGAGCGCCGCGAAGCCCATGCGCTGGCCGCGCACCTGACCAGCGACCGCATCGTGACGCGCTCCCAGTACGAGCGCCTGCAGCACAACCAGCGCGGCCGCCTATTCCTCTCGTCCGGCCACCAGCCCGGCGGCGGTAGGCTGTCGAGCGAGGAGGAGGCCGAGCTCCTCGAGCACCTGATCATCACGCGGCGCACCGAAGCGGCGCGGGCGCGAGAACTCGCGGACGACGACGATAATGACGACGGCAGAGGGGGACCCCAGTGCGTCGTGTGCCACTCGGCGCCCCGCAAGGTCATCGTCTGGCCCTGCCGCTGCCTCAGCCTGTGCGACGAGTGCCGCGTCACGCTAGCCATGAACAACTTCGACAAGTGCGTCTGCTGCCGCAGGGAGGTGGTCAGCTTCAGTCGCATCTACGTGCCTTGAGCCGCGGGGGCCGTAGGGGGGACGCACTTATCCCCATTTTCCTTGTACATTTTACTTGAAGCGTTCTGCGCTAAAGGGGGATCTTTTACTTTTTCATATGTCAAGTGTCCCCATTCCTGCCAAGGTATGCATCCCCCCTTGCCTATACATCTGCATCTTTTCGAAACAGAAGGGGGAGCACGATACCTACGTGCTCTACCCACACACTACACTATTCATTGGAACCGGCGTTGAAAGAGAGAGAGAGAGGATACAACTCGAATGGTTTATTTGGCTTGCTTGCCCTTTTCCATAACACCCACCCATCCATCCACCCCTCTTCTGTTCCCATTTGCGATTGCGCTACGAAAGTGAAGGTCCCGA
Source organism: Hypoxylon rubiginosum (assembly GCA_902806565.1). Lineage (NCBI taxonomy): Eukaryota > Fungi > Ascomycota > Sordariomycetes > Xylariales > Hypoxylaceae > Hypoxylon > Hypoxylon rubiginosum. The sequence goes on along the minus strand of CADCXA010000016.1, from coordinate 1,121,040 downwards.
GATGGGGGCGTGGATACGAATACATGAGAAATGCTCGTGGTAGAAGAGGGGACGGCTAGGTCACAGATTTCGAAAGTCTTTGCAACAACACGTTTGGAGTTCCGGTTTTTATTTACTACATGGTTGGTTGGTTCCAGGGGAGAGATGGCCGGATGAGCCAAGATACTCATGTTTCTACTCAACTGCTCAAGAGGATAGTTTGATTTCAATCGATGCATTCTCCAAGACCCTGCTACTGCGTGAAATGAGGTATTTGTGTATGTATTCATCCGGCCGCATCGTTACGATCGAGACGCGGTAGCAAGATATAGCTACTTAAATGCGACTTGTGTTCCTGCTACTACATGGCTGCCCATTCTATACAGAAAGCTCTTGCATGCGGCGCGTGAGGATTACCACCCTTCTGGGCCCCACTCTCCTCCTGCTGCGTGCTCGCCGTGTCTCTCACCTTGCCTTGAGCGCCCGCGACAGCACCTCCTACCAAGTACCCCTTCTTCACGTTCGTACCCAGGCGACCGCCGGCGACGAGGTCGAGCACGGTGATCTCCTCGTCCCAGCCGTAGCTCGCGGCCTGGAAGTGGCTGTGGAAGCGCAGCGGGTCGCCCGGATACACGTTGTAGTCGCAGCCGAAGCGCAGGCCGGGCATCATGTAGTAGCCGCGGTCCTGCAGGTGCGCGTACAGGGGGTACGACGGCGGCACGTCGACCGACACGGCAGGATCGTCGATGCCGGGCTCGGGCGGAGAGGTAAGGAGGAGGTCGCTGGTGGTAGGGGTTATCGCGAACTCAGAAGGTTCCTCTGCTACTCCTTCCTTGGGTTTAGAAACAGGGGAAAAGGACGGCGAAGTAGGGCCGAAGAGATCATCAGTCTCGCCCCCGTTGCTGCTCTTCTCTAGACCGATTCCCTCGCTTGTTATCTTACCCTCTGCGGCTTTAGGCTTTCCCTTTTCTTTCTTTGTTATTTTTGGCCTCTGGCTCTGTTTGCTCTCGGCAGCCGCGATCTGTGCCCTCCTGCCCTCAGCCTTAACAGACTGTAGGTAGCGTTTACGCTCCAAGTCGCCGAGGGCAGCGAACCGCGCGGGGTGGAAGACGGCGTCGTCCACCACGTAGCCTACGCTCTTGTCTACGAGAACCTGAGCTTCCTCGGACATCAGTTCGATGGGTAGGCCCATGAATATGTTTTGCTGCGGGTTCTGGGGGATTGTGCCGACGAACACAGAACAGATATTGTGGCTTCGTCGCAAATACATGACATCGTCTATATCGAAGAGCAAGTACCTCCCCGCAACCTTAGATATCCTCACCGGAGGGCGACTTATGGTGGAGGAAGTCATCTCGACGAATGCCAGAGCAGCGGGATCTGTTTGCTAGTAAGTCAGTCTCAGTAGTTCCTGATAAAGCTTACGATACAGAAGGTAAAAAGGCTTGGAGGATCATATATTTCCAGAAAGGAAGTTTCAACATGTCTTGTTTCAGTGGATTGACAGATTATTGGTTGTAATCATTTCGAGCATGTAGTATAGGAGAAATTAGAAATATGTGAACTTACCTGCTGCTGCTATTGAAGATTGAGGAATTAGGAACTTCTCAAACTTGGAGAAAAAAAAATATTTAGGAAAAGCTTGGAGCTTTGCTGTGGGGTTAAGGCACAGTGTTAGACCGTAGTTATTACAGTTATTGCACTGTATCATTATAAGCTCATGGGTCTACGGTGGTAAATAGCTAGTTAGTAAATTCGTATTGGATATGGCCAAAGGTATTTCCTAAAAGTCCATGCTTCCTTTGCCAGATTCTGATTTATTTTTTTCTTGCTCGTCTTCGCCGACAGGAGGTAGATAAAAGGGCTTTATAACTAAACCCTTCGACCGGCTTAAGCTGAAGGATAAATCTCCGTGAGCAGAATTGGTCTCTGAGGATCCTCCGCCTTTTTCGTGGAAGATGGGTAAGGTGTGGATCTTTAAGAGGCCTTGTATCTGCTCCTCGGATTTGGAATCTGATTTGGAAGATGGAGGAGGAGCATGAACCGCACTGGACTGAAGCGGGATGAGCTCCATGACACCATCGCATAGTAACTCCATCCACCGTGTCAATCCCGTAGTTCGAGGGTAAAGCGCAAGCGGCAATGTAATGATCACCGTGAGCTTTCCCGAATGCTGTCTTAATAATGCTCGAAGCGCATGCAGAAATTGCAAAACTTCTTCGGGGCGGGAAGATGAACTGGAGTACCCTGTTGGCGATAAGAGGCCGGGTACTATAACCCGATGGATCCAAGAAGGCGGAGAATTCGCTAACTTATAAGCAATATCTTTGATAAATTGCTTCAAGGATGATGTGTCTGTTTCCTGGGAAGATAGATTCGGCATGCTCATTGAGGGGTGAAAGCCGATTTGGCCTTTGACGTCGGTAGGGCTTAGCCTTTTGGTGAGATCGAACGAATGGCAGAAGATAGAAGCAGACCCTGCTGCGGAACTGTTTTGTCGCTGGACAGCGTCTCTGTCTCTCGGAGCTCCCCCAGATGATAGACTCTCGTATCTCCAAGCTATCTTCATCTTGTCATTGGAAGCGACCTCCGACTTGGAGGATGATTTCTTATCGTCAGTTGCAAGGCCCGGGAGTGTGTGACGCCAACTTTCATGGAGACCGAGGACATGAATTTGGTGTCCTTGGATCATCCCCTCGGCGGCATAATAGCGGAGGAGCGTACCGGCAAAATCGGTGGTGCCATGCTCTCCGATGAGAAGTGAGGTGCCCAGGGGCAAGCCAGCATGGCCAGCTAGCAAGTTATCCAAGGATGCGGTACCGGTAGAAGTGGTTGGGCGCCCATCGAGGGGAGATGGTCGGATGCCGGGGATGAGGGCATTCTCAGTCCTGGATGGGGCCGCTTGAGACGAGGTCGAGCTGCTGATGACAGCGTTTCTTTTTCTGAAGGACATGGCCTCGACGAAATCCGGTTTATCGCCTCATAGAGAATCAAATAATTATATTGACTTTCTCTACTAAGGTGTATATACAGGCTTTTCTAGAACAATGAGTATGAGAGCATGTCGCATGCAAGACTCATTGGGCATTTATTGCTCTAAAGAAATTCCATTAGCGTGCACTGTCACCTGTCACACAGCAGTTTTCTGCACCACGCTTAGGTCACAGCGTGAAGCTTAGCGGCACTGTAGCAGAGCCGCACAGGCCCTGTTAGCAATCAAGATTTTACCGCTTTCAGCGTTCGGCCCCGCATTAGCTCTCTCCCTGCAAAGAAAATATTCAATCGCGGTACGGTAACTCAACTCTTTCGCATTCTCAAACTATCGCCCTTTCGCAAGACCCCGAGCATAACCCGCATCCACCTCTCTCTCCGAGCAGCAGAAGAGTCCAAATCAGATTTCCGAACTAGCGAAACAAGAACAGAACACTTCCAAAAAAAAAAAGAAAAAAAAGAAAAGAAGAATCAACAAGTCCAACATGTCGAACCTCGCGGCGGGCGACGCCCAGCTCTTCGAGGACACGTTCACGGTGACGACGTACGACCAGAGCAAGTACGACCGGGTTGCGCGCATCGGCGGCACGTCGACGGACAACCTGACGCAGATGCAGCTCGACATCAACACGGAGCTGTTCCCCGTCCGCGTCGGCAGCAACCTCGAGGTCGTCCTGGCCACCAGCCTCTCGCTCGACGGCAGCAAGGACGACGACGAGGAGAAGGGCTGGCGCCACGTCCGCGGCGAGTCCACCCTCGCCGACATGTACGACTACGTCTGCCACGGCAAGATCTACAAGTTCGAGGACGGCGCCGACGGCCAGACCATGTAAGGCTTGCCTATTTATCTATCCACCTACCCACCAACCTACTTCTACTTGCCTCCTCCCCTACCTTTCCTTTGTTTTTTTCCCCTGTTCTCTCATTTAGGTCCGTAGGGAGGCAGTTACTAATGCGGTGGGCTTATAGTCGCGCGTATATCTCATTCGGTGGTCTACTAATGATGCTGGAGGGACCCTACAAGAAGCTCACGCCGTTGCGAGTCGACTACACCTACCTTCTCGTCAAGAAATGATCAACCCCCCGAATCACATTTTATCAAGCTCCGTTGACGACCCCCGTGATGAATTTTTAAATCACTCGGAAATTGTACATTACATGGGAAAGGCGTATGGAAGGGGAGTGCCTTGCATTTAGCGGCTAGTACGGATTCGAGTAGCAACGGAGACTAGTCGCGGCCAACTTCGGAGTTGTGCTATCCAATTCATAAGAAATGCGATGCTGTCATGTAGAGGTCGACAGTGGCTTTCTTTTCTTTTTTTTTTCTTTTTTTTCAGGGGGGCTTATTTGGATGGTTGGAAAAGTTATCAAACCGTCGACGGCCCAGCTTGATGAGGGCCGGGGAACGGTAGCTTTCGATGCAGTCGCCGCACGATCTCGTCGTAATCAGGCTCGTTCTCCGGCGTCAGAATCCTGTGGCGGAGGAAGAAGTCAACCAGGATGAGGGCGCAGTTAGGCTTGAACCGGCCTTCGGCGAGCTTCTCTTTGACCTCGTCTACCGTCCACATGTAGAACCCGGCTACCTCGCCGTCTTTGGGCGTGGGCTCGAAGTCGGCCGGCAATTCGATGTCGTAGACCCATTGCGTCTCGGGATAAATCTGACCAGCTTCGCCACCCGCTCTCTCGTCTGTAATGTATATGTACGTGACCATGCCGGTGAACCGGGCCCGCTCGCGCATAAGCGCTTCGGGGACATCTGCCTCCTCGTCCGCCTCGCGGATGATGCACTCGAAGGGATCCTCGCCCGTCATGAGACCCCCCGCTACGGAGTTGTCCAGCATACCGGGATACGTAGATTTGTTAGCAGCCCGCTGAGCAACCAATATCTTCATGCCGTGGGGCGCCGTATCGTCTCTGACGTAGCCCGTCATGTGCACGCCGTATCGCATAATACCCAACAATCCCGTCCCGCTGCGCTCGGCGCTGTACAGGACCTCGGTGTCGCTGCCGTAGACGGGCCATAGCTCGTCGCGCCAGCCCCCGAGTATGTCGAAAGTCTGGTTCTCCCGCCAATAGGCCATGAGAGCTGCGACGCGCGCGGTCCTCTCGGCCTCCGTGGGCAGCTCAAAGGCGCGCACCGTGCGCTTGGCCTCGTCCACGGCGACGGGCCCGCGGATCTTCTCGGGCGTCGCGAGGAGCTGCTTCACAACCGAATCCAGCATATAGCCCAAAGGCTGGCCATCCTTCCAGACGAGCGTGTACAGCGTGTCGTTGAGAGCGTTATACGCCTCAAGTTCCTTGTCCGGGTAAGGAAAGCTGTAGGGCGGGTAGATTAGTTCGATAAGAAGGTATGCTATAATAAAGAGATCGAACCTACGCATCTGCCTCCTTCATAATACCGAGATTGCTCAACCGCGGCATGTTGGCGGATGGGCCCCTGAACTTTCTAAGAATCTGGTGTATAGCCGACACAGATGAGGCCGAGATGTTTGCTTCACCAACACGGTTTCCAATATTGTCGGGCTTGCAATTGTTCTTTTGCTGTGGCACATAGGAATAGCGTCTTGCCCGGTTCTGCTCAAGAGATTGGTGGCTCCCTCGTTCTCTTGTAAGAAATTCTAGGGGCGGTAGAAGTCCGAATTTCTTTCCAATGGATTCGCTTGCTGCTTGAGGTCTAAAACTAACGTGACTACGGGCATGCAAGCGTCTTGACATGTCTTTTTTTAAGACCTCAGTTCCGCCGTACGTAAACTAAGTAGCTGATTATAGGGCGACCTACCAAACCAAGCAGTGTAAGGAATAGCGGTATCTCACATGTATCAGTAACAATCGACGTGTTACAAAAACGCATACAGGTATAAGATGCATCAGCGTTTTGGGGGCTGTTATGGTACCTGGGTAGCGTCTGTGGGTAAGGGTACAGGGATGATTTGGGGACTTTAGGGGGGTAGCTGTAGGTGCCCCTCGGCAGGATGACGTCGAATCCGATGGGAAGCTATCGAACTTTCACGATCTTTTCCCTCCCCTTTCATCCAAGTTGCTATGTAGCTAGCAGCCCGCAACCAGGATAATGTTTTAGCTACATATCTGGTCTGTTCCCAACAACCCCTTATAGGGTCTGGAACAAAGGCGTAAAACCCCTCCCAAAACATCAAGTCGCTCCCCTCCTCCAACCCCCGATTGGCTCTCTGCATTCTAGAAAAGAATCAGGTAGACAAACTCCGAGACCAACGGGCGAGTCACTTTACATACATACAAACGCCAGCATCCCGAACCTCTCAATGGAGCAGCAGCCGAACCAACAGCCGCTCTTCGGCCTCGTCCCCGCGGGCCAGCCCCTCATAACGGCGCCCTCATCCCAACCAAGCGCGACCTCGTTCCTGTACGCGATCCCGCACGGCCCGTCCCCCAAGCCCTTCGCCCACCTCGCCGTGTTCCTGCTCCCCGGCGCCGCCCTGCCCGACGGCGCCGCCGCCGCCATCTACCTGGCCCTGAACCCGGCCGCCCTCGCGTCCGGCGCCGAGCCCCCCAGCTTCCAGTTCCTCGGCGGCGTCGGCCCCGGCAAGGAGAGCGCCGTGTTCAAGCTCTCGTCGGCGGCGGCCTCGCCGTCGACGGCGGAGGGCGTCGTGATCGGCGTCGCGATCGAGGACGCGGCGTCGGTGGCGGAGCGGATACAGCAGATGCACGCCGAAGGAGGAGCTGCGGCGGAGAGGGCGGTAGTAGTACATGGACAGGGACAGGGACAGGGACAGTCGTCGTCGCAGATGTCGACGCAGGTGCTGGCGCAGCGCATCATCCAGAACGCCTTCAACTTCCTGGCCGGGTTCAGCGGGACGGTGGGCGCGGGCGGCGTCGAGGTGGTGCCGCTCAAGGCCTTCCAGGACTGGTGGCGCAAGTTCGAGAACAAGGTCCGGAACGACCCGACCTTCCTCGAGAGGGAGCAGGATTGATTTATAAAAATAAAAATAAAAAAGGCGGCCGTGATATCTGTCATCGTCAGCTGTTGATATGTTGCGTTGCTCCGTTGCATTGACGTACGTACGTCGAGTCGTCGGACTACGCTTTCGCATTTGCGTCTGCGTAGGAGGACTTTGATCAAGTAGGGGGGGAAGAGAGGAAGAAAACAGAGGATAATGGGACGATAACGGTCCTTCTTGGGATAACAAGTATTGCCCGGAGTGATATTAGCCAACTCTTCGACTGGTCTACCTAGGAGTTCATGAGGCGGTGGTGTTAGGAAATGGGCGGCGCATGGGGGTATAAATTTCCCAGGACTACGAGGGCGGCGATCTAGATATGACCGTGAATTGAATCAAGGGTCGGTATTCGGACACCAGGAGACATAGCTTGGGATTTGACTGGAGTGGGATAGGAGCTACGTGCATAGAAAGTATGCAAGATAATCAGTCAATCAACCCCATGCTAGACAAGATGCCAAATGAGTTTGAACATTTATTGGATATATACAGGCCATGCGTGGCCAAGTGTGTTATGTTTGGAGAGTGCAATGGCAACTCAACAGGATAAATATGTCAAGCCAAAAATGGAGAGCTCTCAGAGGCAGTTCAAGATACCTCTGCTCCAAACTCGACCAAACTAGTCCAGTGTCTGTATCGACCTGATATCAAGAAGCCAGACCTCCCATGGTCGCCTAAACTCCCTTTCCCATATGCCATATCCTTCTAACTCCGAACCTAGGTGCCTACCCATATCCCTACAGTGTGTGCCTCCTGATCCATGTATGTACGGTTTGCTCAGGGGTGTAGAATAGAATACACAGCTTCCAGTATTATTAGTCCTCAGCCAGGGGACTCATTAACGGACTCTTTAGTCTCGTGGGACTAGCCGCTCGACTCCTCCGACCAGCAGTGAGCATTTGTGGGAAGAGCCTTTCTCGACTCTCTGTGCGAACCACCAACCCACTCCGATCAAGGGCATTTCCCGAATGCGGGTGCTTTTTTAGATCGTCAAAGGAATCGACGTTGAGCTTCGGCGTGGCGAGACCTGATGAACGGCCTACTCTTGATCCTGCGGCGCTGCTATCGGAGTTGTCGCCCTCGTCCGACGAGGCGTCACCCAGTTCGAACTGGTCGACGTCACCTTCTTCTAATACTCTTTCATAGTTATACGCGCCCCGGCCAAAAAGCTTGTGTGTGAGCGCAGATAGCCCGATGCCTCCTTTTCGAGGGCTACCCGGGCGGCGTCGTCGACGTAATATCTTATTGACCCTGCCGTAGAGCCGCATCCGCCGATCCCTTTTCCGGAACAGAAAAGCAAGAAACAGGAATATCAGAAGGAATAAAAAGAAGCCAGACGTAGACCTCGATTTCGCATGGTCTATCAGATCCTCAGCGGTATCAGTCCAATCGTCCTCTCCATCAAGAGCCGAAGTCGCATTAAAGCTCGATCCAGCATACTGAAAATCTGGGGGGATGCCTTTTTCGTTACTGCCGAATCCAACGGGAAGGCGGTAGTTGTCCTTGGGGGGGATCTGGCCAGCCGAATAGAGCACCATTTTGCCGAGCGTCCAGCTAATCTCGATGTCGTTGATCTCATCTGCAGCTTGGAAGGGGTTCAGGAAACCCTTCTCCTTAGCAGCCTCCCCGATTCCTTTTGTTACGTTGATTCCCGGGGTCGGCGTAGGTTCTATGCCATATCTCGGTATCCCAATGCCCTCGTGCAAGACACTTATCAACCATGACGCCTTAAAACAAGCTTCCTGCGCTTCCTTCCCGTGGTCCTTCTTTCGTGCTTCGACGTTCGACTCGATATCCTCCCAGCGTTGGCTGCAGAACTCGAGTACTTTCTTCTGGTACGTGTTGAAGTCGTAAGCGGTATCGTCTTTGTTTGCGAAAACGCCGTGCGTGGTATGCCAGTACTCGGAAACTCCTACGAAATGATTCACATCGAAATCGATCGGCGGAACGTGCTGGCCATTGAATAGGCATGGCTCATCCTCACATGGCATGTCCTTCCCAAGTAATGGCTTTGTCCTCCGCAGGCATTCGTCGAATTCGCCAGTACCAACCAACTCGAGGACTTTAGAAGTCCCTTTGATAGTCTCACCGTTTTCATTGGTCCGTAATCCTCTTGGTAAGCAAGGATCAGGTACCTCGTGTTCCCCATCGATCAGAAAGTCGTCTACTAGGGTCTTGACGTAGCGCTGGCGAGCTTGATTTACTCCAAAGCCAAGCCATGTAGACGTGAAAACTTTGTACTCCTTTGGCGCACCGTTTAAACTTCGCATTCTCAACAACTTGAGATCGTTTCCATGTTCCTCGGCTATCGTGGTGTTCGGAGCAAAAGCGATCTGGGCTGACGCGCCACCCATATCCAGGAAGCCGTAGGTATGGTGGTTCTTGCCATGGGCATGTCCTTCTGGGTCATCGAAGCCCCCCAAGAGATAATTAGCTGCTATCCATCCGTATAAACCTTCAGTCTCGCCGGGGATGACCTGGATGTGGGTGTCGCAGTCGGGAAGGGAAAATCGTGTATTCGCGCGGAAGTAGGAGCAAGTCTCTGTTATGACTGCTCGTTGCTGAGTAGGAGGTAATAATCGCATGCCAGCCGTGGCCATTAGAAATATGGGCGTGTCGGCGTGTTTGTCTTCGGGGATGACATCGAGTGCTCGTTCTACCAATTTCTGCAAATGGTCGGGACCGACGTCTTCCGGGTGGTCACCGAAGGTCGAGATTCCAGGTCGTATCTTTTTGGTCCACTTGTCCTTGGTAACTATACTCGGCAAGTTCTGTAATTCTTGGTAGGATGCATCTTTTACTGCTTTCGTGGGATCTAGCCACCGATAAATGTGTAGACGCGTTCCCGAGGAACCTGCATCTAGAATGACACCCCATCGCCCTACACAAACAAAACATTACTCGTTAGAAATGTCGCCATATAGAATTATTGAGAGTACACGTGGGATGCTCACATTTCTTCCCCATGGCGGCGGAGGTTGGGAAAGTTAGCTAGGTCAGCTGAAGATAGGATGAGGTAAAATGCGCAATTAATGCGATTGTCGATTGTTTGTTGATATATGCAGGTGCGGGTGCAGGTTCTAGGAGTAATATTATAGCATATTTTGAATATGCCTCTCCTCTTTTGTCAACGTAGACTACAGACCGCAAAACTAATGGTCTCGATGCGATGCGATGCGAATATGGTGTGGCGTGATGACGATTGGTTGCAACCTTTTGTTTCGATTACGCGTTCTGGGTTTCTGGAACAAAAAAGGTGTAATTATGTTTAAGGGGGTTACGGGTACGGCATGGTACGGCAGCGAAGGAAGAGAAGAGGAAAAAAGTCGGGTAACGAATGAGTTTATGTCAGTCAAATGGCGGACGGATGTCGAGTTGGTTTAGTTGTCGATTTGGTGAACGAAAGGCATCCTAGTAGGATTAGGTTGGGATGGTTAGAGGATTGTTTGTTTGGGTGACGAGAGATCTACTCAAGACAGATTGTAGGAGCATGTCAGAAAAACACATGGATGGATGGTTCTTAACAGACTGGACCAAGAGCCACAGAAAAAACGGAGGCGAAGATGCTGGGCTGAAAGCTGGGTTTGATTTCTTTTTTTGGCATGGGGTGATGGAGCTCACAGGCTTATTGGGGGTTATCTGTGCCCAGAGGTCCACTAGAAACAGTCCGTTATCATCCTAATCAGCACTACGAAAATGAAGGGTACCCCTAAAGTACCTAGTAGGTAGTGGAATTTCCTCCAATCTTATTTCATCATCCCACCCTGCCACCTAAATTCCAACAACACGAATAAAGGCCAGCCGAAACTCAATCGTATTCAAGACTCAGCATGCACCTAGACCTAACCATGGCTGCCATGGGTGTCGCATGGTCGCATGCATCCATACCATGTACCTAAAGTCAGGTATGTAGGTCCTCAACTGATAACAACATTCAGAACTCATCACCTACATGGTACATGGTAGTAGGTATAGCATTTTCTCCACGGATCTTGATCTTCCACCATACCAGCAACAAAGGGCTTGAGTCAAGTCGAGTCGAGCTGCTATATGAATCACATATACCGTTACGGAACAACATACATCTATATCAATTGCCATGAGCTGTTTCGTTGCCACTCTCGTAAAAAGAGGACAATCGATCTTGTCCTACGGAATACGAAGCTGCAAAGTCTCGAAACAATATCGAATTCCAAGGCTTGGGATTCGTTCGCAGCCAAGAACCGGTCCGAATGGCGTGCCAGATTAAGTGAGGTACCTAAAGGGTACCTAAAGGGTACCTGTCAGATACCTGTCTAAGGTCGTTCGTAGTGGATATCGCTAATCCGGCACCATACCACTTAGCAAGGTACCCTGCTGCTGTCTGGCCGTCTGCAATAAAAAAAAGAGTGCTGCAAGTTGGTAGAAGCTTGTGAAAGCGAGAGGACGAAAGGGGGCGGCCCGCCTACGTAATTTCTATTCATGCAACCCAACATCCTTGTCGTCCTTCCCGTCATTTCTTTCTGGCAGCTGTCCAAGTCTCTATTCCAGTGTACCTAGATGGCTAGCCCACGACTCAGTAAAGGGCTCTCACAAATTCAACCCCAGATTGCGTTTCGAACGAGGGGAATCATATCTCGTACTTCCCCATCGCGGGGGAATTCAGGGATAACTTGAATCATGAAAGCCACGAGGACTTTACGACGTGAGGGACTATGTATAACCACAACCTGACGTAAACTGGTCGTCATGTTATACCCTACCAACTGTCATATTCCTTATTCCCTCCCCCGTCGCTGAATGCGAAACTGACCGAAACTCCCTAGTTTCGCCCAACCTCCGGACCGGCTCCTGCTAGTCGCGGAAATGATCTTCTAGCACCGCCGGTATTGTGCCTACATCCATAGCACGCCGGCGTCATCATCTATATCCGGATAACCAAGCTGCCAAGATGAGCCCGCCGGCCCCATCTCGAAGATAAAAGCGCATTTGCAATTCTTGGCACGCCGTTTTTTTGGACAGGCTGACAGGCGCAAGTGCACCGTACTATATATGCTAGCGGCTGATTTATGGGATTGACAGGGTCCGGCGATCGTTGCAGCGGAGAGATAAGGTCACGAATGGTAAGATTATGTATCATGTTGAGATTGTCTGAGAACTGTTATCGCTTCCGATCCAGGTGAGCGCCGATACGACGTAGCAGGCAATTAGTAGAGACATCCATCCCACTGCAGCCAGAGAATCCTACCTGGCGTTGAATTGAACCATTTCAGGCTTTGGTTAATACATAACGCATGTAACGTAGAGCGAAGCTTAGCCGTCGTTCAACGTTCTAAAGGTACGACACAACTGCAGAATTCCCATGTGGTGTTGCAATTCTCCACGAATCTGGCCTGGTCTAAGAACAGAGATAAGGCTATTAAAATCCACAGACATGAGAAAAGTAGTAATGAAAGGTAGTATGAAGAGTTGTCGATTAGTAACTGTCAATATACCGAGAATTCTAGACTACTTTGTTAATAACCACCTACCTTCCATAAGGAAAGTCTAGACATTCCCGTCTCCGGCAGATATTATGTATTCAAGACATCATAAAACACAAATGTATCACAAATGTTGTCGAATTAATCACGTAAACGACGGAGTGGATTGGATAAACTTCATTGAGCTAGCTAACAGAGAAAGGGCACAATACATGACATATACTTGTGTTCGTATATTGACATTTTTAAGAGCGCTTAGAGGTACTAGGTAGATATTATTAACAAACTAGCGTATAAATTGTATGTGTAGGTAATCTACTAGAACTGAACAAGCGGCTTAATTATGTATGCATGTATGTTGAAAATAACTCCAACATCTTTTCCACCTCCTCCCTCCTCCATTCTTGTCCTCTAGTAAGGGATGCCGTTCGTCATGAGTTGGAACTGGTCGTACACCATGGTACTATAACTACCCGCGCTCTTCTTCACCAGGTCCCGGACGAACTCGGCGGCCTCGCGCTCGGTGCGCTCGAGCACGAACCGGTCCTTGAAGTACCGCACGCTCTCGGGCTTGAAGCACGGCAGCCCGCTCTCCATCATGAGCAGCACGATCTGGCTCAGCTTCTCCGCGTGCGGCCGGCACGCCAGGAACGCCTTGACGCACAGCTCCTCGAACCACTTGAAGGACTGGTGGTCCGTGCTGCCGCCCATCACCGCCAGCATCTCCCCCGTCAGCTTGAAGGGCGCGCGCTCGAACCGCACCCCGCCGGGCGCGATGTCGAAGCAGAACCCGAAGTCGATGTGCAGGATGTGGCCCGCGTCGTCGATCATGATGTTGCCGTTGTGGCGGTCCTTAAACTGGAGAAGGAATGATATTATACTATAGGCGGCCATGCTCTTCACGAAGTTGTTCCGAGCATGCTGGAAGCGCAACGAGTCTTCGTTGCCATACTTGCTGATGAAATAGTCGTATAAGCCGTTCACAGCCTCACGGCCCAGCATGTCTCGAGAAATGGAGTTGGGTAAGACGTCGATGACGCCGCAGCCAGGAGCAGTGGCCGTCACACGGTACGGGAACACGTAAACATCGAGGCCGACACTATGGAAGATACCACGGAAGGCAGCGACCATCTGTAGGGCCAACATATCCTGCCGGCAATCGTCACCTACCTTGAAGATAGCACTTTGCCAGACCTCGATCGTGGTGTCTGCCGGCGGCTGGCCCGTCTTGCTCATCTCCTGGGCCACCTCTTCGGTCTCCTCAACACCTCCTTTTGCTTTCTTGATGCGGAATGTAGCCATGTACGGCGCCTTCGCGTGTGACTGGAGCGGCTTGCCGGATTTGCGATCAATGCCGATGACGACACCGTCGGGGTTGCTCGGTAGGTAAACACCAACATCAACTGTGATCTTTCGAAGTTCCTCTTCGATCTTTTGCTTCTTCTCCGGCTTATCGCGCTTGATTAGCGGCTTGAGCTTGCCAGATATGCTAGTGACCTCGTCAAAGAACTTGAATTCTCTTTCGTAGAAGCTCCTATCTTCATTAGAGAAGCTGCTAAGCATCTTCTCCGTCACCATGTCGAGAGCAGGTTTAATCTCATCAGCCTAGCAAAGGTATTAGTAAAATATTTTTCGAGCTTACGGGGTGCCGGGACTTACAATCGTGGCATCATCATCCTTGTACGAATTGGCTTTCATATTCCAGATGATCTGATGGGCGAACAATTGCGAAAACTGTGCCGTCTCAATGATGTAGCGCTCCACGTATCCGAGCTTGTCATGTCGAAGACTTTGCACTATTTGAGGTACATAGAAAAATGTCACATCAACTGAGTGGTACTCTAACGCCCTCATGGCATACTGGAGAAGGAATGGATGGTTTCGATACGGCGGTAGGAAATACGTCACAGCAGTGACAGGGTTAACAGGAGCCCAGTAAAGTAAGAACTACACTATTAGCAAGCAATTAGGAATAGAAAAGAATGGAGAACCGTACCTTAAGCTGGAATCCAACGTCAGGAGGCAGTTCGCCTCCTAACAAGATCGGGAGTGCCTCGGGTTCAGAGACAGCCTTGGCTGGGAAATTAACGAGCAACCAACGGACTTCGTTGTGTACCGCCGGAATCGAGAATCTACTAACTAGCTCGATCGCTAGGGAAGGATCCTCATTCCAGGCTACTCGAACGAGTGGTTTAAGGGTAGTCTGCAAATTTAGTACATGATATCTTGTTAAGTATAGGTGACATAGAAGCTTACCTCAAGTGCCGTTTTGCTATGATGAGTCATGAGATGAGGCCGTTGATGGTGGCTTTCGTTCAGCGGATAAATCCAAACATTCAACCTAGTCTGTTCGCTCTCAAGCAAAGTCTGAAGCAAGGTCTCCTTCTGGGCCAGGACTTTGAAGTGACCTACTGCCTGGGCGGCAATGTAAGAGACAGCCTTGAGAGCAGTCATGACATCGCCAATGAGGCGAACTTCCGCCTTCAGCTGGAGAAGATTGCTACCGAAAGACCATTTCGGTGTAAACTTGAACCAGCTCAATCCCGCAGACAGAATCTTGTCTTTGAGACGCCATTGAGTTATGGTGCGGACCGCGGTGCTCATCCTTAATACTCTCAAGCTGAAGAGAATAATTCTCAAGCGCAGCTCTCTGGCCATGGGGTGAGAGACCGATCTCTTGAGCGCATCAAGTGTCAGATCCAGCATACGGAGGAAGATTCTGTGTGTATCCGGACTGCCGAGTCGGGTAGCATTGAAATGACTACTGAAAATTTGCATCAAACGAGTATGCGGAGCCAGTAGACTGTGCACCTGCTGTCGACGCCTTGCAAGTCCCTCGTTATCGCTTGGGGCAAACTCCTCCCTCACAAAAAAGGGATCCGGGTGCCTAGCAAAATCAGTACAAGTATGCATTCGATATAGGGGGCATTCGTCTTACATCAAAGTCGGATTGAATAGCCCAAGTCTCTTATGAATGGTCAATTCCCACTGTTGGGCAATCTCAGCGAGTATTCTGGACTCCATCCTAGGATTTTCGTTCATGACACCCAGCCATAGAGATACTCCAAAGTTGATAGACTCTTTCGTAAAGATTCTGAAAGGAATGCTGACGAGATAGTGCGTGATAGCACTCTCATCTTTCTCGCTGCGGCACAAGAGAGCTGCCGCCCGTCGGAGGATGTCCCTCACGTCGTGGAGAGGAGTCATCTTCTTACCAGCAAGGCGGGATTCTACATGAGCTAGCGCCGTAACAGCATCGGCACGATCGGATGGTGCTGATTTAACGAACGATTCCCGTCTCGTCATGGGCATAACATTGACCAGATCCTTGCCATGGCTTGGTAACGCTTCACCATACCTATACTCTTGGCGAGTCGTATACTGCGCAATGAAGTGAGATGCAGTATTGATGGCGGTCTCACCAATAGGATCCAGAGAAACTAGCCTCTGATCTGTAGAAGGTATCGATGACCCCATTTCCACAGCGAATGATCGACCAAGCGACATATGTCCATAGGCTCCTTCATCGTCAAACTCGGACAAATATGTCTGAAGCAAACCTTTAACATCCGCGGGCGATAAATCGATGATGACCGCAACCCATGCTTTAGCTCTCGTATATAAGTTATTCAAGGTAGTCTTCCTGAAAGCATAATCATCTGAAAGCTCAACTGTGACACGTCCCAATTGAGACGTGAAGACCGATCGTGGTTCGTACTTTTCCGTCTCAGCCTCCAGGCAACTCATCCACATGAGAGATAGCAGCTCCAGAAGCGCGAACAAGGATGACTTCTGACAGAGAGACGATGGAATCTCCCGTACAAATTTATCGGCACAATAAAACGCAGCTTGCTGAACACGTTGGATGCGATGGCAGCAGCCGCAGAGAATTGTCGCAAGTTGCGAAGCTGCATAGTGAGCGGAGAAAGTGGGCAGCTTTGCTTGCAGAGTCTTCATTAAGTACTTATCCAGCACCGCTGCCGTGATACCTTCCATGACGCCTCGCACGTCCTGCTCCTTGCGCATACAAGGCTCTAGATAGTACGAGAGGGTCTTGGTACAGTCACCAGAGTCGGCTCGCAAACTTTCGACTAGGTAAGCGGCCTGCAAGAACATTACTTTCCTGTAGCTTAGCCCCCTGATGTCCGAAGCCTTTAAGGGGACCAATTCTATAAGATGCTTCTTGTGCTTCGACTCCCGATCTGAAGTGTTTGCTCGGCGAAGAACATTGTTAAGCTCGATATCGCTCTCAATCTGCTCCCCTCGCTGCTCGGCTACCAGAGGTGGCGAGTGAATAGCCATAATTCGTAGCTCATTGGTGTACTTCTGGCCCCTCTCAGTCGGAGGTGTGAAACCATGCACTGCAATATTGAACCAAGCATCTCGAATTAGAGAATGCTTATCGTCATCTTGGCTAGGAAGTTCGGCAACGAAGTCATGTGTAGACATCAATATCGAAAGCGGTTGAAGTAGTTGGGCGATCTCCTGGGCTGCAAATTCAACATCAGACTCCTTCGTGTGCTGAGACGGATGAACGTCTCCCTTGGAGATTAATTCCTCCAATATGTGTTCATAGTAGATATCGAATAGTACAGAGTCGCGCTTCACATTTGACGATATATGATTTCGGGCCTTCCTAACCTATATACAGTGATTAGATATAGTCTTCAATATGCATATTGCACAATCTTACCGCATCGAGTATCACGGTATTGGCATTGGCCGTGGCATCATGACAGAGCCTCGAATATAGCCTGAGCAGGGACTTGAAGTTGAGTTGGCCTCCATTGAGAGACAGTACAGCCGCTCCTGTGATAATATGATAATCAACAGACTGGTTGACCTTGGTTAGTTTTTGTAGGAGCATCGCTTGTGCCAGCGCTGTAATCTTGTCATCGCCGCGCATCTCTGCAATACTGCATATCGCCTGAACTATATTGGAATAGACCATGGTAGTGTCCTCTTCACCCGCAATCTGGAGCGATATGTCACTGCCTGTAGACTGTCGTCCTTGATATACGTTGGACAATCCCCCATTCTCCGTCCCCAGCTCGCTAGTCGATCCATTCTGGACGTTCTGATCAGCATCCGGACTCAGCACATTTCCTAGAGTATAGAGTGTAGTGATAATTGCATCCTGAGGAAGTCGGTGCAGAGTAAAGGCTAGGCATTTCGATGCTGTGGCGATAATATTGCTAGATGGTGTAGTCTGTACTACGAATCTAGGCAAAAGTCGGATCACGGTTGGAGCGAAGATGGGCGAATCTTTGGAAAGGATAGCCATGGACCTAAGCACCGTCGAAGCCAACGTCTCATCTAACATTTGCATTGGGTTGTCCAAACACTCCTGCAACCACCCCATGAGAAGATCTGGGTCGGCAGCATCTTCATTAAGTTTTGAACAGTTCAAGAAGCTGATGATAGCAGCGGCCTTCACAGCGTAGGCTAATCTTTGCTGGGAGGATGAGCCGAGCTGAATGAAATCGGCAGCAGCTTCGAGGCGTTCCATCTCCTCCTGAGCAATACCTGCATACAGATCAATTGACTGGAAATCGGCATCAGGGCTCGTGGGCGTGCCATTTCTCGCCAAGCCATCTTTCGACATGAATAAGTTGAGGATATGAGAAGTCCTTAGAACCTTCACATCCGCAATGAGAAGAGAGGTTGCAGATACCAAGAGGCACATAAAGCTCCTTTGCAAAAGCATGGGGCCTAAAGGCCGCCCCTGAATGGCATAGTGCCGCAGGCACCTCTTCCAGTCTTTGGCATTGCGGTCGGACGTATGGGCGTTTCGAATAGTAGAAAAGGCGCCATCAACCGTAGTTAGGAAGGATTCGGTGAGTAGGTTACGAACATGACGGATAAGAGCGAGCCTTCCACCAGTCCTCCAAAAATTTGCTTGGGCGGAGGCAGCATCTAGGAAGCCTAGCAGAGAAATAGCTATAGTTGCGACGCGGATAGCATCCTCGAGGTTCGGCTGGCTGTCCTCGTCTAGTTTTGTAGGAACTATGCTTTTTATAGACTTGTTCATCGCAGCTAGCAGAGCCCAGATGTTATCAGAGACGGTCTCGTGTAGGTCATCGTAGTTGTTTCCTAGCGAAAGGAGGGCAGCGGTGACATTAAATGCCAACGCTTCGATAGGAGACGGCTCGATCTTGCTAAAGGCAGGCGAGGGGAGAAAGGTTTGGGCGTGCGCTTCGAGTACGTAGGGTATCAGCTGGTTAACGAGCTTTTTGGCACTTTGGATGTTCTGGACCATAGGGGCCGCCTTGCAGAGGGAGATGAGGACTTCATATTCACGTATGGTCTTAGGATACAGTTAGCTACTACGTCTCTATCTCTCCTTTCGTGTTCCGAGTTGGGATTTACCATAGGAATACGGGCCAAAGACGAATGATACCCTTTGGCGGAGCCATTGGCCGCTTCTTTCCCCTTTCCACGAAGATTCGTAGCCCTACATAAGCGGTCGAGGTCGGACCTGTCGAAAGCCGTCGTAGAACTGGTGGCCGAGAGTAGAGCGATCTTCTGTAGCGCCTGTTGGCGAACGTTGCGAGCCATTTTCAGGATATATATCGCAAGTATCGTTCGATGCTATGATTACGGCGAGAAGTCCTCCCAAAACGGTTGGCTGGGGCTGAGGCCGTTATTCTGTCGCAAAGGTGACAGAAGTAAGGCGATGATGCAGGCGGCTGGCGAAAGCTGGTGAAAGTTGGATTTCCCCTAACCAAAAATTAAGTGGGCCCTATGTAGGTAGCACTAAGTTTATTACAGGCCTACCATTAAGCTTACCTAAGTCATTCAAAGCTACCCCTGTCGTTTTACAGCTGCTGGTTACAGGTGCGGCCAGTGTTTAGCAAGGTAGCAAGGCTGCAAGCTCGACGCGCGTGAATGGAAACCTCACCATCAAAGCTTCCGACTTCAGCCCCAAACCGCCATACATCATCTCAATCCACCGCGACCATCTATATCGACCCGACTCTCAACTTTCCGATAGCCAACCCGTATCAAATTACACAGATACAGTCAAGATGGCCATGTTCAGCCAAAACCCTGTCCTGAACGGGCCCAACTATTCGTTTGCCGAAGTTCCCAAAGATGCCGTCGATGGCCTACGGGAACATCGTTTCAACCCGTAAGATATCACATTTTGCTAATCACACTATACACCTCACCTATGGCACGGAATCTAATGTGTACATCTCAGCTACACCGACAACGGCGGTTCGACTCTCGCCATCGCCGGCGCCGATTTCGCCATCATGGCCGGCGACACCCGTCTAACGTCCGGCTACAGCATCAACACACGCTTCTCGCCCAAAGTATTCAAGATCGGTGGGTCGACCTCGTCGCAGGACGACGCCAACATCCTGCTGTCGGTCGTCGGATTCGCCGCCGACGGCGAGGCCCTGAAGGAGCGACTCGACGCCATCTGCAAGATGTACCGCTACCGCCACGGCAAGCCCATGTCTGTCAACGCCTGCGCCAAGCGCCTATCCACCATCCTGTACCAGAAGCGATTCTTCCCCTACTACGTCTACGCCATCCTCGGCGGTCTCGACGAGGAGGGCAAGGGCGCCGTCTACAGCTACGACCCCGTCGGCAGCTACGAGCGCGAGCAGTGCCGAGCCGGCGGCGCCGCCGCCAGCCTGATTATGCCGTTCCTCGACAACCAGGTCAACTTCAAGAACCAGTACGTACCCGGCAGCGGCACGGGACACGACTTGCAGGAGCGGGAGCGTCTGCCGCTGCCGAGGAACGAGGTCGAGATCCTGGTCAAGGATGCGTTTGACTCGGCGGTGGAGCGGCATATCGAGGTCGGTGATGCGCTGCAGATGATGGTCATCACCAAGGATGGAATCGAGGAGAGGGTTCTCCCGTTGAAGAAGGACTAAGGCATTACCGGAGCTCCGATACTACGCGGCTGTGTACTATACCAATAGGCAATGGAGTTCTCTGGTGTCTAAATACATCATAAATGATTATTAAAGCTTCAGCATGGCCAGGTTCGGTAAAACTAATCCGTTGCAGTCGAAAGCTTGTCTTGGCACTTTTGGAATGGGTTGCCTACATGCCATCTTGGGCAGCTCAGTTTACCTCACCATGGCTAACTCCTTGATATAAGTAAATATGTATGCCAATCTCCGTATATTCTGTATACTGCTAAATTTCATCTTAAAACGATAATTCACGGCTAAGAAACAGTGTATATCCCACAACTCATGGGTCTTAGCATCACCCATGCCTTCGTCCATTGGAAACAATCACCAGTTTTTACTGGCAGATAGCTCAGTCTTTTATGCACGGCCTTGGTGTTCATATCTAGTATGTGTCACTAAGTTTGAAGCCTGGTCCATCTGGACTCTAATACTATTGAACTTGCTATTAAGATCCATAGTCCTAATATGCTCTATAGGAGAAGTAACTGGAAATACTCGCACATGTGGGCAGAACTCACACCATTTGCTCATGCCACTCGTACGGTTACCTAGTACTACTTGATCACTACAATATAACAATCCATTGCCTACCCCAGGTCTATCTATCCATCCAGCATAGTAACTGCATCGTGGCCGTGGCAGCCTGAATATCACTCCAAGCATTCGTGGTTTAGGAGACTATTTGGTAACTCCGCTCGAGTAAGCTGTGACATCTATATATTCAGTAGCAGTGGCTCGGCCGCAAGACCTTAGTACACGTGTTGCTTTATTTACCTGAGTATTCATTAACTCGCCGAGATTTGTTATACCAGTAATAACCTCCAGCCTCTAAATCAAGATTATACTTATGATAGAGTTCTGTGTACGTTTACCAATCGAGTACATACCTACGTGCCTAGGTATGTTTAGCACATGGCCAGCACTGAATCAGCTCGTTATTCAACCGGCACATGCGTCTTTTACCCCTAGAATAGTCAGTCTCTTTTTTTGTATAGCGGATAAGAAGGGTCGTATCGGTTCTACCTAGGAACTGGATAGTAATTTGCTTATTGTAGGATCACTGTGGACATGGGAAGTCAAAGTGTTGCGATTCTTTACCACGTATTCCGATACGCACAATTGATGTCGGTGGTTGGCGAATCCCGCGAGTCGATCTGCGGACCGCGATCCCGTTGTGTCAGCAGACCTGACCACCTCCGGACAGCCGCACAGTCAGGCCACTTTTCATCCGCTCTGAGACGACACGCGACGTCGCACGTGGAACATCGGCGCCGGGCACACCGTATAGCATTTTGCTCAAATGCTCAGCAGCCTCTCGTCGTCGCTACGGATCACGCCGGTCTGGTCATATCCAACCGACAGAAACTGGCCTGACAATGGAATAAGATGGTAGGATGGCTCCCTACCCTGCCTACCCTACCTACCTCGTGATCTGCCGCGTGTTAGCAAAGACGGGAATTCATCGACCCGACAAGACGGTACCGGCGGGTCAAAGTGGCGAACTCTTTTTCAACTTAGATATACCTAGTGGATTTTTGACATGTGGGAAAAAAACTTCCGAAGTCCTGCGGATCAATACCCTCGTACCCTCGGCTCGTTCCCCATTTTCAAAGTCGCCCCTTCGGTCCTATCTGAATACGATCCGTCGCAGCTCACGAGGAGATCAAACTTATCTGAGTCTACTATGAGCCGGGTATAGTCTGTCTCTATTCATATAACATGCGTAGCTTTGGGTCGGAACGCAGTCCGACGGCCAGCTATTGGGCAATTCGTGAAGATTCAAGTATACCGGTAGAAGCTATAGCAAACAGTCATCCGTGCGAAACGATTGGCTAGCCTCGATGCAGTATGTATATCGCTGAACTTGTAAGTGGTTAGAGTCCGCGGGAGTACAGCACCTACCTAGGTACTACCTAGCCTCCACAGCAAAAAGGCTAGGTACGCTACGGGTCCCGTCCGGAGGGATATTGTTGAATCGCCACGATGCGGCGGCCTTATGCGGCCGATCGTGCAGTCTTTGCCCTGCCGGGCCGTATGCTTAAACGAGTTGAGGCCTAAGCGGCTTGAACGGTGCAGATAGCACGAATTTGGGTTGAAAGGGGTGTGAACTAGCACAGGATTCGCGGCTGACGCTAATAAACAACAATTTCTGCTAGGCTAGAGTAGACGGATACGCCGTTGGGCACAACTTGATAATGTGTCAGACGAGGAACTTGTTCTAGCCCGCGTCCCAGCCGTGCTCTGCATCTAAGCCTCCCCCGCGGCTTTACTACTTAGCAATAAACGGCGGGTATCCACGTGGACTGTTCGCTAATTTCCACGGCTCGAGCTGCCTTCCAGGGTTAAGTTAGAACCTGTCAGCCTGTCCAACGCCTCAAGACGACGTTGGAAGTTTAGGCTAACCAGGTGGGGAAGAAAGGAGAAAGCAGTGGGATAGCAGCCGAGCTAGGTATTATATGTAATGCGCGGTAGAAGGTTTCTAAGAAGGAGCCAAACCTTCGAGAACAAAAGAAGAGCCGAATAGAACTACAGCCCGCGACCCCAAGTAAACTTTGAGCGTGGCTAGGATGAAATCGGTATAAGAAATCATGTCTCGAAGGCTGCTCTTCAACATACCTACATAGGTACTTACCTAATCGGCCTGGAACCGGTCTCAGTTCCAGTCCACTATGGAATTCATATCTGCGCTACAGCTCGCCACAATGGCACAATGGAGCTCTAAAGGTAAGAACATGTTTGCTATAGCGACACCGGTTTCGAGACCCAGCGAAGCGGATTGTGGCTATTACCTAGCGGAAGACCGGTGAGTTGAGCTACCTCGCGCTTAAGGGAGCGGATGCCAGAATTCAAGAGGCCTCCGAAGCACTGTGATATCCAGCCCATTGCAATTAGTGAAGGACTACGAATCTAGTCGGTTTGGGCAGAAAAGTTGGAGAATCATTGAAGGATTGGGAATAGGTATCTAGGGCTCTCCGTGTCGATCCTTTCCCCGTATGGATGTATTGCTCGTATTTGTTGCATTTGTCAAGCAGTAAGAAGTACGACGTACACGTATGTACGTGGGTAGAGTGAAGTCTGCTGCTCGTCAGAAAGTAGGCGGTAGTGGGCGGTTGTTAGTTATTCGGACTGCATAAACTCGGTGGCAAGCGACGATCTTTTCAAGGAAAGTGCAGAGTCGTCTATGATAGTCGTCCGTTACGGAATAGAGGGGGCCAGATATACGGAAGTGGAAGAGTGAGGCTGAACTGTGTAACGGTAACGGGGGAGTTTGGATAGTTTGGATAGATGATTATTCGGCAATTTACTTTTCTAGGAACCGCATACGCAGATCTCTCACGGCGTCTACGGACCGGCGTCTCCTCCGGCACGTCTTAGCTGGCAGAGCTGCATTCACGTTACTGTTCTAAGTAACATTACCTCGAGATCTTCTGGCTCCAGTCCGTGACGAGTAACAACTAAATTAGTCAAGTACCAAATGTATCATAAAACCCTACCTTTTACACACACCTGATCTTGGGATATCTCGGAACTTTCCTACATGAACCCATCAGACCATCGAGGTTTTAAACTTTGCTTTTCGACGTTCTGGACCCTGAATAGAAATAGAATATAATCTCCGCCCGGAGCAAAGACTCCGATAGATAGAAAAAGCTACAAGCCACAGCAAGGGTAGTTAGATACTATATACCATACCTGATACTAGATTCATCACGCCTTTTTTTTCTTTACCTTTTTCCTTTCCTCGACTCGAAAACGGTTTGGATAATGGACAGCAGTCTGTAAGTTACATAAGGTAGGGAACCATCGAGCGAGAACAGACTCAGCAACTTGGAGGTATGGATACCGTAAATGATCATACGGCGGTGGCGCTCTCTTAGTGATACCTTGACAGAGACATACCCAATGTCGCATACGTAGCGGGCGTCTCAGGCGCCTCGGCAGGTATAGGTATAGGTAAAGGTACCTAACCAGGTACCGGCTAGGTATGTAGGTACATGTAGGTAATGCTTGTAATAGGTAATGCGCATGCTGCAGGATGCATAGATGCATAGGGCACCGACATGTTCGTTACTAAAGATAAGCAAACCACCTAATTTGTAGGGAGCGAAGGCACTAGATTTGTCCACAAGCGAGAAACAATATCAGATTGGTGGATTGTGACACCCAAAAAGAGGTGGCAAAGACGCCCGGAGTTTATCACGTTGACAGCTAGCAGGCTACCTGGCTACTAGCTGGTACATATAATAAGTTACGAGTAACAATTGAATAAATATTAATAAAGCTGATAAGAAGAGATTGTCTGAATTGAGTATTGAATGTGAAAAATGACATTGAGTGTATTTTAGAGGTAAATTTTATAGTGTAGAGCTTGAGTATTGGCTTTCGTAAGAAATCAAATGAGTTTATTTTTTTAAGGTGTAAGTGCGCTTCGTTACACACGTAAGCCACATGTGTTTTCCTCCCCGTCACTGATAAATTAGTAGGCTTTTTTTTGTTCCTTTTTTTCTGCAACCTTTTTCTTTTTACAGCAGACTGAATAATACTGTTCATTATCACTCGGCTTTGTGGCCTGATGCTTCTCCGCATTGGAGCATCTAATGTAACCTCCTGTGCTCTAGCCTCTAATGTACCGGCGGAATCGACCTACATATGTACACAGCTACAGTAGGTACATAGGTCCATTATTCTTATTATATCATTTTGGAAATTCTACAATGCAATACCGACAAGAGATAGAGATGGACACCAATGACAGACCTTTGGAATCGCTGACCTCATAACCTCTCTGCCTGTCTCTCGCTGGCTAATGCAACGCCAATGTTGCAGAGTATTTCATCATCGACATCATCGCTCGCCGAATTCAGGGATCTTAGGGATCAGCCATCTCCACATGGACCAGGGAGAAGAAGGGGGGTACGCCAAGGGGGGCCAACGGGGGGGGGCCATAGGCGGGCCAGAGAGGATGGGAAAACACCAATTTCCCCGATCCCAATTGCGACAATCCGACAAAAATCGATTGCGGCTCAGTCCGAGGTCTGGGCTCCCATTTCATCATTATAGCAACCAGGTTTGCCGATCAGATTTGAAGATCTTCATCCTCCACTACCGCCCTTGTCGGGACAAATCCACTACGGACTGCACACCACACACGCTACACACATACGAGCCCCACGACGGCACCACCATAACGACATATTACTTTTCTTACCCTCATAAGTCACTAAGTCACTTATTTTTGACGGGCTTGTGATCAAGGTGAGGCATCTAGACATCTAGGCGTCTAGGCGTCTAGGCGTCCAGGCATCTGGGGCATTCGAACACCCCGTTCTCTTGGAGACCCACGAATGGTTCGCCGCTCATCTTTACTGCTATGCTATCCGGTGTCTGGGTGTCTGGGTATCTGGCTATGTCGCTACCGACCGCTTCATACCACATGAGGTACCTAACCCATGCACATGCAATATTTCCTTCTTTTCTCACATCGCCAAGGGATCCCGTTCGCTTAATCTAGGAATTGTTTTACTGTAGTGCAGCGGGACTCGTTACCTACAGCACATCCGGCACACCCTACACACACCTGCACACCCCCCCCTTTTCTAGGTGTGTCCGTCGTGGGGTACAGTGGTTGGACGCGTAAGGAAACTATCTTCGCCCAATCTGCACCGCAAAGAAAAAGGAACGGCGCCCATTCCAAAGGGGGTCCAGCTCACCAAGTAGTAGATTTAGTACCTGAGTAGGTGCAAATAGCGTCCGAGGTAATTAGATGCCGTTCCGCGCCGCCTCGAGCGATGTTGGATTACTACATGTACATACCTAGGACATACCTAGGACATACCTAGGAGGTAGGTAGCGTTAGTGGTAAGGTACTGGGTTGCTGGGCGCTTCGGTCTTAAGTCTTTAGTCTGAATTACAGCCGCACGAGTTTAAACGGTCTGCCTCCCGCGAAAGAGCGTAGATTTACGGCTTACACCCGAAGTTGTAAGTGGTACCGAAATCATTGAGGATCGACATCACGAATCTGAAAATACCATGGAGGCTCCTAATTGAACAAAGCTCTGCTTGTTGAAAGGGCCTGGCCAGACCCTTTGTGGCTGAGTAGGGCACCTAAGGTAGGGAGCAAGGGAACGGGAAACGGGGGACGTCTCCTGTCAAAAAAAGGGTCGTCTGTCAAAGTACCTCATGGGACAAGTAACACCTGTCCCTCGAGGACCCCCAAAAAAGAAGATTCAAGGGTCTGGTGGCAAAAGAAACGGCGCCAGCGAAACAACCACCGTCCTCTTTGCAAAATCCCATCTTCCAGTCCAGTCCCCAATTTTCGTTTCCTGCTACTGATACTCTGTCTAACCCCATTGGCCTCTTCTTCCTTACTCCTACTACCTACTCACTCCCAACGCTTCGTTCGGCTTCCGCTGGTTTATCTGGGCCACCCGCTGTGAACCGTGAACCCATCAAGCCCCCCCCCCCGGGGCCCTGAAGCCGGGATAGTCCTGCATTCGTCTCGATAATCTGGTTCGTCATCTAGTTCCCCCTTGGTGCACCCGGTGCCCCTTGGTGAGGCCCTACCAAGTACATCCATCACCTACGGGTACTACACTACGTACATCGTACATACTTAGAACTTCGCGGTCATGCTTGGGCAGGCTTGACAAGACTAAAGTTTTTAGCCACCCGCATTGCCGCAAGAGTCGTCAACTTCCTTGTAATGTTTCTTGAAGTTGTCTCATGATGTTCTCCCTCATACCATACTGCATACATGCCGAAGGAAAAGGAAAAGATTGTCGTTACATAATGACCGCTCCTGCTTGATGCCCTAACGACCGGGATTGTCAGAAGTCACGTCGGGCCACATGGGCTTTCTAATTAGCCACATCGTCTAATATTCATCTTGTCGATATTCCCATCTACCAAGTACATAATTACCATCTGTGACATAACCCTCCCCTCGGCCAGGGCTGAGAGAAGAAGAAGATAGCATCCTAGAATCAGTTTGTAAAGGCGGCCCATTATTTTCCTCTCGGTAATCCCTCCGGTACCCTTCCAGCCTTCGAAGCTGTTCTAGAGCAGCACCAGACAGGCGCGGAAACCGAATACCCGTAATCGCTCCCATAAGTAGTCAGACTTTTTATCTAAGAAACCCAACTACTTCATCCCGCCGAACCCCCATAGTTTTTCTAGCTTGCCCGGCCTATAATTTCTTGTGCCATCCTTGCGTCGGATCGGTCTTCATCCTTGGATTGGACACTCGGGGAGACAGATCCATCCTTCTTCCCACACAGGTACACTCCCCTCAATCACTACCTGGTGGTGGTGGTGGTGCCACTAGTAAGGTACGCGAGGCTTCTGTTCCTCACCGATCTATTACTCGGTTGAGAACACTCCGGATCTTGGACAATCCCTGGTCAACGACTGCTCAGCCTTCATTGATTTGCGCCACACTAGCAAGACTACCTCTATCGCCTTCTTCCCTTAGCCTCAACAAGATCCCGGGACTTCAAGCAATTTAGGGTTTGCCAGACGCCATATTACACCTTGTATGTCACGGAAGTATTAGAAAAGTAAGCTCGCTCAAGCTTGCTCACAGGTTCGAAAGCAAACTCCCGCCGAGACTTGGCATCCGAGCTCTTCCTCTGCCGTTGTCGAACACCCTCCATCTCGACTATTGGTGAGACCCAATGGAAGATGTCCCACCGCCTTCGGCGGCAAGCCACGAGTTTGCCAGTGCGGATGTTGTCGGCGGCACCCTTCAAGGGCGTCCTCAGATCGATGGACAACCGCTGTTACAGCAAGGCCTCAGTCCCGTGAACAACCCCAATTTTCAAGCTCAGTACCAGCAACAGCTCTATGGTCCAGCGCCGAATGCTTTCTCTGGTCAGCTCGACATGGCTCATGGCCCAGGGCCGGCACGCCAGGGACCTTATAGCATGACCGCGATGGCTAACGCACTCCCGCAATCCGGATATCGACCTGGCTATAACCCCGGACAGCAACAGCAGCGATTCAACACTGGCCCATCGTCTAACATCATGTCACACGTTCCGCAAATGGCGCAGTTCGCAGGACCGGCAAGCATGGCTCAGATGGGAGGCCAGCCTTACTACGTACACCAGCATCCGCAGATGTCGCCTTACTACAACGCGCAACAGCATCAGGCAGCTCAGCAGCCCAGCCTATCTCCGCGACATAGCATAAGCTACTACTCAAATCCAGTCATGATGAACCAGTCCCAGCATCCTCTCCCCGCCGGTTATTACTACCCTTCGTCGAACCAATTTCCATCTCCACACACTACAATCCAAGGTCAAATGGCTTCGGCACACTATCTCTCACCGGATGGCACGTCAAGTGATCCACGGGGGGCGTCGCCGTCGCAGGGGAATGATCATGTGGGGATGTCTGCAGGTTCAGCTAGAAGTGATAGTACGACTGTCCAGTCTCGGGTAAACCTATTTTGGAACCGCTAATGATACGTCTTAGCTTCTCCAGACGCGCGGTCTAATGTTGTCCGAGGGCCTCCGCGGAAGCCTCGTCAAAGCGGTGAGCTCTTCAGCCTTTCACGCCTTCATATGATTGCGAAACTAAGACTTGTTAGGCCATGCCATCTGGATAGGAAACCTACCTCCGCAGACCGACCTAATGAGCTTAGTACATCACGTTTGCAAAGAAGCGATAGGACTGGAATCGCTTTTCCTCATCTCGAAGAGTAATTGCGCATTTGCCAATTTCAAGGACGAACAAACTTGCGTTGCTGCCCAGCAAAAGCTTCACGATTCGAAATTCCAGTCAGTACGACTGGTTAGCCGCCTTCGGAAGAGCACAGTTGAGGGAGCTGGCGGACAAACGGCGCCGACGGGACCAGCAGCAACCTCTCCTGGTGGACAAAACTCGTCAGCCGAGTCGACCAAGAGCCCTCGAGACAAAGTACCGGTGCCAGTGGCCTCGGTGCCGGAAACGCAGCAGCAACCAGAACCCAGAAGCGCGCCTAATAGTGATACCAGCGCTCAAAAAGACAAATTCTTTATACTAAAAAGTTTGACGGTGGAGGATTTGGAATTAAGTGTCAGGACTGGCGTGTGGGCGACCCAGTCTCATAATGAAGAAATATTGAATAATGCCTTCAAAGTAAGTGTATACTTTCTGATACTTAATAACTTGTGAGAAGTATCTAACATAATCACAAACAAAGGCCGTCGATAATGTTTACTTGGTATTTTCTGCAAACAAGTCGGGAGAATATTTCGGTTACGCTAGGATGACCTCGCCTATAAACAACGACCCGGCCGCCGCGATCGAGTTTGCGCCCAAAGCGCAGGTTACAAGTGACTTAGACCTACCCAAAGCTATCCCAACCGAAGCTATAGATACTTGCCCGAGGGGAAGAATTATCGACGATTCGGCTCGCGGGACCATATTTTGGGAGGTGGAAAGAGACGATGTAGACGGAGTCGCCGCCGACGCCGAGGATTCGGAGGACTCGGCCAGCACAAGGAGTGGGCAGGAAGGCGAGGGAGGGCCAAGCAAAGCATGGGGCAAACCTTTCAAGCTGGAGTGGTTATCGACTACGAGACTACCATTCTACCGGACGCGCGGGCTACGTAATCCGTGGAATTCGAACCGGGAGGTCAAAATCGCAAGAGACGGGACAGAGCTAGAGCCGTCGGTCGGCAGGAGGCTAATCGGCCTGTTCAACCGTATCCAGAGTCCCGCGCCAATGCCCATGGGCGCACGGCCGGGTATGTCTATGGTTGCAGGATATCCGCCGCCGCCGATGCCTCCCCCTTACCGATGACGATAGAGCCCCAGTAGCGATGGGGCTGCGATGGGTATAAACCGCGAGACTGGGAGAGGTGGCGAAACGGAAAATTCATTCTCGAGCTAGCCTCGAACTGGACGGACTGGGCTATGCAGCTACTACTATGCTGAGCATAGCAAACAACAAACAACTGGCTTATACCGCTTGTTGTTGTATATACCTGACCCATACTTACACGTCTTTGACGAGAAAAAAGTGGCGCTTCATGATATTGTACTATAGATAGCGCTCCACAGGCTTACCCAGTGGTTGCAATGGTTTATAGTATACGTATAATGAAGAAGAAACACGATGTAAACGCCATTTGCAAAAGTTATCGTCATTATCGAACGATGCCTACGTGATCTGGAGGATTGCCAAGCTCTCTAATTGTACCTATCTTGTACTTTTCGACCTATCTTGTACCTTTTCGTGGATCCATTGTTTCCATGTTGCTATTGTGGTTAATGTGCGTCTGTCGCAGCGCCGGTGCATATTTGGCTACATTCGGTAACTTAGCGTTTCCTTCCCCAGACTATTTCGACTATCATTGCCTCGAAAGGGGGGTAACAGGCGCACCCTTTCGAACCGCCCGGGACACCCCTGTCCTTGTCCGGTACTTGGGATGACATATGTATGCGAGAATAACGGAATCAGCGTGAAATAGACTAGCCACCGGCGTCATCGCCGTCCGTAGTAGAACCGTGGTATCGCAACAGACGGGGCTGCAGGAGAAAAAAAAAAAACACGTCATCGCTGGTAAACAAGCTGACAAGCAATTCTTTGTACAGCTAAGCAAAATAAAATCCCGAAGCCCCTTACCCCTTATTCACGTGCTACGGTTAGGAGTGGGAATTGTACCTATTTTCTGAATTTGCATGCGGGGGGCGAACCGGGGGGTGCGCTTTGACTTACATACGTACATACGGCTGATACGTACATACATAGATAGCAATAGCAAGCTTGGATCTTATGATCTGCTTCACCTACGTAAGCTCCGACTAAAAAAGATGGGTAAACTTCGCGATGGGCAGGATAAGGGGAAAATTGAAAAATTCAGTACCCTACCGCAAATCGCATTTGATTTGGGGGCCACCGGGTATGATGTCATGATGTGCATACGGGATGCCGGACGGCCAAGATGGGTCCCCTGCCAAGACTTTTAGCGCCCTCCAATGATCAAGTCAAAGCACATGCCACATTGTGAGCGAAGAGCATGAAGCTAGGGCTGAATAATCTTGGATTGCACCGCCGCCACAGCCACGCGGCGCTTATACTGCACCTAGTGTGTAGGTGACCTTACCCATGCAGCCACAGAAAACTACGGAACGCCACCGAAAGGCTCAGTTCTCTTAGGCAGGTCAGGTAGAGGTACGAAGCTGTGGCAAATTAATGGGTACAAGGTACATTATTAACAAGATCTTGCAACTTGCAGTGGAAAAGAAGACCGAGCGATGAGAATGTGATGATGCACAGAAAGCTCATTTCAATTCAAGGAAAAGATCAGTAGTCTTCTAATTAGCAAATAGGAGAAGGAAAAATGGATGAATTACAGGAAGTGTGAGTAAAGTTGGTGCTGTGGTGGCCAATGTTGAACAAATTGGTGATGCTTCGTAGAATGTTCTGGTCAATTCTTCCAACTTCGCGTATTATCGTGAGACGCATCGTCGTTGCCTGACAACGAGACCAAATTGTCATATCACATTATGTAATACGTAATCAATTGCCCATGGAATCATCTGCACCATTCCAGATGTTTTTCGATTATTCCATTGATTATTCAATTGCAACTTGGTCATTTCGTGAAGCTTGTAGAACGTGTTCGTCTCGTTGCCTCGCAATTATTTAAGGAGCCTCAGACATCGCGACACCTACCTTCCATTGTTTTTCAGATCAGACACAAACAACACAAAGCGAACAACAAACGCACACACATCCAAAGCATCCAAAACATTCTAATCAATCTTCCACTTGCGCACTTACAACAACTTCATCATCACTTCTCTTCCACATAACAACATCCACAACACATCAATCAAAATGTCGATGTTCGGACCTCGATTCTACACTCCGGCCGAGCCCAACTTCACCGGCCTCTTCCGTCTCATCGATGACTTCGACAAGTATGCCGGCAACGGATCGCAGCAGCAGAACGGGCGCCACCACACTCGACACCTCCAAACCTTCACTCCCAAGTTCGACCTGAGGGAGACGGAGAACGTCTACGAGCTCCACGGCGAGCTTCCCGGCATCGAGAAGAAGGATGTCCACGTCGAGTTCACCGACCCGCAGACCATCGTCGTCCGCGGCCACGTGGAGCGCACCTACACTTCCGGCACGCCGCCCGCCGGCCTCCTCGAGAAGGGCGAAGAGGTCCAGATGAGCGGCGCCATCGCCGAGGCGCCCAAGGAGCAAGAAAAGGAGCACGACAAGACCCACCAGCCCACGGTTGAGGACGACGTCGAGGACAACGCCAGCACCACTACCGCCGGCGGCCCTACTCCTGCCACCACGGTCGCCGAGGTCGAGAAGAGCAAGGCACCCGCACAACAGCAGCCCAAGCCCCAGCTGCCCCAGCACAAGTTCTGGGTCTCGGAGCGCAGCGTCGGCGAGTTCTCTCGCACCTTCCAGTTCCCGAGCCGCGTCGACCACGACCAGGTCAGCGCCAACCTCAACAACGGCATCCTGACCGTCGTAGTCCCCAAGGCTAAGAAGCACGAGGGTCGCCGCATCCTGATCAACTAAAAGCAACAACGACGACACCCAACTTGTATCATCATCATTCATTGCATCATTAAGCGACCCTCTATTTACCTAATTCAGGTATTCACCACTCCTTCGAACACCACGCTCCTTTCGCCATTACGGAATGACGACTTCACGACTTCGCCAATCAACATGGAGTTCTAGGAAGGCATTACTTGCATTTGCGATGGAAAAAAAAAGGCAGGAAAGGTTTTAAAAACATTCAGTCTGGCGTACGACGATCATTGATTCTCAGGAGGCTTTTTCTGATTTTCAACGTAATGGGCTCGGTCGAGTTAGCAAGGTTTTTTCGCGTAGGAAGTCGATGCTTTAGCTTATAAGATAGTTGAGACTGATCCACTAATACTATTCATTTGAAATAACAACTTGATGCATGTGAAGATGAACGAAGTGACTTGATATTCGAATTAAGGGATTCCCGAACAGAAAGTAAACATCCTCTCGACTATGTTGTAAATGCCAACTCGTAGAATCCTCACATAATCTATCATCCAGTCCTAGCCACTTACATATTCGTCACATCTTTTTATTATAAAATAGAATTTTCCATACCAGAAATTTACTTCGTCTGACATTCTGTGGTATTCTGCATTATTGAGATATCTGACTATCAAGGTACCTGATTAAGCCCGTGCCACTATCATTTACACGGAGAGGTGATGGCAAGGCTTATAATGAAGTCTCAAATATGAATAGACTAAGTTGGAAATGTGATGACTCGCGTTTCTAATAATTAACCTACCTGTATACGACTAGTGTGAAACACTTGGAAATTCGATACTTGAAGAGCACTAGCAAGACAGAAGAGTTCCATCGAGCTGGGCCTGACTCACAGGTACATGTGGTGTTTTCCAGCCGCTCCTATGGGCCTGTGTTAGTAGCAGATACGTTCTTCTGAAGTGTATCCGTCCGTCGTGATTGAAGCTCACTCATCGTGTACGATTGTATTATGCCTGCATATTTCTATCTACCTAGGTATCTATATACGTAACGATGTTTGTTGCTTCAGTGATGCCTAGTAATCTAACTTATGGTATCTATACGTCGTCTATAAGATTACGATGCGGGAATACGGCGCTTCTTATTAACTATTCTCCGAGTCGCCATCGTTGACCAAGGTAGATTCTTCATCTTCAGGATCGTGTTGGAGCAATCCTGTAAGAAAATTCTAGTCAGCAAGTAGCTGAGAGAAGGAAATTGAACATGGAAGCCTTGCGGGGGAACTATTCGACTTTCAAGACCTGAAGCTATGAACTTACCTTGTCTTGCTGAGTCTTGCACATCTTGATACTTCCCGTTTTTATCAACTCCAAAGAGTTCCGCCATCTCTTCAAGTGACCGGCCTTTCGTTTCGACTGTGGCTGATTAGAGGGAGCATTCGAAACGTTGTACTCAAGTCACTTACCAAGAGCATAACGCACGAAAAAGAACGCAACAACACAAATAATTGCAAAGAGTATATAGAGGCCATAGCCCGTTGCGCTTTCGATAGGAGGAGAAACCTGGGCCACTACGAAGTTTGATATCCAGAGAGAAGCAGTGCATAGCGCATTGCCTTTGGCCTAGAGATGGTAATCAGCGAGTTATCTCAAGTATCTCAGGTAGTGACTTACGCGCAAAGAAATGGGGAAAATCTCAGCAGCATAAGTCCACGAGCCGGAGCTCCAACTTGCATTGAAGAAAGTATAAAACATATAAAGAAAAATGACAATGAGGTTGTTAGCTGGACTACCCGGATAATCTATCGCGTGCTGCTGTAGAACACAGATCCCAAGCAGCGCAGCAATCATGCCTATTAGACCAAGTTGGAGCCAAGTCTTACGCCCAAAGCGATCGAAGTAGAGAATGGGTATCCAAGCAGTGACGAATAGTACTACACCGATCCCGCCAGTTGCAAGATTAGCCATAGTAGGATCCGTGATTCCACCTTTCTTAAAGAGTGACGGCGCGTAGTAAAATATGCCATTCGTGCCCGTAATTTGTTGAAACATTTGGAGACCCATACCCAGCAGGGTAATCCTCAAGACTGGCCCCTTGAACATGTCCTGCCAAGATGCCTCCGTTGTGACTTGCTCCTCAGACACCGTCTGCCGGATTTCGCTGATTTCGAGCTCGGCTGCCTCCGAGCCGTGGAGCCTCGAGAGGACTTCAAGCGCACAATCGTATCTTTCTTCAGCTACAAGCCAACGGGGGCTGGGCGGCACCCATGTCCAGCATCCGAATGCGAGGATGAGAGCGGGAACAACTTGAATGGCGAGTGGGATCCGCCACCAATCATCCGACTTCAGAAAATAAAAAGCATAGACGAGCCAGAATATGACCATCTCACCAAGACAGAGTATCATTAGCTCGATCCCGACGATCCTGCCGCGGAGATGCGCCGGAGCGATCTCTGAGATGTAGAGCGGAACACCAGCAGAATACGCGCCGACACCAAGGCCTAGGATCAAGCGCCCGACACTCTGGCACAGTCAAGATTAACTTGGGGACCTGATATAACGTGAGAGCTTGGAGCTTACAATCTGTGCGATGGTATAGGACGCAGCTTGAAGCAGCGCGCCGGCAATGAAGACCGTGCTTGCCAAGGCTATTGTCCTCTCACGACCACATGCGTCCGCAAAGAAGCCCGTCGTCATAGCGCCGACGACACAGCCGATGTTGTAGATGCTTATGACAAAGCCCACGCTCCAGTCGCTAGCAGGCTGCATCAGATTCAGCCATCGGTCGTCGGCGATGATCATAGCCATGACGCCCTGATCCCAGCCGAAGAGGAAACCGCCGATGGAGACGAAGGCAGTGAGAGCGTAGACATATCGGAGGTTGGGCTCCCGCTTCTGACCCGGCGTAACGCCGTCGGCCGGCCGGATGGGCGTCTTCTGCTTAACAAAATGAATCATGACCCGGGGCTTTGGATTCTGGCTCCGATTACAGATTCCTCCACTGATACCTTTGTTGCTAAAGAGCGGCAATCTAATGAGCGTTGGACTACATTCCCACGAGATCTAAGACCGAAACCGAAACCGATACGTACCTAATTAAAGGAAAAAGGTGGGTACAATCCCAGGGGATTGGGTGTCAGGGGTATGTGCAGAACACAAAGGTCACATGAGTAATATAAGGCTTAAACGAATTACCCCGCATGGATACAAAGTCCCCGTCAACTACATACGTAGCTTTCCCCTTTTCATCTATGCATAAAAGTAGATGCGACACTGCTGATATGTAGGACACCACATGCAGAGTCCTCCGAACTTTAGGCAAGGCTACGGAATAATAAACTTAATGATATTATAAGGCCATTTTTTAAGTAGCATAATAACTTAAAGTTTATAAAAAGTTAAATTTAATTATATATTTAAAAAATTATACTTTAAAATATATATTTTTTATTTAGTTTTATAATAAAATTTAATAAGAAATATATTTTATAAATATTATAATTATTATAATTATTTTATATTTTTTAATTAATTTTATTTATTTTACTTTTTATTATATAATTATTATTTTTTTTTATTTTTAAAAAAATCTTAAATTAAATTAATTTTATTATATATAATTATTAAAAAAATTACTTTTTAAATATTAATAAATTTTATTATTTTTAAATGTTATATTTATTTTTATTTTTATTTTTATTTTAATTATTTAAAATTTTTACATTTATATTAATTTTATTTATAATTTATTTTTTAAATATTAAATTATTATTTTTCTTAATATTAAACTTAAATTTTATTAAATTAAATATCTTTTTTTTTTTAATATTTAAAATTAATAATTATTTATTATAAATTTATTTTTTTAAAAACTTATAATTTTTTATTTTAAGTTTTTAAATATTTAAAATAAAATAAAATATTTAAATTATTTATTTTTAAAATTACTTAAAATTTATTTTTTAAACGTTTTTATTAATTATATAAGTTTATTATAAATATTTTTATTAAATATAAAAAAAGAAATATTTAAAGTAAAAAATTAAAATTAAATTAAAAATTCCATTAAATAAAAAAAAATTTTAAATATTATAATATAAATAAAATAATACTTTTTATATTTATTAAAAAAACTAAATTTATTATTTATTTATTTAATATAATTTATTAAAAATTATTTATAAATTTAATTATTATAATAAATATATTATTTATTTTTAATTTTTATATTATTTATTATTTTATTTATTATTTATAAATATTTTTATTATAAAAAATTATTAAAGAATATATAAATATAAAAATAATAAATATTAATTTTAAATAAGTTTAATATTTAACTATTTTAATTTAAATAAAATTAAATTTTAATAAAAACATTATTTTAAAAAAAAACTTAAAAATTATTTAAAATTATTTATAAAAATATAAGGTTTAATATTATATAAATTTAATTTTAAAAAATATAATTAATAAATTTTATTTAAATTAAAATATTATTTATATTTATAATTTATAAATTTAATAGTTTATTATATTAAATTAATTTATAATATAATTATTAAAATTATTAATATTTATTATTATATATTAAATAATAATATTTTTAATAATATATATTAAATATTATTAAATTTAATATTTTTTTTTAATTTAGTTTTAAATATTTATAATATAAGATTTTTATTTAATAAAATTATTTTATTTTTATTAAAATAAAAGTTTTTTATAAAAAAAATATAAATAATTAATATTATTTAAGATTTATAAAAAAACTTTTTAATATTAAAAAAAATAAAAATAATAATATTAAATATTATAATATAAATAATTATAATTATAATGTTAAATTTAATATATTAATTATTTTAAAAGATTTTTTTAAATCTAGTAATTATAATAATAAAATTTATATAAAAACTTAATTTAAAAATAATTTTTATATTATTATATTAAAAGTAAATAAATATATTAAAAATAGAAAATATTATAGATTATATTATATAATAAATTCCTTGAAAAAACTTTAAGATTTAAAAAAAATATAAAATAATATTAAAAAATAATATAATAATATTAAAAATATATATAAAATATATATAAGTTAAATTAAAATTAATAAATTATAAATAAATTTATTATAAAAAATTTTAAATATTTAATATATATATTATATTTTTATAATTATTATTAGTTTTTAAAGTTTATATTATTATATATTATTATTTTAATTAGTAATTATTTTTATATAATAATATTATATATAACTATTTATATTATTTAATAACTTTATTAAAATCTTTATTTTAAAGTTATTTTAAATTTTTTTAATTTAATAAACTTAAATTTTTAATAATATTTATATTAATATTAATAATAATTATATTAATATTATTAATATTTATAGGTATTTTATATTATTTATATTATTATTTTTAATTTAATGTTTTAAAATAAATTTATTTAAATTAATTTTTTTTATTTATTATATAATAATATAAAATATATTAGTTTTATAAAATAAATAATAATATTTATAGTTAATTTTTATAGTTAAATTTTTTTATATTAAATTAATTTTAATTAAAATAACTTTTTTATTATTTAAAAAATAATAATTAATATAATATTTTTTAGTTTTATTAAAATTTTATTTATATAAATTATTATATTAAAATAACTTATATATTATTAAAAATAGATTTTTATAATTAATTATAAATAAATAAAAATATAATATAAGTTTTATTAATAAAAGTTATTTTTTATTATTAATTAAATAAAAAAATTAAAATTATTTTATTTATTTATATGTTATTACTTTTATTTATAAAATAAATAAGTAAATATTTTTAATATTAATATATTATTTTTAATAAAAATATTTTATTATAATTTTAATAATTTTAATAAATTAATTTATTAAATTTTATTATTTTATTTTTATTATTTTAATATATATAATATTTATTTAAATATATAATTTTTATTTTTACTTAATATATTTATTTTAGTAAAAATTTTTTTATTTTTAATTAAATAATTTATATTATTTTTTTTTAATAATAATATTATTTAAAACTAATATTATAAAATACTATTTATAATATTAATATTTAAAATTTAAAATAAATTTATATTTATTTTTATTTTATATTATATTATTAATATATTAAGATTAAATTTTAAAGTTATTAAAAATAAACGTATAAAATTTAAATAAAATCTTTTAAATATATTAATAATATTTATAAAAAAATATTATATTATTTTAAAAACTTTAAAATTAAATAATTATAATATAATAATTAAATATATATTTTTTAAAAAAACTTATTTAATTATTTTTAATAATTTTAAATATAAACTTAAAATAATTAATAATAATATATAATGTTAAATTATAAATTATATTATAACTTTTTATATTAAAAAATATTAAAAAAAAAGAACGTTTTTTTTAATTAAACTTTTTTATAGTTTATTTTTAATTTATATAAAATAATTTTTATATTAAATTTTATAATTAAAATAATTAATTTTAATATTATATTAATTAAATAATATTATTTATATTTTATATAATATACTTTTAAAAATTTAAAAATAAAATTATAAAAACATTTTTATTTTTTTTTATTTAGTTATTTATATATATTTATATTATTAATACCTAGTTAAAATAAATATTATTTTAATTATTTAAATTGTTTTTTATATAATATAAAAACTGTTATAATTTATAAAATATATTTTTTTTAGTTTAAATAAAATAAAATATTTATATATTATTAGTTAAATATATTAAAAGTATTTTATATATATTATTTTTATTTTTTTTAAAAGATTTTTATTCTTTTAAAAAATATTTTCTTGTTTTTATTATTATATTTAATTTTATTAATAAATTAATATTAAATTTAGAAATAAATTATTTTTTAAATATAATATATTATAAAGTTATAAAATATTTTATAATTTTTATAAATAATATTTTAGTTATTATAAAAATTCTTTTTTAAAAGTTTAAAACTATTTAAAAATATTTTTATATTATATAATATAATTAAAAAAAACTTTAAAAAAAAAACCTTTTATTAATTTTTAATTTTTAAAAAAATTTTATAAAAAAAATATTAGCTTTTCTTTTTATTATTAATTATTTTTACTAAAATATTACTATTAATAATACCTTTTAATAAATATAAATAAATAAAAATAAAATATTAATATTAAATATTATATTAAAAATTACTTATATTAATAATATAAAAAAAAAAGCCACGAAATATATTAAATATATATTTTATTTTAAAAATTAAAAACCAATATTAAATAATAATAATAACGTTATATTATTATATTAAAAAATTAATATTAATAACTTTATTATTTTTATTTTAAATTAAATAATTTCTAAAAATTTAAAATCTTTTAAAACTAGTAAATATAATTTATTATATTTATATATTAATTTATATTATAAAAATAAAAATAAAAATAAAAATAATATAATTAATAAAAAAAATTAATTAAATATTATTTATAAGGTAAAAAAAAAACCTTTATTTAATATTATAAAAAATTATTTTTTTAAAAATATTATTTATTAAAATATTTTATTTTTTATAATATCTTCTAGATTTTTCTTTTTATTAAATAATTAAATAAACAACATTAAAAAAATCTAATTTATTTAATAATATCTTTTAATTAAAAATATAATTATTTAATTAAATAAAAAATCTATTAATAAAAAATTTAATTTAATAAAAATATTTATTAAATATATTATAAATAATAAATTATATATTTATATTAAATTAAAAAATAACTTTTTATTATTATTTAATTCTTATTATTTTACTTTTATTTTTATTAAAATTTTACTATATAAATAAAAAGAATTAATTATAATTATAAAAAAGTAAAAAAAAATTATAAGTGGAATTTTAATTTAAAAATATAAGTTTTTTATTATATATTTTCTTTATTATAACTAAGTTAAATAATATATTTAAATAAACTTTAATTAAGTTATATTAATATAATAATATTATTATTATATATTTTATTTTATTTCTTTTTTTTTTAATTAAATCGTTTAAAATAATAATATAAAAATTAATAAAATATAAGTTTTTAAAAAGTTATTTTTTAATATATAATAAATTAATAATATTATTATTAAAAAATAATTATTAAATGTTAATAATAAATATAAAAATTATAAATTAATTAATAATAAAAATATATATAAATTATTTTAAAAAGTTTTAATATTTAAAAAATAATAACTTTTATTTAATAAAAAGAAAATATAATAATATAATAAAATTAAAAGTTTAATTATAAATTAAAATATATTAATAATATAGTTTATTATTAATTTAAATAATATATTAAATTTTATTTAAATAAAAATAAGTTATATTTTTTATAATTTATAATATTTTTATTATATTAAACGTAATATTAAAAGATGTTTTTTAAAAAAAAAACGTATAATAATAAAAAAGATTAACTAGGATTTTATTATAACTATGTTATAATTTTATAAATATATAAATATATTTTTTAAAAAAATTATATATATTTTTAATAAAAACAACGTATTTAGTTTTTTTAATATATTTTTTAAAGTTATTAAAATAAATAATTAAAAAGCCTTTTATATTTATAGTTTTTTTTAGTTTTTTAATAATATTAACTTGGAAATTTTTATCTTTAATTTAATTATAAAAAATAACCAGTAAAAAATAAACGATTTTTTTCGTTAAATAAATAAATATTTCTAAGAAAATTTTAACGTTAAAATTATTAATCCTTAAATTTAAAATGGTTATAATTAATTATTTTTATTTAAAAATTTTTAAATAAATTTAAAATATATAAAATAAAAATAAAAACTTAAAATAAATTTTATAATTAGTTATATATAAATATATAAATATATAATAATATATTTTAAATATAATTAAAATAAAAAAGGTAAAAAAAATATAAAACGTTATTACTTTAATTAATTTTAAAAACTTATTTTTTATATTTATTTTAATAAAAATATTATATTTTAAATAAAATAAAAAGTAAAAAACTATAATTAATAAAATAAAGTTATTATAATAATATTAAAATATAATTATAATTATATATTAATTTTTATTTAATTATAAGTTTTATTTTTATTATATTATATTATTAATTATATTATAAAATTAAATATATTAATATATTAATATTTAATTTTAATTATAATATATTTTAATATAATTATAAAAAATCTAGATTTTATTAATAATTAAAATTATAATAAGATTATTTAAAAATTAATAATTTATATTATAAATTATATTTTTTTAAAATATAAATTATTTTTTATTAATATTATTAATTATTTATTAAATTTTAATATTTATTTTTATTTAAAATTTAATTAATATTAATTATATTATAATATAATATATTATATTATATATTAATAATAAATTTATTTTTATTATTTTATAAAAATTAATTTAAATAAAAATTAAGAAAT
This sequence comes from Hypoxylon rubiginosum, assembly GCA_902806565.1. Classification (NCBI taxonomy): domain Eukaryota; kingdom Fungi; phylum Ascomycota; class Sordariomycetes; order Xylariales; family Hypoxylaceae; genus Hypoxylon; species Hypoxylon rubiginosum. Next base: position 1,078,661 of record CADCXA010000016.1, on the reverse strand, counting down.
TAATATTAAAAAAAAGATTATTTTTAATATTTAAATAAATATTAAATTAAGTATTTTTAAAAGTTATTTTTATAAAGATTTTAACTTTTAAAAAATATATTTATATAAATATATATTTTTTATTAAAATTATTATTAAACTATATAAAAAAAAAAGTTAAAATATTTTAATTTTTTATAAAACTTTAAAAAAAAAAAATAATATTAATGTTTTTTATTAATAATATCACGTTATATATTTTTATTAATAAGTTTTTACTTTTTAAATTTTATAGATAAAATTACTTTTATTTATAATAAAGTTATTTAATTAAGTTTTTTTATATTATAAAAAAATTTTATTAATAAAAATATAAATATATTATTTAAAATATAAAATACTTATAATTTAATATTTTTAAAATATTTAAAATTTTATAGTAAAAATTTTAATTTTTTATAAAAATTTAAAAAGAATATTATTTAAAATATAAAAATTTAAAACTTTTATATTAATAATAAAAATATATTAATAAATATTAAAAATAATAAAAAAGTTAATTTATTAAAAAAAAAATAATAATAATATACTTAATATAATAAAAAATTTAAAAGTATTTAAAACTTTTTTATTTAATATTTTTAAGATTTTATTTAATATAAATTAAAAAAAAATAAATATTTTTAAATTTTTAATAATAAAGTTTATATAATTATAAAAAAAATAAAAACTAAATAATTTCCTAATTAAATTTAAATTAAAATTATATTATTAATTAATAAATTATATAAAAATAGTGGTTATAAAAAATAAAAAAAAATAATGTTTTTTAAAAAACCAATTTTTTAATTAAATAAAAATATAAAAATAAGATTTTATAAATTTAAATAAAAATATATTTTAAATATTTATAAAAAAATTAAAAAAACTAACACTATTAAAATAAATATATTTAAAACTAAAAAAAGTTTTAATAAATAAAATTAAAAACATTTTTATAAAAATAATTAAAATAAATAAAATAACTTAATTAATATAAATAAAAATCCATTTATATTATAATATAAAAAATAAAAAAACCTTATAATTATTTAATTTATTATTTTATTTATTAAATATTATATAAATTAAAATTAAATAAAGGTTAATAAGGTTTTTACTTATAAAAAAACATTAAATAAAAAACAAATTATTTTTTTAAATATTATTTTTTAATATTTAAATATTATTAATTAAATATAAAAATATAAAGTTTTTAAAAAAATTAAACTTTTTATAAAATATAATAAAGTAATTATTAGTATATAATTATTTTATTATTTAAAAGATAAAAATAAAACTAAAAAAAATATTATAATTAAAATTTTTATAAAAATATTAAAAACAAAAAAATAATAAAAATAAATTAAATTTACAGCTATTTTTAGAAATATTATTTTTTATATTAAAAAAGTTATTATTTATTTAACTATTAAACTTTTTATATTTAAAAGCTAAAAAATCTTTAAAAAGTAAAAAAATTATTAAAAAAATATTAATATTTTTATTATAAATAAATATAATATAATATCTAGGAAAAATTTATATAATATTTATATATAATTTTAATAAGTTTAAAATAATAATAATAATAATTTTAAAAAAATATTAATTATAATATTATATAATAACTTTTATTAATTTAAGTTTATAAATAAATAATTTATTTTATTTTTTAAGAAACTAATAAATAAAAGTCGTTATAAAATAATAAAGCGGTTATTTAATATTATAAATAATAATAAATAATATTTAAAATATTAATTATAATTAAAATTTATATTTATTATAATTTTAATATAATAAATATAAATTATAAATTTAATATTAATAAATATATTAAATTAACTTTAAAATAATTTATAAACTATTAATAATATTTATTTATTAAATAATAAAGTGGTTTTTATATTAAATAATATCGTTTTAAATTAAAAAAAAAAGTTGTTATTTTTTTAAATTTTATATAACACACTTTTAATTTATAAATATATATTACATTTATAAAAGTAAAAAAATAAAAAATATATATATTTTTTTTAAAGTATATACTTAGAAAAAATATTTATAATATTTTAATAATAACATTTAAAATAATAAATAACTTTTTATTAAAAGTTTTAATATATTTTATTTTTATTAAAAATATACTATTAAAAATCACTAAAAATAATAAATAAAAATTAAAAACTATAAATAAAATAAAATATATTAAAAAAACTTTTATATTTAATTTTAAGTTAATTATATATTATATAAATAAGATAATTTTAATTATAATATATTTTTTTAAAATAATATTTTTAATATTTATTATTATAAAAAAACTTAAATTAAATAATTTAATAAAAAAATATTTATTAATTTTTTTTAAAACTATTATATTATATTAAAATAAATTATTTAATTATATTAATTATATATTAATATTAATATTTATAGTAACAGATTATAAAGCCTAAAAAAAAAGCCTAAAAAATATATATTTAAATTTAATAAATAATAAAAAAAATTAAAAAGGTTTAAATTTTATTATAATATATATATAATTATTAAAAATTAAAATAATATATAAAATATATTTATTATTATTAATTAATTTATAGTATTAAATAATATTATAGTTTTTTTTTTAAATAAAACTTAAAATTAATTAATTGTTAAATTTAAATAACTTAATAACTAAAAAATAACATTAAAATATATAAAATTAATAAAATATTTAAAAGGTTTTTTTAAATATATTAAATTAATTTTTTTTATATAAAAATAAAATATAAAAAAAAAGAATAATAAGATAAAAACATTAAGAATAAAAAATATTTAACTAAAAAAATAAATCTTATTATTATTTTAAGTTATTTAAAAAAATAAATAAATAATATTTAAAAGGTTTTTTTTAATATATTAAATTAGTTAATTTTATATAAAAGTAAAATAATAAAAAAAAACTAAAAATAAGAAATATTTAATTAAAAAAAAAACCTTATTATTATTTAAAGTTATTTAAAAAAATAAATAAGTTATTATAAATAAATAATATTACGTAATATTATTTATATTAATATATTAGTATAATTTAAATTATTAATAATTTTTATATTTTTAATAATTAAATTTAAAGATTTTTTATAAATTATAATTTATTTAAAATTAAATTTATTTTTATTTTTTTTATTATTATTATTATTTATATTATTATTAGGAAATATATAATAAAATAATTTTAAAATAAATATATTAATATTTAAATATTATAAAAATAATAATTTATTAAATATAATATTATTATTTATATTATATAATATATTAAAAAAAAATTTATTTTTACTAAAAAAAAAACGCTTTTATAATTAATTATTATAAATATATTAATTTTTTAAATATATTATTATTATTATTTATATAGTATAATATTATAAAATAAAAAAAGTTAATTTTATAAAAAATTAATTTTAAAAATAAATTTATTAAAAATATAATTATTATTAAAATTTATATTATTAATAAAATGTTTATAATATTTATTATTACTAATAATAGTTTTTATTAAAAAATATAAAAAACTGTTTATAATATTAATATAATTAATATTTTATTTTTTATTTAATATATTAAAATTAAGATTAAAATTAATATTATAATTAAAAAAACATTTTAAAGCCTGGTTTTTAATATTAAAAGAATTTACAGTATTATTAACTTTTTAAAAAAATATTATTAGTTTAACGCTTTTAAAAATCTATTTTTAAATTTTTAATAATTTTTTAAATATAAAAACTTAAATATAAAATAATTTATTTTTATTTAAAAAAATTAATATTATATAAAAAAAAAAATAACTAAGTAAATTAAATAAATAAATATTTAAACGGAATATTATAAATAAGTATTTAATATTTTAAAATTAATAAAATATAATTTAATTATTAAAAATTAATTTTATAAAAAAGTAAAATATATATAAATTAAATTTATAAAAAACGTTAAATTATATAATAATAATTATTATAAAAAAATTAATAATTATTATAAAAAAATTAATAAAAATTATATTAAATTATTTTTTTAAATATATATTTTTAACAGTTTATTTAGTTTTTTTTTATATTAAAAAACCTTTTTATTTATAAAAAATAGTTTAAATAAATTAAAATGTTTTATTTAAATAGATTATTTTTTTTAAGTAGTTTATTTTTAATTAAAAATATATTTTTAGTATTTAAAATAGTTTTAATTTTAATTATATATATAAAAAATATAATTAAATAATTATAATTAAAAAATTAATATATATTAATTTTAAAATAAAATATATTATTTTTATTATTTATAATAATATTAATATTTATATAAATATATTAATATATATAATTTATATTAAATTATAAACTTATAACTTAAAAAATAATATAAATGTTATTAAAATTATGAAAATTATTAATAAATTAATATATTTTATTATAAATTTATATAATTAAAATTAAATATTATATTTATATATTATTACTTATTAATATATTAAAAATAAAAATTAAATATTATTTAAACGGTTTAAAATTTATTAAAATTTATTAAAATTTTAATATATTTTTATTATAAAAAAATAACTAGTGTTTAAAAATAAAAATAATTAAATAAACGTTATTTATATAATTATTTATTAAAAATAAATATTTAAAAAAAAGGAAAATATTTACTTAATTTTATAAAATTATATAAAGGAATTTAAAAATAATATATTTTAATAAATAATAAATTATTTTTAAAAATAAAGAAACGGTTTTTATTAAAAATAAAAAAAATTAATAAATAAAAAGTGTTAAAATTTTTAATATTATAACTTTTATTTTTAATTTATTTATTATAAATAATAATATAATAAATATAATAAATAATATTATATAAAATATAATTATTATTTAATATAATTAAACTTATTATTAAAATTTTTTTAATATAATATAAATAATAAACCTTAATTTTACTAATAAAAATATTAAAAATAATAAATAAAAAAAACATTTAAATTAAAAAAAGAAATATTATTTTTTATAAGGTTTTTTTATAAAACTTTATTATAATATAAAACTTAAATAACAGATTAATAAAAAAAATATAAAAAATAATAAAATAAATAATAACAAATAATAAAATAATTAAATTAAAAGTAAAAAAAAAATTAAAATTAAACAATATAATAAAATTAAAAAAAAAATAAAAAAAAAACTTTAATATATATATATATAAATAAAAAATACTAATTAAATATAAATAACTTTTTAAAATAAATATATAATATATAATAAAATAAAGTTTTAATTATAATATATTTAATTTTAAAATTAATAAATAAATAATTTAAAACTAATAAAAAAAATATATTAAATAAAAAATTTTTCTTTTTAATATATTAATTAAATATATATAATAATTTATAAACTTTTTTTTAAAATAAATTATATTATATTAATATTAAAAAAATATTATTTTAATTTTAAAAAACAATTTTAATAAAATAATATATAAGTTATTTTAAAAATAATTTAATTTTAAAAATATATAAATTATTTTAAAATTAAATTAATTTTAATAATATAATATATATATAAATTATAAAAATTTATAAAATTTTTATATTATAATATAATATATAAAAATATATAAAAATTATAATAATTATTTTATTTAATTATATAAAACTTAATTACTTAGTTTAAGTTATTTTAGTTATTAAATATTAAAATATTTAAATTATTTAATAATATAATAATATATATATAACTATATTAAGATTTTAATAAACCTTTTTATTTTAGTAATTATTTATTAATATATTCGACTTTAACACAAGAACCCTCCATAAACTCCGGGTATAAAAAAACATAAAATGAAGCCTGATAGAGTATACGAATCCATGCCCTAACTATCTAACATTTGCTCCGTAAATTCCTTATCCTTAAAGGGGCGTTATTATAATTGAGGGAGACGTGTCAAGCCCACATTGGATATCCAGTAACAATTTATCTTGCGTTCTGTTTTCGGCTGGTATGGAATATGCACCGAGAACGAGACCCTTCAACCAGCCGCCCTAGGGTGTATTTTCTTTTTTGCCGGATCTTCGTGAAGATCTTCGAATCCCATGATAGCATACTGGTCAAGTCTCACTTTCACAGTTTCAAGACCCTCTCTTCCATAAATATAATGAGAAAAATACTATTACTAATAAAAAGTTATAGATGATCGTAAGGGATGAGATCGTCAATATCGCTGCTAGACAATGTGTCCACGGTCCGATGCTGCTGTGGTCTCACCCTATTGTGTATTTCTAGGCTTTTCAGAAACCACTTGTTGGACTCGTCTGTCTTCCCCTGAACCGCTAGGCAACAGGAAAATAGATAGGCTGTTCTGCCAATATCTCGTTCATATGTTGCGTTGTCAAGAGTGTGCGTGAGTATCGCGTCGAGTAGATCACTGGCGCATTTGTTAGCTCAGCCAGTATAAACTCTGGGTTTGAGGGAGTTACTGTGCGGTCTGATAGTCTTCTAGCTTCATAGAGACTCGTGCGACTTGGTATTGGCATTTCAGTGTGAAATGGTTCATTGCTCCAACACTTTGCGTCGCCCTTTTCACCGCTACCTTGAAGTCAGCCAAGCTGCTTATAATATCGCCGTGTTTTCGGTTGGCAGGTCCGGATCTGATAATTCCCCTCGCATAAAGCAATGCTGCGATGCTACCCAGTTTTGTCAATGGGTTTCTATAAGTTCTAAGCAATAGGTCAATTTACCGAATGGACTCCGCATCGTTTGGACCAAAGGCTTCTCTGTGGTCCTTGATAGCTTCGTTCAAGATATTCTCTGCCTCGTCGTATCTATGTTGATGGTGGTAGACTAATCCCAGATTGCAAAGTGGTGAAAAAAGCATGTCTCTGGTAAAGTTGGGGAGTCCTTCTCGAATTTTCTTTGACTCATTTAACAAATCGATAGCAGTATTCCAATTCCGCTGATAGGCCCAACCTATCGCAAGATCGTTGTAGGCGACGGCTAGAATTGAAGAGGGTGGGCCTGTTCCTCGATGTCGCTCCTTCTCAATGTCGAATATCAATTGCGCGTAGTACAGTAAATCACCACCATTTTTCGAGGAGGTTGCTAGTGCAATTCTGCCCCGGTAGAGCTTAGCTCTCACTTCTATGTCGAGGGAGTCTTGGTAGATTGATTCAGCAGTGTCAAGGAGTGATACGGCCTCATGCGCAACTCCACACTCTAGACGATACCTATTCCGCTTAGTAACCCACTAGAAGTCTGGACATCATGTTTTCTACTAACTGTGCTGCTTTAAGAAGAAGTTCTGCAAGATCCGGGCCTGCTAAGAAACGCACATCGAGTTGTACAAATTCTTCATAAACTTGTTTTAGTCGAAGGATATGAGGATAGAGACGACGGCAGTCCTCCCAGCGATCAGCTTCGGTAGCACTACCAATCACGTAGCCCCTATTTAAAAAGGGCCACTGGTCTGCCACACGTCCTATGGCTGTTTGGAAAGCCGATGCAGCTAGGCCTGTATGAACGACCAGACTCTTGGTTACATCCTGGACAAGGCGATGGACCCTTATATCGCCAGTCTCGCGGTCGACGTCAATTAATGATGCGTCAGCTAGCTTCTTTCTTATCGAGATATATTTCGATAAACTCATGGATCGGCTATTAGTATCGGAGGGATCAAGTCGTGGAATGAGTATGCTATTTTCGATCCGCTCTGGATCGAGGAGAGAAACGAGACAAAGCATATAGAACGCTTCCTCGTTACGCTCTCGGAGCTTCTCTAGATCCCACGTCGTGGCAAGGGTCTCATTGTTATTGTAGTCGGCGTGGAGTCGCTTAAACAGGTCGCTCTTTGTAGGATAAATATGGCGGAACCGTGATATGGTTAGGTAGTTGCCATAAATGATATCTCCAAGCTGCTCAAGTGCCAGAGGAAAGCCTTCAACCCATTCGGCAATAGTAGTTGCTTCCTTTTCTAGTTCAGAGTCGTCCCGACTCTCGTCCCTAGCGCAACTTTTGAGGAGTTGGACTGCATCTGGGATTGCGAGGCCTTCAAGTTGAAGCCTTTCGGTTATATGAACGCCATGCAAGGAAAGGGGGTTTCGCGAGGTAGTTATGATGCTGCCTTTGTTTCCCGCAGGCCAAAACCTTTCAAGAATATCGGGATCCCTGACGTTATCGAAGACGAGTAACCATTTGACTGTTGCATTAGCCTCCTGACTTTCTGGTATCCCTGTAACTGGGTCACCAAGCCAATATCGGAATGTCTCGCTGCAAAGTTCCGGATTTGATCTGTCAATGGAATCAACAAGGCCTAGCTCGAACGACATCGCGCTATACTGTTTGCATAGCTGGCTCTCTGAGTCTGCAGTAACGAAGAAGATAGCATCGAATTGATACTTGAAGCGAGTCAAGTATCTATAGACGAGCTCGGTTTTTCCTACACCTCCGAGGCCTGTGACTGAAAAGGCTCGATGTGACTGGGTCTGAATATCATGATTCTCAGGGCGTGATGGGAATAAAGTCGCCCGGATCCGCTCTAGTTCCTTCTCCATAGGCTGGAAGTATCTCGCTTCTCGTCCCTTGAATCTAGAAGGGATGAACTCAACAGGTAGCTTCACCGATTTCTCATCAACGATAAACCTACCGCCAGGCGGTACTCTAACGAAAATCGAGTCGGAGAAGAGCGCGAGCGATGAGGAGCGGTTTTCAGTTGGTCGTAGCGACATCGTGTATACCGAACACTAGTCTAATGGCGATACGGCGTTTCTAATGTTTGTCTTAGGTGGTCGCCAGTATGCTCAAGTTTAGAACTGGCGCGTTGGTCTACTTCGGGACTCCCACTACTTTCGCAGATGTTTAGCAAATCTTGCTATATAAGGAAGACGCAAACTGAATCGCACATAGCCACAAGGTAACCAAGGCCATGACAGACGATGATTCACTATACTTAGTATTGATTCCAAAAATAGGCTATTTCATCCTACTCGGATATGACTGGGGCTTACGTACCTAGGTCTGAGTACCTTGCACTACAAAGATATTACCTAGTTCATAACTTTAGATGGAGTTACTATGGTCTTCGCACTAGCTATGGGGAAAACAACTGAGTCTATTGACTTTATATCCCGTTTCTAGCAGATGTATTGACCGGTGATTCTGGGTGGAGATGCTAGCTATCATCGCGCCTCTCATTATGTTGTGCAGTGCTCTTACATCTTTTAAATCATTTCCCCCTAGTATCGACGAATTTGATCCTTCAATTCAGTATGGCCTCTGTCCGCAGCCTTAGCTTGAATGTCGACTGGTTGTGGTGTAAGAAAAGGGGTTAAACATGCCCACTAACAGGTACATACCCCAAAAATGATTCCTGCTGTCGCGTTGAATGTATGGATTATGGATCGGTTTTGGGCTTGTATCTACTTTAAAATTTTGGTTACAACTATAGCCTGTGAGTTTAGATGTAAACCTCTCGCTCAGCTCACCTTAAGCCAATGCGTTAAGATCTCAAGACCTAAAAGAAAGGAATTATTGCCGCCAAGATTGGGGCACATTATAATATCCTATACCGAGGTGTCCAACCCTAAACCCTCTATAATGCATGAGTCTAGTCCTTCTACTTATATTAATCTAGCAGGTCAGATCGAATTTAGGTGTCGCGCTATCTAGAGGGGTAAGAGAAAAGGAGATGTCAGTCTGCGCCGTGTTGGCGTCGACCAACGTGTACCAGAACACGTTACGCTGGCCGAAGAGTGCGCAGCCGACCTGAGAGTAATAACTTCTCGCGTTCTCGACCGAAGCAACGGCGTCTCGTTGTTGAGGGCCCACTGCATCATAGGAGATATGTTAGTAAGTAGAGCCACCGACTCTAGCCTAGGCATAAGGAGGTGACAGAGCCAGCTTCTATGTGAAGAGGCTAGCTTTGATTGAGAAGAAAAAGGGTTGAAACTTACCACTCGGCCAGCCGGTCTCGGTGATAAAGACCGGCTTGCCTCCTGCCACACCCTCGGTCTGCTGGACAGCAGACCAGAAGTTGTCAGCCGCTTGCTCGATGGCATTGGCCTTGGTTGTCTCGAAATAAGGGAATGAATTGTGACCCAGGAAGTCAACAGACGAGGCAACACCGGCGTTCTCGGGCAAGACCCAGGCGGTCCTTTTAGTAAATATCAAGTTAGTAACTAAGGCACGTGGAAACGAACTGTCCAGAGCGAGGTCTCAAGCTCCTTTCCACAGGGGATAGTGGTCATAAGATAAGAGGCCTGGAAGATGTCTTGTCAAAAAGAACACTTACCAGGTATCGACGTGGCCGATCGGCTTGCCCTCGAGCAAAGTGCCACGGAACCAATCCCGCATCCAACCGATATAACCCTCGATTTCTTCTCCTGTGGCACCTACACCAGCATTGTTGGCCTGTCCCTGAGCGCTGCTTCGGTATAAGTCCTCAGACCCGACGCTAATACCGATAATGCGGTCGGTAAAAGCGGTGCCTAGCTGGTCGGCAGCGGCAATGAGCGCGTTGAGCTCGTTCTGATATACATCCCGGCCGGCGCTGGCCCACAAGCCAACTAGAATATGTGTGTCGGTATCAATTGCGGCCTGGAAAGCTGAGATCGGATCCGCCGACGTGCCGCACTGGATTGACGTGTACAAGCGCGCCGCTGTGAAGTGCCCGTCCGTGCCGGCGAGGCCCTTGGCACGCTCGAAGAAACCCCTGAAGCTGTCATAGCCCCGGCATGATCCGTCGTTGTTAGTCGCGCCGTAGTTGAACCCCTGGTAGACCTGAGCCGTAGCTGTTGCGGCTAGGCCGAGCGGAAGATATTGTCGGATCTGCATTGTCTTGAAACAGTATCTATCGAGAAAAGGAGGTTTGGTCTAATCTAATTATAATATACAATTCTAATCACAAAAAAGTAGAGATGCGAGAACTGGACTTGAGCGTACGAGACAGATCTGAAAGCACATAAGACAAAGAGACAGCAGATCACCTCTGATATTTAAACTGGCCATAAACATAAAAAATTATACGATAAAAACTAGTTGATGCACAGCAAATCTCCGGTCTCCTTTGTCCACCTTACATACAGTAATCTCCTAATGGAGCTCTCAAGCCACAAGAGTGGGAAAAGAAAATTATCTCATCTGTAGCGCGAGTTGCGGATGACGATGGGCGGCGCTCGTATTTAAAGGCCAAGAGCTGCCCAGGCGAGCTAAGACAGGACGATCAGATATTTCCCATTGGGCCGGATCGACAATGGCTTCCCGAAGCGGCAATTGATTGACTCTCGGCGTCCCGTCAGTTGGGGAACCAAGGGCACCGCCACGAAAGCAACCGTAAAGCCTCGTCACCAACTTCCCCTTTTCTCGTTCGATGTCAGGTGATGACTACAAGTTGCGCTGTCAGGTCTATCGACGCAATCCGGCTCATCTATCACTGTCGTATCATAGGTAAACACGCGAGCAACAGTACAGACCGTGTCACGATGTGTGAAACGCCAACGCATTCCGGGCTCCTGGGTTCGTGGTCGAATATCTTCCCGAGTCGTAATTTTATGTAACTAGCCGTTGAACCGCGTGCGACACGAAACCCGAATGTTCGGTTTCACGGCATATATGCTAACTAGTCGCGTCCAACGGGAAACATGTCTTAATTCCAATGGTCCACCCTAGTTTAGGACCTGGTATATATGAACTTGACCATACCCCAAATCTCTATATATCGTACATCAAATATTATGCTTCAGCAGCCAATACCTTTCCTCCCCTCCTTTTTTGCTACAGTCCCATGGTCCTCGGCCTGCTCTCGAGCGGACTGATAGGTCCCAGCCTCCTGCTTATGCTCCTGCTCCTGCCCACCCCCTCCTCTCCGTCGTCGCTCCCAGCCCCGTCGAGGCTCACGGGCGAGACGAGGTCCCTGTCCGCCTCGCCGGGCGCGCTGGGCGCCGACACGTAGCTCAGGCGCTGCACGTCCTCGTCGATATCCCCCTCGCCTCCCTCCCCGTTCCCGTCCCCGTCGCTTTCGATCGGCGACACCGGCTCGGCTGTCTGCTGCACGGCGCTCCCGGGCCTTTGGATAGCAGTGACGTTGTCCCCGTTGATCTGGTCCAGAGCCCGGCTCACGTGCCGGTCCGCACCTCTGCCGCTGCCGCCCCCGCCAAACGCGACGGCCTCGATGGGCGACACGGGCACGTAGCTCAGCCGCGGGCTCTGCAGCGCCGCCGTCGCGCTCGTCGGCGTGGTGCCGCCCGGGTCCGAGCCCGACCGCGGTGGTGCTAGCGGCAGAGGCTTTGCCGGCTTCGTGCCCGGCGGCGGCGGCGTCGGGAGCTGCAGGATCGGCACGCGCATCGTCTGGTGTGGCTGTACTTGTTGTCTATTGTCGCCGCCGATTCCTACGCCGCCGCTGCTGCTGCCGCCGCCGTCCTGGATCCTGGCCCCGAGCCGGCTGTCGCTCAGCCGCTTCTTCAGGTCCGCGTCGATCGGGTGCGCGCCGAGCGGGTTGCTGGTCGACCCGAGAGGCCAGTTGGGCCCGAAGCTCCGGCGCGCTGCCGATCCTACCGCGACCGTCTTGTGCTTCTCGCGGTTCGGGGCGGCGGCGACGGGGCTGGGTTGCTCGCGGATTAGGGAGAGCGGCCGTAGGAGACTTCGGCGGGTCCGTTTCTTGCTCGCGGCCGTTGCCGCCGCTCCCGCCTGCGCTTGCTCCTTCTCCGATGCGGGCGAGATGTCGGCAGAGCTTTGAGGTGTCTTCGCGGGACCCGACTGGGCGGCCTGGGTGTTGAGTGCTGCTTGCTGGCGGCTGCGGCGACGATGGCGGAAAATGAGAGCGGCGGCTATGATGACGAGGATAACGAGGGCCACGGAGCCGACTACAGCGCCTACAATAGCCCCGGTAGGTGTCGAATGTGAAGATGTATCATCGTCTGAGTGTGTTTCTGCCGCTGCTTCCGACGTCGTCGTCATCAGTTCGGGCGGAAAAGGGAACATCTCCCCGAATCCATTGGACGGGTTGCATTGTACGTGCTTGAACGTAGTCCCGGGCTCTTCCACTGTCATGAACGCGTAGGTAAAGCAGTATGGATTTGTCTGTGGACTATTTGCCCACTAGCATCATTAGTACGGCCATCGTATCTCATCACAGTAATGGGTGCATCTTGCTTCACTGACCAGCATAGCGTATGGACTCCGCAATCCACTGAATACCCAATGTCGTCATAGTCGATACAATCCGTATAGATCGTGGAGACACAGTCCTCATCACCGGGCAAACAGCAGCCACGATAGTTTCCTACGTTAGTGCATTCATAGCCGGAGTCACAAGTAACTTTGAGCAGAGTCAGTCATGTTTGCATCTATGATTCGAAGGTGAAAATAGACGACATACTCGTGCTCGATGTCGTAAACCCACAAGTGTCAGCTCCCAACACGAAGCCAGTCGTGCCCGGGAGGCTCACCGTCGTGGCGGCCGGTGACTGCACGCCGGGGCGCACATTATTAATGATAGTCTGGGTCGGGATGCTGATATGCGGCATCTCAGGTCGCCAGGGTGGTTGGTGGTGGTGGTAATTCTTAGGCTCATCACGCATGTCTAAAGCGAGGAGCAAGTAATGTTAGAGGATGCAGGACAGTGCCAAAAGAATTGCTCGAACATTTTACAAACTAGCGGATTATGGGTCGAAATTGACACGCGCTCTCATTGTCCTCGAATGCGGCAAATCCTACTGTATAGGCAGTCGTGCAGCTGCGCCTTACCACCGGCTCGTCTTTGTGCTGTCTCATCCAACCGCCACCAGCCTCGCAAAGAAACATGGCCTATAATAAAGAACGTGGTGGCTTGGGAAGGGGTGAAGAACAATGGCCGTGGCATCACACCGAAGGCCTCAGCTGCTTTCGTCTTTTGTCAACTGGGAATATATCGGCGTTTGCCAAGGCCACCTCTTGTCCCAGATCAGCAGAAAAGGGGGGCATAAACTAGATCGAGGCAAAGACGTCCAAGCTGGACAACTCCTTTCCGGGCCACTATCAAGACCACGTTAGTTTAACCTTTTATCTCGAAAGAGGTGGGTGCAAAGCGAGTAGAGAAGCTGATTTGCTCGCTCGCTCGCTCGCTCTTCGGATTTAGTCACGTACCGAGAACATGGTATTGCTTTCACACGATGATCCCAATCCTTGGTTATCCATCCAGGCAGGTTCCCAGTAGAAGATGCCGTTCCCATTCTTCACCCCAGCCACAACTTCGGCTACCCTCTTCATAAAGGTAGTCTGGCCCTCCGCCGAGAATGGGATATCCTTCAGGTCACTTGGGAATGAGTAGGCGGGACGATTGCACGAGGTGGGCCAGTTGATTTCTGCCACCACAATCTCCTTGCCCCAGGTACTCGCCATATTCGTCAAGCTTGTCTTGAGGTTCGAGAGTGTCGCGCCGGAGTTGCTGCAGTAGTTGGTTAGCCGTTGACTAGACCACTAACCTAGCGAAGCTACTCGGCCCGCTGTATTTCTTCTCAGATGTCGAAACCTACTAGAATGGATAATAGCTGACTCCCATCATATCAAAATCTGACGTGGTCAGGGGTCCTGCGTTCAGCACAGATGTGTACCAATTCTTCTGGGTGTTCCAATCCCACCCATTATCCAAGTGGATCATGATGCGAGGTTGGGGAGATAGCCTGCTGTCTTTGACGCCGTACGCGGCCGAGTGCAGAAGCTGGGCGATGTTGTAGGAGTTCCCCGTGGATCCTGTTGGGAGTAGAAGGCCTGACCTGATCTCGTTTCCGATCGAGATGATGTTCGGTGAAATACCTGCGTCTGCAAACGCGTTCGATACATCAAGGGTATAGTTGTATAGTTTCCAAGCTAGGTCGCCGATGGCTGTTGGCCATCCAGAGGGTATTACTTGATGTCCAGGGTCGGCCCACCTTAGAAGGCGAAATGTCAGTACCCAATTTTAGACAATGAGACCGGATGAAAGGCGTCCTCATTCGGGAATTAAGTCTCTTATCGAGGACCCAACTTAGTAATTGAGAAAGGAGTGTCTTCAGTTACTCACGTATCGCTATAGTGGAAGTCAACGTAGACGGCCAGCCCGGCAGCTTTTGCTCGCTGAGCTAGTTTCAAGTTGTAATCCAGATTGTAATTGCCATCTTGCGGATTAACCCAGATCCTCTGTCTGACGGTATTGACACCGCTCTCTGCTAGGATCTTCTCGAGAGGCTGACTGGTTCCGCTTGTCGTAGTGTAGGAGATTCCAGCCTTTTCTTCGACTATGACGGACGACCAGTCGACCCCCTTATACTTGAGCGCAGCTCGTACTGCCGTGATTGACGAGAGCGTCAGAAATAAGTTTAATAACATTGTGCTTGCAGACTTAGAGGGGGGTTTGGCTAGGGTTGCTGCAGATTCAGGGCTCATGTAGTTCTCCCGAATGAAATACCCAACTGGTTCTTATATTGGGAGTCTACCGTTCTACGTATAAGTCTTAGTCAATCAGTGTTAAAAATAATTGTGCTGTCCTATTAGGTAATGGCAACCTCCCACCGGGAAGAGGGCATAACTTCTTTTGAAGACATCTCAATCGAGCTGCCTCCGCTGTCCCCCGAATGGCGGTTTGTTTAATATTCCGCTTCGACGATGAGCTAGCTAGAATGGGCACGGAGGTGAGATATTCACACTGATTGGGATGAAACCCCCGTCGGGGTGATTGGTCGGGATTTAGTTATTGGTAGCCAGAGGTTAACCATAGACGACCGGTGGAGGTGTAAAATCCGGGGAAAAGTTCCAGAATAATTATTTGCCAAGACACGATTGCATCTCGTGTAGCCTAGCGAGGGTTGGACCGTGATCGACATGTCGGGATAGCTTGAACCGAGTCTTAAGATCAAGATCAAGTATACTCATCAATAGAGGCGAAAGGCGGCATCTAGAAAGTACCTACGTTGTGTAAATTTTAGTTCGGCTTCTTGATTATCTATAAATCAACTAGGTCCTAGGCTGAGATGTGTGTTTAGTGCTCAGGTCGTTCAGACTTTACAATAGCCTACCTTACTCTTGTTGTAAAAGAGCGCGTAGGTTAACACTCTATCAAGAGTTCGAAAAGTCAAGGTTAGGTAGAATTCTTGACAACTTATAGGTAATAAGAAATATAAATGCTGACATATCACGTTGAGAAAGGCGAGAGGTTTATTGGATGAATTCCGTATCTACTACTTAGTATAGAGGTAAGACATCTTTGTCATCGACTTGTCACAATGACGATTTGGGTACGTTGTTGCTTGGGTGTATTCCACTCATTCCATTCATTGCTAACTAACTACTACATGTAAACCTTGTAGAAAGTCGGCGGGTATATCCGTACTCACATACAAGCCCCACGTGGAGTTTCTGGAGGGTTCCTCAAGCATCTTCGCTGATCATTGGTGATTAGCGCTGGGGTTTTGCTCGCGTATCGAACTTTTGGCGCTAAGCCGTATCTACAGTGGCGTTGAATTCGTATTGTTTCGTGATCGAAACTCTAGCTCACTAACTCACTAGCACGCCGAGAGAGAGAGAGGAACTTGTAATGGTCGACGGGGCGATGAATTATCCCACACGGCTGTTTCTGCTCAAACATCGCAAGACTAGATATCCAATGGCATGAATCCATCGGGAAAGGAATTGGCAAAACAACTCCTCGCCAAGTATGCGGAGCGTCGACTAACTAGGAAAAGGTAGGTGAGTTGTTTCATAAGTGTTCCAAGAGGTAGCATCAAGAAGGAAATGACTTGACCACGTAATTGTTGTGAATGGCCTCGAACATCTCGTCCTAACGAGTTACGACGACGAGCAATCGCTGTGCTGCTTCCAATCATGGGGTGCAATAATACAAGAATCCATTACTTTTGAAGCGAAGGATGATAAGAAACGGAAATGAGCCGGAAGAAACTAGTTAAATAATAAGATAGAGCAAGTCGTCGCGTTCGCGTTCGCGAGGCGGAAATGAGTGCCGGTCAACGGATAAGCCGGGAAATGGTCCTATGAATCTAATAAAAGAGGACACGAAAGGGAACAATTTCCAACCCCTGAACGAAGAATATTGACGCAACTATTACTTTCAACTTCTCCCTCTGTTAAAATGAATATGTTGCTATCCTCGTCGCCGGAACCATGTTGGATTTTTATGTTATGGAATGGAAGAAGCTCTCAAGGTTAGATGGAGTTAAGCTATGGTTCTTATCGCATGTCTTACGCATTACAGAATACATGTGGCTGCAAAATTGACCGGACCCAGCAGCCCAGGTACAACCATTCGGAGTAGCCAGTCTACCAGGCAGCCAGGTAGCCAGCAACCCAACGCTTTCACTTTATTAGATCAAACAGATCAAACAGATCAAATCAGATCCAGCCCATTCCCGTCTGCATACTTGTTAGTTAGTATATAAACCCCGCATGTTGTACCTCGGAGCGTGCAGCGATACGAGAAAATCATATGCAGATGCAGCTGTGATAGCTGTGCTTGCTGTCGTGGACAATTGCCACATACGGGTGTGGATTGGCGATATATCTCGCCCTACATCTTCGTAATGGTCTGACTCAGCGGACTTTCAGGCTACAGAGATAGTAGACGTACGCACACATTCAGGTACGTATGAATAATGAATACGGTTCAGAGTGATTTTCATCATCTTTCTTTATTAGGGGAATTTTTATATTAATATATAAAAAAAGACAGACAAAATAGTGAGAATAGCCAAAGAAGTTCTGCCGAGATAGAGACCCTGAGACCATATTTTAAAGTGGACTAGCCCAATGCGGAAAGAAGAAACATCACAGCGGCGTCTTCATTGGCCAATGTCTTCTCCAACTTTCCGCGGACTTGGCAGGCTTGGCATCATGGCCCCTGGCGTTTCCAATTTTTCGTGCCTGATGTGGGAACTAAGTCAAGATAAGTTAGTCAAGTTAAGTCAAGATAGTCAAGATACAGTCAAGCGATGGTTACATGGCAGCCCATGGTTCCAGATGGGAATGGGTTGCATGGGTTGCATGGGCTCGGCAAGCGGCAACTGCAGCAACGCCGGACCAGTTCCAAAGAGGAACGCCCTTGTAAAAATTGGAGAAAGATGATTGGAGCAATTGGGGTCCTTTATCGTGAGCTTCATCGTCTGCGTCTGCTGTTTTTTTTTTTTTTCCAACTCGTCTTTTTCTTCCCTTGGGTGTCCCAAAAAGGATACCTCATCAAACAGATACCAGACAAAAACTACTATCGTACCGGTATACCCTCCATATCTCCTACCCAACCAACCCCCCGGCCCAAAACATTCAGGTACAATCCACACACACACCATATCTGATCTCTGATCTCTGATCTCGTCTTATTACGTACCCCGTCGCCTTTTTTTTTTCTTCTTCTCACACCTCCGTCCCAATTCTTTCTCCGATCTCGTCTCTCTACTCACCCCATCAATCATCTCTTCCCGTTCATCACATACATCGCATACAGACTACAAACTATAACAAGCCTCGCAAGCTTTGTTTTAACTACCATCCCATTTTATTTAAACGATAGATTTTGGCTTGCCACGAAAGCCAATCGCGGCGTCCCTTGATTCCCCGATTCCCCTCCACGCCGATCCCATAGCTCTCCCCCCAGCTACCTCGAGCGTTTACCTAGTCGCCAACATGTTCACCATAAACGTTGCCGTTGTTGCGCTTTCTGCTCTCAACTTGGTCTCTGCTCAGGCAAATTCCAACTCGAGCTTCACCATCAACCCTAGCCTGGTCGATCTCACCGACCGAAGTAGGTTGCGCATTCAGTGTTAATGTTAGTTAGCTAGCGCTTGAAGCTGACTACCTTCCACCAAAGTTTCCTGGTGCCAGGGCGAAACTGACAGCTGTAACACGATATGCGGCACCGTCATCAACGAAGATTGCTCAACCGTGAGTAGTTAATGGCCTTTCTCTGAGTAGAGGTGAGGACCGGCGCATAGCTAACGAATCTATAGGACACTCTGGATTTCCAATGTGTGTGCCAGGGCGGCAATGAACCCGATATGAACCTTTACCAGAACGCCATGCCCTGGGTAAGATTACTTGGTTTTCCTTACTTTCGTCTGTCTTGACTCTGACGAGGCACTAACTCTCCCTTTAGTTTGTCTGCGAAAGACTGCAACAGAATTGTATCACGTCGACCGAGAACAACGCCGCCGGCCAGAAGAACTGTACTGCGACGTTTGGGGACAAGTGTGGCACGGAAAATGTGGCCGATCACGCGGGAGAGGGTGGTTCGAGTCCTACTACTACCACCTCCAGTGCATCATCCACTGGAACCGCCGCCGCCGAAACTGGCTCCGGTGTGTCGACTTCCTCTTCCCTGGGTGCAGCTGTCCCAACGAGCGTCCAGTATCTTGGAAATGGCGCCGCGGCAGCAGCTCTTGGTTTATTTGCCTATATGCTCTAGGGGCCAGTATAGGCGCAACTTTCACAGCTACGCAAGCGGTTAAACAGCATAGGTACGGGTATTGACTTGCCCTGCGCATGCAGGGCTGCTACGGTAGCCGTTGTTCCTTTCTTGTACACTTTAACATCAGCAATTCCCCATATACCACCGACACAAACGCTTGTCATGTTGCACGTGACAACCCTAATTCACGAGGAGACGATTCGAGTGGTGATGATTTGGCTTACGTCGACGGAGATTAATGTTTCGAGAAGTCATTGAGAGCATTGGTAATGAAGATTCGTTGTGTCGCGGTTGTGTGTTAGTAGGAGACAAACGAGAACCGCAGGCTAGTAGGTAGCTATGGCATATCACAAAGCAAGCACATAACAATAGAATTGATCAAAACAAGGCCCGGATCCTCTCCAGCCAGTATCTTTCGAAGCCACCATGAGTACGGTTCAATTTCTTTTCTCTCCTTGCCTTTCATCGGCCTGTGACCACGGCCCCGTCGCTCTTTATACCTAATCTTTGTGACGTTCACAAAGCTATTGTTTTTATTATTTTAAATATCCTCAGGGGTTGGTTATTACGTCTATATAGACTGCTTTCGCAGCGAAACTCGGCGGAAGTATCCATGGTTTCCTCCAAAAGACTCCAGTAAGTTGTTAGGTCGTTAAGGCCTTGTTCTAATCGAACAAGTCGCACAAATTCGCGCTCAAGCTATTTGCCCCTTTTCAAGATGGCCTCCCCTAAAACCCCCAAACGAATTAAATTGCAGGTGAACACTCGTCACTCTGTGGGCATAGAGCTTGAGTTTTTGGTAGCATATCTTCCCACGGGCGTTAAAGACCCGTTCGAATCCGACGCTGCTTCTCTACCGCCTCTATTACGAATCGACGAAAAAGGTTGGGGTGCACAGGTCGAGGCAATGGGGCATATACGGAAAACGCTTAGAGGGTATGGAATTGATGTTGCCAACCCCTCCCCCTCTGCACAGCTACCTGAAGGCCTACCTCGTCGGCTTCAAAATAAAAATATGTGGGAGGTTGGCCTCGACGAGAGTCTTCACGAACAGGTTTACGATGGATTTGGGTGGTTTCCGATCGAGGTCCGAAGTCCCGCGCTTTGGGCCAGAGAGGAGACATTCGAGGAAATCAGGTGCGTAGTTAATCTTCTGACGTTTCATTACCGACTTCGTGTCAATCCTACGTGTGGCTTCCACGTTCACGTAGGCAACGGTCGCAATTACTTCCCTGCCAACACGATTAAGAGGTTGGGCGGCCTCCTGTGGGCGGCGGACCCGATGCTCTCGCGTTTGCATGCCCCTTGGCGGAGAATCAACCGTCACTGCCCAAGTATAAGATACCTGAGCAAGCTTGCCTGCGACGGAAAAGGCGCCGCAGATATCGCGAAGTCGTTTGGAAAAAGGTGGGCAAACCGTAATACTCCTATAGATCCTATTGCCGTAACCGATTTCTCCGATACTTCTCTCGAAGTGAAAGAATACGGCAGTAAGAAACTTTGGGAGTATATCGCATACATTTTCAAAGAAGTAGGACCGTTTATGACCTTTGGTGAAGATCTCGATGATGTTAAGGATTACAAGGAAGAGGATGGCAAGGGAGAAGGCGAGGAGGGAAAAGATGATAAAGGTCCAAAACAGGAAGAACGGGAAGAGGGTAGCGAAGAGAATGCCGTTCCAGAGGGCTTGTATGGACAGGAAGAGGAGGGCAGCGAAGAGAATGCCGTTCCAGCGGGCTTGTATGCACCACTCCATGAGCCAGGTGTCCTCATGCCACATTTCAAAGCTGATGAAAACGACACTGATTTAAGAAGTGAAGCTAAAGAGTTAATCAATCGGCTAATAGACGAAGCGATTCCTTCCACGGAGTTACCGCCCGAGGAGCATACCTTGCATAGGAACTTAGCTTGGGCTCGCTGGGACGAGCTTGAGGACGATATTCTCGTTTTACTGGATCGGTACTGCGAAGAAAGGTACGGTCACATAGACCTTCGCGCACTCCACACAACACAGCAAATCAATCTCATGCTCGACGCCCAATGTACTTTCCTGTTCGGCCACGCGGACGTAGGGGAACTATCGATCGACCAGCAGAGTCAGCTCCTAGAGAGGTGTTCTAAATACTTCGAGGCCGGGCGCAGCAGCTTTAGGAGAAATAATGAGACTAACAGATGGGAACTCGAATGGTGGGAAGTCGGACCGATGATCGAAGGGCCAAATGCCGGAAGAGAAACCAAGATCAATGCTCCCTATGTCCTACGCAAGTTTGAAAACCTAGTCGGTCTAATGGATATGCAGGACGAGAATAATGATGGGATCGAGTACGTCAACCGATCTGAGCACGACGGGGCCCTAGAGTCGATGAAGAACTTGGAAGGGTTGTTTGACGGCCTACGCGACTATGCCGAGTTACCGCCAACGGACTATAAGAAAGATGTAGCCGATTATAAGGACTATGGCCATCCCAAAACGCCTGCACCAGCTGACAGCGATGGCTCGTCTTCACCAGCTTCCAGCGATGACACGTCTTCACCAGCTGACAGCGATGGCGACTTCGCTCCAGCTGCCTTTGAAGCTGCGCACGCCGCCGATGCTGGCGATACAAATACAGGCGACGCAAAGACTGGCGACACAAATACTAGCGAGCCGCCACAGGTCTACGAGAAGCTGAAGCCCCACGACCCGAATAACCTCCCGGCCGCCTACGTCGACGAAGTCAACAGGTACACGAAGCTCCCGGACGCCCTGTGGGACCGCATCGGCTGGATCCCTTCCATCGCGCACCCCCTCCCCGACCCGGCCGCGGCCCTCGGCCCCGGCGACTACCTGAACCTGGCCACCAGCCCGACGGTCTCGACGGCGCAGGGCATCTACGAGCTGGCGTCGTGCACCTCGGCCCTCGCGGCGGCCACGCTGCTGCAGGGCGCCCGGCCCGTCCGCAACAACTACAACTTCGACCACTACACCGAGGACCTGCTCGAGGACGGCTTCGCGATCGAGTCGCGGAACCCGCGCACGGTCGAGTTCCGCGAGGCCGAGGGGACCCTCGACGCGCCGTGGATCGTCGCGTGGGCCCGCATCTGCGTCGGCATCGTGCGCTTCGCGCGGCGCGCGCCCCTCGCCGACTACCTGCGCGTCCTGGAGCGGCTCCAGGGCCAGGAGGACCGGGACCTGGCCCGGCGGGCCGCCCTGGCCGCCGGGGCCGCCGACGAGGCGTACGAGTTCGAGGCGCGCGACGAGCGGGCGCGGTACGACGTCTGCGACCTGCTGGAGGACCTGGGCCTGTTCGCCGAGGCCGCGTTCGTCCGGAAGCGGGAGAGGACGAGGGAGCGGGACATGCTCAGCCAGGTACACTGTAAGCTCCCCAGGCGTAGTAAGAACCAGGATGGATCTTCTGAATGGTATAATCCGTTCGATGCTTCAAAGGGGAAGCAAGTGTAAAAATGTGTTGTTGGAATCTTTTGTCTCGTCGGGGATAAAAAGGGGTAGGTCTCGGTGTTTATACTTGTTTCTTGCACTGTTTCGATTTCGGGGGAAAATACAAGAGTATTTCGCCTGGTATGTAGGTACAATATAATATAATTGAAATTTGTCGTTTAACTGATTTGATTATTAAAATGCCCAGCTGGAAGAGTGACATCTTGAGTACCCAGAAATAGCCAGCTGTTTCGTCGTAACACCGCTCGTCCTCCTCAGACCGGCAAGTTCCACGAGCAAAAGAAGAGAGCAATACCACAATGATATGTTAGGTAACTAAAATTTATGATACCGACCTCCTAATATATACCTGCCTGATATGTACCTCCCTAAGAGTTTGGCCCCCAGCTAACTACAAGTGAGATTACCGACACCACGGTATACCGAACATAAGCAGAATCAAAATAAGCCTAGCTAAGATAACCAAGAGACAGCCTGATTACGTCTCTCTGTACATCACGCTTTAGTATCAAGAGTCCTAGCATATCAACGTCTCACAAGGTCTGGCCCTCTTATCGCCCGCCTCTCTGCAACGCCAGCCCTGAACTTGCTATAGATTGCCTGTTACTAGGTACTATACCTACCTAGGAGGTACCTAAACTTGGATCCTTTTTAAAATCCTTGGAAAATGCACGTTCTTTGCCTTGATTTGCTTTGCCGTGGAGCGGAACCTAGCATTGTTTGTAAGCTTTATAAACGGAGTCGAAGAAGTAGACGCTTCTAAGTGCGTCCGACTTTTCAGGTTCTCGCTTGTAGGAAGACAAGATTTCATCTGAATTTAATTATCTTGAAACTAAAAAGATACTACTCTCCCATTCATCATTCCAATGAAGTTCTATAATTATATACTCTAGGTACTAGGTACTTTGATCCTTTAAGGTGTTACACATTCAGGACAGTCGCAATAGGGGTCGATATTATCACTTGAGGGCACATCTCGGGAACAGTATATACACTAAAATGTCATATAAGTATAGCTGAGAAGTTTATCTGGGTGTATACTCAAAGGTAGATGTAGCAACACTCTATACCTTATCTATAACAAGACTACGACAATTTAACGAAAAGGAACAGACAGGCTGTTTAGCACGAATTTCAATAATTTATAAGTCCTGAATAGCAGATAGAAGTGACCGACATATTAGCTCGCGTTGAGGATATCACTGAAATAAGCATTGCTCTAGTTGGGTAACTGGGTTTCCCAAATAGTTCATTCCGCGAAACCGTAGTTTGAAACCTCTAAACTAGGCAACATTTTCCTACCGAACTCATACCATGCAACGCAACCAGGCTATGCAATTGTGTCCCTTATAAACAAACCAGCGCGGACCTCAAGAAACAGCCCTTAGTTGCTCTGCTGTTCCATATGGGTGGGTAAAAAGTTGTAACTCGCGTAATCAGCATGGACAAAAGCCCTGTCCACAATCGGGACCGACTCCAGCACATAGCCTAAGCTTTCACAGAGATCGTGAGAATCCCGTAACGTCGTAGATGCGTCCAATATAATATCAACCTCCACGTTCAGCTTGTCACCGGCGTGGTAAGCCTGGAGACCCTGGATCTGTTTAATCGTCTTGGCGAAGCGCATTGCCAGGTACAGCACTATTCAGAGTTAGCAATGACGCGGATTTGACGACAATAATTGGTGTGCCATGAAGAAACTCACAAATGTTTCGCTGATCAGCCGTGGCAGAGAATCCGCACAAGTTTTTAATATGTTCCAATGAGGTCTCAGACCAGTTGAAGATGACGACAATTGATAGAAGAAGACCACCTAGGGCGTCTAACCACCAAATCTTAGCATAAAAGCCGACTGTGACAATTGTTAGCACTAATTGACGGGAAGATCATCCTTACAATACATACCTATAGGAAATAAGATAGATCCTGTGTTGAAAATAACATCCGTCATTGCGTCTGCAGCTCTTGAGAATCATTAGTACTTACATTACTTGATAACCGTCAGGTTAAGAAGACTTACAAGGCTTGAACGTTGGAATTTTTAATTAGTCGACACCATAACCAACAGAGTCCCTTAATGAGAACAGTCCCAAACATGATACTAACTGCCGGTATTCCGCTGGCAACAAGTTAGCTTCGCCAATCCGATAAGGGTCTACCTATTACTTACACTTCGACCAGTTCATGCTCAGGCGACGCCAATCGTTGCACTGATTCTAGCGCAACTTGGACAAACGAGGTGATCATAATAACGGAGAAGACTAGAATTCCTAGGGGCTCCAATCTTCGTCTTCCAACTGGGTACTTGTACTGGTCTTGTCTGGAGATCAACCAGGTGGTCGTCCACACGATGACCGTCGATAGGAAATCGAGCACCGCATCTACCAAACTAGCCAGTACCGACATAGACGACACCGAAATAACAACGGCAATTTTACCCGCCAGCAAGATAAAATTGGCCGCGAAGTTGACATAGATTGCTATCGTCACAATCCGGTCGCTGCTGTCCAGATCTTCGTCTTCTTCTAGCCACGGGATTTCTGGCTTCGGGCCATCCCAATGCTCGTCTTCGTCATTATTATTAAACAAGGGCGTGGTCTCGGTAGCGCGGTAAATGTCCTTCGGAGTACGCTTAACCTTTTTTGTCACCGGAAGGCTCTGGAGTTTCGAGTCCGCGTCGCCGTCACTATCATCGCTGGTAACGAACTCGAAATTCTGAGGACTCCTGGAGCTCGGAGGGCTCGTATGCATACCACTACCAATGTCCTCAGTGGTACTCTTACCGATACTCCTGGGAGTCGAATGCTCTTCTGAAATGGTGGCAGGGATATCGATGTCCCTGAACGAACTGTGAGGTAGATTATTGTATTCGTTGAGTAGGTCGTGAGGTAGGCTACTGTCGAGCAAGCGGTCGATGTAGAGGTACTGCTGTACTAGGTAGTTTGTACGCTCGTAGTATTCGCGCAGAGGCTTCTTCATGATTTTCAACTGCTCTTCCGTCTTCCAATAGCGCGCCCATCTGTATAGAGGGTTCGAGTTGCCGATAAGTCGCATGGAACGCATGGGTGTGCTCTGAAGCAGTTGGCTAAGCCTCCGTTCGTCCACCTGAGGCCGACGATGCTCGTCGTCGTCGGACTCGGAGCGCGGATAGCCCATAGGCTGCAGCAGGGCCGATTCTTCATCGTTCAGGCTGTTCGGTACGGCGCCTCTCCATGTGCTGCCGTAGTTGTGCAAAGAGCCATAGGAGCGACTTTTGAGGAGGTGGGTAAGAGCGCTCGAGCCGCGGGGGGAGATCGGTGGAGGACTCTCGCCCAGTAGGCCTAGAGAGGAGCCCTTGGGCAAAGGGGCGTGACCTCGGCGGGAGTCGGAGCTGGACAGCCGAGTGATGGAATTGTCCAGCGACATATTTGGCGATTGTTACCTAGGTACGTGTAGAATGTAGAATGCGATGGTGTACGTCCTAACTTAGGTACCTAGGACTAAATGAGAAGTTGATTGGTTGATTGGTTGATTGGTTGATTGATTGATTGATTGGATGATTGACTGATTGGATTCTAAAGAAGAAAAAGGGGAAAGAGACTAGTGAAATTGTCAATGTATTACAGAAAACGAGAAGAAAGAAAAAAAAAAGGGTTCAGATGGTTCAGATGGTTCAGATGAGGAGATATAATCGGAGAGGTATTAAAATCTTTTACTACTATGGAATGTACAGCTCTGAGCGCAAATCACCGGCTCACGGCTGTTCATGTTTCTTGGGTTTCTTGGGGTGTTTTCTAGGGGATGCCGTTTGAGAGCTGCAGCTGGGTAGCATTGGGGAACCCTGTAAGTTGGAGCGACGTCGTTGACTGCGGCTAAAAATGCTACGTACTGTTACATCCGCTGCACATGTATAAACGGCTCCCTCGGATTTCCAGGGTCCTAAATGCCGATCTTATACTGGAGGGGTATAGTTTGCCAAGTTCCGTCCTCTTAGCATTTGCATCACTCGCCTCAGGCTCTGCAAGCGGTCCTGCAAGCGGTCCTGCAAGTGCTGCTTGGTCCTGCTGCAAGTGCTGTTTTTAATCTCTAATTCTCCACCACGATGAGGGATAAGGCCCGGTTTCGTTTCTTGAAATGTTTCTCCTCTTCCCCTCTTTTCTACAGAGAGAAGGATCATATCCTATACCTAGGTAGGTATTGTACCGTAGATGTGTATCTTGTATTTTCACCAGCAAATAACCCAGTTGGGAGGGAGCTATTATTATATGCATATTTTTGTTTGCACTTTGCACTTTGCAATATCAAGTGCTCTCTACTGGGCAGTCTGGCAGTGTGTAAGAGGCACGGTACATATATGCGGAAAAGTAAGATTAGGTAGTCAAGTCAAGGTAACTAAACTACCTTGACCCTACCTATGTTATTCTCTACTATAACACACTGATATTCATGTTTCAACCACGTATTCCCAC
Source organism: Hypoxylon rubiginosum (assembly GCA_902806565.1). Lineage (NCBI taxonomy): Eukaryota > Fungi > Ascomycota > Sordariomycetes > Xylariales > Hypoxylaceae > Hypoxylon > Hypoxylon rubiginosum. The sequence continues at coordinate 1,051,292 of CADCXA010000016.1, read as the reverse complement.
AGTTCGCTAAGTCATTAGGTAGGTCCCCAGGTCCCGTTGTTAAAAGAGAAATAATTACGTACCTATTACATACCTAAAGCTACTGCGGGGTCTACATGTTTAACTGTTACTCAATACAAAGATAATCCGCTCAATTGGATCTACCTCAGTTTAACAAGTATAACTTTATAATGATGCTGCATTTTAGATTGGAGTTGAACCCGGGCCAATCGCGGTGGTGGTCCGGAGATCCCGGAGATATCGGAGGGAGGTATCGGGATCGGGATAGTTGTACTCAACGTCACCTATGTGTACCTCCTAAACAGTAACATCGTTCTTGCCTTAATCACTTAGCCACCTACATCAAATTATTCTTTGATAGTAAATTAAGTTGTGACCATAGTCCATCATTTGGTTAACTCTAGTTTAGGTAGGCTGTTAGAAATTGCTAAATTTGCAAGGAATATCGTCACCTGTTTCACGGCTGTGTTGCATCGTATAACAGTATAACGGCCTCTTTATTACATATGAATCCCAAACCAACAACCTAGAAGTGGTTATACAACGGGAACGTAAGACACTCATAGATCCCTTTATTTAAAGGATATCTATGTATTTATGTGTAAGAGGCTTGGTCATCTCACGGCCTTTAGGGTCACACTCAGCAAGTTGCTCCAGATAGGCGACGTTTTGATGCTGACACGGCCGGAGATCTGCCTAGGTACACATCTGAACTTCGAGCTAAAATGAGATAACCTAGAAACTCTCTGCTGGGCTATTCAATTCGTCAACCACCGAAACAGAGTGGTTTCTAGCAGTCACTAGCCTTTCGTAACTCCCAGCCACGCTGGCCATCAGCTAGCGGCCGCATTATCCAACTTGGTGATGCTGCCCACAGCTTCCCGCCGACTTTGAGAAACAACACTATCCAGGTCCTTGAATGCGCTGCTTCTCTAGCGGAACGTCTTCGCTTTAGGGTTGCTACTAAGGTGTGTGAGCTATTGTGGTAAGCAGTTGTCCACTTACTGGTAGGTACTCACTTCTTCCCCCTTGGCATATCATAGGCGGCTATGTTGTGAAAGTAGGTTTAGATTCTATAGCAAGATAAGAACTCGTCCCAATTTATCTAATTAGATATCAGCGCGTTTTGCTCATCCAACACAGCGATTTCGCCGACTTAGAGGACTCCCATTGTGAGGTTGACGATACGAAACCTGCACGTAAGAAGTCATCATTTTTGATAGGGATTTACCTAAGTAGGTAGGGTTTAGTAAATTACCTAGATAAATTGTATGGCACGCCAGAACTAATAATAATTTTAGCTAGGTGTAAGGCCATAGTATTGAGAAGAACGTAACTGCGAATTTTGTTGGGTCTCAAACTCCCCCAAAAGGGAGATTTCTTTTAATACACCAACGTATCTTTTGGCCACGAGTAGAATATCTGCATTGTGGAAGAAAAGTTCTTGAAATGAAGGGCTAGAATCTTCACTATCGTCGAGCCCAAAAAAAAATTAACGGTAACAGGAACTTAAAGCGCGAGTGATTATCTAGGTACGCTATCACAGTAGGTAGGGACTCTAGCCTTGGTAGTCAACCATAGGGCCTTTGACTCAACATGAATGTAAATACTACCTATATCTCGCCTCGGCCATCCATAAGACTCACTGATCTACCTTTGGGTTGCTCTACCCTATCAGCCTAGGTCTCGAAACGCAGAGTCAAGGCCCAGCCTAAGTCTGGTTGGCAAGTCTTATACTACAAGGGCCGTGAAGGGCATCAATGACAGCCTACTATCCAAACAATTTAAGTGGCATTGTTGAAGACTACTGCAAGTGTCTTTGGCAGTGAATCTAACGTCCTACGGGGCTCATAACTACTGGGATACATCTGTGTCAGAAAATCGCCCCGGTAGCTACATCGCCAACCCAAACACTACCAGTAAATAAACAACTTCACGGTGATATTTTTAGGGGCTCGGCGTTGATCTTGATCGGCCCAACGATACCATCGTGGAGATATTTTGCCCTGCACAATCCTAACGATCTCAAAATTCTACACAAATACTCTCCATTCTAAACGTCCTTTTCTCGTCTTCTAGACACCTACAAAAGTTTCTCAGCCTCACTACTTCCCAAGTGTTTAGCAATCTTTATACTTCCAATAAAGTATGTATACATGTCTTCATCTATTAGACATAGCTAATAAGAGACAGACAATTCACCAAACGCGACGATGTCAGACCGAGGCCAGCTGGTATGTATTAAGCCATGCCATATCCCAATATCCATTAGCTAACTTCTTCGTAGTACGTAAAACACAGTCTATCATTCTCTTTTAGACCTCCAAGTTCAAGCAACGGCGTTTTCGGATACTGACTCTGTTACAATAGGCCCCATGGCAATGGCATCAACCCCGCCATCCACTACCATCCTCCTACGACTACCGCCCCCACCGGTGGTCCTATTATCGTTCCTGGTGGCCCGGCCGTTGGTGCCAATCCTGTTCCCGGTCCGGTGGCTGGTCTGGTGGCTGGTCCTGTTATCATTCCTGGTGGCCCGGCCGTTGGTGCCAATCCTGTTCCCGGTCCAGTGGCTGGTCTGGTGGCTAATCCTATTGTCGTTCCTGGTGGCCCGGCCGTTGGTGCCAATCCTGTTCCCGGTCCGGTGGCTGGTCTGGTGGCTGGTCCGGTGTACGACCCTCTTACCAACGGGGTACGACTGGACCAGCTCCGACTGGTACCGGAGCCGCCGTACTATAAAGAGGTAAGTTACAATGTGATCACGATCCTACTTTCCAAGGGAAGCAATTAGCTAACGCAATTAGCCCGGAGCTTTGTGGACGTGCCCGTTTTGTGATAGAACCATCTACATGAATAAATATCGACGCCACCTGACCATCCACATTCGCGTCTGCACCTACCCGGGTTGCAACCAGACATTCTTCGACCAGACGAATGCAAACCCCGTGTTCCGCCACGTATACAGAGACCACTTCGAGGGTAGAAAAGAGAAGGACGGCTGCTCGTGGCCGGATTGCGAGCACAGCGGCGGCTTCTCCCGCTATGACCGCGCCTACGAGCATCTAGGCTGGGACCATATCTTGAGGGAGAACTAGTCCTCGGATGTTGATGCCGCAATGAATTCTTTTTCTCCGTACATACTTTATTCGTAGATCAGTCGTCGGGTCGCTGGGGGAAGAACAATGCATAATTCATAGCAAGAGCTATACAATTCTTGACTGCAAGTGACTCACTCATAAGACATATAGGCGTGAATAGGGCATTTCGTAAATAATATGGCTGATGCCATTAATCATTGGCGTGTTTTGCTACCTTAGAGTGTCTACATACGAGAGAGTAGCACGTCTGCAAAAGAGAGGCATGATTTTGCTTGCGTAGACCCGTCTGGAAGCTAATTACCGTATGCGAGAAGGATTGAGAGGCTTGATGACGAATACGCCGGGCATCGGGACAGGGGCGGCTGAATATCCATCTGATTGATCAGTTCCCTGGCCGTTTTTCGTGCTGCTAACACTGGTGCGCGCGACCTTGGACGGGTTTGCTGCTTATTTCAAAGCCCGTCCCCGGCGCGTCGTTGTACCCAATCCGGCCAGTCTCGCTCGTCTTCTCGTCTCCTCTGGACGTTAGGTGTGGTTTTGGCCTGGGTCCGCTTAGCAGTGCCCTGCTATTGCACAAAGCAGAGCTAGCGGCGTCGCCCAAGAATTAAGCAGGAAAGCTGCTCCGTCCGTGGTGTTAATAAGCAATATATGGACTCGTGCGAATGTAGGTAGCGAATGTATAATATAGGGGGTGGTGGTATCCGGCGTCCCACGTCAGATCTGATCATTGATCTCCGGGCTGCCGGCGGATTTGAACCTGTTGAACTCTTCGACCCCTGAATGCCTGGCCCACTATCGCTAGAATTATTGGGTGCAATATGGGGCAAAGAACAAGCTAGTCTAGAAAACCCCTGAGCGTCTATTAAGCAACATACATATATATGTAGCAAGTAGTCTAGAAGCTTCAAGGTAGGGGTTCTTTTTTCCCCCTTTTCCAAGGCAGCACCCACGGACACGGCTGCGGGGGGTACGAAGAGCTCCGTTTAGTATTTCCCCCGGGGCGGCAGTATAATCCGGGCATCACACGGCCTTAGATGGTAGATAACAGGATAAATACGAAGAGAGGATCGCCATTGACCGCCGGGGATTTTGGAAGATTACCTATTTATACACACTAAACCCCCAGTTCTGTGCAGGGACGCAGGAACACGCCTGCTTACGAGGTATTATAGTAAGATGCGGCACACTTGTACTGGCACGTATGTATGTCATAGCTAATTTCGTTTCGACACGTGAATTCGCGTTGCGAGTAGCCATGGCCTCGGTTCAGCTCGTCGTAGGTAGCATATGAGGCCCTAAAGTTGGATTTGAGACAGAGGGGTAGGTTTAAGTCAATACTACGTGCGTTCGTTGCGCGCGGTTAAGATGATTGAGCAATAATAGAGTCTTTCTCGCAAGCTCTGACGGGTATTATAGCTGTGGGGAGACGGAGGCGCCTACGCAAGAAATGGGAGAAAAGAAAGGATAACTGTAAACTGTATATCTGATCATGTTTCAATACCAAGACCAAGACCATGACCAAGACCAAGACCAATGCGTCTTTCTCAAGGCTGGCAAGCTGGACGGGACCGAGACCGAGGTAGGAAACTTCCATGCTTCTCCATTCCCCGTACACGGAACCCACTGCCTTAAGAATCTAAGACATATATGCATGCATGACGGAGCAATCGGAGACTGTTCGAAGGCTCGAGGCTAAGACCTTACCATAGTAGGTAGGTTAGGTAGCCTGTGCTTATCGGAGGACGAAAGGGACAGTTCGACGCTAGCGACCTGTGCCTTGAACGGCGCAAACGGTTATATGGGTAGTCCTAGGAGGGCTGGGAGGCTAAACCGACACGATCAGGAATTAGCAGGCGGAAGAAGAAAAAGAAAAATTTAACACGGGCCGAAGTTAATTGGGACATTCAAAGCTACTATGTATGTATTAAAGCCAACAAAGCCAACATCGTCATTACATACATGCCTTAGCATACAATAGCTTCGGGTCTCCCCACGGGTCTTCTGCTTACATCTAACAAACTACCTAGAGGTAAGACAGTTGACAGCATTCACATGAAGCTACCATAGTAATGACGATATCAGTCTGTGGATTTTATTTTTTATTATGACTACGTACGGATTTACACGTACTACATAGTAGTGGCGTGTGGCCGGTCGCTGTGAGGTCAGGCAGTTCAGGTCAGCTTGGTTGGTTCCGTGGGCCTTTGGTCAATCATTTCCAATCCATGGATGCTGCCGACCTCGTGTTAGTGGATCTGCATTACGATTGGTTCACTCTTAACAGCCCGTCTGCCCGTCTAGATCGTCGCATCAAACGAATCAAGCAAGCAGCAAGCTGGCCGGTTTGGATACGACACCTTTTCCAGCGGGCCTCGTCTTTTCTTGTAAAAGACTTTGCCAAGTAGGACGCTACTGTCAAGTATGTATAATTCCCATTCACAAACTGACTAGAAAAAAAAAAAAGGGACGAAATAGATATGAGGTAGCTATATTGACTACCTGGCAAGCCCTATGAAATAAAAGCACTGACCAAAGAGACGTCACACCCAAGTATTCCGTACATATAATATACGATATACGATATACGATATACCTACGATACAAAGGAAAGGTAAACGTAAGAGACGCATTCCTCGCAGCGCCAACGCGTGCAAATCGCCAATGACTCTCTCGGGGAGGTTGGCAGGTGAACTATTTTTTGTACTACAATACAATGGTTGCATACCACATGCATCTTATACCAATAGACCAAGGTACCTACAGTTTTAGTGTAGCCGTAGACAAACCGTTCCCCCTTCTGCCCCTCCGTCTCCCCCCCCCTGGACCGAGCCACTGGGCTACGCTACGCATCCTGGCCATCCTAGCAATCCTAGCAATACTTCGCCGATTCTAGCGTCTTTCTTCAATTTGCCCCTGTGTCCTTGGCTTAGTGGTCCCTGTGTCCTCAGCCCAGCGTCCACACCTCCACAGATCCATTGGCCTAAACAGTAAACCGAACACCTCTACGTCCAAAGTACATACTTCGCGCTAGGTACTGGAGGATGGCAAGGTAAAAGCACTAAAAGCACTAAAATGTAAACACCCATCCCCATGGGCTCCATGTCGTGATTAAGCGACTGTCATCTCAATTTTTTTTCGTCTCAACTAGATGAAGGTTTAAAAGTTGAAGGGACGGGAGAGGGAAAGGTGGCAGTTTGATATATATGTGTCTTCTAGAATTTCCATTATCTTGACATCTACCCCCTTTAATATTTCCTTCTTTCGAGGCAGCGAGAAGCAGAGAGCAGTTGACGCCGCGAGACCGAGGAACTGCAAGGGCACGGCGGTCCGGTACCTTTAAGGAGCATTTCGAGCATTTCGATCGTACAATGCATGATCCAATGCAGCTAGCGTGGCTATGGCGCTCCACCCTCTATTCCACCACGAGCAGCACAAGCAGCACGAGCACCGACTTGGACTTGTCTTGGGTGGAATATACATATGTAATAGTACATACATGTATGTTACTTGATTGCATGTTATGCTCGTTATGTTCCGTGCCCAGGTGCTCATAAAAATAGATGTTCTACATACATGTAGTACGGGTCACGCATTACCAAGCAATACTTACCAGGTACCTCGACAGTTAGGCCAGCCAAGGCTCTTCCACGCCCAGGTTTTTTGTCCATGATTGGAAGATTCCATGTACCTTAGCATTGGCGAAAACGAAGGAGGATAACGTCTCGCTACCTCCTCGCCTGACACCATACCCAATACCTCCTCGTCATTGAACACTCCAGCATACCTGATCTATTTTATTTTTTTCTCTCTCCTTCACCCTCCCTTTCTTAACTCTCCGTAGTTCACTCGCTCGTCTTAGCTACTTTTTTCGAGTATCATTACTCACTATCTCAAGTCGTAGTGCTATCTAGCCTATGAGTTAAGAGCTTACTTACTTAATACTACAGCCGTAGGATTCTTTCGTTGATTCTTTTTTTTCTTCTCTCCTCGATAATAAGCCGACCTTCGATCGTTCTAGCCCAGCCTGCTGCCTTTTCAGCATCAACTCGTGTTTCGGGAGACCTAACTTGGGTACATTCTGAACGTGATAATCAGCGTGTTTCTAACACGTCTTCCGTCTCGTCGTTTTAATCGCTTTTCTACTTGGGACCATTTCTTCGTTTCGCATTTCTCCATCGCTTCGAATATCCTGCACTCGCATCGGCATCTGCACCCGCACTGCAGCTTTACGTATTATATTAATAAATAAGGTTTATATCTGTACTCGATACTCGAGACTCCAAGGTCGGCCAGCAAACGTCACCAGCAACTCACACTTGTTCAACGTGTCTCTTCGGTGTAAGTGATGACTATTTGTTTCACTTGATTCGAGTCAAATCCGGAAAGAGAGAAAAAACACAGCACAAAGGACTTGTCCCGAGAGGAATTCGTAGGAGGCTTCGATATTTCAACCTCAGCTACAAGGATTGGGACTACACCTGTTCCAAGTAATGAACCTATGTCTCCTTACAAGCTTCGTCTTGTCATCCTGTCATCCCGTCAATCTCTGCTTCCCCTCTTTCTCTCTCGATTAAAAGAAGCACTACGCGCCTCGGGCTTTCAGACTAGTGTTCCCCGACCGTTCTATCACCGCAGGACCCGGGACTACGGGCAGTTACATTTCCATAGAACACGGCTAACTTGTATTTCTCCTCATCATGCAGTTTTCCGTCCTCTCGCGTCATATTCAAGCACAGGGAAAGGCTTGAGCTCGGACGAGCACTCGATTTCAGTATCGTGAACCCCTATTGCTTGTCACATCAGCAAGGGACATATATCGAGCTGTAGGATTATTTGCGACCGCCAAGCTTTCCTCGTTTATGGGCTTGCCATAATTCGACGAGCTCAGGTCGAGTCAATCTATATGCCTAGGTTTCCAGTCAACTTCCGGCGGAAATCTACCGCAGAAGATCCTCATGGACCTATAGCAGAACCTTCATTCAGAGTCCTTGAGAGGTCTCAAGTGAGCACTGGTAAATCCTTCGATGGCGGAGCCAGGCTGGCCAAGATGACGGCGGGTGCGCCCAAGTCTAACATTCCAGATATCGCAGTGGAGGATAATCTGTTCGCTGGCCTGAAGAACAATCGGTACGTGTAGGTTATTTATTTTTTCCTAGCTTCGTCGCTCTATTTTTACACCACCTGCAGTCACTTCGCCTACCAAAAGTGGCGCCCGGGGAAGTACCATGTAATAGCCAATTTCACACCGCCCCCCGGTCGCTCGGATTTTAGTACGGCTTTGTCTCAGACACCTGTGGACTTATTAAGTCTGACCCCCCTTAGCGCCGTGCAATTTTACTGATCCTCACTAGTGGTAGTGGAAGCTCCAACACGACCAAGACAGCATCCGATAATTCTTCTCGTCACAGCAACGCTTCTACAGCCCCTTCGTCGACCGACTTCCCACCACAAGAAGACTGGCGCAATACCGGTAGGAAACCAGCATCAACGATGGAGAGTCCTGTTCCGCCACCACACAAGAACTCTGGAGGCTTCCTCAGGCAGGCAGGGAGGACTTTTTCCTTCGGCAGCAAGAAAAGCGCGTTACCAACGATACTAGCCGAGGAATCCGTCCCTGCTGTCCCGACCATGCCTGACGAGTACAACCCTAGGACACCTACTGGTCGCTCACGAGCCGAGACGGCCTCGACAGTTAGCACGGCGACGCCCCCTCAGGTCGAAGACAGGGACTTCATGCTAGATCTCGGTGGCGACCTCAGTAGTATGCTGAAATTCGACAAGCGTGCGAGCGTTGCAACGGTGAAGGAACGCAGCTTGATGTCAAATCGAGTTAGTCAACCTTCTCCGCTTCACCTCGACCATTCTGCCCCCGTTGAACCCCCACAACATTCGTGGAATAGCCAACATTCCACCGATGGACTATTGGGTACGGGGCGAACATTGACCTCTCCGCTTCCGACCCACGATATGCCACCGCCACCCGTTCCAAGGCATGGCGACGGTCTTTTAGGGCGCCGGCGGTCGGACGAAGACGATGAAGATACTACCCTGCTGAAGGACTCGATTGCAGCTACACAGTACTTGTCCAGTAGTGCATCTGGTCCTAGCGGCAATTCTAGCCGGTATAGGAGAGATGAGGACACTCTTCCAAGTTTTAGATCTGGTCTTACCGAGTCATACTCGAAACCGTCCCGGTTTGATACCAAGACTGATGACGATAACTTATTCGATAGGCATGTCAGCCGCCCAAAGTTTGCCCCTAAGCTCGGTCCACGATCGAACAGTCAGCCGCAAAACAAAGTTATGACTCCAGCGGAATTCGAGAAATATCGCCAAGACAAAGCTCGAGAGGAGATATTGGGGCTAGCCGACGAAAAGGAGTCGGACAAAGAGGATGAAGATAATTACGATGACGATGAGGATGAGCGAGAAAAAACAAGGCAGCTCGCCAAGCAGAGACGAAAGCAAGAAGCTCATATGACTGTCTATCGTCAGCAAATGATGAAAGTGACGGGGGAGTCATCCGCGAACACCCACGTCTCTCGTCCCAGCCTATCCATGTCGATGAGTACACCGAACCTAGTACTAAATGATGGGGCTAGCAAAGGTGTATCACCTTCTCCCCCTTCGGACGTCTCTGATGAGGATGAGGAGGTCCCCCTAGCAATTCTCGCGGCGCACGGATTTCCAAATAGGAATCGACCGCCTACACGTCTTACTAATATGTCGTCCAATCCGAACCTGCGAGCCTCTGTCGCACAACCTTCCTATGTCGCTGGACCAGGATCTACGGCGGGTGAAAGTAACGGCCAGGGTGGAGATAACGGAGCGCGTCTCCCGCCATTTGCTCGGAAGCTGCCTCAAGATCCGTATCTTGGTGCAGGCTTAATCAACCAGCCCCCACGCGAATCATTTGCCTTAGGAGGTGGAGCCGCTGCTCCGAGTCGATCGCTACCTACGGGCGGCTTGGTTGGCGTCATTGCTAGCGAGGAGCGGTCGAGGGCTATGAGACGCGGTAGTCCAGCCGTCGATAATTCGAGGAACACACCCCCATTCAATATACAGGGGAACGGGATGCCTATGAATGGAGGGTTTGATCCTATAAATGGCATTCCTCCTCAGATGATGTACCCAATGGGCATGCCGCAGATGCCTAGCCAAATGCTGACTCCAGGAGATCAAGCACAAATCCAGATGACGCAGCAGATGCAGCAATTCATGCAGATGCAGATGCAATTTATGCAAATGATGGCTTCTCAAGGACAAGGACCAGAGCAGATTCAAGGACATCTCCGACCCCAAGGGCATATGCCAACGCAGTCTATGGGATCTCTAGGGGACGCGCCAAGGAACTCGTTCATGGGCGACGGGATGGCGAATAATATGGGTAATGGGATGAACTTGGGGTTACCGATGGGCGATACCCAGATGCGGACGATGAGTATGGTCCAGCCAAGCTCGACATCGTGGATTCAACCTCCGAAAGCCGGTTACGCACCCTCGATACTCGCTCAAGGTATGGGCTACGCCCCATCGATTGCGCCTTCGGAGCGCAGTAACATCGGATTACCCGGACGTTACAGGCCGGTCTCTAGTGTTGCGATGCTCGACAATGGGAGAACTACCAGCATGTCCGGTGCTATGCCAATCATGCATTCGAAACTACAGGCCGAGATGAAGGTGTCCGCGGTGGCTAAGGAAGACGACGACGACGACGAACAAGGATGGGAGGCGATGAAAGCGAAGAGGGAGAAGAAAAGGAGTCTTTGGCGATCTAAGAAGAGTTTTGGACACGATATCGGAGCACTCATCAGTTGAAGAGGGAGCATATGCATTCCGAGGGTTAATAGCATCTTCATTTTCGGCTACACAAAACAGGGCATGTGCGAGGGACAACAGAATCTACTCACTCCATCGTTTGAACTCGTGTCAGAATTTCCTCTATCCGATACTTGGCTACTACTGGGTGTCGGGGTATTTCTTGGGGCGGAGAGCGATATGGATTCTTGTGTACTAGCAAGTCGCGTGCGGTAGTGTGTGACCTGAAGACGGGACGGGGCGCATCTGGATTTTATAAGAAAGAGAACAAGACTCAGCTTTTGGATAAGAGAAAGATCTGCCATTTAGAGAAAAAAAACCCGTCGTCAGACATCTGGGATAAACTTAAGGCCGTGTCTGGATTCCGTGGTGGGACGATTCATGATAGACCAAGCCTATATATCAATAATCTAATACCTTATCCACCCACCTTTATTTTGATCATCATATATAGGATTAGACCAGTACATAATAATACCGAATCAGTACGAGTGAGTGAAAGCAGGGTGTCACAAGTTTGTCGAGAGGTCTTTTAGAGCTTGGTTTAGGTATCTGATTGGAAAATCAGCCCGTCATCCATCCTTGCGGCATGGTCGGAACCCTTTCATAATTCAAGCCTGTCTATTCATAGACCTACATCCGACCAGCCAGTCAGTCAACCAACTAAATTTGACATTTCCCCCTTTCTTTCTTTTTTTCTCTTTTCTCCCCCCTAATCCTCATTTTCTTTTCTTTTTTGTTCACTCCATCTTGCCCTTGGCCCAGGCGCCTCGCTTGACGCCGAGCTCGACGGCGGCGAGGCCCCAGTCCTCGCCGTGGTTGTGGCCCCCGGGGGACAGGCCGGCGCGGGCCTTGGCCTGGCCGTCGTCGAGGACGGTGAGGACGCCGAAGACGACGGGGACGCCGAGGTCGAGGCCGACGCGCATGAGGCCCTGCGACACGGCGTCGGATATGTACTCGAAGTGCATGGTCTCGCCCTTGATCAGGACGCCGATGGCGACGATGGCGTCGAAGGGCTGGGAGGAGGAGGAGGGGAGGGTCGTCAGGTCCGTGGTGGAGCCGCCGAGGAGGTCGCCGGCCGACCCGCTGCTGCTCTGCGACTGCTGGATCTGGGACGCCGCGTACATTCTTGAAGAAACGAGCGAGTTAGCTGCTATAGGCGAGAAGAAAGACGCAGAGCGGGGGGGGGAGCTCCAGAGGGACAAGCTTACCTCTGGACGGCGATTGGCAGCTCCCACGATCCGGGCACGGACTGCACGACGATATTGGACTCCTTAACGCCACAGCCCAAGAGCTTCTCCTTGGTGCCTTTCAATAGCGGCTCGATAATGGTGGTGTTCCAGCGCGCGTGCACGATGCCGATGCGCAGGCCGCTCCCGTCGTGCTCCTGCGGCGTGGGGCCTTTGAGTGAGTGTGCCATCTTTGCTGTGTATGTAGTAGAATGCTTGCTTCTCCGTTTTAAGAATGATGAGCCGGGCGAATGAGCGGACGTCAGAAAGGCATAAATCTCGGCGGATTGGGGGCAATTGGGTGGGTTAAGAATACTAATGAGCGAGAAATAGTGAGGTATAACAGGTGGATGAGAATGAGAGAGAGAGCCTCTCGTGTAGGTACCTCAGAAGGTTAGTGGCATTATTACGAAGGTGGGCTGAACCGAATGCAGAGGGGCATGACGCAGTTCCGGACAGGGGTATTCGCTGTCCTTTACGGGCCACCTAGGTGAAATCCTAGCTGCCTAGGCGGTTCATCACCTGATCTTCTTACCCGAGCTGCCCCTAGATCTCGCTAACTTGATTTGGGTTTAGGTCTACATTCTAACCTACGACTTACACACTTATACGACTCATAAAGTTGTAAGGAAGGAACAGAACGGAGCCGTAGAGAGAATCGCAATGGAAGGGACAATGAAGGAAGAAAAGTATATTCGTTGGCCTCTAGGCCGCGTCAAGATTTCGGTGCTTTCCGTCGCCACAATCTATTATCACCACTTTCACTTTCTTTCGTTGCCTTCATGTCGAAGACTCTATATGTCTTCAGATCCCTCAAGGGGTATGAGTAGACCCTTATTAATTGTGTCTGGTTCTGATATCAAGATCTGTTCCAACATTCTCCTATTCTCGGCTTAGTTTAATCCTCACCATGTCCAAAATATCTCCTTTACCCGAGGCTACCACCCGGCTCTTGGGCTCTTCCTTAGTTATCATAACTCCAGTCACTCTGGTCAAAGAACTTCTTGACAACTCCATCGATGCCAAAGCTACTTCCATTGAGGTACTTGTCTCTACGGACACGGTTAAGAAAATCGAGGTTCGGGACAATGGCTTAGGTATCCATCCGGACGATTATGACGCACTCGGAAGACGTAGCCATACGAGCAAGCTCAGGAACCTCGACGATTTGAAGACACAATCTAGCAAGACTCTTGGGTTCCGCGGCGAGGCACTGGCGAGCGTGAACTCATTTGCTAAGGTCACCATCACCACTAAGATTGCATCGGAGCCTGTTGCTTCCATCCTCCACATTCTCCCAAATACAGGCGGCGTATCGAAACAGCTTCGCACCTCAGCACCAGTTGGAACTACCGTAAGTATCACAGACCTTTTTGGTCGATTACCGGTTCGAGAGCAAACGGCTATCAAAAACTCGACCAAGACAATAGACATGATACGAGAACTACTCCGTTCTTATGCTATGGCAAGGCCTCAAGTGAGACTCTCATTCAAAGTCTTGCAATCGCCTAAACAGAGCTGGTCGTATTCGCCAAAGCTAGGTGCTGGCGTGAAAGAGGCCGCAATTCAGCTGTTCGGAACAGAGCTCGCAAGTCAGTGCGATGAGAAGATATTCGAGACAGGTGGACCAGTCAGTGAGGACGCCTCGACTAAACATCAGGATCTTCTTCTGAACGATAGGTATGTGTTCGAAGCTTTCATTCCAAAGCCGGGTTCAGACCTCTCCAAGATCTCGAAACATCGTTATTTCTCTATCGATAGTCGTCCAATCGCTGCTAAAAGGGGTACCATGAAGAAGCTGTTAGGCGTCTACAGCGAGCGTTTGAGTATTGCTTTTCGGTCAAGTTCTTCGGCAGCCATTCCCAAAGACTGCTTCATTCGCCTAAACATCAAGTGTCCTCCAGGAAGCTACGATGTGAACATAGAGCCGTCCAAAGACGATATCATATTTTCCGATGAGCAGGCAGTATTAGACGGATTCAGGGACCTGTGCAAAGAAGCATATGTGGTATCCTCTGTCGAGACTCCAGGCTTCCAGTCGGAATCTGAAATTCATCTTCCGCTAGTGGATGAGGACGGCTTGGGGGCACGAGGATCCTTATCCCCTAAGCCCCGGGCCGAGCCTGAGACTCTTAGATCTAAGAACAATAGTCCATCTCGACAGACGCAAATCCAAGTCATATCGGATTCGGAGCTCCTATCCCAATCCCAAGATCAGCGAGCATCCGAAGTTCATCGAGCTCAACCTGGCCAGCTGCAAGAAACATCTCAAGACACATCTAATCCGGGTTCTTCCGCATTCACGCCAATTAATGCGCCTATCTTATCCCCTCAGAACACTCTTGCGTTTACAGGAGCTACGAACCCCGAAGACGTGCCATCGAGCATCGGACCTAATCAATGGAGAGTTGACATGTCAATGGATTACAATGAACGTAGCTACGATAATCCCAAGAAGAAGCGACAACCACCAATTCGGACGGTATTGAATCACCAAGAGGAACTAAACGACGTCGAATCCTCAGCACCGCAAGGTGTGAACCCGTGGATAATCGCTAAAACGAATGCCCCGAAAGGAAAAAGGGCCGCGAGGGAATCATCATTTCAGGAGATCTCGGCCGCCATAGCTTTTGAACCACCAATGACCCCTGACCCTCCTATTCTTCGTCATACTAGAGCAGCGCCGCGGGATCTCGACATCCCAGCCAGCCAGCGACATTTGCAGTCACAAGACAACAACAATCAAACGCGACCTATGTTGCCGGGCGGCCCGTTTCGAAGTCCAATGCCTAGCCCGCAGGGAGTGATGATCAGTTCTCCAGTGCCCTCTACTCTAAAACCCCGGTCCCGTCGTAACTACCTCCCTCCCTGGTCACCACCTTCTTCCGTACCAAGAACTGTGGCTCACAACGAGCGCTTAGATGACTGCAATATAGCTTCGGATGGTATGAAACAGACAACAATCTCGTTCGAGGGTTCCGGAGGTGGTCGTAGGAAGCGTCGAATAGAGAGCGACGGTGAGAATACCCAGCAAGAATGCCTAGGCAAAAAACAACAACTTGAGAAAGAACCAGCGAGACGTAGCCTCAGACGCCGACTTTCACAGCAAAAAGGGCCTTGCCAACAGCTACCATCACACCATGACCATGTGCCCCTAGAGACCCCCCAAGATCAACCCCAAACTCATCCGCGCGCTTCTCAGGACCAAATCGAAGGCTGCTCAGCATCAAGAATAAAGGAGCCTATCCAGACAACTCTGACTACCGATGATCCACGAGCGTACCTCTTGCGCCGGCAAAAGTCAATGGCTACAGAAGAGAAACGGACAGGGTCGAGGAAGATCAGGCGGCTGAAAAGCTCCCTCATGCCCCTAGAGAATATTCCGAAAGGTGACGAGGTCCATTTCTTAGCCGTGGTTGAAGTGGTAAATACTGAGGACTTGCACATCGTTGTAAAGCAAAGTGTGTTGCATGACAAATACATGAAAACAGGAGCTGACGACAATGGTCTCGAAATGACTATTTATGAAGGCCACAAAATCGAAGCGCGCTTAAAGACGATGCTTTGTACACGACAGGGTGAGGCCAACAATTTGGAATCCGAACCGAAAATCAACCTCCGTTCTCTACTGAAGGCCAAGGGAATAGCAGTCCATGCTTAATATGGTGGGCGACACTACGATCGTTGGCGTGGGGCGTTTCTCATGGGAAATTGCCCATGTTTACTCTGCTGATTACTCCTGGGATGGCGAGCACAGCTTTTCTATGAAACAGGTCAAAGTTTAAGCTACGAGATAATACGACATCTCTGGGCTTTCTGACGATGGACTCTATCTGGACGTGCTTGCTATTTGCTATCATGTAAAGGAGACAGTGTTAACACCTCTCTAGTACATAGTCTATAGCTCATGAAAGACAGGCAGTCATACAATAAAGAAGCCAACAATATTAAGCAAACATAGGTGCCTACCTGTAAGTATAGATCTAAATACATTTACCTTCTCTACAAGGGTTCCCTAGGCATGTCCTCTAGACATCCTACTGTATACCGGGTATATAACAGCCGAGTTGCCAAACTCTCTGTACAAGACGAGACAGTAATTAGGCCTCAAGCTAGTTTGATATATAGACGACGCGGCAAGCTTCATTGTTTTAGTGTATCGTGGGGTTCGCTACCCCAGGGGCAGGCGGCCGTGTGCGTCGGCTTCATGATCAGGACCGGGTTCGTCTCTATCAACTTCTCCGACACGGCAGAGGGAATGTTCTCCGATAATGGCGTACGGCTGTCGACCATAGCTCGTTAGGCAGGTAAGGCATCAAGGGATGGGGAAGTACCTATACGATGTGGACGAAATGTAGGAAAGGGGCTATCCGAAAGAGGGCGAGGAGTATGGTTGGAGTTTTCTTTCTTCTCGATTTAAGCCTCGAATTTAGAAACTCTAGTGATGTTTGGATTGGGGATGAAGATGGAGGTGGGATATACGGTGCTAGTGGGCACATACGGGCTCTTTCTGATGTCTTCCATGAACGAAAGTAAAAAAAGGGGTCGGGATGGAAGATGACTACTAGTCAGAAAATACTAGTTGTTATTGATAAAATGTCCTCTAGTCGAGAGTTAGGATTTAGGGGCCATATCCACGGAGCACCGCCGTATGATGTCCTCGAAGGGACTAGAGTGGTCTATGTGAGAAAAGACAGGCTTAAGTCCATACATGCTTACCTACCTAAGGTAGTCTTCTTTACAGAGACTTTAGTCTTTCGAAAAAGAGGTACCTACCTGTCACCTGGGTAAGTAAGCCATACAGAGCTTCAGCTCAGACACGTTCGTCTACCTCAAGTACCTACTTACCTGGTAATGTGGAGGGAACCTGCTGTAATAATGCGAAGCTAGGCGTCTTGTAGATGTTTTTCTTCGGGGCATTCGGGCAAATTGGGGCGTTATCTCGTATTAGAAAGATGCGCCAATACCTAGAAGTGGTAGGCAGGTAGGTATAATTAGAAGACTCTAGAGCTGTAGTTCAATTCTACACCTTCTCTAGACGCATTACGGTCCCCTGGATTTTTTTCCATATAAAAAGGAAAAAAGGTAGAGCTTGAGAATTGTATGGGATATCCATTAAAGGGGTGATTTAACATGAACCCCGTAACTATAATTCTCTAGAGCTAGCATTAAGCAACGTTCGACTTTTCAAATCGAGAGCGCAAGCCTAGCGAGCTGTGGCTGTCGAGTCCAAGACAAGAGCTAACGTTCAAGTACCAATTTTTTCTTCCTGCCACGTGGATGAAGTTCTAGTGTCAGCCTTGTGCTTATTGGCAAATTCCTATACTGTATGTAAGGGGTGGCTATGTTGCGAGAACCAGACTTGAGAAGAAGCCTACTAGATTGTCTAACGTAGAATCAAAACATTCTCCAGAGGACAATACTCGCCGGAAACGCAGGACGACCGTCGGGTCTTATTACTCCAATTAGGCAACAGTATTGGCCCTTGATAGGATGGTTTTATATGTAACGTATCGTGCTTTGTGCTTTGATCACCGTACCATACATACACACGGTCGAGCCCAACGGGACGAGGTGAGATGAAGTTCGGAATACAGTGGGAAGAACCTGCTTTTTCAACGGCGCTAACGCTGTGCCACGTCTGGACACTGGGCGGTTGATCTCGATTGCTCAAGCCTCACACAAACCTTTTGGCTCGTATTTGCATGAAGAATGACGCGTTTCGGATTATAAGCGTTGCGGGCGGTTCTTAAGATCGGCAGTGCCGCCGTCGTAAAATGCGGTTGAAACAGCCGGGACACCGTTGGAGCTGAAGGCTGAGAGGGAACGTTCCTACGGGGAGACAAATGAAAAAGAATTCAACTTTTCTCTCACCTAGGTCCGGGATGGGGACTTCTCGCATAGAACGGCCCTCACTATTAGGACACTACATATTGTAGTACATACATGTAGTAGAGCAATGCGAATCTCGCGTCTGGGGTCCATCTTACCACATGGCATCCCAATGGGCCAAGACCCGGATATGGATCACCGACATGCACCGTTCAGCTACTGGCTGCGAACCTCTGTGGCCCCCCTAAGCCCCCGTAGAGACCCGTATTGCATCGTCCAACGAGAGGCTCTACTCTGCTGCTCGGAACATTTCTTTCGACTTTCGACGGCTGATGGCAGGCCGTTCGAGCTAGACAGCTAGATTCTCTCTAAATACCCCTAGACACCTAGCTCAAGGGGCGGAGGCTGTTGACACGAGCGCGCCACGCTCCGACTAACATGATAGGCTGGCGATCGTGATTAGCTCTGCAAGAGGGATCCCTGCACACCTGGAGCTATTCGGTGACGATACTGAAAATAGTTGCAGACAGGTGAACAGGTGTATGTTGCTGCGATGACCGTCAAGAATAGAAATAAGGAGATTGAACGGCTCGTGTTGTAGGAGATTGGATTCCGTAATGCTGCATGTAACACCTCTCTTTTTACCTGACAGGACCGGCATACGACTGATCAGAAAGGGGAAACTCGTCCCAAGACATTGTGATACGGGAACTCTACCCTTGGTGCTATGTAGAGCTTGTCACTCCCCAAATGATGTTGGCGCGTAACACCCGGCGCACGAGGACACATGAGGATATATTGAATTGGATGCTGATGTCGAGCTCTAGAGCTTTCGGTTGGACAAGGTCCCTGTTATGATCCAAGAAAGCTTCAGTCTCGTACGACGAAACTACCAAGCAATGGTGCTCTTTTCGTCCGCATCGGTATCACAGTTCTATCTAGGTAGTTTATCGCATGATGTACAATATGGATTAGTAGCAGGTCTCTCGCTAGAGGCCCGCGGTCCGGCATATCTGGTATGTCAGGAAAGACAAGGAATGCGGGTGGAAGGATGAAAAGGTTTCAGCTAATAGACGGGTTCGACGGGTAGCCCATACGGTTGGGACTCTATCGTCAATTCCTCCTTTTGTTTCTATAGGCTGCTATAAAGTAGAATGCATAGTAGACATGTAGGTAAGTATGTAGTAGGCTATCTCTCGTTATTCCACTAAGAGGTTAGGTGGTACTGGGGGGGTCGGGTTAGGCCATCATGACTTCATCGACTTCATCGCCGCCGTCTAATTGGTTCGTAATGCCAAAGTCACCTAGCATACATGCATACATGTCCATATGTCTCGTAGCTATGGACAAGAGGTCGTCGGTCATGTTTTATCATATCGCTATCGCCGTCTCTTGTAGTGATGACTTTGTGCTGATGATTAAGAATTAGTGACCAGTCAAGCCTAACAGACAAGCAGCTCTTTTAAAACATTTCATGTTAGTCCCGTAGGTGGTACGAGGTACGTATCCTAGTTCCTGGTCCTGGTCCTTGGGCGCTAATGTAGCAGGATGCGTTGGCGTCTTCTCCATTTTGAGACGGGCTTCAAGGGTCCCTTGGAACTTCCCTGAACTTCCTCTCCACCTATTAACGAAGTTTTTTTTTTCTTATTTTTTCTTTGTTGAACTTTCCACTTTCCAACCTCCAATACTTATTAATGCATAATACATTAGGTACAAGTACATATTTTTGTTGATATACTACGGGAATACAGCGCTGTCGTCACTCGTCACTTTTCATTCGTGTTATCTTGCTATTCCCATTCTCATCACTCGCTTCAATCTTTTAATGAATACTAGCTAGCAAAACCTCGAAACCATAAGCTCCTTGGGCCATTTAGTAAATACAACAGCGCATGCCAAGGATCTTATGTTTCTAGTTGGTAGACGATCAAATACGTTCGCTGTAGGCTAGATTTGGTAACCTCATAATCACCAAGAAACGGACGACGCACTGCCACAACCACGCCCCGAGTGCCCGATATCCCGCTCCCCTTTCTCAAAAAATCCTTCCTTACGAGCTTAGCATCCAATCTTTTTTAATCTGTACCTGTGCCTATACCGTATCTATACCTACATAGTCTTTCCCATACCCCGAAACACGAAACACCTCCTTCTAGGTATACCTATTCGGCACGACTTCCCATCGCTTCCCGTCGCTTTCCATCGCGCGCCTCCGTTCAATTGCGAAAGCTACCAAGTCAGCCAGCTCGGCGAAACCGCTCGCCTCAGCATGATGCGGCCCTAGTGGTCTCGGATCCTTCTTCTGCGTTGAGCCCTGGACGACGCCTTCTCGGAACCGCTTGCCGACGACGAACGATGCGAAATCATACCTCGAGACTTCCCAGTCCTGCTACCCCCTGCTCGAGATACGCCCATGTCGAGTCTGACGGCATTCAAGATGTGTCTTCGGCATATGACCCTTCGCCTCGAAAGATGACCTACACGTGTGGATTCGAGCAAGACACGCTCTCCTTATCATCGTCATGGCCCGCCCCTATCCCAAGCAGACGGAACATCATGAATCGGTTACCTCTTCCCAACCTCGTCCTAGGTTTCTTGGTGGTATGCACTTGGATCCGTACCGCTTCCGCTATAGGGGTAAACTTCGAAAACTGTCTACCGAGTAATTATATCTATTCCAACCAGGAGTCAGATCAAGTCCAGCTCCAGTGGATCCCTGTTTTCGTCGATGCCGTGTTCGACACCCAAAATCCAAGTCACAATTTGAGGGTTACGGTCTGGGGAAATGTCACGGGCCGTGTCGGCACCGATCCGCTGCCACCGCCGGGTTCAGCGAATTGGAGCGATCCCGAACTGGTGCTCAACGGAAAGATTCTAAACGAACCTGACCCGACCGCACCCGTGGCTCAGCGTAAAGTGACGACCTTGCACAATAAAGTCGACGTCTTAACATATGAGCCGTATTTTCTGAATTTGAACTTCTGCGACAGTATCTTGAACGGCTCGTGTCCACTGGGTCCCGTGTTTGATGATAACATTTATTCGTAAGCCGTTCCCGCAGGAAAGGGGTGAAGATGAGAGCGGAGAGGTTGCCCAATTGCTCGTTATATCAGCATGCTGACATTCGTATCTTCACAGAAGCTTAGCCGACAACATTCCACCTTACGGGCTTCCTGCCTTCAACCTAACGAATGACTTTACCTCGACTTATTCCTTCACATCGTTTGCTCCCACTCTCATCATATGGTACGGCGACGCGCAGAAGACTTCGATTGGATGCGTGTCTGCGATCCTCACGCCCGATCTCGGCGGAATCGCGTGGTCTATCAAGTTCCTCCCATTATTCGTCTTGTTATTAGTAGGGTTTGCGACGGCCTTTGCGGGAATCTTCAGTCCGTGGGGTACTAGTGACGTCTTCCACTGGACGTCCAATTTTGGCAGAGACCCCGATCTTCTGCGCCTGGTCACTCCGGGATTCGGAGACTGCCTCCAGTATATTCAGTTCATCGTTCTAACCGGCAGTCTCTCTCTGCAATATCCTGGTTTCTACCAACCTGTCGCGAGCCAAGGTTCGTGGTCCGTGTTGATGTTCAACCAGAGCTTCGTCTCCAAGGCAGAGCCCTTTAAGAACTTGCGGGATGGTATTTACTGGACCAATAGCTCCTACGGCCTCGAGAATACTGCGCAGCTGGACGGCATAGCTCGGGTCGACGATATATGGGCAGGTATGATGATATGGCTACTGGTCATTATCAGTGCTGTGCTTTTCCTGATGCAGCTCGGCTTCTTTGCACGGTGGCTTCTGCGGTACATTAGCCGTGTTCCCGAAGAAGACCTCCGCGCCAAGAACATACCTTTCTCATTGGGCAACATTATTCGCATCGTCTTCAGTTATTTTCTACTTCCTATTGTGGCGCTCTCTACCTTCCAGTTGGTCGTCGCCGTTCGATCTGCGGGCTACCTCGTGGGGCTGGCTGTCGTCACTCTGGCCCTCATCATCGGATTTGCGGTATGGCTCATGTACCTCATCGCAACAACCAAGCCTAGGGCGCACCTGTTTGATGACTTGTCGACCGTACTTCTCTATGGGCCGCTCTACAATACGTTTTCCGACGAGGCAGCCGCGTTCGCGCTGATTCCGATCATACTAACAATCATGCGAGGAATCACCATTGGTGCTGTGCAGCCATCAGGCACCGCACAAATAGTGATACTAGCTGTGTGCGAGGTAATCCAAATTTTGACGATTCATGCTTTCCGACCTTTCCATTCGCCTACTTCTATGAACATGTATCATACAGGGTTCTCGGTAGTCCGCTTCGTGACCGTCATACTAATGATAGCGTTCACACCATCTTTGGGAGTTTCGGAGGGCCGGAAGGGGTGGATTGGCTACGCCATCCTGCTAATACACGCTTGTATCCTTGTTTTTGGTTTCTTCCTAAATGCGCTGCAGACTATTATCGAGGTTATCGCACGCTTATTAGGTGCTGGTGGCGCCGATGTCGACGGGCAGACCAGGGGTGGGCTCTCCAAGATCTTTGGCGCTCGTCAACTACAACGACGTGTGGATCGTGGTGGCCCATCCCGGCAGAGTCAATTAAGTTCTACTGCTATGTTGGGCTCTGACACTCTGACCAAAAGGGGGTATGGCCGAGTGAGAAGCGAATCCGCCGGTAGTATGGGGATCCTCATTAGTCCCCAACACAGAAGCTCTAGTGCTCTAGACGCCCGAAGCGTGGACGCGTACTCGATCCCGCTGGGCAGCGCTGGTGCATTCACCCCCACGACGACGACCCCTGGAGATGCTAGTACCTTCTCCTTCCTGCCGTCCCCGGGGCAAGCCACCCGGCCACAGCCTACGGCGGATCCTTATTACCGGCCTCCACGTGCCCGCCGAGCGACTATTGATGAGATAGGCTCCTCGTCGCTGAATCTCACCCGTGGCTCCTTAGGCAGCATCGACCTATCAAATCAACGACTGAGCCAGCCGGCCGCACTACCTTCTGATGGAGACGACGATTTTCCTGCTCCGGAAAGGATACCCCCGGCGCCGGCCCCGATTCCGGTCCCGGCGCCGGCCCCCGCTCCTGTGCCATACATACCAGTATTCGCACCTAGAACAGACTATTCGACTCGTGAAGTAGATTTTTACTACGGAGTACGTGGTCCAGCATTGAACTCAGAGGGACCCGGGCGTAAATTGGGCACGGGGCCGGCAGATCCCACGAGCCCGGTAGCAACCGCTACGGGATGGCTTAAACGCCTATTTGGTGGCAAGACAAAGGAGAAGGGCAAAGGTTTTGAGGTAGTCCGAAGCGCTAGGATGCCCCCAGCAATGAGGGCGAGAGGCGGCGAGTTTAGTGAGGAACCCCCTGAGGGGATTCCTGTGGCGATGGGCGTACTGCGGAATGGACCTATAGAAAGCGACGACGAGGAAGATACCCCGAGATCAAAGAGGAGCAAGCATATTACCGAGGACAGCGCCCAAGGCGAGTTACTAAACGAAAATAGCGACCCTGAATCGGATGACGAGGCGGACTTGGAGATCACCAAAATATCCAAAGACCCACCGCTTCTACCCGATCTCGATGCTGGCGAAAGCTTCAGGATTCCCAGCAGGATACATTCCAAGGCGAGTAGGCATCCATCGCAAAGGACAGCAAAGGCAGCATCTATTGTCGAGGACGTACCCGTTATACCCGCGGTTCCTAGGAAAAGTTCAAAACGAAATTCTAGCGTGGAGCCGTTGGGTAACAATCGACTTGAACCAGTGCAGTCCGCAGAGACGCTGGTACCCCAGAGGCAGTCTGGCAACTTACAACCCGATGGCGGCCCATCAGCGAGATTACCGTTCGATCGGAGTAATTCACAGAAGCGACTTTCAGTATCCTCCGCAGGGGCGACAGAGGATTCTAGCAACCACCTACCCTCGGCTGAGAGTTCAGAAGATAGACCTACCAGCTACGGCTATGTTCATCAACACAATATCAGCAGAGTTGACCCGGAGCAGGGAGTGGATCTGTTGGGGAGCACTGCAGAGGTGGTAGACGATCCGAGGAAACCTAGCCCCGGCTCGTCAGTGTCAAGGCGATCCCAATAAGCCATCCTACGCTGCTTGTGGTCATCCCATGATTACGTGTAACGAATTTCCTTAGACAGTTGTATGGGATAGGTGTATAGAGTCAAGCCTAGTTTTGACAAAGGGTTATAATTGGGGGACACAGCGAGGCGGTTTGATGCTTTTTCGATTGGGACTTAGCAAGGCGCACAGGATCTGATGACATTATATCTAACCCCCCAGTCCTTGTTTATACTCGTCCAACAGGCTTTTCAGTTAAGCGAAGGCGTACAAAAAAGCGGCGTGGTACAGATAGTATAGGACAAAAGAACAGTACCTACATGTCAGGGGAAGGGCGTACGCATATATAATTGCATGTGAAGGGGTTGGTGACATGCCGAGAATGAGAAGACCAATAATATATATATAATTGAATATAGAAGATACACTTAGTCTTCCGTATCCCCGAGCAGGCCGAGCTGTTCAACGACAACGGACTCCCGATAACGGAGCGGGAACCGGCTTCGGGATGTTTCCGCCCCATCCGCGATATGGCGCCATAGAGCTTTAGAAAAGTGAAAATTGGATATCTAGAGGCTCAAGCCCGAGCTTAGGCTCTGGCTCTGGCTCTGGCTCTGGTCTAAGAATCAGGTGCTTAAGCTATCCGAGCTACCACTTATCGGCGTCCAAGAGCTCCATCCGATATATACATATACTCTACCCCGCCGCCGTATCCAAGTACATCCAAGTACAATGTAAGTAGGTGGATAGCTTTAGGTAGCATTAGTGGAGAGCTACAGTTTTCGACCTTCCTCGAGTGACACTATCTTAAGTGACACATATCCAGTCCTATTCAGTCCCATCTCTATCTTTCAGATAGGCATTACTCTGTTTAACCTTGCCGGGTGTTTTATTGCCGGCCACTACACACCTACGTCCAAGATACACAACATATCTGCCGCGTTAGAGCTTGACTAAGAGTGCATACTTGCAACACATCCTTGTCAAGGGAAGTAGATCAGGCATAGACACCTGACTTGAGAGGAAGAAGAAGAAAAAACGGGATCATGGCAGGAGACGAGAGCAACGGGACCGGCCACGGGCTCTCCGTTCAAGCACCTCTTCAACCGGAGCTCGTCGAGGGCATGGCCCACGAGAACCCTATCGTGACTGATGTCGGCGCTGGTAACGGCGCGACCGACCAAGAGCCGGCAACAGCTGCGGTACTCGCGGCCAGGCTCCGGCATCTCTCGCTATCGGCCCAAACGATCCACGCCGACGACTTTCTGAACTCGCACCAGTCCGTCGCCCCGCCTATGCACGTCTCGACTACGTTCCGGTATAACGACGACCCCGACGAACTGAGGCCGTGGGCCAATATCAACGTAAGTATACATTCGAAAAAGAAAAAAGGAGGAACGAAAAGGAGCAAAGGAAGAGACAGCTGAGAACGTAACTGACCCAAACAGCCCAACAACCCGTACGACTCGCACGTCTACTCGCGGGACACGGCGCCCAACACGACGCGCCTCGAGGCCGTGCTGACGTCGATCCTGCACGGGCCCTCGCTGACGTACAGCTCGGGCCTGTCGGCCTTCCACGCGCTGCTCGTGTTCCTGAACCCGAAGCGCGTCGCCATCGGCGGCGGCTACCACGGCTGCCACGGCGTCATCCAGGTGCTCTCGAAGCTGACGGGCCTGCAGACGGTCGACCTGCTGGACCCGGACTTCGACGCGGCGCTGCAGCCGGGCGACGTCGTGCACGTCGAGACGCCGCTGAACCCGACGGGCGAGGCGCGCGACCTCGCCTTCTACGCCGAGAGGGCGCACCGCCGCGGCTGCTACCTCACCGTGGACGCCACGTTCGCGCCCCCGCCCCTGCTGGAGCCGTTCCGCTGGGGCGCCGACGTCATCATGCACAGCGGCACCAAGTACTTCGGCGGCCACAGCGACATGCTGTGCGGCGTGCTCGCCATCCACCCCAAGCACGCCGGCACCTGGATCCGGGGCCTGCGCGAGGAGCGCCTCGTGCTCGGCTCCGTCATGGGCAGCTTCGAGGGCTGGCTCGGCGTCCGCAGCCTCCGGACGCTCGAGGTGCGGGTCCGGAAGCAGAGCGCCGACGCCGCGGCGCTCGTGGCCTGGCTCGAGGCCTCGCGGAAGGAGGAGGACGCCCCCAGCAGCGTCGTCAGCGAGACGGTGGCCGAAGTACGACACGCGAGCCTACAAGTGACAGAAAAGGGGGAGCGGGAAGAGTGGCTGGCGGAGCAGATGCCCAACGGGTTCGGCCCCGTGTTCGCCGTGTACATGCGGGACGCGGACCTAGCGCGCCGGCTGCCCAGCAAGCTCGCGCTCTTCCACCACGCCACGAGCCTCGGCGGCGTCGAGAGCCTCGTCGAGTGGCGCGCCATGACGGACGCCGGCGTCGACCGCCGCCTCCTCCGGTTCAGCGTCGGGCTCGAGGGGTTCGAGGACCTGCGCGACGACCTCGTGCAGGGGTTCGAGGCCCTGAGGGCCGAGAGGGCCGCGAAGGGCGCGGGGGCTGCTGTCGTCGCGGGTTAGGGCTGGGCTAGGCTAGGCTAGGCGGGTTGGGTAGATGGGTGGGTGAAGAAGGTTGTGGGAGGGAAGATTCGGGGGAGTTACGTTGTAGATGAGGGTATCAGCATATGGTACCTCTACCTCGGTTACCCATTTAGAAGTCAGACTACCTACCTATCCAAGTCCGGACAACTCTCGAGTTTTTCTCCACGATAAATTAATACCGCAGACTTCCATAATCCTAGCAGCGTTTCCGTCGTCTCGAGCTCCCAGAGAACTAACTCATGATTTCCGGTTCACAAAGCTAAGTAGATTACGTCGTTGTCTTTGATTCGTTATTCTAGTATTAGATATTTCATATACAGATCCGTACCGTACCAACGGCTTGATAGGTTAGGTATACAACCTGCCTGCCTGCCTTCCTTCCTTCCTTCTATACATAGGTATAGTGTACAAAAATTCGCTCCGTACGCCGACCAGTGCTCTAATGTCGTCGAATTCATCTTTGGGTGCTCTATCGCAAACCCAGCCCTATTAATAATTGTAGTAGTAGTATGCCACTCTAAGTGACGTAGCAAGCGGGTATGTCTCTGTCAGTGGAGAATCTTTCCCGTCTAATGCTCTCAGAACGCCTTAATATTCTCAGGTGCTTCCTTGTTCGTTTCCGTGTTCCTCTATCTATCCCATCCACGTGTGCTGTTCCCTTTCTGGGAAGAACGACACAGAGGTGGATGTATATGTGTATGCGTGTATACGGCGACAGCCAGCCCGCTCTCAGCGCCGCTGGGCCTCCTCGAGCATCTCGGTGAGGCTCATGACGCGGTAGCCGTCCTTCTTGAGCTGCTTGAGGACGCGCCGCAGCATGGGGGCGGTCCATCCGCGGCGGTCGTGGCAGACGATGATGGCGCCCGGCCGCACCATGCTCAGGACGTGGCGCGCGTTGAGCCAGGCCCAGCTGATCTGCGGGTCGTGCGGGTACACGCTGCCCAGCACCAGCCGGTACCCCAGCCGGTCCACCAGCCGCCGCATCCGGTCGCTGAAGAAGCCCGAGCCCGGCCGGAAGTACTGCGGCGGCATCCGGATATTGCTCTTGCTGCTGCCGTCGCTGTTGGTGTTGCTGCTACTGCTGATCGCCCCCGATAGGTCCGCCGCCGTGTACGCCTCCCGGATCCGCTCGCGCACGGTCTCGATCTGCGCCGTCAGCACGTCGTCCGGCAGCGCGCGCGACGGCTCGTCGTGCATCGCGTGGTTGCCGAGCTCGCTGCCGGAGCGCACGATATCGGCGAGGGTCTCCTCCCGCCCGGGGACCTGGCCGCCGATGACGAAGAAGGTGGCGGTGGCCTCGTGGCCGTTGAGGACCGCCAGGATCTCCTGCGTGTGCTCCGAGGGCGCGTCGTCGATGGTCAGCGCCACGATCTTCTTGTCCGTGCGCACCTCCCACAGCACGTCGGGCCACCGCGCCGCGAAGTAGCCGATCAGCGCCCGCGGCGGCTTGTACACGACGTAGAAGGGCACGAGGAGTAGTAGCACGAGCGCTAGTAGCGCGAGCAGGGTCGTCATCCTCCGGCGTCGCGCGCGCCGCCGCAGCTTGGAGGGCAGGCGGAAGAGCGCGGGCAGGCGCGGCATTGGCTCTTGGGAGGGAAAATATAGGATTTCAGGGCAACATTCGTCTTTTCTTTTCTTTTTTCTCCCCGGTCCGTCGACCCTTAATTAGGTCTCAATCGTCGAATTTAACGTGACACGTTTGTGCAACGCAGAGAGAGAGAGGGGGGGGGGAGGCTCGGACTCGGAAATCGGAACTCGGAACTCGTTTTCTGTCGTCATGCGTGTGCGCGCGTGTGTGTGTATCGCGTGGTGTATCGTTGCTCCTGAATAAGCTGGTAAGGGGGAAGCATTTCTTGAAAAAAGAACGTGTAAAAATGCACCACTACGTCAAAGGTTTAGGAGTTTCAGGGGTTCGACTGGTCATTTTTTAGTGGGCCTAAAATTCAATCTCCCCCGGCTTGCTAATTTTAGTGGCCGCATTCTACGTACATACAACACGCACGTCTTAATGGGTTCCCTGTATTAAAACGTGTAGCCCCTTTACATAAAAATAATAATTGTTATTAGGGGTTTTGGCAAACATCGTGACTCGAAACGTGCGAGTACCAAACCAAACCAAGAATTTTTTAGAAAGCCCGGTGTGACGTAATTTAACAGCACTGAGGTCACTGAGGTCACTGAGGTCAACACCGTCTCACCTAAACAATATCTTATTAATGTTATTAATGTGTTGCCCGCCGGAAACTCCGCTGGAACCCCCGTGTCATTCGACGCCTTGGTCAAGATTGGGAAACCGTATGGTCGACCTTCTCATATATATCATGTGCTTTGCTCATGTATACGCTGTTTCACCTCTCCACATGATCCTGTGTCTCAGAGCCGAGCTGAGCCGCACTGGGACCATGGATCGCCGCAATCTGTTCATGTTTCGAGAGACGGGATGATCTGCCTTACTAAATACCTACACAGGTGTGTCGTAGTTTCACTAATAAGGAAACGGTAACAGATAGAAAACACAACCAAGTTTCTTCACATACATGACCCTTCAGCAATGAACCCGACATCAGTCTCAATCTCGAAGGATCTGATATCCTGGCCAATATCTCTCGGGCCAGCCGCAGATGGGTCAACCACATTCAGCGGCCGGGGTAGTCCGAAATAAAAAGAGCCAAGACCTCAGCTTACTTTTCAGACAACCCTCCAACTGGCTGACCTAGGGGACTTGCGATCTCTTGTGCCAGATAAAGTTCTGATGCTAGAAAGAAGGTGGAAGAAGCCTCTGACGTTATATTCGTAAGCTTGTAAGCTCGGTGTTAGTTGAAGCTCCAATTCCCCCATCACCTGTCCGGACGCTCGGAAACCTCGGCGCTGTCATTCCATACGCCCGCCTTCAGTATGTATCTAGAGAACTACTAGACAGTTCGCCGCTTGTTCTATATTGTCATCCCAGCTACAGGGGCTAGGATGAAGTTGCAAGTTGTTGGCTATATTTCTAGTAGGTTAAGGTCTGCTTGGTATCGGTATCCGTCTCGGTGCTAGTTTAACAGCGGCACCTCCATCAACGCCTGTCGATACATCCGTACTAATCCGAAAGAAGGAGGAGGCTCTTATCAAGAAGCTCTCTCTGTCTCTATGCGGTAAAGGAGGGGTTGTAATGTAACCCGTCTGTAGGTAGCATCCAAGTTGAACTGTGTGCCGTGTGGGGTATGTACAAATGCTTGGTATGATACAACTAGCTACCTTATGTAGCAGTATATCTAGACATATGAGAATATCGCCCTAAAATGCTACGTTAGAAGAACCCAAGAATGATGCTCTTGTTGGGTTCCCATCGAGACCTTTGTTGGCGCATATACATTATCCGGCAACCGAGAGAATTAGCCTGATCGTCCATCGACTACTCTAGATCGTGTTCCATTAAGTATCTACGTTAGATACCTAGCTCCGAGCATATGGCTAGTATTACGCTTTCACCTGTTGTCTCGGACGATTGAAACAGGTCTGGTCACTAGGGGAATCCGATTTAGAACTGCGAGTATTAAGCTCATCGAAATGAATTATCTCATATGCCTCATATGTGCATCTAATGTTCGCTCCGTCGTCTTAGCTAGCTACCTAAAACTTCGTGAAAAATGAGCGGGCGTTGTATCCGTATCAACTGTCAATAATGCCTGCGCTCTTATCTGCTAGCCTAGAGTTGCCTCGTAGACGCAGCAATAACCTCAATCCATCGAGCCTAAAATGATAACAGAAGAAACTGACCGTCAAAGGTCAGGTGAAGAAGTATTTGGGTATTAAGCCACGAATCGCAAATCTGCCTCTCAAACGCCTTGGTGCCCTCTTTCAGCCTAGCCTTGAATGCAATACCAACCTTAACTCCTCATCAGCAGAATCCGTAAATCTGATCGCCGTAGTCGTATACCAAGTCCGTTCTCGTTCGGATGGTTTTGTGCACCGACGCGAGTCAGCTGTTCCAAATATGTACATCGAAATGCCGCAGAAATTGACGTCCCCTCTTCCCCAAAACTTCGGCGCAGAGAATTGGGCGGGATGTGACCTGACTGTGGTCTAGATCCATACGGGCGTTACGCCGGCGGGCTCGGGCTTGAAGAACGTCGTGAAGAGCCCTTGCACCTCGGCCAAGTAATCCTCGGGTCGGAACCGGCAGAGACCTTCGGAAATAAGCTGCTGCTCCTCCTCGTCGATGACCTGCATTTTCTCCTTGACGCCCAATTCCTCCGCGAGCTCTGATACCTGCGCCAACTCGTTACCGAAGGGATGCTGGGTCTCGGAATAGTCGCGACGGAAGGCAGGACGAGCCGGCGGCGGCGACGTGACGATGGTGGGCATGGCGGGCGGAGCAGCTGAAGCCATGGATGGTTTGCGTGAGAAAGAGCCGGATGAGACAGTGGTAGCTGTGGTCGAGGTTGATGACGATCGGGAAAGAGAGTAGCTCGCTTTGGTGGAAACAGACTTGCCAGACTGGTTGGAAAGGCGCGCGAATTTATTTGCCAGGTTGTCCAAGGAGGCCTTCTTAGTGTGAGAAGGCGCTCGCTTAGGAATGCTCGGCGCCTCATTTACGCTGGAAGGCGACTTCTGGCCCGGAGCCGTGAAGTAGCATGAAAGGTGATTGGGTTCCGGCGAGACGGATCGATCAACTGCTGACGGGACGTCAGGACTTGTCGGTGGCGAGGATGCGCTGGTGCGAGGACTGTCCGAAGAATCAGAATCAGATTTGCTGGATTCAGTGGGCGAAGACTCGGATCGCGGAAACAGATCGGGGGCGTTGTATGCAAGCATGTTGGTCGTGTGGGTGAGTTCCATGGGACCCGAGATCTTGTTGCGAACTGAGTAACCTTTAGCGGTAGTATTGCTTCGGTGCGGTATTCCCATATCTTGGGAAGCCTGCTTTCGCCTCGTCGTGAAGGCGCGCGCGAGAGACATGTTGGTTGTGGTATATCGTCTCTTGCTTGCTGATTTGGTATTGGAGATTGTGGTATGCTAAAAAAGCTTCCAGAATATCGAGAAATGCAGAAACAGCTGGGCCCGGCCTGCTCGGATTTATGTCGTGCTACCCAGATGCGGGAATCTGGCTGCAGACTTACTCCTACGTAAGCTGGCAATTAATTCGAAAATCGCGCCCCTACAACTTTCTCCGAACTGCGAAGAAGTGCAACGATCTGCTTCTCAACGCCTCAAAAACTTTGAAGTGGAGGTGATGAATGTAGAATAAGCACCCAAAACTCGTGGGTAGAGTTGAATGGCAGGCGCAAAGTCGGACAATGTGACACTTCTGGGTTGAACGACCTAGAGTGATGGCAGCACACAGTGACTGATCTATTCGGTGCGTGCTAAGATGTCTCTCTTTTGGAAGCGCTCAACTAAATGTTGTGCAGCAGACGATGTTACCCTAATTAGGCAGGTGGACGGTATGGTTGGTTCTGCTGAGTGAACCTGATGTGGTCTTGTGAGATCGCGGGGTTTCCTCAGGTGTATCGTTACGTTAGAGACCAATGGGACCCAAAGGCAACCGAATCTAGTTCGATTGTGAGAATGTAAGGTTGCTGTTGGTTGACAACTGGCTAGGCCTATCGACTTGCAGAAATGTGCTGGCCGTAGCGGGAATAGACAACTGCTTGGATTTTGAAGATCCTCCTTGATAGCTGTTCGGAATTCCTAAACGGTGGTCGAGATGAATAAAAGGTGACCTAAAATTGATTGGAGTCACCGCAATGAAGCGAAATGTGTGTGTGCGACTATCCAAGTCGAGCCCGTCAAGGTTTGTTGAGAGAGATATCAAACTCTCACGATATTCCTTAAATTGGTGGACTGTGAAGGTGTTGCCTTGGTGCGTTCACATAAACGTATTGCCGAAGAATAAAAATTGGTATTTCTCTGATTGGAAAGAGAGATTGTGGTAGTCGGATGACTTGATAAGAAGGGCTTGCTTGTTACGTGCTAGAAGGAAACAGTGAAACAACCAGGTTTACTGATATGGTCAAGGATTGAGTGGTTGAAGACTGAAGACTTTCGTTGTATATCTTGTTAGTGAAAGGAAGGACTGCGCTTGATACCCCAAGAGACTTGGTTAATTCGTAGCCGGCGACAAGTCTTTGGGAGGATCTACAGAAAAACAGGAGTGAGTGAATGGGAAGAATAAGTCCCAGTAAGGATGGGAAAAGTTGGTTGAATGAGTGGAAAAGTGAAGGAGTGCAAGCACTTTGAGATGAAAAGGAACGCGACCAAGAATAATAATAAAGCGCAACCAGGGCCAAAGGGGGGCTTTTCGTGGGTTCGGGACTGACAAGACTGGGGAGAAGAAAAAAAAAGAGCAGAAAGCAGAAAGCAGAAAGACATGGGGAAGGAACCATCCAATCCCATCCCAAAATCTCCACTTACAGGGAGTTGAAGAACTTTGCACGTAAGTACACGCAGGGCAGCGGGTACCTACCTGGCCAGCACATCCTCGCCAAACATCTACTATGGTAAAGGGTTTTCGTTCTTTGATCGATGTATACGCTACCGGTAGATCATGTTCCCACCCTGTTCCTCCTGCTGGGGATATACAGGTACAGGTACCAATGTACAATGGATCGTGAACCGATGCAAGTTCACTTAGTTCACTTAGACCACCGAAAGTACTGTTTAAGCAGGTAGATTCTTTAATGTTTGCTGTCTTTGAGGTATATATCCCCCTTTCTTTTGGCACAGTTCTACATAGTACAGTATTTCCCACCAGTCATTTCTGACATGTACATATAGCTAGGGCAAGACAAGCCGATCGGCAGTGACACTTTATGTGAGCACTCAATATTAAAGACAAGTCACAGCACAGGCACAGGTAGACTATGAGGTAAGTAGAGAAAAAGGACGACTTAAAATCCCTGCAGAGTTCCCTCTATGAGTTTTCGCGCTTCCGCTTGTAGGTTAGTGTAGGTTAGTGTAGAGCGGGGACCCAGTCTAGGCCGAAATCTAATAAGGGACCAGCGGATTGGCCGACCGAACCCCTTACCCCTGGTCCCTAAAAGCTAGGCAGGTTAGTGTATCCGCGAATCAGATGACGAATTCCCTAGAGCGCACACCTTAGCGGTTCGTTGCTTGATTCTCATTAGCCATGGCATCCCGGCCAATGTTTCCCGACTGCTACCTTTTCAACCCTTCACGCCACGCAGGCCACGTCGAACAGAGATAAATCAGCCACCATATGCAGGTACCAAATCTAGACTAGCCAGTAGGATCAGGGCAAACATCTGAAAGAGTAAAAGTCAACTCTTGAATCATCCTCTTATCCTCCCTCATCGTCAAATGCTACCCGATGACATACTTTTTCCCTCGACAGCACAACTCGTCCCGATCCTGCAGCATAAAATTACACCACTACGTAACAGACGTGGCAGTTCCTTTGGCGGCGCCCGCATTCTCGGTTTATTATGAGTCCTGGATTATTATCTATCACTTTGGAAAAGGTGATGGAGCCAGTTTCTGTTTCTATTCTTAAAATATTCCACGTGAGTTGGAGAATCGAACGAAAGAACTCATTATGTACCAGGTATCAATGCGCTCGAACAATGCGCTTGAACAAAGGGTCTGATCGTGTAATTTACCGCGACCATGCACCAGGGCTTTTCTCGTCTTTCCCGCCAATGAACATGGACCAGGGCCAAAGTCGTGATCCACCGAGAAAGAAAAGGTGGGAGAGAGGGCCAGAGGGCGGACTACACAAGGTGTTCGTTGCGCCAATGGGCATCTCATCCCCCTGAGGGACCGAATGATTACCCCTGCTCCTTAGACCACCTCGAATTGATTGCATGGCTTCTGTGCGAGCAAGGCGAGTTTAGGTACTACATAGTATGTAGCCCTGCTGTCGTAAAGACTTGCCCCCTTCGGGCAAGGGAAGAGTTGGAAGAAACAAACGGACCAGGGGGGAAGCGTGCAGTTGAAACCGACGAAGCCATGCAAGGCGTTATTGGCGGACAAATTATCATTGGTTACTTGTTCCCAACCGCCATTGGCTGTGGCTGTTCGGCTGTTTCACATTCAGGTGCTTCTCGTCCAAAAGGCTTCTGATATCCTCTCAAGTTCGTCGCCTAGGTAAGTAGACGGAAGAAACGCCCGTCTAGAGGTCAATTACGAATTATCGGCACATCCAGCGAGACGCCAGTTCCTCCGTGCTCAGCCTCGGAGTGGCCATCGTCGAAGACCGGATGTTAGGCGGTGGAGGTTGTCGTCATCTGTCTTATGTAGTCCCCAAGATAGTACCAAGATAGTAAAAAGATTGAGGGAGCCCAACTTTGCCTCCTCCCTATAGGATATCCAGCAGTCAGCAATTGGTGTGTGTTGGTTTTGCTGCTGTTTCGTGTGACTCGATTAAGCCTCCCTTTCATTAACATGCAGCCAGGGCGAATCGCACATCCTCAACTATCATCTGAAGAAAGGGAAGCACGAAATCGCTAAGAACATCTACGTAATCCCGAAACTAGGTGTTCCTAGAATCGGCCAATACACCTGTAAGCGCTTAGTTAAGGCGGATTCTCGAAACATTGGCGATCGATTTCTCGGTAGTCGTTCAGTTATCTGGTTATCTGATCTAATTAAAAGCCCACGCGATCTGTATGCAGATCTTACCAGACGTACAGCCCCCATCTTCAAGTTACAGTAGGTAGCATCTACATAGTAGGCGGCTGTCAAGTTCGGGCCCCAATGAAGCATAGCAGATATCACCCGCCTTTTCTATTATTACACTTGCCTGGCCGACGGCGCAGCTTACGCATTGAGGCTCATACAAGCTTGCATATAGCCTCTGCGTTTCACTATATAAACCAATCGACCCCAGCATAGCCATCTCCAGTCTTAAAACTTAGAAACAACCTCTATTTAGTTCGCGCAATAAAAGGTCAACTTAGCTAGGCCATTGGATCACAATGCACCCAATCGTGAGATACCGTGCCCCCTAATCCTCATCCATAGATTCGGGTTCGCCGTTTTCAACCTCGTCTTCGACCTCTTCGTCTGAAGAGCTTTCATCCGCCTCAACGCCGATTAGCCTCTCTCGTACCTCTCCCTCGGTCTTGTTTGACATCTTGTGTGCAAACGCCTGGCGCACGGCCGCGTTGGTGCTCGTATCCCACACATGCATCGTTCCTTTGCTTCCAGCTACTGCAAGACGGAAAGCGACCTCAGCGTCGGGGGCGAAGTTTGTCGAAAACACCTTTCCGACGTCCAAGTTACGGGAAACGACCATGGCAGGCCCCGTGGGCTGGATGTTCCAGAGCTTGACCGTCCTGTCAGTCGAACCGGTCGCTATGTATCCTGGTATGTGCTGATTAATGTCAAATGACGACAAGGACTCGTCGTGGGCCTGTAATGTCCACACTGGCTTGCTCGCAGAGGGATTTGGCGGCGCATTTCGGATATCATGATAATGTATTATTCCATTTTCTGTCGACACGTAGAAAAAGTTAGGATCGTGCGGGTCCCATCTGACGTTCTCAACATCGCTTTCTACTCCCCATCGTGGAGCATTGGCCTCAGGGGCTCGCATGTCTGCCGCAACTATGGTTCGGTCGTAGCTACCACTTAACAGCACTGTCGACTCGACGGCATGCCATGCCAATGAGCAAACCTTGTCCGTATGATACGAGTAGGACTTAGCGCACGTTGTCGTGTGCAGATCCCATAGCTTCACCGTCTTGTCCGCCGATGCGGAGGCTAGGAGGTTTCGGTGTTTCCTATTGGCGGCAAGGGACAGAACCGCATCAACGTGGTAGTTGTCGTTTGCTTTCTTCGCCTTCTTTCTCTTTTTCTTCTTTCCCTCCCCTTGGGGGTTACCTCCCTGGCCCAAGATTGCGTTTGGATACATGCAATCTATGGTATCCAAGTCCCAAACCTCGATGTCGGGATCCATTGTACCAATTGCGACGAAGTTGGCAACCGAGTCCTTTTCCACATTGTTTTTTGAAACGGGAATATCTAGCCATTCGACGCAAAGGGGTATCGCTGGAAGCATAATGTCATGGTGGACATAGAGGTTGTCCGCTTCGTCTTCGTATACGTAGACCTCGAGATGCGCAAGCTCATCCTCGACCTTGGCGGCTAGTAGGAGATTGTCCGTCGCTAGGATTTGGAGTTCTTCCCTGTCCTCGTCCTCCTCATCTTCGCCGTCTGGTATTGTAATGTACGGGTCGTCTTTATTGGATTCGTAGTATGCCAGAGACTTAATGTTTCCAAACATATCCATTCTCTGACCCTCAGCCTCTCCCTCGTCATCGTCATAGTCTTCTAGGTTGTACTTTTTTAGGTCCGCATCGTCCAGGTCAACGCTTTTAATAATAATTAGTAGCTAGTTGGAATTAAAAGGGAAGTAGTACTTACTCTTCTGCTTCGCCATCCTGCGCTGCTGTCTTGTTATCTGAACCACCAGCAGGCTTCTCACCGTTCGCTCCATTCGTATCGTTCGTGCTGTTCTCTTCTTCTTGCGCTTCTTGTAGATCTTCGTTTGCGTCGTCTAGTTGTAGCTTAGCTAGGGCAGCTATCCTCTCGAATTCGGACTCGTCGAAATTATATTTTGCTGGGAACGGCGCTG
This sequence comes from Hypoxylon rubiginosum, assembly GCA_902806565.1. NCBI lineage: Eukaryota > Fungi > Ascomycota > Sordariomycetes > Xylariales > Hypoxylaceae > Hypoxylon > Hypoxylon rubiginosum. The sequence goes on along the minus strand of CADCXA010000016.1, from coordinate 1,014,093 downwards.
CGAAGCCTCGCGGTACCCAAGCGGAAGTAGTAATCATAGACGACATGGCTACGTACTGGCGACTCGACTCAACTCGACCTGATGATAGGGAATTGTTAAGAACCTGAACCCCGCCAACTTTTATAATGCACAAAAATTGAAGACAAAATTTTAGCGGGGCGAATGAATATCGATAAAGATAAGAATAAGGATAAGAAAATATGGAGCCACGACGGTGCAGTTCCCAACCTTTCGCGCCAAAACGCCAAGCAGCCTTCACTTTTATTTTCTTCTTGTTTTTGCTCGGTAAGCCGACATTATCGGCTACAACCTTGGCTAGTCTCCTGAAGCTTCCTGGGTGAAATATTCGAAATGGATCGGGATCGGGAGGATGGAGCATTTAGCCCCAAAAGGCGCAAGCTAGAATTCAACCCTTTACGGTCTGACGATCGCTACTCGTCTCTTCCAAACCGCAGTCATTCATCTCGCCCGCGTAGCCGATTTCAAAATGGCTCCGACTCTCGCGCTTCCACTCCCCGCGCTCAATCTACCTACCCTGCGACTCCTAAGCAGCATGAATTTGACGGCCCGGAGCCGTCAGTAACTGCCGAGGACCAGAATGCCCTCGACCGTGATTGGTATACCGGCGACGAAACTGGTGTCCATACCTTTGGCGATGACTCGCATAACCCTTTTGGGTCGTACGACACATCTTGGGTCGAACAGCAGCAGCGGGAGGCTGACATGATCGAGAAGAAGGCTGGGAAACACATGAATGCGCGTCAACTCCAAAGGCAAAAGGATAATGATGCCTGGGAAACAAATCGAATGCTCACATCTGGTGTTGCGCAACGGCGGGGCTTAGGAGATGATTTCGAAGACGAGAACGAGGGAACCCGCATTCATCTACTCATCCACGATCTAAAGCCTCCATTTCTGGATGGACGGACTGTGTTTACCAAACAGTTAGAACCCGTTCCGGCTGTTCGAGATTACCAGAGCGACATGGCCGTATTCAGTCGTAAAGGGAGTCGCGTAGTGAAGGAGAGGCGACAGCAGAGGGAACGGCAGCGACAAGCCCAAGAGGCAACCAACATGGCCGGTACTGCGCTTGGAAACCTTATGGGTATCAAGGAGGATGAGGGTGATAGCGCATTGCCGATAGCCACAGAGGACGACGCGTCGAAGTCCGGAGGAAACAAGTTCAGCGAGCATATGAAAAAGAATGAAGGGTCGAGTGCATTCAGCCAGAGCAAGACGTTGAAGGAGCAAAGAGAGTTTCTGCCCGCGTTTGCAGTGCGAGAAGATCTACTCAGGGTCATCAGGGACAACCAAGTTGTTATCGTGGTTGGTGAGACGGGCTCAGGAAAGACAACGCAGCTCACGCAGTTTCTATACGAAGACGGTTACGGGAAACAGGGCATGATAGGCTGTACACAACCCCGACGAGTAGCCGCCATGAGCGTAGCAAAGCGAGTAGCTGAGGAAATGGAGGTGAAGCTGGGTAGCACGGTTGGTTATGCTATTCGATTCGAAGATTGCACTAGTAAGGACACCGTCATCAAATACATGACCGACGGTGTTTTACTCCGAGAGTCGCTCAACGAGAGGGACTTGGATCGATACTCGTGCGTTATTATGGACGAGGCCCACGAACGAGCGCTCAACACGGACGTGTTGATGGGATTGTTTAATAAGATATTACAGCGTCGAAGGGATCTGAAACTTATTGTCACTTCAGCTACCATGAACTCGAAGCGGTTCTCCGACTTCTTCGGCGGAGCCCCCGAGTTCACTATCCCTGGCCGAACTTTCCCCGTCGATATCATGTTCCATCGGTCGCCGGTCGAGGATTATGTTGATCAGGCCGTTCAACAGGTGCTTGCGATCCACGTATCAATGGGTGCTGGCGACATATTGGTGTTTATGACGGGGCAAGAAGATATCGAGTGTACTTGTGAACTAGTGCGAGAACGCCTAGATGCATTAAACGACCCGCCGAAGCTCAGTATTTTACCGATCTATAGTCAAATGCCCGCAGATCTCCAATCCAAGATCTTCGACAGAGCAGCGCCAGGGGTGCGAAAGTGTATCGTGGCTACGAACATCGCAGAGACTAGTTTAACTGTCGACGGTATCATGTACGTGGTGGACGCAGGGTATTCAAAACTGAAGGTGTATAACCCCAGAATGGGCATGGACACTCTGCAGATTACCCCTATCTCGCAAGCGAACGGTGGCCAGCGTGCAGGCCGTGCAGGTCGAACTGGCCCCGGTAAGGCTTTCCGCCTGTACACCGAGAAGGCATTCAAGGACGAACTATACATTCAAACTATTCCCGAAATTCAAAGGACTAACCTTAGCAATACGGTGCTGCTGCTCAAATCTCTAGGCGTCCGAGATTTGCTGGATTTTGATTTTATGGATCCGCCGCCGCAAGATACTATAACCACCTCTCTCTTCGACCTCTGGGCATTGGGCGCATTGGACAATCTCGGAGAGCTAACAGATCTAGGCTCTAAGATGAACGCTTTCCCCATGGACCCATCTCTAGCAAAGCTACTTATCATGTCTGAGGAATACGGGTGTAGCGAGGAGATGGTAACTATCGTCTCGATGCTGTCTGTCCCTAATGTGTTTTACCGCCCAAAGGAGCGGCAAGAGGAGTCTGATGCCGCGCGTGAGAAGTTCTTCGTTCCGGAGTCCGATCACCTAACCTATCTCCACGTCTTTTCGCAATGGAGATCTAACGGCCATTCGGACGGCTGGTGCACGCGTCATTTCTTGCATCCGAAGTCTCTCCGTAGGGCAAAAGAAATCAGAGACCAGCTTCTCGATATTATGAAGATGCAAAAGATGCAGATGATCAGCTGCGGCACGGATTGGGATATCATCCGGAAATGCATCTGTTCCGGCTACTACCACCAAGCCGCCAAAGTCAAGGGCATCGGAGAATATATCAATCTGCGCACCTCGGTCACGGTCCAACTTCATCCCACCAGTGCCCTGTACGGTCTCGGCTTTCTGCCAGATTATGTGGTCTACCACGAGCTGATTCTTACTTCGAAAGAGTACATGTCCACGGTGACATCAGTCGATCCTCATTGGCTTGCAGAGCTGGGTGGTGTGTTCTACTCTATAAAAGAGAAGGGTTACTCGGCTCGAGAAAAGCGAATTACAGAGACCGAGTTCAACCGCAGGATGGAGATCGAGGCGAAGATGGCAGAAGACAAGCGGCGATACGAAGAGCAGAAGATACAGGAAGAAGAGAGGGCAGCTAAGAAGCCCGCTGGAGTCGATAAGAGGAAGAAGATTGTCCAATCGGGAGTTGTAAAGAAGCCTGTCATCAAGAGGAAAGGCAGGGGATTTTAGAATGTTGTTGACAATATGAGGATACCATTATCTAGGCGGCATCGGCGCATCGAATTTTACGGAATACAGCTTTTGTGAATACAGTCCAGCATGCGTGGTCCTCATCCTCTCTATCTTCGCACCTCGAACTGAGCTTCTCCGTCCAGCACATCTCGGGATTCTTGGTCTAGTCTGACGACGTGCGCATGTGTCGGGCCATTGTCGAGTTCCTTGAGGAATGACTTGATAGAGTTCTCTTCTCCTTGGGCCTCTCCCTCAACCTGGATGGTGTAAGTACCTCATACGCTTTTTACAGAGGGATGAGAAGGATATGGAAGCCAATTAAACTGTATTGAGCTCGAGTAAAGTAGAAGAAATAGAAATGAGTGTTGCTTACTTTTCCATTCTCAGTATTCCGACACCATCCGGTGACGCTGTGTTCTGCCGCTTTCTTCTTTGTGAAGTATCGGTAGTTGACGCCTATCAATTAGAGTGACGTCAGTCTTTCAAGTCCTCTACTAGTTGAAGTACAACGGTAGAGTCCGTACCTTGAACTCGGCCGTGAGCTAGAAAGTAGACCTAAGATCTTGTGAGATACTACGCCGATACTACGCATATTTGAAGTCATAATACCACTTACTCTTTGCGACGACATATCGTAGTATTTTGTGGTGTAGGAGATCGCATGCAAGATGATGGATAGGAAATGCGATATGCAGGGTAGCTTCAGCACGATGACGAACTAGAGCTTTTATCAAGGTGGGGACAAAGGCTAGCGGCAGATTATCGGATATTGTAAATGCCGACGAGAGCCAAAGCGCTCGCGTCAGCATCAAACGTTCGTACCTCAATGTACTATTTACATACCCATGACATGACATCCCATCCACAAGACGACCACCGATCATAGAAACGCATTCCATACTAGGCCTACACTGCCTGCTCAACTCTGCTAGTAGACAGTAGCCATGGAATCTACAGCATCGGAGGCGACACCCGAACCTCAAGTCGTCTTTCGAGGGAAGAAGAGAAAGACGTACAGGCAACGAACGGAACCCATCGGCGACAACGATGACTTGAAAGCCGTAGTGGAATCGCCATCGCAAGACACATTAGCCCCCGCGGCTCCTAAGAATGCAAATAGCGCCTCGCCGGCGCCAATTCCAATTGAGGACTCAGCGGAGGAAGAGACGGGATTATCGGTCGCCGAAGTTCTACGATTGCGAAATGCGCGAAAGTCGCGACTAGGCGGTGTCAAGTTCGGCGCGGGCAATAACGCCTCCGGCGACTCTGCCGCTGATGGAGGTGACGCCCTCGACGAATTAACCCTAATGATACGCGAGGAGGAAAGCAAAGCGATGGACGTCGCCGCCGGCGTGAAGAGCCGCTTTGCGCCGCAGACGGGGTTGGCGGCGGAAATCGTGAACAAGCATATGTGAGTTTCGCCTCGCCTTCCCGTAATATAACCTCTTACCTACCGCTATAACCCGTGGTGCTGTGCGGCTGCTGATGGAGCAAGGGAGGAATATATAGAAGCGCAACTAGCCAGGCGACACAACGCGATCGCGTCCTCTTCTTCTTCCACCGCTGCTGCCCGTGGCGACCGATCGTCTAGCCAGGAGCTGCGCGGCATAGGATCGATGACGATGACGACGACACTACCGAAGCCCCAGCAGCGCAACAGGGCCCTGCAGGGCCAGCTCGCGGAGGTCGACCTCGGCGACGAGGCGCGCAGCCGCAACGAGGCGCTGACGGAGCGCGCCCGCCGCAGGCTGCAGGGCGAGGCGGTCGAGGACGAGGAGGACCAGGCCGGCCGGCCGAGGAAGGTCCGGATCGGCAAGGACGGCAAGCCGTGGCGGTCGCGGAACAGGAGGAACAGCGACGACGTCAGGAGGGACCAGCTGGTCGAGGAGATCCTTCGAGAAAACAGACGTGAGCCTTTTTCCCCTATTTTCTTCTTCAGCCTACCCATACTCTTTGCGATACTTTTGTGACAGGCCGGCACTAACAACACGAACAGTGGACGTATACGAGACGCCCACGCCCCCTCCCGGGGCGAGCACGTCGGCCGCGGCCGAGGGCGCGGGCGCGGACCAGCAAGGGGGGGCGGCGGCGGACGAGCGGATCGCGGAGGAGTTCCGGCGCGAGTTCATGGACGCCATGGCCGAGCGGTACCAGAAGCGGAAGAAGCCGGCGACCAACGCGCCCCCGGGGGGCGCCAAGGGGGCCGCCAAGGACGACGAGGTCCTCAAGGGCCCCAAGCTCGGCGGCAGCCGCAACGTGCGCGCCGCCATGCGCAACATACTGCTCGAGAAGGCCAAGGAGGCCAAGAGACCGCGGTGAACGGACAAACAATAACGACAACAAGGCGGTCCGCCTCGTCTCCTAAGGTATTTGCATTACGAGGCGGTAGCATACCCCAGTTCGAAGGTTACTTCTATTGTATATCGTCGTATCAAACTCAGAATGGATAAGCCCGAGAGGCGCTTCGTTCTCTAGCTACCTAGGTACTTACTGCCTAACATATGCACATCTGGAGCTTCTGGTTTGTTAATGAATCACCAGACGACGTTGAATACACGCATATTTCTTCCTTTTTCTTCTTCTCGTTCTCCGACGTCATGATCTGCTGCTACCCGAGACCTGCCTTAGTCCGCCACCCCATGCCACTTGTTCCAACCTACCTTGTCTGCCATTGCTCGTAGCTTTTAGGTTTTATGGGACGAAGTCCAGAGATGGAGGTAAAGAGTCGTAGCCGAGTTCGAAATGCCTTTGAAATACCTTTATATACGATTATTCGCGCCACACACATGAACTAATCGCGAATCAAAGTATATCATGAAGCTCGGTTGGAAAAGGAGTTGACCGCCGGTTTCTATCGCATCGCCTAGCTCATTTTTCAGCACCCGTACTGTCGTAGACTGCGCTTGGAACCAGAAATATATCGATATCTTGACTATAATATAGTCTATAGACTAGGACGCGATCTATATAAAACGTTTGAAGCATACCAAATGCCGGAGGCGATCGTGTTGCCGTTTTGCCCCTTGGTGCACAGAGCCGGGCTATGTAAGAGAAAAAAAAAAAGTATAACGTAGTGTTCATGATGGCATCGCTGTAACGTTCATTTCAACCCTGGGACTCCCCTATTCCCTTGTCCCCTTTCAATTCCGGAATCACAACGTCAAGGTCCCAGCCAGCCCTGCATTTCAGCAGGAGTCTTGCAGCCGTAAAAAATAAAAAAAAGACAAATCATCCCAGACCGAAAAGCGCCAGGCGGTATCTCCTTTCCTTAATAAAAAGGGGTTGAAAGGGCTACCAGGCACTAAAACAAGCCTTGCCCCCTATAATATAACTCCGGTGAAATCAGATCTTCCCTGTAGCCTCAGAGGAAGTGCGATATAAGAAAGCGGCCAGCGGTAGGTATCGCCCCTTCAAGGGAGAGAACAAAAAGGAACGCGGTGTTGAAAATGATCGATACTAAATGCAAAACGCTCCCGATGCCTAGTCCCAAATACGCCAATCCTATACGTTATGCGAGGTCTTCGTTGTTGTGGCTTACGAGCCACCTCGTTGTATCCCTGGAACAGGGGTTGTGCTATTGTTAATGGTTGCCAGATCTATTTAGCTTCAACCGAGAAAATGCCTGAATGATCGATCCACTTGCTGATCTAGCTTTTTCATCGAGGCTGCGGCCCGGCGTTTGACAGGTATCAGATGGTTTACGAGTGTCCGAAGGCCGGCATATGGTGACGTCTATATATGCTAGGGAGGGTAATAAATGTTGGTAACGTGAAAATTCGGGATGGCAGATGGCGGCATCTTTGACCTGGGTCGCCGTAGAACTAGGCCTTATGAGGTCCAGAGGTCTCATCTGATGTCCAGCTGGAAAGGTTTGAACCTGCCGCCTATAGTGGCACAGCGCGGACATTTTCGACGGGCTCCTTGCTCCTCCATTAATATGTTGACGCAATCTCGACATAATCCACAAATGCACTCCGTGCATGCATAGGATTCCCGTAGTTTCGACGCCCTTTGGCACGCGGCACAATAGATATAAACTTCTTGGGACGAGTAACCTGGTGACGAGTCTGAAAGTCCAGATGCTCCAATGTGGAAGTTGTCTCCGCTTTCGCCACTCTCGACGGAGGGAAAAGGTTCGGGGATCTCTTGGGCAAAGGACGGTGGAGTAAGAGCTTGTTGCAGAGGAGAAGCTTGGTAGCCTTGGAAATGCTGATGGGGAAATGGGGGCAAGGAGGCGCGGTGTATTGATATGGGAGATTGGGGAACCTGGGAGGTTAGAGAAGGGAAATAATTGTGCCGGGCACGACTTACAGGAGTTCTGTCTTCGTCGATGTCTTCTGTAGCCGAGGCTGCGGCATCAATAAGGTCTTCCCATCTTTTGCCATAGTCGGCTGTGGGTTCGACGGAATGTGCCTTACGGTCTATTCCGCCTGGTTTAAGACGTTCGTCATTCTGAATCCTTCGGAGCCAATCTGCTGCCGACCCTCTAGATTTCTGTTTTTTATGGCCACGCTTAGTGATAGATTGCTTTCTAGGCCGGTTAGGGCCAAGCGGTCGCTGGAGCGGTGGGAGGGTTGACGACCGACCCGGAGGTGAATTTGAGAGTATTGACGGGAGTAAGTCCCTGCGTGGTGCAGAATTTAAAGAAGGGAACGGTTCACTAGTTGGTTCATTTCCCATATGTATTGGTGGCAATTCAATTGTGCTCCGTGGTATTCTTCGAACGTCGTTGTCGGACTGCCAACCCTACAAGACCAGCGTTAGAATCATTAGAGAGCCAATGGATATAACATAAGAGTGCTTATTTACTGATTCGTGATCCCAATCCGGCTCGAATTTGTGCTGGCCACCCAGCTGGGCGAGAGCGGCGGCGGCACTGGCGGCGGGTAGCAGCGAGCCTCCGGGGTACTCGTCGTTCATTCTAGGCGTACCGGGAGCACTCGAATCGTCTCGGGGATATACATGGCGTTCATGCGGGTAGCCTTTGTTCGGGTCGAGGTTTGCCTGCAGTGGACCGGTAGAATTCTGGACCTGGGATCGATCCGAAGGGGGGGTATTAATCATGAGCAAGAAGCTCTCCTCGGTCGCAGGGAGCTTCGAGATGTAATGTTCAGGATGCGCCCGTCGAATATGCTCCTGCATCGAGCGATATCTTTTTTCCTGTTCATCCAAACAAGAGGGTCAGACTCGGGTATTTCTTTTGCGTTGCAAAGCTCCCATATCATGGAACGAATACAGCTTCTTCATCCTGTCGTCTTTCGTAGGCGGGCGAAGGGGGGACGGAGCACGGGGAGATAAGACTTACACCAATGCAGCGCTTCCGACAGCTGGAGCCATCCTGGTTTCGCAAAGGGCATACGACTTCATTGTTAGAGTCGGTAATAGAGAACGACGACGTTAGGGAAGATCGAGGCGGCATCTTGACCTAATCAACCCCGCCATTTACTGGTCGGGAATCCAAGGCGGGGGGATTTCGCAAGATCGATAGGAGGGTGGTTGGCGATAAGACGATAGCGATCAATTGACGATAATGTTCAAGTCTAGGTATGAAGCTGAAGCTGAAGCTCGGGCATTCGACCGTGGAATTTGTTACCTATAGGATGATGGCAGCTCTACCAAGGTAGCTCCAAGCTCCTACCCAGGTGTTACATGAGGTGTTTCGAAGAGCGTTCGTGGGTGTTGGCGGAGGAAGAGGAAGGACTGGGACTGGGACTGCAACTGGGACTGGGACTGGGAGGGTGGCCTTATTGGGAGGGAGGGGGGGGGAGGGTAGCTGAAAGCAGCAGTACTGGAATTTCCAGCTTTAGATAGCCCAGATAGACCAGTTAGCCCGGTTCGGTAGACAAGACAGGGTACATATAAAGGGTAGGTAGGGTGAGGGTGCGGGTGTGGCCACAAGTTCAAGAGGTCAGGGTGTAAAGTTACTCCACACCATTGAGAAGCTTAAGTACCTAGGTATTGTAGGCCCGTAGTGCTTGTAGGTAGTGTATATGTATTATACAAGTATATTGTAGGTAGGATGTATGTATATATGTAGGTATATGTATGTAGTATATAAAGGCAATACTAATATCTAAAGTATATCTGAAGCGAAGCAATAAGATGGCGTAATGCTAACAAAGAACTGCTCCGGACAGGGTAGATTAAACTTGGAAAGCTTTGACATCACAGAAGGGGAAGAACCGAGCACAGACGGAAGCTGTCAAAGACAGGTATTGAACCCATTACAAGCTTGTGCGACAAGCTAAACCGAGGACATAAAGGGAAAAAAGGGGGGGCCGTCTCATTGGCCCCGTTCCGTCTATTTTCCATTTACCATTTACCACATGCACTTGATTTGATACGTTAGGTACCTTAGGTACCAGGTAACGAACCGACCAAGCTTCCTTTCTGACTCGATCGAAGATCGGCTCCGACGGCTGGCAATGGCTATGGCTATTTGAAGAAGAAAAAAATAACAGGGTGGGGTGTATGATGGGCGGGAGGCGAAGAGAATAAATATATAAATAAATAAAAAACAATAAAGGAGAAGAGCCGATGACACAAGGTATGCCCGGTAGTAACAAAATCTCAAAAAGGATCATTCGTTTTTTTGGAGGTTGAATTATGAGCGTCGTGAGAGCTCTAGATCTGATCTAAGCTAGCTCCCCCTGGAATCTGACGCTGCAAGCTTCTCACCTCGATGAAGTAATCTTAGGTGACGAATGCTGCATTCCTCTTTGCCTCTTCGCGCAGTTTTTGCACCAGTACCGGGCTTTGGATCCTTGGGTGATAGGATGGGATGGATTTGATGTGACCTCACACCTCATTAGCATACCTCCCTACCTCCTATGGAGAAGGAAAAGCAAGCAAGCAGGCTAGCTAGCAGGACAGGCAAGCAAAGTAGCCTTTCCCACAAGACATCCAGGATGCATATTGACCCGCAGTAGCAGCAGCAGCAGCAGCAGCAGCAAGCTTCGAGGGGCGAGGGGTTCTGCAGGTGGGTAAGGTGGGTGCACTGATGAATCCACTCCCTTATTTCTGACCGTCAACTGAACCTAAAGAGAGCTCTCGCATTGGTCAAAACTGAAGCTTGGGGGAGGCAATACGGTAGGTACTTGTACGATAAGTGGAGTCTGCGAGTGGAGGAAGAGGAGGAGAAGGAGAAGGCTTGAGAGAATGGCGGGGCATAGAAAGACACTGTCGGGTAGCCAGGTAGGTACCTGAGTACCTAGTAGCATGGCGGCTTGGTTTCATTATCAAGAGCTCCCCCCCTCCCCCTATCCCCTATCCCCTTCTCCCCCTCTCTCACATGCATGTCGCATGCTGTCTCTGCTGCTCTGTCGCACACACAGACACATCAACCCTCGTTCTTCGTCAGCTCGAGAAGCCCGGAGCTGTTCACGGGTGTGTGTGGTCGTTCCAGTCGGCGTAAGGATAAAAAAGGATTCCGTGGTTCAAGCTCCTCTTCCTCAGCTTGATGACATCAGATGTGAGACTTCAGCTCCCACTTTGCCGCCCTGCCACCGTTCCTCCCATCGCTTCTTCGATTGCGGATAGGTTCCTTTTTGATACATTTGACACATTTCATTCTGGACAAAGCCGGATTCTCCTAATTGGGTATATCTGTATGGGGGATAGGACATGGGTTGCGCCGTGCGATAGCTACCCAATCTCTTTCTTTGTCAATGCAACTCGCAAGCAACAAGAAAATAAAGCTCCCCATCTCCATCTCCATCCCCATCCTGGTCAGTCGCCGTATAGCTGGGCTACTAGGCTAGATTGTGAGAAGCACTGCCGTTACTCGGACTCCCACTCGGGAGGCTGGGCCGACGATACCAACTCATCCGTTTGGATAGGTTCTTTAATGTGAAATTGTCGCTTAAGGAGGGAGCTGAACTCGTGTTGGTCTGTTAGGCAAGTTGGTCCGTAGTTGAACCACACAAATGGATTACTTTGTTCTTTGTTAAGGGTGAATAGAAGACGGCGCGGCATCTTATCCATATGCGCAGTCAGCCAAGCCCCTTATGTACCTACCCACGTACTATTCAAGTACCGCCTCTTGGTAGCCGAACTGTTCTATGGGGAGCATTAAACGTTCTATATTTTCTTCTTCTTCTTTCTTTCTTTCTATTGCCTACATCCTCTTCCGAATCATTAGAGGCTAAGAAATGTCTTCTGTAGCGATTGCTACCTACATATGTTTGTTTCATACACGATGGCTTTATAGGGAAGCCAAGATATATTTGCAGCTACCTATCTGAGTTGTGCCACTGCTGATCTCAGATATCACTTGGGGCTTGGGAATTGACGAATCCTTTTCCGCTTTCACCTACATACATGTACCTACATAAATACCAGTATGTCGGTACGTAGCTGTACGCTCTGCAGCTCTGCCCCTCGCAATTGGAGACTCACAACTAGAAGAAATGACGAAGACACACCTGCATATACCCGCATTGCCAGTGCTATAAAGACTCGTCCCAGCCAGTTCTCGACGACGAAATTTACTATGCCAGCTTGTAGGGCTCGTCACTGCCCAGCTCCGTCCAGTCTAACATGAAGTTATGACAGCAGCAGGTCCCGAGTGACTGATTCTGGTCCTTGTCAGGTTAAATATTCTTCAATTTTGGGAACGGACCTTATAGCTGACACGGCAATACATATAGAATCAAGCTAGGCATCACGCTGTGATCCTTGATACCTAGTAGCGGCATCAGCCAAATTCTTTTGTCCGCTTCCAGTCTTCGCTACTCATATGCTCGATTGTCTGTTCGTCTAAATCCCACTTTCAGGAGAAAGTTAGCGGCCATTGTAAGCTTCGGGGGCCTTTTCTTTCTCACGAATTTGCGGGTATTCTCTCAACGTCCTTCCTTTTTGGGGCTCATGACTGAAGTACTGCCTGAGCTAGAATCGCCAAATAGCGATAGCTGTTACGATTGTACCGACAATTATAACCCATCTGATCAAGCCCCGTTTCACTTGCTCTCTCGCAAAAGACTCCATCCCGGCTCTCTCGTTGATTTGGGGAAACTCGATGCCCTTAGGCACTTCACATCCCAGCGCCTTACACAAAGGCTCCCATCCATCTCGGACATCGAAGAACACGAGCTTCTCAGGCGGCACGACTTCTCGCAGGTGCTGAATATGACGATCCCAGACCTGTGTACCTACGTGCTTGGTTGGTTTGCCGGACGTGTGGTACAGTTCTGCCCATCTCCCGGCAGCAAGGGCTTCCAGATAACGAGGGAAGTACCTCATCGGCGACAAGGGGAAGAGAATGACCTTCAAGTGCCACTGCAAGCTAGCCGTGGCGATGGCATCGACAGACTTGTCCCAGGCTTCCGTATTTCGCACGGTGCAAATCACCTTTGCGTCAGGATACAATCGCATCAGTTCGGGGACGAAGCAGAACCCGGGTGCGCTCGTGATCGCTACATAGTCGTCTGTAAGAGCAGAAATACGACTCAAAACGAACTTCTCGTCATCAGGTGAGCGAATCGGCGTATGCTCTAATACAGATATCCAAGTCTTCAAGTTTAAGCTTGAGCCTTTGCAGTTCTGCGTTCCTCCATGATAGACGGGCCCCTGGAGAAGAATTTCGAGCGCTTTGCTGAACGACGCTGTGCCGGTTCGCGGTAGACCGGCTCCTATGACCTGCAGCTTAGTTCCGGGCTGCGGCTTCGACGCTTCTTGACCCATCGTGGACTGAAACTGTCGGAGAACTGAGAACTAATTTTAACTATCGACTTCAGCTAGACAATAGCGAGGTGTCTATCTAGGTAGGCATGGAATATATAACTGTGTCACCGCAACTCCTATACAATATAGAGATGCTATAGCATCCAAGCCGACCAATCATGATAACTCGTAGCAGAACGTTGCCTGTATTGGCGAATCAGACTAAAGTTCATCTTGTTCTGTATAGCCTAGATCTTAGTCACACGTTCTTTTTCGCTTACAAAACATGTTATAATATTATAATATTATTCTTAAGTCGTTTCCAGGTTACGAATCTAGTAACGTTACGGCCTATATAGAGAGACAACTAGGTAGAAGTATGTTTCTAGTAAAGTGAGAACGCATATGTGTAGTAATCTGGATATAAGTGTTTAGTAATTTTAGTAGTGACTAGTGATTAAGGTGAGAGTAGATGCACGTTCAATCGATGTGAATGGAAATAATTTGCGACACGATGTTATAGCGGGAGAGAAAACCAATACACGCAACTTCACTGCCGTCCTCGTGACAGCATTTGAAGCTAACTAAGGGACCCTGTAGACACCGAGGTTGACGAGATAGGCATCCACTTATACTCTATCGGCTTGATGTCGGTCTGATTGGTACGTTACAGCCTACCTACCCTACGTGGGTGAATCAAACATACGAGATAATAAATAGTGAAAGTGTATGAGAGAGAAAGCTTTTGGACCTAAAAATCGTATAGAATCGCGGGAATGGTGAGTATTTAATGAGAAGGAAATATAAGAGTTTTCAGATTTGTGGGAATGGGCTACGGTCTAGCATTAACCCACGATGGGACATAAGACGAATGCCGACACTTTGAGCGTCTCGAGTCCTACAGTCTTAACACCGCGCAAGCAAAGTACGGCACCAATAATCATCGAGATCATATCGAATACGTGGCTAGAAAAGTCAATAGCAAATATCCCTCCTACCAGACTGCGATGCTTCATGGCATGAGACACGCGGCAATGTCCTGGTAGACGCCTCCAACAAACGAATATGCCACCAACGAAATAAGAAATAGATACCTCCTTATGAGAGGCCACCTTGCACCTTGCAGATTGAAATGTCTATAGAGAACACGGCAACGAATCCTGATGTCGGGTTTGAGAAGCAAGTATTCATCGAGACTAATTACGCCTCGTGTCTGCTTTTTATGAGTGATTGATTTAGGACAATTATAGAAACTATGTACTATTCCACACTAAGCTAAGATTCTCCCATATAAACTTGTTATATAGACCACATGCAGTAGGTACCTAGGTATTTAGGAATGGCTTCCTTTCCAGCTAATCCTCCCGGACCTTGATGACGTATGGAATACCTAATACCAACCAGTGCTATTTTGCCCATGTGCAAAGATTGGACACCTCAGGTCGCAAATAATTTATCGTTCTCGTAGGACGAGATCGCATCTCATTTCCCATTCGCTTAACTGTAGAATTAATTCCAATTGTCATACTAAAAAAAAGGGGAATATCGAAGTTCTTTCGATAGCCCGGACGACCTCGACAAATGTACCTATTTTAAGGTAAAGGTAAGCCGAAGTGCACTAAAAAGTCCTTAGCTCTAGGCAGTTCTCTGCCCTATAGGACCCCAGGACCCTTGTTCCAAGTTCAAGTTAGCAAGGATCTCGAACCAATAGAGGAGATTTCATCTCGTCTCTTCTCCGATCTTTGGGTAAAGTACCGGGCACGGTCCAGAGGTCCAGCCGGCATGACGACTTGCCGGCGTCGTACGTGCCCTTGGCAGCAAACCGCCGAAACAATTTCGCTCCATTCGCGGATCTGACTGTCTATCCGTTCTGTCCATCTGTCTGTCCATCTGTCTGTTCACCAGCCAGACAGCCAGCCAGCCCAGGCCAGCTTCGTCGTCGTAGTCCACTTTTCCCCCAGCTTACAGACTGAAACATGGCGGGCCGCCTATCGTCTAAAACAAGTCTTCACTCTCCACAAGTATTTGTAGCTCGTGCAAGGTACTGGTGCAAGGTATTGTGTTATTTAACTTCGATCGGGCTTTTTGATATCACAAGGCGATACCACAAGGACAGAAGAGATATTCAACTGATGATCATCAATGTTTGACAAGGTCAGCGATGGCCTTACATTGACAATATCCCTCTTCCACGCGATCCTTCGTACTGCGTAGCACGCCCGTCTCTCGTCCTCCCCCCCCCCTAGTACTTTCTAGCTCAACGGCCTTCACATACGAGTAACGATCGGGGCTGAGACAGGCGATCCTTCCCTTCTTGCTTTCGTCATTACTGTAATTTTTCTTTAGTTACTTTTCCTCCTTCTCTTAAAGTCAACACATTCCTTCGGTCAGCCTTCGTCCGCTGGCTTTCCACGAGTCCCTTCGACTACACACACAGATGATTGTCAACTCCTTTCGCCATCCCAAGAGGGAGCCCAAGTGACCGGCCTTCTAAGTTATACCCACGTCCGTCATGGCCTTGTCCGTGAAGCACCTCAATTCCGATGCCTCGTTTCTCCTGTCCTTTGAGCCTATCCTTCCGGAATTCGCGCAGGGCACGGTGACGCCGCGGCCATTCACTATTCTCTTGGACCCCTGGATAACTGGACCGTCCAAGATCTTCCACTCTAAGATCTCCATCTCGACTCATATACATCCGGCATGCATATCTTCGCTCTCGGACTTGCCGTCCCCGCCGGACCTAGTCATCATTTCCCAGCACAAGAGTGACCACTGCAATGAGGCTACGCTTAGGCAACTGCCTGCTAGTGGGGGTAAGACCCTTATCCTCGCCGAGCCGACGGCAGCGCGCTTGATCAAGAGCTGGAAGTACTTCGACCAGGCGAAGATCCAGACGATCGACCGGTGGGAGGATCCGAGGTCAACAGGTAAAGAGTCCGTACTACGAATCCCAGTTCCGGCTGTGACGTTAGGCGGTCAAGGAGGCGAGGTGACAGTCGCCTTCATACCGCAGAAGCGCGACCTGACGTGCTTACACGCCGCTATCGGTATTACCTACCGACCTCCGCCGACGCACAATCTGAAGGTCACCACACCCGTTATATCGAAACCTCTTTCACCACCTGCGACTCCAAGTTCGCAGAACACCCAGGCTTCCAATGCGACGTCTACAAATACCTTAGCTGTACCTGACGCATTCCTGCTCCCGCCCACACCACCGGTATCACCACACTCCTTGCGCTCCGTCCAGTCCGCTTCGACTCTACTGCCGTCCCCAACGCGCCCTACCTTGGACGGGCATTTCCCACGTTCCGCCTCTCAGACCTACATGCGCCCTGCGACCTCGAACGGTACCATCCGTCCGATTTCTATTTTATTTTCACCGCATGGTATCTCGTACGAGCACCTAGCGCCTTATGTAACATCCCATCTCGTAGCCGAGGCAGCTCTTCCGTTAACAGCTCTCCTCCATTGCATGGACAGCATATCGAATCCATGGTGGCTGGGCGGTAACATCTGCGCGGGAGTGCCTACCGGTGCCGAAATCGCGACGCGGCTGGGTGCACGGGTCTGGATTAGCGCTCACGACGGCGAAAAGGACGTCCGGGGCTTGGCTACGGGGATGCTGAAGACGAGGCGATGGAAACGAGAAGAGGTCGAAGAGGCTCTAGGACCTCGTGTGGAGATGCCTAAGCCTGGAGAGGGAAAATTAGGACATAGACGGAACGTCAGCAGCGGCAGTGGCAATGGCGGCGTGACAACGGAGGTGCTGCGCCTTGGTAGTGGCGGCGAGGTCATCGTTAACGGAAATGGCCTTCTGTGGTATTCGCTTGAAAATAGGGAAGACCAGTGGGCTGTTGGCGACGCGAAGCCTCCCACAAAAGTCAAGGTCAAAGATCTGGACAAAGCGAAACTGGCTGTCCCACACACCGAGAAGGCACCCGGTGGACTAAAGACTAGGAAGTCCACGAGAGGCGGCCTTTCGGTACGATTCAGGTCCACATTGGTAACCTAAAGTTGTACAAGATTCATTTTATCGCAAGAGAGCTACCATTCGATCTGGGAGGTACTTAACCTCTGTGTATCGGACTTGTTAGGTTGGAGCGTTGGAAAAGGGAAACGACATAGCATCGAAATAGCGGGATTATATGATACCAAGGCAGGGCGGATTTTTGGGTTTCGTCATCTGCCTTACGAAATCGCGACGGTCATTTTTTCGGGGCGGTGTAGTCACTTACGTCTTACAAAAGGGGTGGGAAATTTTTGCAACGGGATACGGACACGTCCCGTCCAGGAGTTTATGGCGAGTAGGGAGGGAAGGATAATGGTATTCTGTTAGTGATACGTGATACGTCACAATGTTAGGCATTAAGGTCATCTCATCAGTTGAACCCAACATGGGTTTTTTTTTGTCAAGGCAAATTCATTCGTTTTCCCTCCTGTAAACACAGGTAGGAAGTGGTATCTACCGAAAATGAAAATATTCATGTCATGCATTTCATGGACCCGCCTCCTATTCCCCAACTTCTGATGAGACCCTCTAAACACACTGATGTTCCCATTGAAATATGATGCCAGGAATTCAAAAGTACGTATGCCCAGGTATATCGCACTCAAATATGACACGAAAGAATATCTCGTAGTCTCCCAACCCCAGGCGAGACTCATTTCTCCGTATATACTTTCGTCGTGGAAGATGAAACATATATATACCTAGATATATATCCCTCTCATCCACGTCTTCCTTCCTTCCTTCCTTCGTGATTCCCAACTTTCCTTGGCTCCTTTACTTGAGCTGCTTGAGGATCTCGACGAGGAAGTCCTCGAAGCTGAGGGTGATGTAGCCGTCGCGGTCCTCGTCGTACTTCTTGAAGACGTCGGTCATGCGCTTGAGGGAGATGCAGGCCTGGACGAAGAGGTCGAAGCTCATGACCCCTTCGCCGCGCTTGTCGTAGGTGCGGAAGAGCAGGTCGACGAAGCCCTGGCTGAGGCGGTACCGGAAGGCGACCAAAGCATTACTGAACTCGTCGGGGCTGATGTTGCCGCTGCGGTCGGCGTCGAAGCGGTCGAAGAGCGCCCGCCACGACGCCAGGAACGACCACAGCCCGCAGAACTCCTCGAACCCGATCGTACCCGACCGGTCGCTGTCGAACATCCGGATCATCATCCGCACCGTCTGCGGGTCGAACGCCGTCCAGTCCCCGTTCACCAGCGCCGCCGACAGCTCCTTCTCCGACAGCTGGCCCGTGCCTGTTTTCAGCTTGGGTTAGCTTTCTTGTTCTTTTAAGTGCTACGTCACCGCCCTCCTTTTTTTTTTTTTGTCCCCTTCTCTGCTTCACCCCCTATATTTCCTCATCGCGTGATGCCGCCATGGCGAGGACGCACTCAAGTCCGCAGATAGGCTACCACCGATGCGACTATCCGCGCGACTCCTCAGGGCCGCCACCGATGGCAGCAAGGGAAGAATGGTAAACAAGGAAATGAGGAGACGTACTATCTTTATCGACAGCGCGGAACAGCGGTAGCAGCGTGGGGTCGGCAGCGCCCTCCTGCGGGCCGGGAGACGGGGGCGGCCGGCTGGACGCGGGCGGGTGGTTATGCGCCGTGGGTCGCGGGCCGGTCGCGGGAGGTGGAGGCGACATGGGCGAGTGCTGCTGGCTCGGCTTGTAGTTGTCGTAGCTATGGCTGTGGTGGCCGCCGCTGCCGCTGCCGCTGCTGCTGTAGCCGTAGCCGCCGCTGCTACTACTGCTCTGGTGCGGCGGGCCGCTGGCGCCGTAGCCGGTCGGGGTCAGGCGTCCTGGGTCGGCGCGCCGAGGCGGGATGGAGTCGTGCCGGGTGCTGGGGACCGGCGGAGGCGGCTTGGTCTCGTAGCGAGAGGATGGATGGGGCGCGCCGGGTTTCTGCAAAGTCGAGAAAGTAAGTAAGTGAGGTTAGCTTGGGTGGAATGGAGGGTCTAGAGGAATGGGAAGATAGAGAGAGAGAAGGGGGGGGGGAGGTTCGCGCAGGGGTTAAAAGAGGTAAGAGGTAGGATTAAACAAAGGATTCGAAGGGGAAGAGGTGCGTGCGCGTACCTGTTCGGGCTCTGCGAATCTGTAGTTTCAAAAGCTCGTCAGCATTCGCTCTTCATACGCATAATAAGGAGTCAAGTTATTGACAATCAAACAGGAGTTGGTGTTCGCCGCATTCTCATCATTCACCTCATTCACTCTGTCACTCCGGCGTAGGAGAATGACGATGGCGGGGTACAGGGAGGAGTACGCGCTCACTTACCTTGGCAGCTCGTCAGGGTTGTAGGGTCTGTTGTACGCCATGGTGCCGACTGGTTTAATATTTGTTTTTAGGTAGTCGCAAGAGGGAGTCGACTAGAAGTCTGAGTAGAAAAGGGGGAAACGGTAAGGACTGCAGAGCTGGAGACGCTTAGGTCTATTATATGAGAGACGCGCGACCGCAGCGCAGCTCTATTTGTTTTGTTTTTTATGGCGTATGCAGGAGATGCAGGAGGTAGGAAGATAAACCTGTCAGGACCTAATGTGTTTTGAGTTGGGCAAATTCCAGATTGGTGCAATGGTGGCCGAATAAGCGGACGAAGCAGAATCCGTAGATTCAGCCGCAAAGATCGGAGTCGATAGGAAGAGTCCAAAGAGTTTTAAGGGTCATGCAGTTCGGGTTCGGAAAGGGGAAGCGAAAATATGCAGGATTCGGTTTTGGATACCTCAGGTTGGAGAGAACTAATCTTAGGTCGGATATCTACAGCCCTAACTAATGCGACTAGGATATAGGTACCTGAAGAAAAAGAAAAAAAGAAAAAAGAAAATATGGCAAATACAGATGGCTTAGGTAGGTGTTTGTTTGCTATCTCGGAAGCCGGAGAATTATCTTCAAGTTAACAATCTGTTCTTTTTCAACCTCGAGATGCCCCGTCATCTGGATATCCGGCACCACTAACCAGGCCGTATGACTGATAGCCATATCATACGGGTGATATGGGTAACGTTAAGATGACTGATCCGCAGGCACCAGACGGACGATCAAAATCAACGGTGTCGACTGGCGGGGCTGTGCGTCCGCTATGCGTCCGCTCGTCAAACGTTTGCATGATCCTAAATTCAAGGTGGGCAAACTGACAATTCGTTGTTCACCGCGTTAGCTTAAATAGTTGACCGAAGAGGGGGCAGAGCTGGTATTATAGGGCGAGGCGAAACTGAAGTCTTTCTCGAAGGCTGATATAGATGTGTCCATGGAGGTTCGAGTTCAGCTGGCCGGTTGAGGCTCTGAGATGACGAGGATGACGAGGCAGCTTTTCATCCCAGATCCCAGTTCCCCGGTTCGTCATCTCGGGTAGAACTTTACAAAGCCTTGTCTGATCTCATCTCATCCTATCCCATACTGTCCCATCTCATCTCATCTCCATTATCAATACCTGCGATTATTCTTAGCCCCGGCGTCCCTTTTTTCGCACCGAACGGCGAAAATCTTCTTAGGGGATTCGGCTAGGTCATTGCTTATTGCTTATTGCTTATTGCTTACCTTGACTTATTACGTGGGTAGCGGCATGGCGGAGTCCCCCCATAACTGCAGGCTGCAGGCTGTAGTGTAATGCAAATGAGGCGCATGCTTCTATGTCTGACCCATCACCTGGGCAGGCTCCAGATGCTCCAAATGAGCTATCGCGGGGTACATGCCGCATGCCGCATGCCGCATGCCGCATCCCGTACCATACCCGCTTCCTCTGTGTCTTGTCCGTCCACGTCCACGTTACACGAACCATCTAACAAATGAGGGGTGTCCAAGGTGACACAGGCTCAAAACTTGAAGCTTTCAATCCTTCTCCGCCCCCGCTACAACCGAGCAGACCAATCCCTGAGCTGTAATGGAGCGAAATTCCAAGAATCAGCTTCTATCATCCAGACTGCCAGACTAACCTGGGTGTGGAGCGTTGCAAAGCTTACAGACTTTTCCTGACAGGGGCGTTAGGCATGATAAGGCATACTATGCGTGCTGTATCATAGCTGGAAATGTTTGGGTACAGGGAGAAGAAAACAGTGACGAGAATGCTGACGGCGAGAACGATACAAACAGCAAGAAACCCTCCGTTACTAGGGAGCGAATGGCTTGTTGGTGCGAGCCTAGGGAGACCGACCCAGATATAACACACCACTTTAAGTACCCCGATGCATGGGATAGAATGGCGTGTGCTTGTGAGGGAGTAGAGAAGTATTGTCGTTATCTCGCCCTTTATAGGGAGGATAATTGCCCCCATTACCCCCCCCCCTCGAGCGATGAGGAGCAGGGTAATCTCGTACTGACTAAAGGGTGTCTCACTTTCTATTCCGAAAAAAAGGGGAGAACGGTATGTGATTGTGAGGTTGAGGTGATACAGAACATGACCTTCGTTGGGGTGGATGTTCTTGTAAAGGCGAAACGCCATTTCGGAATTCTTGCCCTTATTACTCTATCAGCAGGAAGGAAAACTGTCTCAACTACTCCGTTACAAATGCTGGTGAGAGGATGGGAGACGATGATGGCGGTTTTGATGAAACTGGCTCATCTCGAGGATGAAAGAGACAGCGCTGGACACTATAGATAGACCTAGGTGAGCCGCCGCTTATAATGGCGGTACATACATAGGTACGATGAGGAGATTATAGGCACCCTTTTTAGTATTTTAGTAAAATTATCATTTAAAATAGTTCCAGTAGAATCTGCAATGCAATGATCAAGCACTTGGCTCCTTAATCCTATATGAGCTCTAATCGATGTTGATATATAGCAATACTGGAGTGCTGCACACAGTATCATCACAGTATGGCATCACAGTATGGCTTACATGGAGGTCCGTTAGAACGGAACCCGCTGCCCGCAAAAACTCGGCAGGGCCGGCGGCTTTGTCACAACCCGCCAAAATACGAAAATCTTGGCATTGATGGTGCCATCCCGACTACCGTTCATATTCGATGCCACCATCCCCGATTCTTCGACCTTACCTACCTAGGTACACACTCGATAAACTAGAAGAAAGAATAGACGTCTAATCACTCGGACAACAACGTGAAGCAGAAAATCCGTTCAAGAGACATAGAAAGAGGAAGAAATAAAGATAAAAAGGTAGCAAACATGGCAGCCGACGAAACCACATCCGAAACGGGCGAGTTCTGGATCTTCGGTTACGGGTGCGTGGCTTTCACGGATGCTACCTCATAATTCTTTTCGAGTTTAACCTTACTCACAGGATTACAGAAGCTTGATATGGAAACCCCCTCCGCATTACGGTGAGACCCAGCGGCGGAGCATCATGTAACGTGTGAACTGGTGCTCACTAAGGATGCCGATCAGATCAACGAGTTCCGGGCTGGGTCACGGGCTATGTTAGGAGGTTTTGGCAGGTATAGATCCTCATCTCTTATTCTTACCCTAGAAATGTGTGCCTAGCTAACGGTATCTTAGGCAAGGTAAATTCAAAAGCCCAGCAGCAATGTTAAAGGGGGAAACCCTAGAAGTTCCCACAAGATAGCTTGTCCCAGCTCTAACATGAAAGCCGCAACCCAGCCAAGACCACCGAGGCACCCCCGAGGCGCCCGGCCGCGTCGTCACGCTCATCGAGCGCTCCTTCTGGGCCTCCCTGGCCGACGCCCACGACTCGGCGCCGGATAAGGTGTGGGGCACCGCGTACCGGATCCGCGCGGACCGGGTGGCCGAGGTGAAGGCGTACCTCGACATCCGGGAGATCAACGGGTACACGATCCACCACGCGCCCTTCCACCGGGCCGACGGCCGGTCTCCCCCGACAATCCGCACGCTCGTCTACATCGGCACGCCCGACAACGACCAGTTTACGGGCCCCCAGGACCCCCAGGCCCTCGCCGAGCACATCTACGCCAGCGAAGGGCCCAGCGGGCTCAACCGAGACTACCTGCTCGGGCTCGAGAGGGCCCTCGACGAGCTGAGCCCCGAGAGCGGCGACGCCCACGTCACGGACCTGTCGGACCGCGTCCGCGCGATCGAGTCCCGCGGGCGACGCGAGGGCGGGCCCGCGGCCGAGGGCTTCGAGCGGCACCCGGCCTCGCATGAGTTCAGGAAGGTGGGCAGCGTGGACGAGCAGGAGGAGACGGAAAAGGCGTGAGTCGAGCACTTGGAGAACGGGAAGACGTTCCCCGCATTGAGAGCATATGACAGCTTTAGAATCAGGGTTTTAGTAAAGAGATAGAATAGATGATCATAACTGCGTTGGCATAGTCTGCCGACATCAACCCCTTTTGCCCCTCTCACCGAAGGCTACCTGACTTAACCGGCTTACCCCCTTTTTTATTTTTTTCAATGGACTCCCTTCCCCCTTCCTCCCTCCTAAGAGTGCAAATCTTAGTCCTCTTAGCAACTTTTCCCCCCAGCCATTTTACCAGGTCATGTTAAATGACAAGGCGGTTGTGTCACGTCCGTCGTATAACTCATTTATAGTCATAAATAGAAAATATGGAAGGAAAAAAAACGAACGTATATACATGGTATGAGATATGGCTTGATCTCAATTGGGAGTCAGGCCATAGAGTATAAGAATTGAAAAGAGATTGTCATAAGGCGAGCTACTAGTTTAGAAGTGCTACGCATAATTTTTTGATGAAATCGTTTGTGGGGGGGCTGGACCGCTTGGGCACTTATTGTGCCTACGAAAGAGCGCGGAGTCCAAGTTGCCCGAACAAAAGAGATTGGATTTCCCTGCGGAAACTCTGCTGGCTTCTTTAATTTGGACCCATGGTCCTCGAGCCAGTTCGGTCAGTATGGTGGCTGTCCCCCCTGAGGCTGCTGCTGCTGTGGATGTTGCCCCTGTTGGCCTTGTTGCTGCTGCGGGTCTGCATACCCGTAGGGTGCATAGCCTGTAGAAGTTTGTTTAGTTGGAGCTCTTTTATATTGGAATAAGCTGCTCAAATTTTCCTTACCTTGAGGTGGGGGCGTCCCGTAGGCCTGTTGCGGTGGGTAACCGCCGCGTCCGTAAGTCGGTTGGTACATCATCGGGTTCGGCATTCCGTACGCAACAGGCTGGCCCGCGGCATAAGGCATCTGAGGTTGTTGTCCATAGCCACCGCCCCTGGATGGGTATGAGCCGCCTCGTCCACTCCCGCCTCGAGGGCCGGTGTCGGATGCCTTGTCGACGCGGATAGATCGTCCATCGAATCTGTTTATACCCCCCATTAGAGAAGATCTTAAGCGACAGAGAATACTATCATACTCGACGTTGTTCATGCCAGTAATGGCATTCTGCGCATCTGCCTCGTTCACGTATCGGACAAAGCCAAAGCCTCTGCTTCGGCCAGTGTCCCTATCTTTAACGACGACCTAGCCCCAGCTTTGTTAGTTATAGTCTTTTCGGTCCTAGGTATTTGCTGTGCACGTACAGCTTCTTCTACAGGACCAAATTCCTCGAATTTCTGTCTGAGGGTGACATCGTCGGTGTGCCAGGCGAGCCCGCTGATAGAGAAAAAAAAATAGTTAGCCTGGTGAACGAGCCAAACCAGATGGATTTAGTGTATCTTACCCGATAAATAATTTGCTAGACATTGCCGCTGAAGTGCTGTTGTATTGGTATGCGAATCTATGTTGATAGGTCTTAATAATCGTTCCATATCCAAGAAAAAAAAAATGTTCAAGGCTGATAGAGTGTCTATATAGACGGAGAACAGCGAAGTCCCTTAGAGAGCAGGGGACACAGGAGTTTCCTGGGCTTGGGCGAGCCACCTTTATCTTTAGATGCTCTATATATGTGAAAGGAGACGCACGAACAGTATTCTGTAGAAGATGGAAAAGCAATATAGAGAACATACCTAGATACACAATATGCTGTCGTATTCTTTAAGTCGAGCAGTCGCTAAGGGTGCGTAGTGGCCAACGTTGCAAGGTTTTTTTTTTTTTTTCGTTTAGATGGGTCGTAAATTCCAGGATACAGTCGACGGGCGTGGGTAATATGGGAAAGAAGCGACTGGTCTGGGTAAAGATGACAGGGTTATGAATTTATGATATCCAGTGGCTGTCAAGGCAAGGGTCGTCAGGGTTTATAGGTATACCGGAGCCGCTCTCGTCACGAATGAATCAGGACCTGCTGGCTAGAAGGAGAAATGGAGGAGATCCATGTCTTCGATCCCGTCTGATTTATACAACATCGTCGAGTCATCCCGAGAGGCCCTTGAGCTGCGGGTCTAGATGAGTGTACACCCATTTCGGTCCTAGAGAGGATATAAAAAGAGGGAGCCAAGCAGGGTTGGCTTCAAAACAAGCATCAAACAGAGGAGGTGAAAATGAGCTCGAAGTGTTCTGGGGAGGCAGCATGAGACTCCACGCAGCACAAACCACATGTGCCAGAATAGTTGCTAAGTCGGCCCATCCCAAAGGGGAACACCAGCAACTAGGGACATGGTTGCTTTCGAGTGGTCCGAGCTGTCGAGACTCGACACAATGCACCAGGAGGAGGTGTAGCTACTTGCAGGACGATCTGCGGAAGAATGTCCTTCGACTAGACTATAGACTATACTCCGCAACCGCCTTTTCCTGCCAGGTGCGGCTGATCGCAGTTGTCAAAGTCTCACATTTTGCGCTTGAGGTAGCGATGTTGAATACGCACGGTTTCGTGATCCCTGCGAGAAGCTAAAAATGGCTGGTATATAGTCTGTTCGCAATCCACCCTCAGCTTAGTGTCCGTCAAGCCCTACATAGCACAGAGCGATCGCTAAGACTTACCGAGCCTTAAATAGCTGTAACGCGATCGATAGCATGAGAATAGGCGCAAATCTATAGCGTAGCGGTAGTGGCGCAAGGGTGACTCTTTTTGGACTCTCGGCATCTATGATCGACCAATTGCTGCAAGATGTCAACTCAAAACAGAAAGGCTGACTTGCTTGGCTAGGTAGTGTGAGAGCTCTCCATATTCGTCACGGGCTTATCCATAATGCTAGACCCTGTATAGCTGGCGTTAACAGTTAAGAAGCGGCCATGTCTCTACTAGGTTACTAGGTTACTGATGGAGGTGTCCTAACGGTGTCTATTGGAGTATCTATCAAGGTGCGTAATGCGGTAGAGCTCCGAGAAGTCTAGCGGTATTGATGGTATTGGATATACCCCGGTTCGATGCGAGACAGGCAAGGATGCTAACGTGCTACATTGAAGTCGTGGATGCAAGTGAAACGTCGAAATAGCGTAGGCCGGGGTGCATGCCTTGAATATTGAAGGTTGCATTATGATTTTCGTCTCATTGATTGGAATGGGGGTTTTTTTGGACGACGCTAAGGTTGTGTGGTAGCTAATATAATACCTTTTTCTTCTCTTATTGCTGTTAAGATGAGAGGAAGACCGCGGTTCTACTGTGTAGACAGACTGCCGACTTATCGTTCGCATTCTGGAGTTGTCATGTGATAACGTGATAACCTTGGAACCTGGAACCATTGCTGAATAATAATTACACTTACATAATCCCCTAAATTCTAGGGGAATATCCAAACAAGACCAACTGGGCGCTTTATATTCAGTTATGGAGGAGGTATACACAACGTTCAGCTGGCTAAGCATCGTTACTCAGATGTAGTGTAGGATAATACGTGGAGTAAAAAAAGATTATGGTCAACCTGGGCTGCCTGGATAGATGAAATGGATACCAACGAGAACGCCGAATGGGACCCGATAGTGTAGGTCGGGCTGGTCGGGCTGGTCGGTTGAGATTCGATACAAGATGCGTTCCGCGAACCCAAATGCTTGTTTGCATGTGGGATGTGACGTCGCATGCAGACCGTGGAGGGTCGCAGTCGATCATTGACTGCAGTGATTAAGGCATCTGCCGAATCCATCAGGAAAATCATTTTTGTCCACGTACTGTAATGAGGTAAGTACGCAGTTGCATAGGGCTGTATGGTATGTACCTCGGGTTGTCTTCTGGCGAGTTATCGTCGGCCGGGCCAGGTTCCCCGATTCCCTACATAGGCTCTAGACCTCAAGCTGACGAGATTGCCTACTGGTGAAACATCTCAGGTCCGGTTGAATGACAAATAGATGCTTGACGTGTGGTATAATATCTCAAGACTCTAATTGAGCACGGTACCGAGTGCAAGGCGGGAAAGACTTAACATAACGAAGCCCTACTAATTTTTCCAGGTAAGGGGACGAGAGGTACGAGAGGTACGAGTACGTGCGTAGGAGTAAGAAGTGGCACGGACCAATTGCATATCCCAAGTTCCAAATCCAGGGGCAATCAGGGGCTTTCTTGGCGTCGTTTCTCTGACGTCTTGAGATTGAAGCTCTTCGTACAATGCACACGACATTGCCAAGCAATAATGCATGCGGCTCTTACATACGTCGCATGCTTTGGCGCGTTTCTTTTCTTCTTCACACCATTCCCAGGTAAACTGGACGTAAGATGTGGTTTACTTGGACATGTCTAACGAAAGCCAAGCAAGCCAAGCACCAGTCAGGCCCATCTGAGGTCTAAATATAGAATCACGGGGCGTGTTGTTGGGTATCAAGACTTCCAGAAGCTTTCCAAGAAACGCCAATAAACAATTTGAGATCGATTGGGTCCCAAGATAAAAATATCCATGACCTTAAAAGGAAAGGGGCGATAATAATGAGTTGTTAAGTTTTTCGGCAGAGCATCCGGACAAGCGCCTTAGGAGGTACGTATACATTTACAACTTTCATTTAGTAATGATGTACATGTAGTTATACTGAAAATCCAATCCAATCCCTTCGTTTGGATACATAGATGACTCTCTCGTGACTTATAGATGTATGTAGGTACGGCTTAATAGGTATATGTCTCGATAGCCAACCAAAGACGAACAACAGCGTGCGGTGGCAGGGTGTCAGGGTGTCAGGGTGGTTCCTTCTCTACGATACGCAATGTATTGTACAGTAATGATTATTAATGACTTGGACGTCATTGCCGTTACATTAGTAGGCCTGAACTTGAACTAAGCCTTACCACATGCCACAACGGCTAGGGTATTTTAACCGTGCTTAAACCCTGTCTTATGTTCCATCTCACCTCGTCTAGAGTTGCTCTTCCGTTGCTTGGGGAACAAGATCTACGAATCTATAGCTTGGGCTTGCAATGTGCAGAACTTCCCTCTAGATACAGTGCTCTTCGCTTTGTCTCAGGAGCTCTTTGCCGTTTCAACTCCTATTTTGAGATGGGCCACGGAGAGGCCTCACGACTTCCGCGTCATTCTTCGCATCACCTTCGCCATAGCCAGTCACATGGGCAGAGGAACTCCTATGAGATACCCGATGATAGGTCACGTCTGAAACATTGGCGCAAGCATCACAAAGACGATTTTAGTTTAGCAGACCCAAAGGGAGCATCGCAGGCGCAAACCCGCTACGACGTCGTCGAGAACTGGCTAGAGCAGAATGCAAGACAGCGCCCCCACCCCGAACCTAGAAGGTCGCAGGGAAATCGGGGTGAACAGGGTGAAGTGGTAGACAACGGCCATCTACCTAGACACCATGCTGCGACCTCCCCATACAATAAACATTCTAGACATGCAGATCCGGGATGGAGACCTCGTCACGTCTTTCCTAGCGACAGCATGCGCCAATCAGGTCCTCTCCAGGGACTAGGTCTAGGAGATGCAAGGAAGTCTACGCGAAGGTGGGCTGCTCCCAGCGATAGTTCGTTCATCAGTGGTTTTGAAAATTCCACGATGCCCCTTAAACACGACCCCGAATCCGCTCGACGGAAATATGGAAACATTCCGCTAGTCGGTCCTTTGGGAGAGGCGGGTCTAGAGCATCTGGACGCTTCGTCAACCACGTCTCACATAGATGAACCAGTGAACTTCGAGAAGAGATCAAGGCGCAAGACTAGGGAGGACAAGTACGAAACGGGGAAGAAGAAACGGCATCGCGGAGAAGAAAACGACGCAAACCATGGCGACCACCAAAAAAAGAAACGCAAGAAGTCCGAGAAGAAGAAATCCATGGCGTCTAGTAAGAATGTCGTGAATAATTTTACCTCCGGCGCTGTGCTAAACGACCGCATCACAGTAAGGACCCAGTGTCGTGTGTCGTGCTAATAGTGCTTGTCTAACAAGCGTCTAGGTGCAACCACACCTCAAGCCTGGTCTGTTCGACAACGGGCGCACGTCGAAGAAACAACCTAGTAAGTACCTTGCTATGAGGGTACTCAGGTTGCAGAAAGCCTGATAGCGAATAGTCTCCGATCTAGCCTTCTCTGAAATGCAGTTTCTAAAGCACCAAAAAAGAAGCCATCAGCCGAAGGCAGTATCCAAATCACGCCAGAGGGAGAAACGACGGGAGGACCGAGAAATGGAAGAAGTTTCTACCTTCTTCTTACCATCTAGGGCTGATGGAGATAATCGCAAGCCCAGACGTCAGAGTTCAGGTACTCTCAATGATTACATCGACTCGCAACGTCTTAGTAGACAGTTTAGGACCGAACGTTTACGAGAGCTCTCTAAGTCACCGCCATCGAACCACCGTCCAAGTCCTAAGTACTATCAAATACCTCGCGACGAGACTATCGGGGCTTCCAGCGTAGACTTCCATGGATATACTGGTAGTAAGCAGGAGTCAGACAAAAACACCACTTATTTCACATGGTCTAGCAGTCGGTACTCACCTCGTATTAATACGAAATGGGATAGGACAAGCCCGAGCATATCAGGTTCAGTGTGGACGTCAACTCCTGAACCAATTAGGAGAGAAATAATTGCGACTGGTGTCTTTCGCGATACTGGCATACCTGCATACGATGATCGTTTTACTGAGCAAGGCACGGGACGAATAATCGAGACGAGTCTTCCAGACGCTCACTGCACGCAATTGATGGACGACCATCGCGATCCACATCATAATTTCAACAAATCCCTCAAGGTCAAGTATCGGGACCAAGCTATGATGACCGATGATCCTCCGAACCGCTTAGACCAGCCAAGGGGGAACTCTTTCACACCTGAACGGAGACGTGAACATGGAGTTGATTCCATGTCACTTAATGATCAGATAAGAGAAGATCATCAGAGATCAAGATCTCAGGAAGGCCCAGGCTTACAAACACCTAGCAATGTTCCAAAAGTTGATCGCCAGCGGATTGCCAGGGGACTTCGCATTGCACCTATCGAGAAGGGCGACCCAGGGCAAAATAGTCAGACTCCGAGCATGCTAGGCACCCAGGCATCATCCAGGCACCGAAGCCCCAATTCAGTTGACACGCAGGCGAATCTGAACCAAGAGAAACAGAGAGAAGAGATGGGTGATCGAACCTCAGTGGCTTCTAGAGATGCGATGCCACCTCCCCCTATTCCGCCTAGTAAAAGCGACTCCATTTCGATAACACATGCTAGCACCCAAGACGTCCATCATTCTGAGCAGAATAGTTCTTCAACCAATACAGCAATGGCCGTATCACAAACTTCGCCTGCTGGGCGCTATAACGGCGATATACGAGACAACCATGAACCGGTTCAAAGTACTACCTCGTTATCCGAACCTTCTAGCAATATCGAACAAACTCTGCCTTCACTTGACGCAAGAACATGGATACCACAGAGGACACCATCGGCCATGGTCATAGGAAACCGCAGTATTCCATCTAGGCTAAGTATAAACTCGCCCATATACGTAAATCAACTAGAAGAGGATTTAAATGGAGGATCATACCGAAGAGACTCGATATCGAAGTCACACGTGCCTGAGAGTATGGCTGAGTTCATCACTAGAATAGAAGGGGAATCCCAGCTACAATCTTATGCATACGATAGTGCCATTCCAGACTCCGGATCAGGCCAAGACGAAATAGCATTAAATCCTTATGCGTTCGACACAGAGCTAGTTGACGAGCAACCTTCGATTTATTACACGGAAGAGGAGACGAGTCTCAAGCCAGCCAGTAACTTAAGTTTTTCATATCCAAATCCAGGAGACCCGATAATAGAGCAGCAAGCTAAAGACTTCTACTCAGAAGCACGGCACCCACAGTACGGGACTAGTGACACCGGGGAGTTCTGCTCTGTTGTGCAGCCGGGGGAAAGTTTTGAAGAGCGTTCTGAAATGTTGAGCTTTTGGCGTCCAAATCAATACTCATGGTTCTGATACATGTACTGTATCCCAATATTCGAGTATCGCACCACAATGTGTGGACACTCAAGATTCATCGTGTTCATACTTCATTCATTCAGGTTCTTGGTGCTTCCATTTGTCTCGTAAGCCATCAACATCCATACCGCATCTGCGAGCTTTGTCAACGATCGCCCTCGCCTTACCAGCAACAGGGGCATCGATCATCATCCCGTCCAGGGTCCACGCTCCTCTACCCGCGCTCGCGGCTTTCTCGTCCGCGACAGTGCACCTCACGGCCCACTCGACCTCCTTCTCCGAGGGCGCGAAGAGCCGCTGCACTGTCTCGACCTGCGAGGGGTGGATGCACTGCTTGCCGTTGAAGCCCATGGCCTTGCCGCCCCGGCACTCCTCGTCCAGCCGCGCCAGCCCCTCGTCCCCCTTGTAGGAAGTGCATACCAGGTCGACGGCGCTGGGCAGGCCCGCGGCCCGCGCCGCCGTCACGATGGCGGACCGCGCGTACAGGAACTCGGCCAGGCCCGGGGTCCGCGTGATGGACAGGTCGAGGGCGAAGTCCTCGGCCGCGAAGATCAGGCCGCTGAGCAGCGGCGTCGCGGCGCAGATCTCCCGCAGGTCCGTGACGGCGCGCGCCGACTCGATCAGCGCCACGATCTTGACGGGGTCGTAGCGGGGGCTCGACGGGTCGTGGCGCTCGGGCGCCAGGTGCCGCAGCGCGTCGGTTAGGAAGGTTAGGTCGCTGGCGCCGTTCACCTTGGGCAGCACGACGGCGTCGACGCGGGGCAAGGGCGCGAGGGCGGCGAGGTCGTCGAGCGCGTACGGGGTCGAGACGGCATTAATGCGGACGGCGAGCTCGGAGACGGAGGGGGGTCGCGAGGGGAGGTCGCCCAAGTGCGTGCGGAGCGCCGCGCGCGCCTCGGGCTTCGCGGCGGGCGTCACTGAGTCCTCGAGGTCGTAGGTGATGTTGTCGGCGGCGAGCCCGAGGGACTTGGTGAGCATACGCGGCGATGATGCCGGGACTTTGCGCCGTGGTTAGCGAAGCTCGGGGAGGCCAGGCGAAATTGGTACGCTAGGTAAAGGAGTTGGGGATATGTATGTAGGTATGTATGGCCCTTACCATAGAGTAGAGCGCGCCGGAGGATGGAGCTCGATCTGGCCGCCATAGCCAGCGGATTTCAAGCTTACGAGCTTGTTCCTTAGATACCTCCTAGGTAATTGTTCATGGCGGGTAGATACATAAACCTATGTTGCTACTACATCGGTGACAACCCAATTCCCCATCGACAACGTCATAATCAACTTTTGGATGGAATGAGGGGATTGCTTTTTCGGGGTCTTTAGATTGGCGGGGTTTTATGAGTTAGTTGCAGGTGCGCACTAGGCGTTAGGTACTTGCCTTAGCATAGGTACCGCCCGGAGGCCCCATACGACGGCGTTGCTGCTCCGAAAGACCCACTAACGTCCGAGCTGCCCCTTCCGTGCGGGTTTGTTTGTGAATGTTCAGGAAATTTTGGCGCGTTTTGTGATAATTACAAACCGTTATTTTTCTTTTTAATTTCCTTCTTCTCCTTCGCAAAACGTTCAACCGATCAACCGATCAACCAATCAACACACCAAATACGTTTTCCCCCAATCACCTCGTGAAATCACTGCTCTCCTTTTCGGAGCATTGTCACGAGCTACGGTTTTGAGACGAGAGTCGGCTTCTCTTGTTAATAATACCTACTACCACAGCTAATACGAAAGAGCCGACAAAGCAGACGGGATACTAGCAATGAAGTGCTTAGGCACAAAGGAACGGGGACCAGGAATACCTGCACCAACTTGGACGACCCTGCTCCCGGAGCTTAAAGCACAGATCTGCGAACTCCTCTATGTCACCCATCCATTGAGCCTCGTCAATCTCGCGAGTACCAGCAAGAACAGCTACGCCGTAGCTGCAATTTTTCTCTTCCGCACCATCAAGGTCTTCGTGAATGAACGAGACAAACCCCAACCCAACTTGCAACAGTACATCAACCATCTAAAACTCTTTGGAGCTCTAAACCACGTTCGACGCCTAGTAATATACGGCCCAGGCTGGCGCAACACAGAGTTAACAGGATTCGGGTATCAGCAACCTAAGCTTATACGAACATTGGCCTACGTACCAGACCTTGAGCGCGAAAATGATGAAGACCCTTTGCGCACCCGTTTTGACAAGCATACTGGCGTCGACGTTCTCGACAACATTCGCCATTCAGCCTTTGTACCTGATTCATCATATGGCGAAGTCACGTACCCGTTCGATGAGCAATGGCGACCGCTAGCCAACCTGATCAGGCAACTACCTATGCTGAGCGATGTTATCTACCAATGCTCTACTCAATTCCCGCCGTGTTTGCTTGAAGCTTTACACGAGCACCAGCCAGTATGTAGGCTTCACGTCGACTCCTTCAGGCTCCGCTGCCTAGGCTCTACGCCGATGAAAATGGATCAACACGAGCTCATGCTCATCACCTCACCATGTCTTCATAGCATAAACATCCGAACGGGAGAGCGAGATTTATATAATTTCCGACACTGGGTACCTGTTCATCACCTTGGCGCTATTTTCCGTCTAGTAGCTGGAGTAACACCCAACATAAAGGAGGTCCACGTCAGCGGTATGCATAGTTGCCAAACCACTCAGCACGGTGAATGGCATTCCTCCTTCCGTCCGCGATGGGAAAGTCTGCCTATACCCAGAGCAGGCCCACGACAAAAAGGCTCGCTATCATGCCTACAGCTGTGTGGCTCAGACGACCATCCAATAGGTGGGCAAGATATAGACGACTGGGGCGCGCATACTGACTTCACTGCTCTACGGACCCTCAAGCTCGATAGCGAGGTTACACAGTCAGCTCTTGAAACGCTGGTAAACAAGCATAGTTTCCCGTCGCTAGAAACCCTATCTCTCAGCCTGGAACCTCTAGCACTACCGGTTATTGGTCCAGTCGAGTACTGTCTCTTACTTGAAAGGTTCCTTCAGAGTTTGCCGAGATTGAGCACCCTCAAAATAACAAATTGGCAGCATCACTTTTCTCTCGATTGGGTCTTAGGGCCAGGCCTACGGACACTTTGGTTAGAGCCTAGGATAGACTTCGACCGCCTTACGACGCAACATGACCTTACGGCGCAAAACATTGCACAGATCCGAGAACGATGCCCCCTTCTGAAGAATTTGACCTTGGTAGTCCGCCGTTCTAAGGGAGACTCGTCCGAGAGTGCTCTCTACAGAGAGCTAGGCACCTTACCAAAACTACAACATCTGTCTTTAAAGATGGACCCGTCGCGAGACGGTGGTTTATTAAATCCGACGTGGAGCTGGAATGAGGACCCATCCTTTGCTCATGTCTCAACCGCTGAAACTGTCCGCCGGGAGTTGTTGCGGGCTGCCTTTTTTCAGATGGAGGATTTAAGAAAAAAACAAGCTCAAGATATGTTCATCAACAGCGCTGTAGATGACAGTCTTGCGTTAGCCATCTTCAAAGCCATATCCGAAACGAAGGAACGCCACAATATAATTCCACTGGACAAGCTTGAGATACGCCTCGTCGACCCTAATTTTCCATTTACCCCCAACGGTAGAATATATTTCGAGCTCGAAAAATACATCTCCATGCTTGGCCGCTCCTGGAAAGTCGTGCGTATGCCAAGAGATGGTTCGGGCCAAGTTCTGATGGCCCAGGAGATCAACAAGAAAGAGCGGGAAAGGGCTAGCAGACGTATCGAGGAGGACTTTCGTGGAGTAAGGAAGATTGTGACCACAGACCGATCACGTCCTCTAGAGGTGATTTTCCGAGAAATCTGGCCCCAGCGACGGGAGGGTAGCACCTTGCAGGAGGACTGGCGTAGCTGGCCACTGTCAACTCCCACTACTTGATAAGCACCTGGGCCTTCCGCCTAGACTGGGAATTTTAGCAAGGTTCGGCGTGGCGGTAAAAGAAAAAGACAAAAAAAAAGACATTTGGAATTGTATCTTCGACTCTCCTCCTTCGTCACACCAGCAACGTTCTACTGCGCTGGAGTCTAAAGAGGAACCTGTCATAGAACCTTTCCTAGATGGGAAGAGTCTCAAGTCTTCGGAAAGCTGAAATCAGCTGATCTCAAGAGAGAGCTTACGGAGATACATAGGGTATATGATGATACTCAGGCGATCACGAATAGCCTAGTATGTATGTAGGTAGCTATTACAGAGAGACGCGGGTTTCGGTGGTATCAGGGTAAGAACCCCGTCTAGTTTTAGCCAAGAGAACAATTTGATCGACAGTATGCAAGGTTCTCTAAAGTGACTGCCTAGATAGCATCTATGTCTCAAACTCGGCTAGTGCCCCCAGGAGACAGCAGAATGGTAGCGACTTATTCTCTTCAAATTCCGCCTTTATGCCATAAGGATATGGTGTTGTCATAGACAGGTCCCAATCGTGGAGGTGGCCATCTCTTGAAATGACATTCAGAATTTCCACATGCCTTAGGTAGGTACCTGGTTATACAACACATGAAGGATATATACCTGCTTAGACATGTTAACCTTCTCTATCTCTTCGTCCTATCTTTCCAGAAAGACGGTACACTTCGATCTGGATGATACTGGGAAACTGATGATATGATAGTGGGAAATTCCAGCTAGCGCTTTCGTTCCTAGAAATAGCATGCCGCACTGCAATATTGACTACCGTGAGAGAAAGAGGGAGAGAGAGAGTGGGAGTGGAACCAGGCAAAACAATCGCTGCGGATGAATACATTACTAACACGGTGGGATTCGACTTGGAACCAGTGATGCAATGGCCCCTAACTTGGAAGGGGTCGATGCACGTATAAACGACCTATCGCTGCCTTCGGCTCTTCTCGCTAGGCTACAAGTCGGCGTTTCTGGGTGTTCACTGGGGTTCGTTCCAGTAGACGATCGAGGTGAGCTAACCACCCAGTACCAAAGAAGCCGTCAGCGCGTCTCGAAAAGGGGGTAGCTTAATTTGGCCAGGCTCCGTCCCCTATCTTTAGAGCATGTGACGCATCTAGATGCTCCTAAGTCAACCATCTCATTATCGGGAGATATGTGGACGCATTCTTCTCACCGAGCCCAATGTCAAATCCGTGGCGGTCCTCATTCAAAGGTCGCAAAGCCATTGGGGGGCTCAATGGGGGTCTGATAAGGGTGCTCTAGACTCGGAAGAAGTCATTCGATGCAAGGCTGCCTGCGGTCTCGCTGGCGATGTCCGTGTCTCTTGTCGGATTATACAGGATCTCAATCCCACGTAACGAGAGCCATCAACGGCCGTCGGGTGCGGCTCTCCGCCCGCAAGTAATGCCATCACAGCCTGGGGTTTGCGTCACTTGTCGATGTCGCATCTCATTCGAAACCGAGCAAAGGGTGTTTCCCAAGCAAGGAAGCTCCCAAAAAGAAGGTTGGATCTCACCCAAACGGGTTTGGACCCTGAAAAGCTGACGATGTGACGCTAGATCTATTT
This sequence comes from Hypoxylon rubiginosum, assembly GCA_902806565.1. Classification (NCBI taxonomy): domain Eukaryota; kingdom Fungi; phylum Ascomycota; class Sordariomycetes; order Xylariales; family Hypoxylaceae; genus Hypoxylon; species Hypoxylon rubiginosum. The sequence continues at coordinate 977,524 of CADCXA010000016.1, read as the reverse complement.
CTGGCATATTACCGTTTCCCGAAGCAGAACACTCGGGACGAGCTGCCAGATCTCCAATCCCCATTGCAGCGAAGAGTCCTTGATACCAGCAACCGATCTAATGGCGTGACCTCGGCCGCAGGACCCAGGCGGCCCCAGAATGTTCTCTGTCAGGCCAGCCTCGAACGGCCAGTCTCCCGATTCTGCGTAGGGATGGGCATTTTAATCGCCGGGTCGCAGACCTTTCCAGATTTATGTCATGCCCATCCTGCTAGGCCCCTGCAGCGGAACTAGAAGCGTCTTGACATTTTAGCGATGCTCTCTTGCATGGACGACGACAATCTCGAAACCCACATGCTACCTGGGTATGCTACTGTGGAATGCGGTAGCTTGGGTCGGAGCTGTCGAGTATATTACCCTGGGCGTTTCCGAGCAAGCGGAAGAGTCTAGGTAAGCTTCGAACAAGACAGGTTCTAGAATCCCAAAAATAGAGAATCTCGAGCCGTCGGTGACATCGTCATTGTTTCTCAAAGCCCGCTTCCTGGTAGCGACCTCTAGACACATGCGTAAAACCGCCGGAGGTAGCCTACTACCGCAATCGTCGCCTCCCCTTCCGGCGACGTCTGGTGAACGCACCAGCGGAGGGAAATATGACCTCATTTCTCTCTATTTTCACAAATTTGCAGCTCGCAGCAAGATAGGCAGATGGCCGGCAAAGACGGCTCTTGAGCAAAAAAACGCAAACGTCTTCCCATACATGGTTCAAAGGTGGCGCGTTTCGCTAGGCGGCAAAGGACTCTCGACCCGGTTAAAATACCCTTCGCCCCGGGTATATTGTGCTATCTAAGGCCCAGGCGCGCCGTCAAGTGCAATATATCGATATTAACAATTAATGAACTCAACCTTGTTTCTGACAGACAACTAGACTCCTCTTATCTCTCGCGGAAGGTGGGCTCATGATGGACTGGCTTAGAGGCTTTTCGTATATATAAGTGTGGGTGACGATGGACGACGATCAAGACCAAATTTGAGAAGAGAAGAACAAGCAAAACGACAATACCACACACTACAGTTACAATATTGCAACGAAGAATCTCTTAATCTTTGTGATATTTTCCGACTCCGATACTTGGGATTGATATTTGCGTTAATCTTTACTATTAAATACATCATGCTCCGAGCCGGCCTCGCCGCCCTAGCCCTTGCGGCTCTCATCTCCGCGGCCCCCATCTCCGAGCCGACGAAGACGGTGGAGAAGAAGGACTCCCAGACCGACCCGATCATTTGGTTCCCCGGCGGCGGCAGCCCACCACCGCCGACCTTCACGCTCCTGCCGCCCATCACCGGCGGCCTGGAGCCGTCGACCAAGAAGCGACAGGACACCGTCATCGTGCTGCCTCCGATCACCGGAGGTTTCGAGCCCTCCGACAAGAAGCGCCAGGGATCGATCGGCATCGGCGACGGCAGCACGGACCCGGTCAAGGCGCACATCACGGCCCTCGAGCTTGAGTACGAGACACTGATCCACACGTTCGGCGCGCACCCGCCCAAGCCGATCGCCAAGCGCATCGCCGCCATCCAGGACGAGCTCCTGACCAAGTACGGTATCAAGATCATCCAGTCCCCCGATGGCACCACGACCACATTTGTGCCCGGCAAGCGTGGCGTCGTCGGTGACGACTACCTTCCCGGTGGCCCCCTCTTCCCGGACCCGGGATTCCCGGGAGGCGGCATGAACCCCGACCCCGTCGTTCCGGGTGGCCCCTTTAAGATCAGCGACTAAAGTCGCCCATTTGACGGAGAGCGAAATCGGGAAAAGGGCTTGTCTGAGAAAGGGACTTTCCTTGTACGAAAAGGCTGTCGAAATGAAACAAACAAACACACAAAAAAACGAAAGAAAAATCAAGCGAAGGGATTTAAAGGGGCGGGCGCTAAGTGATATCCGGGCTGTTATTTTCTTATGATGCCTTCTCTCAGACAACCACTACTACTGCTCGCGTCTCTGCGAGATAATTCCGTTATCATTAGAGTACCTAGATTGTTAGGTAATAAACTGTTACTTCGGCACTCGATTACGGAATCTACTAGAGTTTCAACGTTCTCTGTCAGAGTGCATGAGATTATGACTTGTTGAGCAGCTAATCTACCCCTACGAAGCACTGCCTTCAAATAGTTGTACTATATACCTAATTCTAACCTTACGAGTCATGCCACTACGAATATTGAGTTCTTAGAACATAGGGGCTACTAGGTAGATACCTAAAATTAGATTCTCAAGGAATGGTAATCTTGGGATTTAGTCGAGAACGGCTCTGGATTTAATGCCGTCTTTAGAACGTCCCGAGTCAGTCGCGGCAGTCCCACATGGTGCAGAGCATGGAATTCTTCGATTCTTCTAGACCTTGCGCGCTAAACCCAATAATAACTTCAACGGGCAAAAGGTATAATCCAAGGTCAAGAAATGAATGGATAAGAGCAGAGCAAACATCGCCAAGTCATAGGTGGACTAATAGATGCCCAGCCAACGAAGCGTCTAAGAGGCGCCGGTCTGACCTAATAGCTACTAACCACTGGGATAATGCCAGCGGAGGAGCTCTCGGGCCTCTAGGCTCTGGGTAGCAGCACGGTAACGTAGGTAATAGTCACAAAGGTCGCGGGTCCATCGGATCAACAGAGGGCGTGCTCCATTTGGTTCACCGATCATAGCGGTCATAGCACCGAACTATCTTGAAGCCGGTCTACGGGAGAAACCCTAGAGCTTCGTTAGCTATTCCCAACTGTATCTAGTCACCTCGGCACTTTCTCCATACATCAATCTTCAGGTCCATCGGAATCGATACGTGTAATCGTGCTCTTTGCCCACATGGCAGCTGGACTAGCAAATGCCGCAGCGCTACAAGTGGAAAAAAGGGGGAAGAAAACGACGAGATGCAATAATCATTAGAAGATTCCACTTGAGGCTGAGCCAGAGCTCCATCCGAGCTCGAATCTACCTACTATTCCATAGCGTAGCAGATGCGACCCAGACAAGGCGCCACTTTATTGATGTCGCTCACTTTCACACGGATGAGGGAATTTATGGCATTATCGACACCCCCTGAGGACATCCGAGTGCACTTCCCGAAGCGATTCGTGCGGAAGACTACCAAGATAGGCTTCACGATCTGCGCCGCCTGGACCAAAAAAGCCCAACGTTATCGACGAGCAGGTGGACCCTCAAGCGGCAGTTTCTCATCTCGATCATGCATCTGGATTTGGCAGGTCAGTCTCCTAGTTCCTCTGGAATAGTAGGCTGAGACATCGACGCCGAATTTTCGGCATGTCTTGCACGTGGTAGGATAATTCCCTCCGCGGCTGGCACCGGGCATCATCTCGAAGGGCTCAGACTTGAAAAAGCCAACACGTCGGTCTATTGGCCCTGCCAAAGCAATACTTGGGCGTCGCCATCATTCCGGGTGCCCTAGTCGATGGATGGACCCTGAGCCGGCCACGTTGGTTTTTCCTTGCGGTCTTAGTTGAAAGGGCGAGAAATAAGCAAAAGGGGAGAGCAACGTCACGTTGGTTTGTTTATCGTCCCGTCCATCATAGGACCTCTCTCACGTATAGGAACTAGCTTCTGGTTGGGAAAATGCCTACAAGGCGAACGGGAAGTAAGGCTATGTCAGACGCTACGATGGTTGTAATAGGGGAACGAAGTCGCGACAGCTGACCCTTAAGGGACTTCGATATTACATACGTGGCTCGAATATCAGCCTCGGGCGATCAGCCCCCGGGACCAACCGGTGTCGAGAGCAATGTTCCAGTTGGTCACCACCATTGCTTACCCAGGTAAACACACACGCTACTGTAAGACACTCAGCCTCACCGCATGCCACACGACAGGAAAGAAGCAAACCTACCGGGAACCCCCAAGGGAAGGACACGCGTAACCACCAGGCTGAGATTATAATGCATGATAGGCGTTGTTTAATTGTCTCATCCCGTCAGCACTGTTGGTTGGTCGATAACTTGGAGCGTCGGTCCGGTCCAATATTGCCCTCGCCGGTCTCACCAGGCAGGCTACCCTGAGCCATATGTGCCAAAGAATATCAAAATTTCCTTTTTTCTCTCCGAGCCGCGTTGCCAAGATGCCCTTCGAAGGGTCTCGGACCCTTCGCCGAACGTTAGAATGCCTGACACGAGGCAACTCTCCAGGCAGAAGTCGTGTGTACTTATGGACTGGCTGCCACATATGCCGAGACAAAACCCACGCGGAGCCGCAATTGGTCTTCGTGGTTTCCCTGAGTGAGGAAGTTGGAGTCGAAGCAAGGGCGATTATTGGGCGTATTAGGGGAAATTTGGAGGGGATGGCGAGTGTCTAAGGGCCAATTGTAGACGCGCCAACACTAATAATATCGATAATTATCAAAACACGATGAGCTGTCCCGTGTCTTCGGCTCCGCCAGCAACTCCACTTGCTCCCGTAACGGCACAGGAACGGAAACGTGACACTACATAGTACATTATTCTATAATGTCCGCTGCGCTGCTTAAGGTCCATTTTGGGGGAGGCGAGACGACGGGGGTCATGTCGTTCGTTCGTCGATTGCCGTAGGGGTCAACGATGTTCGACGCATGAAATTGCTCAAGGTAATATTGCGACGTAGATGCTGTGGAACGTTCCTGACAGCTCTGTCCTGCTTACTACGGGGGGGTCCTGGTGCTGTAGGGTTGCCCCCGGTGCTCTCGAGAATCCAATAAAGGAGAAAAGAACTGCCTCTCATGACTTCGCCTAGACGTACGTGCGCAGGGCGGAATCCGGTATCTACTCCAGTGGCCACGGTAGTTACCATGGATGCAAAGAAGACGCGCAATCATTAAGGATATACGGAACGGGTGCTCAGCTGTTGACCGCTGACGCCATCCACTTTCATCCACTTATTAGACCGACCTGGCGTATACCGGTATACCCATCCTATCGAGAAGGCAGTGGGGAGGAGCGCGTTTGCTACAGGGTCAATATCCTTCTCAGCACAAACAACATCACGAGAGACTCGGCGACATCTGATGGGATGGTCTTGGGGCCATGGCCCCATTTTGATGCCAAGATATAATATATTCTACGAAAGGATTTGTTCCTGGAAGCTTCGTTTAGTATTACCTAGCCCTAGAAACGGATAGCCATCCGCGCCGCCTATCTAGTCCTTTTTCGTGTATAACGGTTCCTAACGTGGGCGGCATCGAGATGACACGCAGTTAAAGAGGATCAGGTGCTACGAAGTGACTACGTAGACTATCAGCTATCGACTATGTGTGTGTGTGTGTACACGGTTGTGTGGGGTTTAGCCCCCCCCCCCCCCCCCCTTTTCCTGATAGGTACAGCATATAGTAGGTAGCTATAGCAGCAATAAGTTAGTAGAAGGTATCGGAAGAACCAATAGATGCTGCCCGCCGAGATCATAGATCGAGTGCATTTTGCACCGCCCCAATGTTATTATTCGGGTCGAGAAGCAGAAGAAGAATATTCCCCCTTTGATGAACGGGACCACGTCAGTGTACGTATGTCTCTCGTCTCTCTCCTCCCCCCACACAAGTGGGCACTGATCACAGGCGTACTGGCGCAGGCACAAGACACACAAGGACGGGCGTGCTCCAGAGTCCAGCCTCCAGGCTAACGTGCTTAACCTACGCACTACGGTAATGACAACGGGCATGTGGAGGCTGCGAGCCACCTTTTTGGGTTGGCGATGCCCTCATCGAACCGGGACGCTAGAGACAAAGGTAGAGATCACAAACCGGTCCTGCCACTCCCATTTGCTTGTATCGCACGATGCATGCTAAAAGTAGGCATATTTTCGGGTCCCCCATTGTCTCGCCTTCTCCGTTCTTCCCGTATCTAGGTAGCCCAGCAAGCAAATTATGTGGCTAGGCATATACGTACGAAGCGCACTTTACACGTAACAATCGAACTAGACATGCGATAGAGGACCCGCGATGGCGAGTTTGACGAATAGCGGTCGTGGCTTGGCTGCTTGGCCATGAGGATGACAGCTTCATCAATGCAGAGCCCACCGGTGCCTGCGCTATGCGAACTGGAAGAGAAAGAAAGAAAAATTCATGTGCAGTGCATGTTACTCCATAATATCAAGATTTTTTTTCTCGTTCCTCTTCTTTCAGTAGCATTCTCTGCAGGAGATGGAAAATATGCCTCCTCTTCTTCCCCACTCGGAAGTAAGCGGTATCGTGATGGCGATCGTAAGCCAGCCCCTTCTGAGCCCTTTTCGGTCCAATCTCCATTGCATCTCACTCATACAGGACCCTCTCACCAATCTGGTTCCAACGACGAAAGAGAACGGGCAGACAGGAAAGAAAAAAAAGGTGTGGTGGATCGTCGCAACGGAGAAAGCCTCGAGGATCTCGAGGGATCGAATCTAGTTAGGAGAGGCCGGAAGGCGGCATAAGAGCATAAGACGCAGCAACCCAAAGCGCAACGAAACGAAAGGGGGCAGCAGAGAAGAAGACCTTTTCACCGCCATGTGCCAGTTGAACCTAGCCCCATCGCTTCCAATCAACCACGCGGAAGCAAGGGAGGGGGTTTGATGGTCCATCACCATACGGTCCATACGGTCCACACCTAAACCATCGACCTGCATGTGCAGGCTCGGACTAGCATAACAGCATGGGGACCACCTCGAAGCTGATTCGCTCGAAAAGGGGACGGTAGGGGAATGGGTTGCAAAGAGCAATAGAGGAAAGAGGAAAGAAAAAAAAACAAGGAAAATGAGGAAAGAGGAGAAGAAAAAAATCTAATAAATTGGCTGCATTCGCTTTTCCACACACCAATGCGCCGGGAGCGCGCTAGGCAGAGTAGAGTATAGTGAAGGTATCTGCAGTGCAACATGGGGGAGGAAGAATATGACCTTGAACTCTTATCACGGGAAAGTATTGGGATTTTGTTCTTTCAAGCCCAGACTATTCCATCGAAGTTGGAAGGGGAGAAAAAAAAGAGACCTGTCGCACGACGTCTTCGAAGCTACTGCAAGTCCTGAACATGACGCGGAACTTGGGTTCCAACAAGGCTACTACCCAAGTAGGGCAATGCTTTTTTCATCTATTTGCCCGTCTAGTATAGGCTTCGAGAAAGAAAAAAAGGGCGCCGTTACACATGTAAAAAGTGATATATATTATGACCGTGACGATGCTGCAAGTATCAAGGATCTGCGCCCGGCTGCTTTTGCGCCCAAAAGGGGGAACCGTCCTTCCCCCCATAATCCATTATGTAGTAGTCAGTTAGTCCACACATGTGTAGTCCCGTCCCTACACCTTAGTCTAACGTACGGGTAAGAAAGAGAAAGCCTGGAACGCGGTTAAGGCAAGTTTATTAGTCGCCAAGACCCTGGCCTAGCTCCCAAGTCCGAATCCGACGTTCCTCATCTGCCATGTCCCGTCGAATCGTAATTTCGGCGAAAAAGGTCAGGTAAGGTAGCGACGTAGGGTTTGACGGTTGACGGTTAGAGGAGGAACCGAAGAAGCGAGATGCGTAAAGTCAAGAGAGGCTGCTGGGGGTGTGCGCAGCAGGGGAGAGAAAAATAGAGACGACGAGACTCTCCCCCTCCCCTGGGAGTTTTTTTCTTGGCTCGAATTTTGGAACGGCCTGTAGAAGCTAATGCAGGCTTGCGTTGCATCGACGGCAGAAAATGTGATTATGAGAGCAGAGAGGAATATGCAAGCCGACGCACACTTGCACGCCCTGCCCAGGCATGCCCAGGCAAAGTAAGGCGAGTGGCGTCGATCGCTTTCGTCCAATCAGCGTCGTCGAATACAGAACCCATCAGCCTTGAGGTCTTAGTGTCCTCATCCATCATCCACGTCGTTGGTAATTTCGATATCCCGAAAGGCTGAGGTGAGATGAGAATGAAGCACGCTCCACGAAGGCCACCGGTGGTGGGTAGATGGGTTTGTGTCATATGGGCATCTCTATACCGAAAGGATAGGACTGGGCGGACGATGATGAGACTTCCCAAGACGTCTTGGGCAACATTCACGAGGCATTAAATCACTTGCGGAGTCATGTCATCTGAGGACTTTTAGCCATATAATATTTTGATGGTTATTGCGACTGCTCGCAAAAACGTTGTATTGGGTTGTGAAGAGCCTATTGGAGATGTGTCTCCAACAGCTCCCCAGCGAGGGGACCACCGCTGTTGATGTCGGCTACCCCGAGGTAGAACGTATAAAATGCGCCAACGATATACCGTTGAGCGCGGGTAGGGCTATTGGCCCTTTTGTCTGATCTCTATTTCGAATCCCAAGAATCCATCCGTATTCCGGTTGCGATGAACTTTTCCGTTTGGTTCTCCCATAGAATCAACATCTGATAAAAAACCTGTATCCAAGAGAAGAGTGAATAAAAGAAAAAACATTGGTATCATCCAAGCGAAAGTATCAGGCGTCTCTCCCGTTAAAAAATGCACCCTATGCAGAGCGACAAGTTAGAAAAAAACAAAATTGTTGCAAATAGCCTCCCTGCTTTTCATCAAGCATCTCCAGATGTATAACCCTGCGCCGTGTAAAAATGCTTGCTGATCCAGTCCCGGTTGATAAAATGAGAATTTGGCTCCTCGGTTTCCTTTGGTCTTTATTTGGGATTGATCCTCGTCTCTCAAATCACCGCCAACTCCACGCTGTAATAAAACAAAGAAAAAAGACATGAGTTCGAAAGTACAGGTTAAACCGGGTTTTATCTAGTTTCCCAGATTTTTGATTGCATAAACCATGCGGATGTGTATTGGGGTGTTTTTTTTGTTCTCCAGTTCCATTTTTTTGGTATGGGAGTGTCCGGCAATACTCCCAAAACGGCTCCAAATGGATGTGTATTATAAACGTAATAAAATTCAAAGTGGTTTTGTCGGAAGAAGTCCTTCGTAATTTGGTCCTTAACCCGTGGCCGGGCGTTTCCTGGTATGATGATGGCATCATAACCCCTTTCCAGAATTACAGCAACAGAAGCAACATGACCTTGGGTGGAAGTGTCTCCGGAACGAGACAGATACACACGAATCAGTGCAGCTAATAGCAACCCTGGAAGTTGGAGAAGAGAGGAACCTGAGGGTGGAAAGGCATAGGATGATGTATAGGTGGTGGCTGCGTGTACCTGTTCACCACCTCCCAGAAGTACGGGAAGGGAAACTTGGTCGGCGCACAACTGGCCTGCACGGGTACTTGCACGGGGCAAGGCTGGCAGGGTTGACACGGCTGGCAAGGCTCCATCCCAGGTCCGGAATAATGTGGAACAAACTCCTGTGGATGTGGAAACATAACTTTAGGTTCCTCTGGATCATACACCTGCGGCTCCTGCGGCGGTGGGATCTCGTCGTCCGGAATGATGTAGTCGTCATCGTCAAAGTCGTCGATGGTAGAGACACTCGAGACCAGAGAACCATCGTCGGATGAGCAAGTGGATTCCGAGTCCGAGTCAGAGGCGGCGGGTGACGAGGGTGCGTCGTAGCCCAAGTCTTCGACAATGGCGTCTTCGCAGTCAACGTATTCGATAGGCCCAGGCGAGGTGGGCGGCGTAGGCAGATGCTGGGGAGCAGCTGCCGCGGCTGTGATGGTGAACTTGGAACAGGCAAGGATCCTGTTCCGAAGTTCTGGTAACGTAATTCTGTGGTCTGGGTTGCGGGTGAAGATCCGTCCCAGGATATCGTTAAGGTCATCCGATAATGGCAAAATAGTCCGAAGGAAATCCTGACTCCTGGTATAGGCACGATATGTGGAATCTTCAAAGGAGGCCTGCTTCCATGGATTACGGCCGCAGGTCAAGTTCACCAGGATAACACCAAGGCTCCAGACATCATTTGGGGCGCAGTAATAGAATCGCCTTCGGGAAGATGGGTCCAGGCATTCTGCAAGAGAGAAAGAAAACTAGTTAGTATATCCCACTGCCAAAGGGGGTGTTTTGTCCAGCGGGAAGTCCTACCTGGTGACATGTAAAAGGTCGAGCCGCAGCCGTAGTCTTCGGACCGATCTGATGAAGTTGCCAAGCCGAAGTCCGCCAATTTCACTGTGTCTCCACGGTTCGAAACAAGAATGTTCTCTGGCTTTAGGTCGCGGTGGTAGATGCCCAGGTTATGGCAGTGCTCAACGGCGTCCAGGATTTGAAGGAATACGCTCTTGGCCAATTCATCCTTACCAACATACTGTCCTCTCTCTGTGATATTGAGGAAAAGGTCTCCTTCCGGGCAGTATTCCAGGACAACATATATGCAATCCGGGTCGTCAACAATCTTGTGCATGCAAACCACGTTGGGATGCGCCGAGGCAAGGTAATGCAAGCGGAGTTCCCGGTGCTGGAAGGCAATCTGTCGTCGATCCAGGGGAGTGCCGTCCGCGTTGAACTTGCTGAGCGTCTTCACCGCGTACCGGACACCGGTCTTGACGTCGACCGCGAGGTAGACCACGCCATAGGCACCGGTTCCAATAATCCCTATCATCTGCAGGCTTTCTCCAAGGAACTTTCCTAGTCTCTCCTCAGGGGCAACCGGAGTAAATCGAGCTTGGCAGACCGGAGGGATGGCGAGCTGTGGTTGTTGAAATGCGCACTTGGCGTTGTCGTATGATGGCGATGCCGGAGGCGTGGGATATCCGTACGCTGCCACATTATGCATGATACGCGACAGATTACGGTCCTTTTCCTGGTAAAATAAAATCCTTGGGTACGGATCTAGGAGCAACAGAAAAGGAAAGGAATCAAGAGAAAACGGCCTTCTCTACTGGAATTATGTCCTCGAATCCAAAAAGCAACGTCCTTGGAGCAATAAATCCACGGGAAAATCCTAAGGCTGAAAGTAATATTATGTCCCTGGGTCGTCCTGTGGGTAATGGCGTCGAGTCAACGGGCCATGGAATTAAGATAGTTGTCGCCGGTGGTAGAGGAGCCGGATGTCGATGGCTCTAGGTGAGAGTTATGTTAAGAGAGTGTTGATGGTGTCGGCGATGTCGACGAAGGTGGTCCGTGTTGAAAAAGCGTGATGGTTAGGTAGAAGGATGGGTAGCTTCTGCAATGAATGGAGGTAGTGAACGATGTATGTGAGGTTCGAAGCTAAGGTGCAGGCCGGGAGGTTGATGTAGATATTGAGATAACCCCGTCCTACAGGTACATAGTGACAGCCAGGGGTCCTTTGGTCTTTTGCGTGTTTGAGTGGCTCAATCAGAATCAGAAAGCCCCGGCCGGCTTGGCTTGGCTTGACTCTGCAAGTCCCAGTCCCCAGTCCACAGTTGATCAAAGCCAGCTCATATCCATGTCTGACCTTACTGGTTCCCGGTCCCACTTCCACTTCCCATTCCCACACATGCGCTATTCTTGAATTCGACGCGCTAGTGTAGCTGTGAAGGCGGCCTGGCGAAGAGTGGAGCGAACCAGGAGAAGGGAGTGAGGTGCGAGGTGCGAGGAGCGAGTGGTAGGGGGGGAGGGGATTTGGGGGAGGAGGTGTCAAGGAATGGGACCAGTTGCTTCTAGGGCACTCCACTGGAGGGATGGGATAACGCAGCCTGAACAAGGACCGAGATCTTCGTGGCTCGTCGTAATATACGAGGGCAAGGATTGTCTGACACACGAAAATAAATGGTCCACTCAGCGGCCGAGGGTGGACCACTGCTACCCTAGCGAAGCCATGTCCAATATTTAATACCACGCCTGGGATCCTAGCAGGGCACTCTAGGCTAGCTCAGAGGCCGAACCGAAGAAGAAGGGGGGCGTGTGCGTGTGATCTTGCTCAATAAGGGGGCTATCAAAGAATTGGCACTGGCAAGACTGGCAAGACTGACGAGACTTGTTACGGGCTGCTGACGCTCCACCTCTTCTCATCTCGTTAGTTCGCCTGCTTTTCCCTTTCACTGGTCGGGCAAATCGTCATAAATCCATGAGCCCGTGACTCGCATGACTTTTTCACTTCTTTGCCATTGGGACGCCGGGCGGCTGGCAAGGTCCTTGATTTGGCCAACAGGAAATTCTGTATCGAGATTGTGTTGTTTATTCCCTCTTTTCTTGGAGAAAGAAATATTTCTGACCCATTGAAACCCACCAGCAAATGATTCATTGCTAGTGGAGCTTTGCGACAAACTTCTGTGTTTACGGATAGTTTGTAGCACCCGGCTTTGCGAGCTTAGGCTTAGGCATGTAACTTGGCTACCTTGGGGGCGTCTTCGGACGACTTGGAAACAATGTTAGGACGACGGTAATCCGTGCTTCGTTATGCCGTCCGTAAGGTATGGCACATGGCACATAGCACATAGTAAAGCGTTTGTTCGCTGCACAGATGCTGCATTTCTAGTAGAGGATAAAGCATAAAACCTCAAACAAGCGGGTAGGGCAATGCTCCTGAGACCAGCCATTTTCGAATAGCATGGTAAGAATTTGCCCAGCGAACAGAGACTTCTGTTGCAAGTAATGCTTCGTATCCTCATAAGATCAATGCTACCATAGTACATTAGCCCATATGCTTACCGTCGCGCAGCGGTCGCTGTTTCTGTTATGTCGCTGTTATGTCGCACTCTCAACTATGCTGAGAAGACGCTGAGCATCTGCCATCTATGATCTGCCCATATGGACCGATACGCCACAGCACTGACGAGATTTGATCATGTCTCGTATGTACTTGGGTAACTTTGTACCGCAACATTATTACTCTGCCCCCGTTTCTAGAGCGTTGGCTAGTGCTCCTGTCTCCCGCAGCCTGGACCCGTGAAGCAGTACTATGTAGTTTCTTACACATACAACGCTATACTACTTGTTGTTGCAATTTGTCTTAGCACATCCTAGCCCAGACCGATAGTGGAGCATTCCTATATTCTTGACTCTCGACTATCTGCAGGGAATTTGTGGTTTGGTATGCTGAGTGCTCTTCGCGAGCGAATGGTCAGCTCGTACATAGTAAAACTGCTGCCTTAGCACCTAGTCAACTAGGCTGAGTGCCTACAAGTACGTATGTAGTAGTAGACCGGTTTGCTATGTGTGACTCTTAGATATGATAAATTTGCCGCCGCAAATACGTAGATTGCTAAGCCGTCTTTGCTAGTTCGGCGGCAAAAGAGATCCATAAGGGGACGACTACTGGGGCCGCCCGTATCCGCGCGCGCTCATTATTGCGCAAGCCATGGAGAATTCTTTGTTTTGATTACCTCACGGCGCGGACTGCTAAAAGAGATGTGAAATACATACATACATAGGTGATGAAGAGAAAGACGGGCACTTGCCATTCCGCCCTGGCGGTTTCATTGAATTGACGACTGACTGACCGACTGATTATCAGAAGCTGCAGAGGAATGACTAGTGGCGGTAACGATGCCGGATTCGTAGAACGGCATTGGTAGCGTCGCAGCAGATGCAAGAAATTATCCAATCGCGCACGAGTCTCTGGTTGCATCCCGGAAGCAGAGGGCACGGCGAGGGCACCCCCCTTGGCGGTCCGTAGCCTTGATTGGCCAGCAACGGCTGATGAAGAGTATGAAGAGTGTGAGTGATAATGAATTTGATGGAGCCCCAGCTTTTCGAGGCTGCAGGCTCGTCCTGCCCACAGCCAGCCCAGCCTGAAAGTGAGGGATTATCTCCGAACAGGGTGGGTAGCATTGAATACTATGTAATTTCTTTGGTGCGGTCGCCCATGCCCGCATGCAGTAGCCTCGTAATACGGCAAAGGGATGGAGGATTCATAGATCAGATTGGTTGGCGCCTCTTCATGTCTTGCCGAGAAGTGAGGCTGTCGGTCCAGGGGTTCTCTAGACCAATCCACGGATCCAACACCTACCGTACCTAGGTACTTTGCTATATCTAAGATGACCTTTTGATATTGGCAGTTCTGCAAGACACGGCTTGATCTGATGTACTATACGCAGCATCTACTCAGCAATATACTATGGTTACAGGCCAAAGTTTTAAGACACTGTCATGTAGCTCACAGGCCTGGCACAGACCATTAAGGCTGAAATAGTTAGCCACAAGTATCTTTTTACCCCCCCTGCAACGCTAAAAATTAGTGCATCGACATAACAGTGTATTAAGACTTACCCATAACACCATAGTATGTATATATGTATGCATGTATGTATGTATATATGTATGTATATATGTAGGCATGTTCGTGATTAAACTTAATAAAACAGATCTGATTAAAAATAGGACATACTATGTAGGACATCAGTTGATGACGGCCGAGACGAAGGAATTGGAATGTGTCCAAGATCCGGGTCTACCATCAAGAACACATGGACCCGACAGTGGACCTCCATGCATCATCTACGATTCGGAATATTCTTAGACCGCTCCATCTTATGTAGGTCTCGTCAGGGCACAGACCTTCCCTCGAACCTAGGCCCCTTTAAGTCGTACCGCCACAATATTTTCTCACGATAAGAGTTAGAACGTGAGGTCGTGAGACAACCTTTCCGCACTATAGTAGGCATGATTCATCTGACGACCACGCGAAAGAAAGGGAATGGTAAGAAAGGACATGTGTGTACCAAGCCTCTAACTCGCCAGTCCTTTGGTGTTGTGACTCTATATCCCAACCACGCTCAAATCCCACGAGAGCGCGCATGATCTCATCTTGGCCTCTCTTCTAGACTCCGATTAGGCCAACATGTTCAGAAGAGAAAGAGGGAAACACCAATGGCAGAGGCAGAAGACGGATGAAGGTTGAGTGGTGAGAAGCATGGAAGCGTGGGATGAGAAGATTCACCATACGTTGAAACTCACCGCCACGAGCCACAGTTTCAATCATATGGCTGATCCCTTCTTTCAAATCTAGACGACGCCATGCCACTTTCCTCATTTAGCCTGTTCACACCGCAACAAACGTCACCGCAGCTCTGCATGAACTTGATGGACATGGCTTGCCTGGAATGGCTATTGTGATAATGGCTCGTTTTGTGCCGTAGCGTATCAGACACGCGTACCAAATCCTATAGGCGACGATGGCAAATATCATGGATCAGGTGGTTTGCCAGGCCAGTGTACTAGGCTACCAACGGCACCTACAGACGGAGAGTCACGATTGTTAGATTGTTAGAAGATCGTAGATGAGCATGGATCCAGTCTCCAAAAGTACCTACATAGTAGTATCGCCTTGCATTCGGATGTCGCCTGATTTTAGACAAAGCCGTCGAAGCCTTGTCCCCACGCATAACTCCATTCCCATCATTTACCGTACGGGCGTTACGCTCGCATGATCGCGATCTATAAGCGGGCTACTTTCAGTTAGCGCGATCCCGAGACATGGGATCGGGAATGGCATCGCGGGCCAACTTGGGCCATTAGCTTGTTTAGATACCTCCTAGGTAATCCCTCCCTTGCAACGCTTCTAAGTCCGCTCGGACCACTTTCATTCCTGGTCCCTGATGTCTCACGGTCTCACGGTCTCACAGACCACACATGCCACACATCTAAGGACCCTGGTAACCCGGGGCCTTCAAAACAAATGCCATATCGACGACGGGCCATCGTCGATGGGGCCGTATCTAGTATATTGCCAGGGAGCTAGGAACACCCTATACTGCGTTGTATTATATTATACTATACCTATACTATACCACGCGCCGTGCCTTGGCTAACTAGGAGGTAATGCATTTCCAAGATCTCCCAATACTCGATATGCTAGTCTTCTCAAGAGAGATGAAAGCCCATCTTGGGGGTTCGAACGGGGCGAGGATGCCTAGCCCTGAGGGGACCGGGCCCCTTGCCGTGTGCGTCGTGATTCGGTAAGCCCTCCCTCCTAAGAGATCGCCGGCGATGGAAGATCTCAATCAAGTGGGCACCGAGAGAGTTTATTGCAGCTCTCCTTAAGAATTTCGCCCTTGGGGGCTAGGCCAGAGAGTGCAGGTCCTTGAATCTTGATCATTCTTCATCTTGCCCAGCTTGCCTTGATATTACGTTACTCCAGACCCTCACCTCTTTCTCCCGTAGGTGTGCCTAGGGTAGCAAGAAAGCACGAAAATTACACTTCTTATCCAGTAGCGTCGTTGATGGTCTACCATAAAAGATGTGCTATCGCGAGGGAAAGATGCGTCTTGGCTCGTTCATTGGATCGTGGGGTCCCCAATGAGCACCGCCCCTCGCGGCCACCAACCCCGTCTTCTTGACGTCGGGATCGTCGGCGCTGCGCCTAACCCCCTCCCGCTCCCGGAAGAGTTCCGCCGAGGTCGTGTCGAGAGAACTATTCTTTGCCTAGCTGCCTGGCCTTACTACACGTAGTGTATAGCAGAAGTAGTGTAATACGATGACGGATCGATGTTGATCATCGAATTCTTCTATATTTTCTAGCTTCCTCGTCGGGCTTAGCAGAGACCACTCAGGATCAAGCCAGATCGTCGGCTGCGGTATTGCCAGCGTTGTCTACTGTGATTTGCAAGCCGTCTCGGTGCCTCCTAGTGGGCAAGAGAAGAACACCGCCGTCGCGCGATAATTCGCTCATCCCCCAATGACAATACAATGATGCTATACAAAAGGAGTATCACACGAACGTCTAGAACCTACTTCACCGAAATATATCTCACTTGCCATGCCACGTCAACCCCCGAAGTAGCCGCAAAAGTCATGATGTCAACTTCGTCAAGTTCACCTCTTCGAAGCTGTCTAGAATCAAGTGGGATTGGACGCACATAATCTTTCAATGCATTGAATTCGAGTTGCGATAACCAATGAATAGCTCGACAGCCAGCAGCATCCGTCAGAACACCTGCTTGCAGGGACTTGGACGGTCCTCTCGCAGATGTGTTAGACAAGGTCCTGCGCGCTCGTCGCAGCCGAGATCAGCCGTGGTGAGGCACACGAAACAGACGGCGATATCAGAGACGTAGGGATCGCCCAGGCGTTAATCTATTTGCTGTATACCGTCAGGTCGTTCAACAGAAAGCGGCAGGAGAGGGGGATGAAAGGTGAGATTTCCACGTGCAGATCAATTGGGAATTGATACTTGAGTTAGGGCGATTGGCAATCAAACACGGGGGGTCCATAAGGCATAGGGCATCATCTCTACTATGTATCGTCATCAGCAAAGCTCGAGATCTACCAAGTTAGGCCGTGCCGGTTGCGTAATTTGCGCCGATCTTTCAGAGCCATGCGTGCCGGCTTCTAGATACGTGTAATAATAATATCGAGTTCTACTATTGGTGCGCCCGTGCTATGGTTTCGGGTCCTTCTTGTTTTTGTTTTTTTTCCAATTTCAGCCTCTCTCCCTTACGGCACATATACATATCATTAATTTACATCAGTGGCTCGAGCCCCCCTTATGCCAGGCATTTACATCACATCACATCACTTCTACCGTTGCCGTCATCACCTTAAGCCAGTTGGGTGATTATTTCGCGCCCGTGTTTCATAGGATAATGAAGTTTATCTCTCGTGTTACTATCTCCGAAGTCGTTAACCCCCTTCCCGTACGTTAGGTACCTAGCTGCAAACCCCTGGATGCCCGGGGCACTACGGCCGGGGCACCACTTGGCCCATCGGCTGCCAGATCTGACATGTCGCTCGCTCCGGGCGTCGGCATGGACCCCATCGGGTCCCATTTCTCTACTGCCAGGGAAAAGGGGGTGTTTTGACGCAAGGTTTCGGGCGGCTGCTTGCCAATATCCCGAATGGCTGGAGTTACCTATCTGATTGTCTAGCTCTCTAACACCATTTTCTTACTGACTAACCAACCTTCTAGCACAGACACCCGTTGCAGACTAGGTGTTATGCTTGTCACGTTTCACACATCAGTCTCCCGAATGTACCAACAACATCACTCGATATTGACCAAGACCCCATGTCTCTCTTTCTCTCTCTAAATTATGTGTATGTGTATACATACATATGACAAGCATGACA
Organism: Hypoxylon rubiginosum; assembly: GCA_902806565.1. Lineage (NCBI taxonomy): Eukaryota > Fungi > Ascomycota > Sordariomycetes > Xylariales > Hypoxylaceae > Hypoxylon > Hypoxylon rubiginosum. The sequence goes on along the minus strand of CADCXA010000016.1, from coordinate 959,704 downwards.
GCGCGAAATCTATTTGCCGCCAAGGTTGAGACAAGGCCGCACATAATGCATCCCGTACGCGTTGCGAGACGTGGCACAGGACTGAGGGGACGAGGGGGCAACGAATTCTTTTTGGAAATCCCCCCCACAGGTTGCAATTCGCGGAGCTCGATTTTCGTTTTGCGGTTTGAGCCCGAGTTACGATGACATAAAGGAAACATGGCCACGGCCTCTTCTCATGTCGTCCAATCTTAACCCGTCGGCAACGCGTTAGGTTAGTAAGGGTCCAGGCGCCTAGGACGCCAGCCCAAGCTGCGGCCTACGGGTTCGACCGACCCTATAGCTGAGCCTCATATCGCGCGGCCCCTTCTCGCCCTGACCCGCAATGCATGGATTCGGACGATATATTTAGATTCGTGGCTCTATCTTGGTACAGTAGCCGGGTCCCTCGATTCCATGTACACGTATCATGGAGCGCCAGACAACCGAGTTATGAGCGTAAGCGTTACATGTGGAATTATGTTTTTAATAAAACAGCCACCTATGGCACATCTTCGTGAATTTCCCGCGATGCCAATAGAATTGTAGGAGCCGCCTTGAACAGGATGGTGATACGTAATGGCGGCAGTTCGAACGAGCATAGCCTCCACCATGGGTTCCGGTAACACGCCAACTCGTCCGTCTCTCTCGACCCGCTTCGGATGGCGGCAGCAAACGGATGAACGTTCGACGGGTTCCGGCATTTCAGCTTTTCATCTACCTAGGTAGTCCAGGAGCCCTACGCTTTTGGCTGGGTGTCTCATTGGTCGTGCATCACAAGGTCTAGAACCTGCGGTAGTGACTCTTGACGTAAATTAGCAGAGCATGTGCATGCGTCGACGTGGGCTGCCGGGTCGGGTCGTGCGGTGACTCCTGTTGGATCTTACTCGTTACTTCACGTTCCGAGTCCTCGTCCCCTCAGCCTCGCCTCACTGTACAATGACTTGTTTCCAAAAGGGAGTGATACCGTTCAGGGTGCGACGTGACTCTTCCCGCTTGCATGCCGTCCAAGGTGAAACTTTCCCTGCGAGAACGTACTACAAATCTCACCGTCGAACCTAGGCCAATGAAGTATAGTGCTGTATCATGAATGAGAGGAGAGCTGATCTTACGTGCAGGTCCAGTGACATTGCTCGCCTGCGGCAGGGAGGCTTGGGCTTAGGAACGGCGAATCGCTTGTGACTCGACCATATGGTCAACCCCCAAATCCTTACTGCAGAGTCCTATTTCAAGATATCTCTATAATCATGAATAATAGGCCACATGGAGTAGGTAGTTAAACCTTGCTGTGGAATCAAGTTAGAGGAGATAAAAATAGTTGTTCCGACAATTAACTTCCATTCCACTTTGATATCGATGCTATCATGTGCTTTGATTTAAAGCCAACTTCAATAGGAGGAACGGACTGGACCTAGCCGTATGCATGGACGTTTTGGCACCAAGATAGCCATGAAGCAGAAGCTACATCGACAACGATCCGCAGAATGTAGGCATCTGCATACCTGGCTTAGTAACGTCTACATCCATAGGCGTGGAGGACACGATGGATCCCGCCCCCTCCCCTGATGCTTGCTTAATAGTAACTACGAAGTGCACTGGGAATCACATAGCCTGGTCTCATGGTTGTAGGAAGCAGTAGACCGCGAAGATTGTCTAATTGTGCTCGCTGCTGTAAGCCGGCTGCTGCAGAAAACTCCCGGCATATACTAGCCTCCCCCTCAAACCACTCCTCGCACTTGACCACTACGATACCATTGACCTAGAATGATGATAAGTTCGAAGGATTTTGTTCTTCAAAGAACATCTGCGCTCCTCCCATCTCTACCTCTCAGGGGCTACCAAGGTTGGGCATAAACATCGAGATTAGGACTTGCAAGACGAGGATACGTGATAGTTGGACGGGCCGATCACCTAGATTGGCCTTGAGAAGTGATAACTTGCATGAAATACACTATGTGAAGAAATGAGAGCACGGCAGAAAGGTGTAGATGTCACTCTGATGATCATTAAAGGACAGACGAGTAACTTTGATGATTGTTAAAGGGGGGACAAACACAATAATACTCAGCATATGACAAGACGTAGCAGCTACAGCGAAAATTCTCTCCTTATCTCGCACGCGTGCTGCAAATCCGCCTTTCTCCCTGCAACTCGTAATTCCGCTTGCAACCATCTCCCGACGGACGCATAACTCTTCGTGAATCTTACATGCGCGGTAGGAGGCCATCTTGGAGGAAACTTATGAGATTCCTTTCGGCTCTATAACAGCGTACTGGGATTCCTAAGCGAGGTCATGCCTTGCATAGTACCTAGGTAGGTACGCACCTAGTCGGTATTCCAATCCCATACCGACTAAGAAGTGGCAATTCCAAGAATTTGGACCGATGTGCGATGGACAAAATTCCATAGAAGCAATTACCATGTCACCACTCGCAGGGAAGATTAGGCCACCCTGTCGAAGTCGCGCCGCTCTAGCTCGAGTTGCTGTCAGTGCTGTCTGTAGCCCTGTGGGTTAGGGAAGCGAAAGGATTGTTCAACGGGAACTCCACCATTGTCATTATACTAGATCCTACGCGCGATTTGCCAGGGCTTCTGCGCCTTCCAAAAGTTCTAGATACCTTGGGTAGATAGCCTTGATCATCTTCTAGGGATCCTCAAGTAAAGAAAGCATCTACCAAGGGTTACATATGCAAACCGCCAGGTAGGATAATCACCAACGCATATTTTCCACGCCGTAAGTTGCGGTGCGGCGTTCAAGTTTCTATTTACGTGTGTGTATGCGCCTTAGTATAACACGCCTCGTTCACATAGATGGCACCACATGTCGCAGCAATATTTCTAAAATTGACTGTTTATTTATGCCCTCTCTTCTGACCTAGGGGCGTTGGTATTCATTCTTCCCCTTTCCTCAGATGGTGCAGCCCGAGGGCAACCATCCGGGTTCGAAAAGATCTCCGAGACCAACCCCTAATCACATAGTGAAGGTATTATAAATAAATCAAAGTCGGAAATTCGCACCAATCCGTGAACTTCTAAGCGGTATCTATGTTGCTGACAACGGATTCTTGATTTGACTGGCTGTACCATGATGGGTGCCATCCTAACCACCCTAATAGTCCAGTGATACCTTGGCCTATTCAAAGGTTCCTTTGCAGCTGCAGGCGAGGCCGCAGGCGAGACAGCCAGCAAGGTCCTTCAAGGCTAGGAGCGTGTCGTAGCGAGTAGCTCACACGGGAGGCACCCACGGCTCTATCTAAGGGGACCAGTGAGCTTGGTCATAAAGAAAGGGTGCTTCAAAGCCTCAGATGGAGTGATCCTCTTGTCTGGGTTAAGCGTGAGGCACCGCTCTAGTAGATCTACGAAGTGGTTTAGATCCCTAGACTCCACGTCGTTCATCCCTCCGGATGCAGCCATGAGGCGAGTGCGGAGATCACGGGTTGGCTTTACAACTGCCAGGGTCCGTACCGTTGTCTATGTACCCGTTAGCTTGCATACTCTAACAACTTATTTTAGGAATTTAATAAAGATGCGGCAGAAGGGAACTGAAGACGCGGAGTTCGATTGTGATTAGGATCAAGCTGGGGATGATAGTTGGTCGAGAGCATCAGCTCAGCTCGACGCTGTCAGATCCGGGGTAGCGCTCGAGCTGTAAGCGCGCCGTATGCACTCCAACCTGAGACGAGCGATAATGCAATATCATCGTAGGATTTCACATGGGCTTGTTGCTGACCAAAAAGCAGTACGACCCAAGCATGAAAAGCTGATCAGCAAGTACAAGGGTCTCTGTGCGGCTGGCATCTTTCCGAGTTCACTCGCGTTATTGTGACTCGCCTGCAGCTCGCAGCTCGCAGCTTGCAGCCGTGCCCTGGCACCCATAACCGCCCGAACTCTCAGGGAAGCGCCACTAGACGTGGTATATAAATAGAAACAAATGAAAGGGATGCGGGAGGAATTCATCAACAGCGACTTGCAGGGAAAGTATCAGCGAGCTAGAAAATGTCCACATACCTTACCGAGTGCCTTATCTCTCTCGAGGCTGATGAAATTGCCAAAATCGTCAAAATGCATGTGAGATAATTGACCACGTCTGTACAACTTGGTGCTAAACTTGCCGCGGATCTCTATGATCGCCTTGAGCATCTGGTTGTTACTATCCCCCGTAAATAGGATCTTGCCGGTGTAGAGTTCATACAACGTGCAGCCTATGGACCACATGTCGACAGCATAATCGTATGGCATACCGAGGATGATCTCTGGAGCCCGATAAAATCGACTGACCAAGTAAGGGGTGATTTCGTTGTTCGCAGTTGCGGCGTCCGATCTATCAATAGCTGTACCCAAATCACAGATCTTGAGCACGTTGCGATTTTCGTTGACCTATACAAAGTTAGTATATCGACTTTACCTCATCTTCCGTCAAGGGCTTACTTACCAAGATGTTGTCTGGTTTCAAGTCAGCGTGTATGATACTGCACTTGCGAAGATGAGCCAAGGCAACGAATATCTGATGGGCATAGGCGCGTGTTGCGCCGAGGTTGATACCGATATTATTGCCGAATTTTCTCAGGACCTCTCTCAGGTTCAGGCTAAGATTTTCGAATGCTAAACACAGGTGGCCTTTGTGTTCAAAATAGCGCTCGAACTTGACAATATGTTTGCGACTCTCGGGGTCGGCGTCGTTTAACTTCTGTAGGATGGCGATCTCGGTGAAGCCTCCTTTTCTGAGCGCATCGTTGTTCCGCATCATCTTGATGGCAACCAGTCTCTTATTCGTGATGTCGACAGCTCGAGCGACACCCGAAAACATCCCTTTACCTAAAGTTGTTTGGACCTGATACCGACCGTCCATAATCTCACCGATTCGGATTTTATAGTAGCCGTCTTTATCATCGCCCTCGAGAATACCGCCGGCATTAGGCTGGGCAAGCGCAGAGGGTACTTTACGGTCATCTGCAGCTGTGTCTAGATGAGTAGGTTTGGGTGCGGCAAACTTCTCTTCGTCAAATTCTTCAGCAAACATATCGAAATCTTCATCATCATCTGCTTTCGACTTCTCCGGCTGCTGCGGTTCTTCTGTTGGGGCGATCTCGGCCTTCTCGCTAGAAGGAAGCACTTCTCCGTGAGGGCCAACTTGACCATGCCGTAGTTCATCTCTTAACTCGTCCTCTCTCATGTCAGCCGTCGGGTCATAATCTGCAGCCGAAGGCCCATCTTCATCCGTACTTCTCGATTTGCCATGCGTATTGATAAGCTCTTGATCATTAGAGATTTCAATCGCGGCAGGCGACATTCCCTCCTGAAGGACACGTGCAGGAGAGTTCGGCGACGAGATATCTACTCATCGTGTTAGAAGTTGTCCAATCGAGAACTACTGAATGGGGATTTACTCACTAGATCGGGGCGTGGCCCCTTCGGTAGTCATAGGCGTGCTTGCTCGTGTTTGGCCCGGCGAGGACACATTCATCTTCTCGGAAGCTTGAAGAGCCTGTACTAACATTGGAGTGGCACCACGCGACTTAGCAAGTAGCTCCTCGCGACGCCGGCGCCGGCGTTCTAATTCCGCCTCTATATCGACAGGCTTCTCTTCGTAGTCCTTCTCTGGCTCATTGGTCCGAGTTAACGTAGCTGTACGAGTAGTTTCTTCTAAACTACCTGATGTATGTTTAGTGTTATCTTTGCCAGCACCTAAAGTCTCTGCTAAAGCTTGCCGTTGAGTATACTTCGCTTGATCTTGGGAATGACGGGGGGTTCCTTGATGGCTCAACCTTGCGCTTTCTGCGCCATCCCTACCAGGGGGTCGTTGAGACTTGCTATCATCACGCCGCGAATAGCCGTTTCGATTTTTGTCGTTCCGCGGCGGCGGCCTGTATGGAGAACGAGTGCGGTTTCTGTTGCGTTTTCTGGGATGGCGGTCACGGTCTCGGCTTATATCCCTCCCTCTATTGCGAGCAGCGGCATCTCGATCTCTGTCATCGTAATGAAGATCGGAGACTGACGAACGCGAAGGGGGACGGTCTTCGTCATCGTACGGCAAGCGCGAGCGGCGTTGGCTGTCGGCAGTGTCCTCGTAGTGGACGCGAAATCGTCGCGGATCTGCGTCTGTCCGACCGCCACGATAGGAATCGCGGTCATCGCGGAGACGCTTGTGGCCACGGGGAGAGCGACTTTGTCGAGAAGAGCTGGGAGGGTACCTCGAGCCGTTCAAATACTCGGGCGATCTGGATCTTGAATATCTAGCACGATTTCTGTCCACACGGTCAACACCGGTTCCTTCAGTACGAGACAGTGAAGTTGCCTTCGAGTCTCCCACGCCGTTTTCTACAATCTCCCCCTCGTCAGAACTGGCAGGAGTCGCCATTTTGCTCACTGTTTCAGGGTCCTAAGAAGTGCAAACGCCTTCCGGATCTTTCGAACAAGAGAGCGCGTGTCAGCCAGAACAACCCTAAGTAGTAGAGGTACAGAATTGAGCCGAACCGGTAAACGTCTCTTCAATCCCGTCGCATCGCAAAATTCAAGAGATGTAGGGCGTTCTGGTGGAATAAATCAAACCGAGCTATGCAAGGTATGGTCTGGAAGGCGATGACACGGTGTCGAAAGAGGTTGAGGTTGAGGTTGAGGGATGACTCGGATCGATAAAATTTTGAATCGATGCAAGTATGAGATGTAGGTGATGACGACTGTGATCAAACAGCTCATGTTAGAAGGTTGATACCAACCCTCGGGCGTCACTGCGCGTCCGACCCACGATTTTCGAGTAGGGATTTATGTATTACCGGGGTTTTAGGTTATCTTATCTAGGCCGCTAGGACACCTAGATACCCAGTATCTAGATATGTGCCTATTAGATACATATATGTCGGTAGATATCCAAGTTAGCGGAATAGAAATGCTCGTGCATTGCGTTATGAGCCTACCGATTGTCGGCTAGTACATATCGGGTCCTAGCGTATTCTAGTCCAGTCCAAGCGTTGGACCCTTTACATGTATTTTGCTGCCCCGCCAGCTCGTGATTAGATTCTCGGTTTTGGCCGATTTGTTCTAGACTTGGGTTTGCCTTCGTCTCTCTTGCGACTGTTTCTTTTTTTTCTTCCGTCAGCCCTCGCGCATAAATAAAATCTACCTGGCACTCTGTGCGACAACTACAATCATTACAGACATCGGTACAAATCGAGACTTCCGACTTATTCCAAGATGGGTGGCCAGAACAGAGAAGGTAATTCGGAAATGACTCCGCTGTCCCCACCGCGCTGGCTGACAACGACTATTCTCTAGGCGGCAAGATCAAGCCCTTGAAGGCTCCCAAGAAGCAGAACAAGGACCTCGACGACGAAGACAAGGCTTACCACGAGAAGAAGAGAGCCGGTATGCAAACCCGCGAACACCCCTTGGCTCGACGGCTAATGGACCTATGGCTAACCTGTTATACCGATAGACGAAAAGGCGCGCGCGGAGATGGCGAAGAAGGCTGGAGGCAAGGGACCGATGAACTCCGGTAACCAGGGCATCAAGAGAAGCGGCAAGAAATAAAGAGGCTATGCTATCCGTGGAGGCAACGAAGTCATGAATGACGCTGTGAAGACTACGGACGGCGTATTGCTTAAGCGCGGCGCTTAAGGATATATATGCCTTTTATATTGCTCTCTGGTTCCATGGGGGATCCTTTGCATGATGACACTCAATAAAGTCATCTTTTTTTCCTGATATGCCATTTTCCTGATATGCTATTGCAAAAGAGCCTCATGCGAGTTTCATGATCAGCCTTCGTGACCCTGCAACAAGTAGATCCCAACCATAGCACCGGGCTAGGTGCCATGGGCATATGTTAGGTACCTATAGCAAGTAGGTAGGCCCACATCAAGTGATGGCGGCGTGGCGGCAGCTGCGCATCCGATTCCCGTAGCGCATACGAGATAACCTTGGAACTCTAGTGTTTTCTCAACAAATCTTACCATCTTACCACTCAACAACTTATACATATTGCACAAATTCGTTTTACTAGTGGAAAGGCATCAGACTCTTTACTGGCTTAACATTCTAAAATCCCGCGACTTTTGGGCATAATCCGAGAGTTGAACTTAGCCGGGATTACTTGGTACTTACTACACCATGGCCGGCCCATCCTATCCTCAGGATAGCTCCGACAACCCCGGGGTCCGGCGAAGACGGGCCTCGTCCTCATCCAAGCTCAAGCAAGCCGCCCTGGACGTGGAGCAGAAGATCACCTCTGCCCTTATAGTTCTCTGGGACGACTTGCCGTCGTGGCGGCGCGACAACCATTTTATCGAGACCGGCTACCGCTCCGAGAGCAACAGCTGCTGGCGATCCTTTACCTCGCTCTTCTACACGCACAATGAGTTTGTCAACATTTGGACGCATCTTCTAGGCGCCCTCTTCTTCCTGGCCGTGGGAGCCTGGCTATACCATGTCATCGCGCCGCGATATGCATCCGCCGATAGCTCCGATGTGCTGGTGTTTTCGTGTTTCTTCGCCGGCGCCGTGCTCTGCCTCGGCATGAGCGCTACGTACCGGTATGTGTAAAGAATCTAAGCTGTCCTTAACCGAGCATAGGTATAGCTTCTGTCGCATTTACTAATCAGGAAATAGTAAGTGTTATGGATGTTCTTGTTCCAATTCTTATTCGTGGCAGCTTGGTGAAGATATTCGTTTGCTTTTCGGTCCATTTCTCACAGTAGAGTTCATGTCGTTATGAGAGGAATCTAATATACAGTAGATGCTATCTCGAATCACTCCATGGAAGTCTCAAAGTGGGGGAACAAGCTGGACTACTCCGGTATCGTGTTTCTCATTGTAGGGAGTTTCGTTCCAGCGCTCTACTATGGCTTATTCTGTCTGCCGACGTTGATGACAACCTATTTGTATGGGGTATGTACATATACCCCTATCCGTTTCCCAGGTCAGACTAAGAGCTGTCTTTGTTCACACATTGAGGTAATTTGAGAGTTTCTCGTGCTAAAAATTCCACTGCTGTCTAGATATTCTTCTTAGGTCTGGGTTGCGGTGTGGTGTCTTGGGTTGAGAAGTTCAGAACACCACTCTGGAGACCCTATCGAGCGGCTATGTTCGTTTGCTTGGGTGTTTCGGGAATAGTTCCCGTCTGCCATGGGCTTTCTATATATGGCTACGAATCTCTCCGGGAGCGTATGGGCCTTAATTGGGTCTTATTCCAAGGATTCTTATATATCTTTGGGGCGTTTCTTGTAAGTGCTATGCAGAATCGTTCAATCCCCTCTTTGCCATATTGAACCCTATGAATAGCAGATACTAACTACGCTATCTAGTATGCAGTAAGTTACTTGAAACAATTCCATCATCATATGACGAACTACTAACATCCCCATGGGTCCGATGGCCTGAGCGAAATTTCCCGCGGACCTTCGACATTTGGGGTAGCTCTCACCAGTTATTCCATATTCTCATTCTAATAGCTGCCGCATCGCACTTAGTCGGTATGGCTAAGGCCTTTGACTATCACCACAGTGTCATGGGCGGACGATGCTAGAGCGAGGATCCGCAAAGTTAGTATTGCAGTCACTTCTTTTCAGAGCGTAGACCAGGTGTGATAGACCCGAATTATAGACAAAGAGCTAGATCACCCCTTTCTACTATACCCGATATACTAGAAATAAACACAAGTTTATAAGTCACAATTATCAAGATATAAGCGCAAAGTATTTATGAAGCAATCAATTCTGCCTATCTGGGTATCTTATGAATTATTGAAAATCAGCTATGCATTGCCACGGGACCACCTCAATCGTACGCAGTCATATCGACATCCTCGCCTTCGCCCTCACCTTCGCCTTCGCCCTCGCCCTCGCCCTCGTCCTCACCCGACTCGTCATCGACGGCCATGTCGTCTAAATCTCCTGGTTCCGTCTGCCCACCATGCTGTTCTGAGGAACCCCAGTCTTTATCAATACCAAGGTCCATAACTCTCACTAGGCCGGAGCCCATTGCTGCTGCGGCCCACCAGCTGAATTCTATATTCGGATTCCAAGACAAGGCCGTGATCCGGGTTAGGGGCTCATGAATAATTATAGGGCCCGAGACCATGACGAAGCTGTCTTCATCTATTTCCGCCTGATCATCAGACTCCCCACCATCTGATTTCTCGGCCTTCCTCTTACCAGCCTTTCTCTTCTCCACTTTGGTGCGCTTGATCCTACTCTGCTTTGCGATCCTCGTACCTAACGGGTGAATATTGTCTTCTGGCTTAAAACCATGGAGTATGCGACATGCTCCACGGCGTGCTGCCCGTTCCGCCTCTTCATCGGCAGATTCGGCCTGCGGAGGTGGACGGTACTCATGCTGGAACACCTTTAGTTTGCGGGTTTTTTGCCTGTGCGATGCCATCTTGCGCATAACATTCAGGACCCAGACCGATCCATCTGAGCTCCCAGCAAGGAGGAAGGGATGACATATTCCAAGAGCAAGACAGGTTGTCTGGCCCTCGACGGTGCATATATGGCGTGAAAGGGGAAATACCCGAGACTGCACGAAAGAAATGGTCGAAGTTCCGGGGAAAGACGTGGGCCATATGGATGCGAAACCTCCTAGATGATCGCTCCATGAAATGACATTCGGTTGAAGCGAAACTAACGGGTTTCCGTGATACGTTGTCTCTGCAGTTGGTCGATTTAGATCGGTAACTGTGAACTCGCCACCCATAGGCATCGTCGCGACCATATAGGGATTCGAAGGATAGCTAGATACTATGTCCATGATGGGACTCGAATGAATTGGATGGCGCTGTAGCTGCAGACAAGGCGAAATTGACCATACTGCCACCGAGCCGTCGGAGAGGGCAATAACAATACGGTTCATATTGATCCAGGTGAAGCAGTTGATTTCTAGCGTATGTTCAACCGGAGGCCCGATAGTGGCCATTGGTTCTTGTATTTCCTCTGTATAATGTTAGTAAATGTCATTTCACGTAACATCTTGCATCGTTACCAAAGGTTTCCTTGCTATCGCTCCCTGCATCCTGCTTGATCTCTATAACTCTCAAGTTTCCGTCACTGCAGAGCATAGCTAAGAGACGTGTTTCACTGCTGGATGGGAGGAGAACGGGACACCACTGCATTCGTGTCACTCTTCCCCAGTAGAAGCACACAGCACACGACAACTTGGGTGGAGAACGTGCCGGCCGGAAGACACCTTTAGAGTCCTTATTTGCCTCGAATTTCCAGATCTGTATAGTTCCTTCCCTTAGCTCCGGTGTTTTCGGTGCGTCGTTTAAGTCTTTGTAGAAAGCTTGGTCTGAATGTGGAATGACTGCCATAGCCAGGAGTTGGTCAACTTGACCCTTGACTGGTGCCCAACCCATGGAGAGGACGATGCCACCGACATCAAGCAGCCAGCCACCGTTCAGTGGCTCTTGGCCTCCTTCATTCTCGACTGGAAGCCCATAATCCGAGAATGATATACTCTCTCCTTGTTTGATACGGTATTCCTTCTGGCTGGATACGTGACCAAGTAGGACACTCATTCCACCCTCAGCTTTCGGGGAAAAGCAGCGGATTGCTTTGGCCTCGTCGATTAGAGTAGATACCTGGGGCATGGCTCGAGTAGAAATATACCTTTGGTACCAGAGGTGAAATTTGTCTTCTTGGTCCTGGGTGAAGCTGTCGGGCATCCAGCTATTCCGTGCCATGTTGGACTGCAGAGAATCATGCGGAAGCTTGGGCGGAAGGAGCTCGGAATCCCACCATAGATTCAAGAAGAAGTGGAATATGTACTTGCGATCCTCCTTGTCTCCAAACCAATAATCAATGAGATATGAGAGCCGTGTCCATCTCTTGACAGGTCCGACATACGTTCTTGTCCATTTTTGCGCGGTATCTGTGGGGTAGGGCTGTACTTCGCTCAATGGTCTACCTGGTGCCCATGAACGCTTGTTCCTCCTGCGACCTGACGCGGACTGTTTGCCGTCTTGAAGTTCGAAATCTGATGATTGCTGGAGGTCGACATCGTGTTCGTCTTGATCTGATAGCTGCTGTGCATCCACGATAAATTCTTCGTCGGACAAATCATGATCTTGTCGTGCCAGAGCTGCTCGTTCGCTGTCAGAGATGTCGACATCGACAACAGAGCTAAAACGCTTCGTTTTGTTTGAGTTTCTGAGTCGCATTGTCGCGGCGAGTTTCCTTAAGGGGCATCCACGGTTGAAATGTGTTTGTGTTGAGATGTAGACAATACAGGTTTGTCACTGTCACTTAGATGAGAGGCATTATCGTGGGCCAATTCTTGCTGAAGACACCAGTTACCTGATTACCTTAGGTAGTATTAGGTCACAAAAGGTGAAGTTTGATAAAGTCTTGGAAGACTACGTTTCTTCAACTTCGGTAAGATAGAAGGAACGTCCTTTTGCTGTGATGGCTAATGCGACAACGCCGCTTGGTTGGAGAGGTTCAGTACCTTCCAGATGTGTTATTTTTAGCAAATCCCATTCGCTGCAGGGAAACGCTAAGACGGAAAAGGATTAGAGGCAGGTACATTTACGTTTGAATTGGATATTGAGAATATTCATAATACCTGTGTTTAACTAATCCCCCCGCCCTTTTGCATACGTATTTCTTCTCGAGGATGGGCGCTCTTACACAATTACATGAGATATAAGTATGCTCTAATGAAACTGAATATACTATACCTATACCTAGAATATTAATCAAAACGACTATTCTGTATTAGAATAGCTTAGGTGTAACACGGACTGCATTGGTCACGCGAGTAACGCTTTGTCTTATACCCCTATTGTCTTGTCTCGTTCAACTTCCAAGAAATCCTTCGGGGCACTTACATAGTAGGTATACTAGGCTAGGTACGTATGAGGCTTGGACAGCACTAATGGCTGTATGCCCTAAGCGTTCTGTTACTTTGAAATGAACTCATCAGCCAATGAACAAGTCTATCTTCCCCAAAGGAGGCATGTTGCCGCCCGCGGTGGCAACCACTTGACATATACATGCACACTGCCTAGGTACGTAATGCTGCAAAGCGTGTCGTGACTGACTCTTGCATGAGAAAATTAATTCGTTAGATCGTTGAAGCGGGAGTAGGTGGGATTTAGGATTTGATATTGGAGACAAACTGCTGGTGACTGGTTGGTCAATGGCGTTCAGGTCACGGCGTGGTTGGGGCGTTCTGGGCGTTCCAGACCGCTAGAGAAGAAATCTCGAATAGCAGCATGGGGACCAATCACCTGAAGAAAAATTTAGGGAAAATTGCCGATATCGCCAATCGCCACCGAACCATCCGTTGTAGTGGGTTTTCCAGTTAGCCCCAGGATAGTGCTGCTACTATCTCCTACCTGTATTATACATACCTAGGTAGTAGGTACCCCAGCAGTACTAGGAGGTAGTACTGCTACAGCTCCGGGAAGCACTTTGCGTTGAACAGGGGTTGCAAGGGTCTCCTATGGGCTCTCCGGGTGGGTCCCTTGCAGCAACCCCACATTCTTTGTCTTTTTTTTTTGTGTTCCGCTCTCGGTTTAAATGAATTTTGATATCCGTTCTGACTCTTGAACAATATTCTCGACATCGTGTACTACCTCTTGCCATTGATCAATCATATACTCCCAGTGACGGTACTGGAGAGTCGTGCTTGGAGGATATTCATGAGATTGGTTGTTTAGATCGGTCAATTCCCCCTAAAGGTCGCCACAACTTCATCGAATCTTCACTTCGCCCCCCCTCTCCCCTCTCCCCTCTTTCCGCCATGCTTCGATCTCGACCGGCTAGCCGAGCCATCAGCGCTCTGGCACAAACTTCTCGACGACAGCAACGCTTCCTTACGACCACATCTGTAGGACCGGCTATTCAGACCAGAAAGAATGGACCTATCGGTATTAGAAATCAAGCCACCTCGGCACAATCTACCGCGTATGTTCCAGTGACATTTCTTTATTGGCATCCAACGGCATCTAGTAACACATCGTGGCGTCTATGATCTTCGCTGACATTATGATAGGCAAACAAGAGCTGTACCTGCTCCAGCATTCAATACAGCGGACACGCAAGACCGAAGCCATGTTCAACCATTGGTCAATCCCCGAGCCGCCGATATGGACGAATCGTATGTACTAGTAACGTCCCTCTTTTGACGAACCACGTAACTCTAACCAAGCAATTCTAGATTCATTGGAATGACCGGAGGAGAGATATTCCATGAAATGATGCTACGAAGAGGTGTCAAACACATCTGTATGTTTCACATCTAACCCGACAGAAGTGTTAAATCTTGTCTAATATGAGTCATAGTTGGGTACCCCGGTGGAGCTATCCTACCTGTGTACGATGCTATCTACAACTCGAAATATTTCGACTTCATCCTGCCGAAGCATGAACAGGGCGCCGGCCACATGGCCGAGGGCTACGCCCGCGCCTCCGGGAAGCCCGGCGTTGTCTTAGTCACGTCTGGTCCAGGGGCTACTAATGTCATCACTCCTATAACGGACGCCTATTCCGATGGAACTCCTTTGGTCGTTTTCTGCGGTCAGGTCGTTACTGGTGCTATTGGCAGCGATGCCTTCCAGGAAGCCGATATTATAGGAATCTCGAGATCTTGCACGAAGTGGAATGTTATGGTGAAGGACATCGCCGAGTTACCCCGTAGAATTAATGAGGCCTTTGACATCGCAACCAGCGGACGCCCAGGCCCGGTAGTTGTCGATCTACCCAAGGATGTTACCGCGGGCGTTTTGAGGAAAGCTATCCCTACCGAGTCGGCTCTCCCCGGGCTGCCTAGTGCGGCATCGCGCGCCGCAATGAAGGCTACTCAAAAGCAGCTTCAAGCCTCCCTCAGCCGTGTGGCTGACCTTGTCAACATTGCTAAGAAGCCTGTCATCTATGCTGGACAAGGTATCGTTTCTGCGATTGGTGGACCGGAGGCTCTGAAGGAGCTTGCCGACAAGGCTTCCATACCTGTCACCACTACCCTGCTCGGCCTCGGTGCCTTCGACGAGCTCGATGAAAAGTCACTATACATGCTTGGCATGCACGGCTCTGCATTCGCCAACATGTCGATGCAGGAAGCGGACCTCATCATCGCCCTAGGAGCTCGTTTCGATGATCGTGTGACTCTCAATATCCCGAAATTCGCACCCGCGGCTAAAGCGGCTGCCGCGGAGGGACGGGGCGGCATTGTACATTTTGAAGTCCTGCCGAAGAACATCAACAAGGTTGTGCAAGCAACTGAGGCTATCGAGGGCGACGTAGCAGAAAACTTACGACAGCTTCTTCCCCGTATCAACATAACGACTATGGAGGATCGCAAGGAATGGTTCGGCAAGATCAACTCGTGGAAAGCAAAGTGGCCTATGAGCGATTTTGAACGGACCGAACGTGCAGGCATGATCAAGCCGCAGGTCCTGATCGAGGAGCTTAGCAAGCTGACGGCTGACCGGAAAGAGCACACCATCATATCTACTGGTGTTGGCCAGCATCAAATGTGGACAGCACAGCATTTCAGATGGCGGCATCCCCGGACTATGGTCACATCGGGAGGCCTTGGTACCATGGGTTATGGCCTTCCCGCTGCTATTGGTGCCAAAGTCGCTCGACCTGATGCGCTTGTGATCGACATTGATGGTGACGCTTCGTTCAATATGACCCTGACTGAGCTATCGACTGCCGCGCAGTTCAACATTGGGGTCAAGGTTATCGTCTTAAACAACGAGGAACAGGGAATGGTCACCCAATGGCAGAACCTCTTCTACGAGGACAGATACGCACACACGCATCAACAGAATCCCGACTTCATGAAACTGGCCGATGCTATGGGCGTCCAACACCGCAGACTCATTAAGCCAGAGGATACGGTAGAGTATCTAGAATGGCTTATCAACTCAGATGGCCCCGCTCTACTTGAAGTTATCACAGACAAGAAGGTTCCTGTTTTGCCTATGGTGCCTGCGGGCTCAGGTTTACATGAGTTTCTGGTATGGGATAAAGGTGAGTAATGATTCTTCCCGCAATGCTTCTGATTAATTTTATTGACTTTGGAAACAGAAAAGGATAAGAAGCGCAGAGAAGTGATGCGCACCCGAACAAGTGGTCTGCACGGTTAATTCTGGTTTCTTTTGGGTTTCAATGCATCGGTAGTTAGCGAATGTGTTTTATTTGGGGAATACCATTGAGTTGCAATAGACTTGAGGCCATGGTACATACAGGCAAAGTCCGGCGAGGAAAAAAGGAAGTCAAAAGTCCATTTCGACCTTTAAAAAGTAAATGAGTTGGTTTGGTTTTACTGGTACATGTTGGCAATACTCATCTGTAGGTATACATATAAATATACCGGATCATCATGATCCGAAAAGGGCACTCGGTTATAATTCTTATGACCTCGTTGACCTGAGACAGCACTTATGGAAGAACTATTTGCTGCGGTGACTCAGTCGGACATGCTTGAGAGCCGTCTTGCGTCCCACCTCCCTTACTTGATATATGTGCGCATTTATCTTCTACACGTAGCTTTCGGACATAGTCGTTGGTTAGGTGCTTGAAATTGACCAAAGCTGTAAAGACTAATGGAGGTACAAGTGGCTGGCTGCCTTCTGCTCCTCTTCCTGCTTCAGGTTTTTCTGAATATATAAACCCTACCTATTGCTAAAGGGTTTTGTTTTATGTTTTAGAGAGTACTAAATAGAGCGTGTATTCCGACGTACCTTTAAAGGGGGGAAAGGAGAGAATGCCTCATAGCTTAATTCGCCTTCTAAATTATTTTCAATCATACCTAGGGTATTGACGTATTCCAATAGGATTCTTTACTCCCTTGTCTTGTTGCGGAATCCATCAACATCCCAAGTCTGTAGTATTGTGACGTAGAGTGACTAGGTCAAGCGTATGTGTTTGCGCATCCTCGTCATGCACTTCAGGGGCCAGGAAAAGGCGATTGCTGACAAAACTCTTCGCAAGGCCAAAGTCCCTATTCTGAAGAAGAAAAATATATCAGCTCTGGGTCGACATATAAAGAATATGTTCCAGGCACCCACGTGGTTTATACACCCAAAGTGGTCTGTGCTTTAAAAAGCTTTTAACTTAGCTTTATATTTAGCTTAGATTCTTAAAAATTAAGTTTTTTATATTATCTTTTTATACTTATATTATTTTTTTTAAGTAAATGTAATAAATTATATATTTTTTATAATATTTTTTTTATATATTTTTAATAATTATTTTATATTAAAATATATATTAAATTTAAAATAATTAATTTTATTTAAATTATAATAATTTTATATTAAATTAATGGTTTATTATTTCTTTTAATAATAAAATTTTTAGTTTTAAAAAATTTATAATAAAAACTTAATAAAATATTAACTTATAAATATTAATATATTAAAATTTATATACGAAATTATAAATTAATAATTTAAATAAATAATATTAAATTAGTTAAAAAATTATAAGTTTAATTTACTATATAATTTAATATAAGTTATTAGTTTTTTTCTTATTAAATTTAAGATTTTTAATTTATTATATTTTTTTATTTTAATTATTAAAAATTATTATTAAGATTTTTAATTTTTAAAAGTTATTTTTTTTTTTTATATTTATTAAATTAAACTTATAAATATTTAACTTATTTAATTACTTAAAAACTTTTATTTATATTAAGTTACTTATTAAGTTTAAAATATTAATTAAAAACTTTTAATTTAAATATTTTTTATATATTAAAATAATATTTATTTTATAAGTATATAATTTTATATTTTATATAAAAAATTAATAAAATAATAAATAATAATTTTTATAAAATTTAATTATAAATTCTAATAAATTATTTTAATTTTTAATAATTTTTTTTATATTAATTAAATAATTTATATATATATAAGGTTTTTTAAAAAAAAATATTTAAAAAATATTTTAAAAATATATATTAAATATTAATACTTAAAATAAATATAATATTATAATAATAAATATTATATAACTTATAAAATATAATATAAATAAATATTATAATATTTTTAAAAAAGTTAAAAATAATATATCCTTTTATTTATTTTATTATATTTATTATTTATTATAATTAATTTAAACTTTATTTTCTTTTTTTTTTTTTTATTAAAAAATAAATTTAATTTTAAAAAATAAGATTATTTATTTTATACCACCATAATTTATATAAATTATATAAATTTTATTAAAAATATTAAAATAATATTTAAAAATAACGTTAAAAAAAAAACTTAAAGATAATATTAAGCTTATTATATACGGGTTTTTTAAGTATTTTTAATAAATTTTTATATTTAAATTTTATTTAAAACTATAAGTTATAAAAAAAGAAAGAAAAATTTTTATATTTTTTATAAATAAATTATAAAATTTATATTAAAAAAATCTAAGTAGTTAATTTTTTAGTTATATTATAAAATTTTTTATATTAAATTTACTAATAAAGTTTTTTTTAAAAAGTTTTAAATAGATTTTATTTTTATAGTTAATTATTTTAAAAAGTTTAATATTAAAATTTCGTTTAAATTTAAGCTTTTTATTATAATTAATATTATAAAAATTAATATTTTAATTAGTATAAATTTTTTAAATAAGATTTCGTTAAAAAAGTTTTAATTTAGATTTTATTTTAAAATAAGTTTATTTAACGTTATAATAATAAGGAAATTTATATTAAAACTTTTTATAATAATATTATTATTAAATTTAATAAAAATAAAAACTTAAATAATAATTTTATTTTAATTAATATTAAGCTTAAAATTATTAATTATAAAATTAAAAATTATATTTATAAATATTTTAAAAATCTCTTTTAATATTTTTATTATAAAAAATATTATAAAAAAAATAATAATAAATATTAAATTACTTATTTAAAGCTTAAACTTAAATAAAAAAAAAATATTAAAAATAATAATAATAAGTTTTTAGAATTTATTAAAATATTTAAAGGTTTTTTAATAGTTAATATTAAAACTTTTATATATTTATTATTATTTTAAATTTATTTTATAAATTTTTATATTTTAAATAATTTTTTTAATTTTAATATAAAATTAGTTATATTTATTATTAATATTAATAATATTTATATAATTTTATAATTTAATATTTATATTTTTATAGTTATTAATTTTAATTTATATTATTATAGTTTTTTATATAATATTTACGTTTTTAATTTAAATTATTTAATATATTTAATTAATAATATTAAATAACTTATAAAATATTATTTATTTTTATAATTTAAAAGAATATTTAAAGCGATTAATAATAATATTAAAATCCTTAAAATTAATATTATATTAATAAAAATTTATTAAAATAATAACTTAATTATTATTTTTTAATATAAAATTTAATTTTATTTTTCTTTTTTAATTAATTTAATTAATAATAGTTAACTTAAAAAAAAAAATTTATTTATAATAATATAAATAACATATTTATTTTTAAAAATAATTTTAAAAAAAAGCTTATTAAAATAAATTAATATTATAATCTTAAGATTTTTAAGCTAATAAAAATTTTTAATTTTATATATTAATTTTATATTATATATATAATAATTAATATTAAGTTTATATATAAAAAATTTATATATATAAGTTTTAATAAAATTAAAAAAACTTATTATTATTATAATTTTTATTTAAAAATTTTAATATAACTTTTTTTTTATAATATTTATATATAATTAAAAGTTAAATATTAAATACGTTATTAATTATTAATTTTAATATATTATTTATTATAAATTATTTTTATAAATATTTTCTTTTATAATATTAAAGGATTTATTAATTTTAAATATATAGTTATTTTTATTAATAGTTATATAAATTATAAATAGTTTAAATTTAAGTGTAAAAAAAACTAAATTTTTATAGTTATTAAAAAATTTATTATTAAAATTAAACTATAAACTAAATTAAAAATTTAAATTATATATATTAATAATAATAAAAAATTTTTTAATAAAAATAATATTAAAAATAAATATTTAAATTATAATATTTATTTTAAAATTATTATATTTAATATATTAAAATAAAATAACCGTATAAAAAGATTTAATTTTTTTATAATCACTTTTTTTAAATTAACTTTAATTAATTCCTAGCTACTTATTTTTTTTTAACTTTATATTAAAAAAATAATTATTATAATAATTAATTTATTTTTTATTAAAGTAAATAAAGTATAAAAATTTTTATATAATAAGTTTTATAAAATATTAAACTTTTATAAAAAAACTTATTAAAATTATTTATTATATTTTTATATTTTTAATGTTATTGTTTAAATTTATAATAAAAAAATCTTTAAAAATATAAAACATGCTTTTTACACTTATAAAAGCTTTATAATTAATTATATTAATTATAAATTTAAAATCTATAAAATCTAAGTTTTTTTATTTTATAAAATTATTAAAGTAAAAGATATTATTTTTAATAAATAATTAAAATATTAAAATAATTTAAAAAAAAACATTAAATATAATATTATTTTTAAAAAATTTAATTATAAGAAAATTAATTAATTTTAAATTAATATTTATAATCGTAATATTTTTTTAAAACCTTATTTATTTACAAGTAAATTTAAATTATTAAAAATATTAAATAAATTAATTTAATAATTTAATAACTTTTTATTATAATATAAAAATAACTATTAAAATCTGGTTTATTTTATATTCTTATTTAAATATATAATTAATATATTTTAATTAAATATACTTAAAACCTTTATTTATTAAATAGTTAAAAAATAATTATTTAAATTAATATTTAAAGTTTTTTTATTTAATTTAAATAAAAAAGATTTTAATAATACTTTTAAAAACTTTATATTTAAAAGCTTTTTAAAATTAAACACAAAAAATAAATATATTTTTTTTTAATAAGTTTTAATTAATTAATTAAAATTAATATAAAATATTTTTTTTTTATTATTAAAAATTTTAATAAAAATATTAACTTAATTAAAAATAACGTTAATTTAATTAAATAACTTTATTATTTAATTTATTAAAAATTTAAAATTAATTATAATATTATTTAAATATTTTATAATTTAATTAAAATAATTTTATTTATTTTTATTAATATAGTTTTTTTAATAATTAATAAGAAATAAAAAAAAATTAAAACTTTTATTTTAACCTTTTTTTAAATTATTTTTATTTTAACACCTTTTTTTATAAAGTTTTTTAAAAAGGTTTAAAATAACTTTAAACTTTAAAAAATTTAAAAACTAGTTTTTAATATTTAAATTTAAAACTTAATTAATTATAAAACTTTTAAATTAATTAATTTATTTTTTAAAGTTAAGATTTTATTTATTAAATAAATATTAAACTAAAAGTTTAATTTTAATAATAAATAAAAGTGTAATTAAACTTAATTTATTATTTATAATAATTATTAAATTAAAAATTATTAAGTTATATAAAATATATATATAATTATAATAAGTTTAATATTAATTAAAATATTTCTTATTATTATAACTATTAAAAATATTAATTATAAATAATATAATATTAAAATTATATTTTTTTATAATTTTATTTCTAATAATATTATTATTTATTATTACTAGTTATTTAAATATTAAAATAAAACCAAATAAATTTAAAAGTTTTTATAAACTTTATATAGTTTTTATAATTTATTTTTATAATAATTTAAAACTTTAATTAAGGAAATAATTAAACTTAATTTTTATAATATAATAATAAAATATTATTTATTTAAATATTTATATATAAATATTTTTATTTTTATTTATATTAATAATTTATTTATTATTAATAAATGTTATTAAAATATTATTAATATAATAAATATTTTTAAAAAAATCTTTAAATTAAAAATTATAAATAATATAATTAAATTTTTTAATTTTTATATTTAATATAATAAAAATATTTATTAAATTTTTATTAATTAAATTATATTTATTAAAAAGATTTTTAATAAATTTAATATTAAATTTCTTAAAAATATAAAAACTTTTTAACGTTTTAATATTATTATTTTTATTATTTAAAATAAAATAATTAATATTAATAATAAAAAATATTAAATAAAAACTAATTTTTTTAATTAATTAATTATTAATATTTATTTTAATATTATAAAAATAATTATAATATTTTATAAAATAAATATAAAATTTAGTTAATATTATTTTAATTTAATAAAATATTTTTAATAATATTTTATTTTAATTAAAAATTTTAATATTATTTTTAATAAAAAATACCTTATTATAAATATATATTTTATAGTTTAAATAAATATAATATTTATTAATAACTTAAGTTTTTAATAATTTATAAAAATTTATATTATTATATTTATTAATAATTTAATATATTAATAATTAAAGAAATAAATACTTATTATATTTAATAATATAAAAATAAAGTTTATTAATTTTATTTTAATTAATTTTATAATTATATAAATTAGTAAATTATTAAAAAAATTAAGCTATAAATAACTTAAATTTTTTATTATATATATTAATTTAATTAATATTAAAATTATTATTTTTAATTTTTTTAAAATAACTTATATTTATTATTTTAATATAAAATTTAAATAAATTATTAATTATTATTAATATAATAATTTTAAATTATAATATATTAATATAACTAATATAATTATAAATAAATTAATAAAACCGCTTTTTAAAAAAAATTATTATAAATTTATATATTAATTAAAAATAAATCCTTATTTTTAATAATTTAATAAATTAAAAAAAAATTACAAATAGTTTAATTTAAACCATTAAATTAACCTTATTTATAAGTTAAAAAAAAAATATCTTTTATAAATAAATAATTCACGATAACCTTATATTTACCAAGTTAATAAGGGTATATTCCAGGCACTTACATGATTTATACACCTAAAATAATTTATACTTTAAAAAGCTTTTAACTCAGCTTCATACTCAGCTTAGATTCCTAAAAACCAAGCTTTCTACATTATCTTTTTACACCCACATTGTTTTTCTTAAGTGAGTGCAACAGAATATTTGCTGGTTTTCAACCTCGGTGTGTTTCATCACTAATTAGCCTAGTCTTCCTTTTGTCGTCCTAGACAAAAGAGTCATGGCCAACACAGTCGGAGAAGATGGGCTGTATATGGTTGATATAGCCCTGGCGGCCCTTATCACTAACCCCCAGCAACTAGATCGTGCAAGAGAGCGTTTCAGCAAGTCCCCGTCTTACGAGTCTCGCTTATCACATAACTCGATCCGATCTCAGAGTCCCGAGCCGCCTAGCGAGGAACAGAGACGACGCGAGGAACAAAAATGGCAGCTGATACGTGAGCACCGAGCATCGTTTCCTTTCAACCAATTCGCCGCTCAATGCCGGGAAGAAGAACAGCGAATCATCAGAGCGAGTGAAAATGCGATCCTGCTGGATGAAATGAGACTAGTTGACCCGAAAGTCAGAAGGCTCGCGAGGGAAACGATCGAGAAGCGATGGGTCGAGCAGGGCATTTGGAGCGACAAGTGGAAAGATGCAGGCGTTTGGAGGTGGAAACACGAGGAACCGCTCGTACTCGAGCCTGATCTAGAGTCCGACTTAGAAGCCGAAGACACCACTCATCCGTTATCCTCCTCTCAAAAGGCGCGAACGTCAAAGCCAAGAATAACTAGCGAGCGGCGGGCCATACTTGAGCGAGAACGTGAACAGTCACGCCCATACTATCAATTCATCTATCAAGTATCGAAAGAACGTGAACGGAAACAAAATGAACTACCCATTGGGTCGGACTCACCTGATATCAACACCCGGGCCTACGAGAATGTGAAGAATACATGGGTAAAGAGACGCATTTGGAATAGGAAATGGGGCATGTTGCCAGGGATGACGTGGGTGCATGAACAGCCTCTCGATCAAATGTTGGCCGAGGAGATGGGTGTTGATACTCCTTCTCCAGTGAACCCGCCAGACGGACTCAGCTGGGTTATCCGGTGAGGATATCTATGGTGACCGCTTGGAAGAATGGACCTAGTTTCTGGCGGTGAAAAACATACCCTTCAACTTTCAATTACATTTACAACACCTTTTTCTGAATTAAATCCTCCTGAGCCTCCTGATATGTCTACAAACCCGCTGCGTCTACCTTTGCAGAGCTCAGATCCTAGAGTATCTCTTCCCAAGACGAATATCACGGTGAATAGTCTAAAGTCTTTAGGTTTGATGAAGCTAAAAGGAGTATCTACCTAGGTACCTAGCACCCAACGGCTACGCTTAGACATCTGAAGTCCAAAAGGCTTAGGTTTCCTTCATGGCGGCTTCTGACTGCCATTTAGCTCACAGCAAGGTCTTGGATCTATGGCGGAGCAGAGTGACTAACAGCTAAGTTTGGTATGATATCAAATGTTATGATGTCTCCGACATACGGATGAAGACTTAACCTCTCCAAGTTCTAGAGGGTAAGGTAGAAGAGGCTCATTTAAGGCCAACTCGTAGGGTTCTATGCCCTTACAAGCCTCTTTTCCTCGGATCTCTAACGTCTCATCTCTTATAACCCGATCTTCACGGAGTTCCGATAGCTCGAAGTAGCTTCAACGTACTGGTCGGCGCCCGGGATTAGTCCTAAACCTAACTGCTGCCGCTGCCTGGCGAACAATTGCATCTGTTCACCACGAAGCGTCATACAGTGCGACCAGTCGACTCGGAAGTCATGAAATACGAAGGGGGAAAACCGGAAGCACCATTTCGTAACACCGTCGCCCTGCATAACAAGACGAAAAACTGAGCGATCAGTTCACACTGGGTTCTCCGGTCATTCGCATATCGGGTTAAACGGCGCAGGCATCGTTCGTCAAGCGGACATTCTGTGGTTGATTATATGACCGGATGAGTCATGGAATACACAAGTTTAGCACTGAGTCGGTGTCACTGCTACGTTAAAGGTGAAATTATCCTTCAGTGGCCTAGAGTTGTTGAGACTGGAAATACGTACCCGAACCCGGCGTGCTCTGGGCCATACGAATCGCGACCACTGGTTTCAAAGCCGCTCTCGGTTCCGACAGCCCGACACGACAGGCCAAAGCCGAACGTCGCTAACCGAAAAAGGAAATTCTGCAAAGCGACACCGGCTAGCGATGTTGTATGAATACCAGGTCGTCCCAATTGCTCGTCTTAAAGATCGAGAAAAATGATTTCCAGCGTAGAAAGTACCGAGAGCAGATAAGGCTACCATCGGAAAGTTGTCCCAAGACTTACAGCGCTAGCCTATTCCTTCCTACCTAGACATGTCAGAAACCTCGTCACACAGCGACGACAGGGACAACGGCATCCAATCCGCCACCGAGGAAAAGTACCTAGAAGATGGGATCGACACGAAATCCCCGGAGAAGGAGGTCGAGGTCGACCCGCTAGCTGAACCTCGTAGCGAGCAGCCCGTCGTCGACACGCGAGCCAACTACTCCGCCTTCTCGGACTGGGAGAAAAGGGGTATTGTGCTTGGCTCCGCCATAGGCGCTTTCTTCTCTCCTCTTACGGCGCAAATATACCTGCCGGCACTCACCGTCCTAGCGAAGGAATTCGATGTCACCGTTAGTCAAATCAATTTGACGGTAACTACTTACATGGTATGTTGGGGCTAACATGACATGATTCGCCAGATCGGACCAGACCGGAGTTGCTAACGTTCTCCCACCCAGATTTTCCAGGGGCTCACCCCGATGTTCGTCGGTTCCTTTGCCGACAGTACGGGGCGTCGTCCGGCTTACGCCATCTGCTTCATCATATACATTGCCGCCAATGTCGGATGCGCCCTGGCCCCTAGCTATCCTGCCCTCTTAGTTCTGCGTATGCTGCAATCTGCCGGCTCCAGCACGACCGTAGCACTGTGCCAGGCGGTCGTCGCCGACGTAGCCACCTCGGCGGAGAGAGGCAACTACGTCGGCTTCACGGCCCTGCCTATCCTCCTCGCCCCGGCCATCGGCCCCGTGATAGGCGGGGTCCTGTCGCAGTACGCGGGCTGGCGTTGGATCTTCTGGCTCCTCGCCATCCTGGCCGGGTTCGTGTTCATCATACACGGCCTTTTCCTGCCGGAGACCTGCCGGGAGATAGTGGGAGACGGGTCGATCAAGCCGCACCCGGCCTACCGCACTGGATGGCAGTTGTGCAAGGAGTTCCTACGGCGGCGTCGCTTGCGGCGCAACCCCGAGTCGTCTGGCGGCGCTTCCCTGTCGCGCACGGCGTCGCGCGCCTCGACGAGGCGCAGCCTCCACATGAAGAAGTTTAACGTTTTCCAGTCGCTGCAGATACTGCTGGAGAAGGACATGTTCCTCTTGCTCGCTTACAGCAGCATCGTCTTCACGAGCTTCTACTGCGTCGCCACGGTGCTGCCCACGCAGCTGTCCGGCTCGTACGGCTTCGACGAGATCCAGGTCGGCCTCATGTACCTGCCCATGGTCGGCGGCAGCATCGTGGCCGCGTTCGTCAACGGCAAGCTCATGAACTGGAACTACCGGCGGCACTGCCGGCTGCGGGGCGTCCCGTTCGAGCGCACCAAGCAGCAGGACCTGAGCGACTTCCCGATCGAGCGCGCCCGGCTCGAGATCGGCATCCCGATGCTCGCGCTGACGGGGGCGTGCACGGTCGCCTGGGGCTGGACGTTCCAGTACCGCGCCCACGTCGCCGTCATCTGTGTCTTGTTATTCCTGATAGGGTGGTCTGTAGTCGGATTTAGCAATACAATTAACGTGCTCCTCGTCGACGTCAACGTCGGCAGCGCGGGCGCGGCCACCGCCAGCAACAACCTGACGAGGTGCCTGATCGGTGCCGCGTCGACGGCCGTCATCGGGCCCATGATCAACGGGGTCGGTATCGGGTGGGCGTTCACGATCCTCGCCGCCCTGTTCGTCGTCGGCTCGCCGTCGCTGTTCTTCATCATGAAGTACGGCATACAGTGGCGAAAGGAGAAGCGCGACCGCAAGCTGGCTAAGGAACGGAAGCACGCGAATAACAATGACAGCAACACTACCTCCTAGAAATAGATTCATAGCATAGCATACTTACCTCTTGCATACCTTACCTAATAGATAGATACCTACTGTATTCCTTACAAACCTAGAATTAGGAAATGCCTATTTCACTGTAAGAATGATAATTGTGAAGACCTAGCATCGTGTGCGGACACCTTTGCTACTAGACATAAAGCTGAGATTAATTTGAGGGAAGGATCCGTTACGATTTACTACTAGTCAATATTTCTAACAGTGCTAATTGAGACGATCACCACTATGTTAGGCCTCTTAGTTTCGCTATACGCACGCGAGCAGCGAACTCACGAAAATAACGGCTCAAAATTGGGTATACTTCACTTTTAGCGCCTTCATATAAGGTCAATTGATATCATAAGTATCATAAACCTTTGCTACATAATAGAATTAGTAAATGTCTCCTATATATACTCTTCTTACCTTCCTCCTAAGCCATTCTGGCACCATACAACGCGGAATGGTCAATTCTCAGTTTGCTTGGGTATTCCTATGGATGGAAAGGGACTGATAGGTAGTTGAAACCCATGATTTTAACCCTCCAAAGACGTTTGTCTCTAGATAGGATGTGAATATCACTGGCCTGGTTGATTGATATGGTTACAGCTGGAGCTTCTATTCAATATTCTAATAATTTTAGAGGTGGAAAATGACGTACATTTCTGTACGACATATATCCACCTCTCGGGCGAATTGAAGTGAAACTTACCCGAGCTCTTCGGTCGTGCTATCGTGGTACCTGGCTAGTCTTTGGGTATACCTGGACTCGGCAACGAGAGAGAGAACAAGGCGATATATCTTAGGTATCGTGTACGAATAAATGATTTACAATTAGGGACACTCATATAACTCACACCACATTCCAGACTCGGTCCCTTGCCACATTCTGACCTCGGTTCATTCTATATAAAAAAGTGTGTGTGTCAGAGGACTCGTAGATGTCTGCGGTATATGTATAAGTAATATACAAGTAACACATACCAACGGCGTCCGGCCAATTGCTCGGCGCGGCTGGTCGCGGGGTATTCTCAATCCCACCTAAGCTACCTAGGTAATGTGGGCAGGTACCTTGTGACGATCATGGAAAATGAATATGTTTGCGATCTTGTGATTCTTCTCTTTTCTTTGCGCTGGTCCGACTCTCTTAAATATGTTTCCTTAATTAATTAATACAATTCCCTCACCTGCTTACTTTCTTAGTTTATAGACGAGAAATATCACACTGTTATATATCGCTCCCATTATATACCCTGAAGCTCTCGAGAAAGACCGCCGAGGAGCTCAATCGACAAGGGACCAAATCCTCATCTAGCCCTCAATAGCTCAAAGCGGGGCATTGTACACCTTGACGGAAGCTATTCTCCCTTTTCCCCTTTCCTTAAGCCTTAAGGTGTTTAAGGTGTTCTTAGAAACTTCATCTGAACTTTTACATAATGTCGGGCCCTGTACCAACGGTCACCGCCCTACAAGATATATACACTCAGCAGGCCTTGAGTGACCAGACAGAGCGATGGAACAAGCTGCTCGATAAGTTCCAGGCTCTCTACGGCGGCCCCGCCCAGTTCGTCGCCCGCTCACCCGGTCGCGTGAACATCATCGGCGAGCATATCGACTACTCTCTGTATTCGGTACTGCCCATGGGCATGACACCCGATGTCATTCTCGCCGTGTCCACCGACCTCGAGCCGTCGCAGGACGGCACTTACAAGATCAAGATAGCCAACGCCGACAACGAGCGATTCCCCACCCGCGAGTTCGACGTGTCGTACTCCGAGGTCGAAATCGACGCAACGATACACGAATGGACCAACTACTTCAAGTCCGGTCTGCGGGGGGCACTGCAATTGCTGAGGAAGAAATACGGAGCGGACTTCAAGCCCAAGAGCATGCAGGTGTTGATGGATGGGACGGTGCCTGCGGGCGGCGGTCTCAGTTCCAGCGCAGCCTTTGTAAGCGCTAGCGCCCTGGCCGTCATGATCGCCAACGGCGAGCGCGATGTCGACAAGAAAGCGCTGACCGAGGTTGCGATTGTGAGCGAACGGGCTGTCGGCGTCAACTCTGGAGGGTGAGTTTACTTGAGCTAATTTAAGGCCAAATATTGACATATCTGTAGAATGGATCAATCCGCTTCGGTATTTTCTGAGCGAGGGTCGGCTCTTCTGGTGTCTTTCACCCCCTCGCTCTCTGCGCGGCCGGTGTACTTCCCTCACACAAACCCGGAACTCTGCTTTATGGTTGCCCAATCCTTCGTTACTTCAAACAAGCAGGAAACAGGGCCAATTCATTACAATCTCAGAGTTGTCGAGTGCAGTATGGCAGCGGCATATCTGAACTCCAAGTTATGTCCCAAGGGAACTGAGCTTCCCAAAGACGCGGGTCCTTTAGGCGTATCTATCCGAGGATTCCACCAAAATTACTTCAAAGACTCTCCGAAGTCAATGCCCGAGCAACTTACCGAGTTAGTCGAGTTGACGAAATCTACGCTCACTAAAGAGGAAGGATATACTGTGGAAGAAGTCGCTTCGGGCATTGGTATCTCAGTTGACGATGTGAAGGCGAGCTTCATGTCGAGCTTCCCGGTGCGGGGAGAACGATTCATGCTTCGCCAGCGTGCGCTGCACGTATTTACCGAAGCCCTCCGCGTTCTCCAATTCCTGTCCCTTCTCGAGGATCCCTCGCTGGCCCCCGATTCCGCCCACACGATCGAATACAACTCCAAGCTCGGCAAGCTGATGAACGAGACGCAAGACTCGTGCCGAGACCTGTACGAGTGCAGCTGCTCCGAGATCGACGAGCTGTGCGAGATCGCGCGCGAGGCCGGGAGCTACGGCAGCCGGCTGACCGGTGCCGGCTGGGGCGGGTGCAGCGTTCACTTGGTGCCCGCCGACAAGATCGAGGACATCAAGACGGCGCTGCTCGAGAAGTACTACTCCAAGCGGAATCTGAGCCAAACGGAATTAGAGGGTGCTATTGTTGTTAGCCGGCCGATGAATGGTAGTGCTGTTTTCCAGCTTAAGGACGGGAAGATTTGACGGTACTGAGATACGTGCGGATGAATCACTAGTAATTGAATATATGGTTAGAAAGGGATTGACTAGCCCTGATTTTGCCCAAGTTATTGGTTCTACCAATACCATTTTGAATACCAGTCCACGATTACACTGGCTGATTATGGGTGATTGGTCGGGACGAATTGGAATAACCTGCAAGTGGGGGTTTCCATCTTCCATCAAGATTTCCTTCTCTATACTATATGTCGGCACGGGCAGATAATCCATGGAGCTTCATCTCACGAATGGTTTTGAGGGGGGGGGGGGGGGGGGGGGGGTTCATGTCAATATCTTACCCCTATATGAGTGAGTATTTAACTTAGGCCACCCCTATCTTGTGGACTACGCCAAAACCATAAGAAGTACAGTGGCCACCGTTTCTGTCCTGTTTACATCTTTACATCGACTCCCGAATTGTTCTACATGGTGCGTGCCGTAATAATTCACCGACTACTTCCTTCTTTTATGCCAACAGTGTGTCGACACTTTATCTTCGAACATCTCTTAGACCCTTCCGACACTGCTGATTTACCTCCAACCCCTTGCTAATGTTGAGGCATGATTGGCTACATGCCGAATCCTGTTGCCCCATTAGGAAATTGCTCATAACTGACGCGGAAGAGTGAATGAAGTCCAATGTCATTGTATTCATGTGTAGCAAGTAGGATATTAACAATAAAAACGATGAGTCCTGGGAGCTGAGGGTGCGTTAATAGGGATCAAAGCCAGATAACAGGAGTCGAACTCATCGTGCATCTACGAAGTTAAGGTACGGATATTTAGTACAGGGGCTAAGTCCTCGAGCAATTTAGCATGAAAAGACGGTTCTCTTAAAAAGTTGAGACTTGGAAGCAACAGACATAGCACCTAGGTTAAGTATGCATTAGTGTTGAAATTCATTAGAATCTTATTTAATTGCAGTAGGCAACGCTAACTATCATGTGAAATATCTGCGGTTATTTTCGTATTTAGCAAGAACCCATGGTCGACGCGTTCCAGCGCTTGGGTTGCGTGAGGTCCATTACTCTCGTAGCGAACTAGATTCGACATCTAGTCGCCAAACATTACATTAGTATTTGTATTTCATCTTTCCGTATCGTTCCCTTATTTGTATCATGTAGATGCCGATGCACCTGATTTCCTTTTATGCCTGTCATTAGGTACTGCGTTATGTACTGCGTCAAGGTCCGCGAGCAAACCGACGAGTCACGGTCCCATTCCACGGAGGGTATGATGTGTGCCAGTAGCCATTGTCGTAAGAGGTGCTAGAGCTCAAGCTCCAACTCAAGACCGGTAGAGATGTGGTTGAAATCGTGGCTACAGAAACGCTGGCGGAAGTCGTAGACTGCGGCGAGGTCCCCGTTACTGAAGGACTCGAAGTGACTATCGTAGTTGATGGCTTGACTGATGTGGTCGACGAGGGCGTAGATGTAGTAGAGGATGGTGACGTCGTCGTAACGGTGGACTTTACGCTCGGATGAGATACCGTCGAGGTCGGCGCATCATCATCTTCGGTCACAGTCTTCGTCACGACGTCAGTTGTAGATCGAATGTCGACAATAGAGATTGTAGTCGAAACTGTACGGGTCGCAGGATCGGCGGTGACAATGATGGTATCGGTGACGGGAGGGGAAGACTCGAGTATTGTCTTCGTAGTGGGAGATTGAGTTACGATGATTGTCTCGACTACCGTACCGGGAGTCCCAGTAGGATCTGAATCTTGGCCGCTTCCATCGATCGGAACGACCGAATACGTGGCGCGAGCTGCCAAAGACTCGGGCGCTACCTCTCTTTTCGTGATAAATGGCAACGCCGAGGAGGGGCCACACACGGAGAGTACGGTGAAGAAAAGCGAAAGCGAGACGGGAATCAGCAGGTTGAAATGCATCTTGGTCAACACCTCAAGAGACTTGCTTGAAATGGCTGAGGAGTTGCGAGGTTGCGAGATGACAAGGTTGCGAAATTTCACACCTTCGAACTTGACAAAGGTGAGAGATCTGCAAGAGAAAGAGGAAGAAGAAGGAAAGGCTTAGGAAGCTTAGACCTACCAATGGCAGACCTTACCTTTTATTATGGGTGACACAGCAAATTTGATGATATTCAGATGGTTGGGAAAAAACGGTAGGCAGTGCTGTTTGCTTAATTGTACCATAGCGGACGAGGGGTCGCGGGGTAAAGAAAGCTGGTGGCTGGAGGTGGCATGGTGGGTCACTTTCAGGGTTCTATCAGGCCCTGAATGCTTAACATGTTCCTAAAACGTACAGCGATTGGGCCAATATCATCCCAGCCACAGGGTATTTTCCGTTTTAGGAGATAGCGTTAAACTCGATGCACTTTTCGATGCGCGTACCTGCATTAGACCCCAATTAGACCCCCCATTAGATCTCTAGTAAACCGTACCCCGGGCATATTCGAGTCTCGATCATTCCATGTTTAATACTTGTCGGGAACACCTCGAACAAATTGTTTCTAAATTCACAGAAAGTACTCGAGTATATCTTCATTCGACAAATTCATGGTCTTACATTACTACCCTTATACCCTTACCAACACATCTCAATATAGGGCTATGGGTTCCCTAATAGACGCAATGGTCCATTTCGACCTTTCTAGCTCTGACGACGATGCAGACACGGCAGACACGGCAGACACGGCAGACACGGCAGACACGGCAGATACAGCGTCCAGCAGGACATTATGTCACGACGACGTTGAAGGTCCGCTCACGCCTCCAACTCCGCCTAGGCTTAGACAAACCCACGGAACACTAGAAGAAATTGAGAAAAAGCTTCGCCTGTTGGGAAACAGTGTTTGCGATAACTAGCTGTTGTTGGAAACTTTGATGGCACGTTACCAGGGCACAATCCAAAAACGCTGGATCCAAATGTCTAAAAACAAACGCAAGGCTGTCTTGCTCGGAGCCTGGCCCAATATGGCAGAACACCATCGTCCCGACCTTGTAGCTTGGACCACAGAACTCCAAGATCGAGTCCCTATCCAAGACCAAGATGCCTCCCCCTTCCTGTGGCCCCATATCAATCTGGAAGATCTGTGCAAGACAGAGCCCTTCTTGCTGATGCTCGACTCGCGAGCCAAATTGTCACCATATGACTTCGTTGCCGACGATTTGGAGCCAACTTCGTTCGCATACCAGATAGGCTTGATCGAGGAAATTCTACTCCCATCTTACTGCGCCGTCTTCGACCCAGATCCGCGAAAGGGTTACGGCAGACTTTACAGTCCTGTGCCTCCCGGCGGAATAGCCTTAACACCAGGTGAAGGTCTTTGGCTTTTAGAAATCCAAAGCTGCCTCTATGAATTCCTTACCACATGCTTCCCTATGATCCTCCATGACATTTCGTTGGACACTGGGGAGTCGATCACGCCCTCGCCAGCCCAAGCTGAACCTCCCATGGTTTTGTCTAAAAGCAACATAGACGGCGTTGAATATCACGCCATTGCAGCATTTGAAGCTCCCTATAAGGCACCATCCTCATTGGACGTGGATCATTGGGTAGTCATCGTCTCTGCTATGCTGGTTACTTCTGAAGATCACATCTATCACTTACGGACGGACCCTGGTTACTTTGCAATGAACCTAGAGGAGGTATCGCAGCATCGAGTTGAACAGCTCCTTGACACCAACAATCAACAGCATCCAATATTCGTCGACGGCGAACTCCACCTATACTGGGGACGAATCTTCAAAGAAATCATCTGCGAGCCTTTCCAGATAGATGGCTTCATGGCTGGTCTGCGATATGATCTCGTCCGGCTGCAGGCCGCGATCGCTCATAATCCTGTGGAGCCTGATGCTGAGAGCCTCCCGGCCGCTTTTGACGACGCTGTTTATACTCTTCAGTATGACGTACTACGTATCCTGCAGTTTTTTCTGCACGAATCGTATCTTGCGAGGACTTTCTTCGCCTCTTATCCGATGCGGCCGTATACCCGTCGTAAGGTACCGAACCCCGGAGAAGACGATTCATTTAAACTCGGACGTTATCTTGATATTCCTCGTAGCCAATCCGTCGACAAGCTGGACTATCTTATCAACTATTTGTCTTCTGACGAACAAGGGCGGTTCATCTTCGGTCGTAAGGCTCTCGTTACCGAGATTGAGTTGCTCCTTCACCGTGACCCTGAAGCCAGGACGCTAGTGACCGCCCGGGTCGCTCGTCAACTCTCATTCATTGGTTTGTTGTGCGAGTGTCTTCGGCAAATCAGTGATCTCCAGCCCTGGATCAGAGCCAATAGATATCGGATGCACCAAGACGTCAAAGTGTATGAAGATGCCTTCAACAGAAACTACAGGAACGAGTACGATTTGATGGAAGAGGTGAAGCCCCAATTTTGGTACACATTGGGAAAAGATTTCATGAAGGAGACTAAGGGTAACTTGCAGTACCCGGTAGGTGTACGCCGTACCAAGGAGACCGTTGATACGATGCGGAAAGCGGAAGCTTACCTCGACAAGTTCTGGGGAAAGCTCATTTGGTGGCTGAAGAACAGGGGCAAAGAAGCACTACCACCCAACATAGAGAAGTTTATCCATCACGATTCACAGAAAACCGAACCTTGGGTGGAGCCTCAGCCATCATCCAAGGCCGCCAAGAAAGGGAAGGGGAAAGCACTAGATGATGGAGACCCGTTTGATCAAATCATCTTGAATGCTCGAGCAGAGAATGAGAAATTTGAGGCTGAGAAGAAGAAGAAAGGGGTGAAGGCTGAGGATTGTGTGAGGGAACGGATTCAGACTGAAGAAGAAAACAATACGTACGTGGTGGATAAACGCGCTTTGAAGGTGTTCAACGCGCTGTTTTTCAATGGGCCTGATCCTTCCCAGGTACCAGAGATCGCTTGGAAGGACTTCGTTCATGCCTTCATAGCCGTAGGATTCAAAGCTGAGAAACTATTCGGGTCCGGTTGGTTGTTCACTAGGTCCAGCATATCTGGTGAAAACACCTTCAAGAGGGTTATCCACTTTGACGAACCGTACATGGGAGGCAAAATGTCGTACGAACTAACGAAATATTACGGTATACGCCTTGCTAAACGATTCGGTTGGAACCGCGACATGTTTCGATCGGCTACCCAGTCAAAATGAGTTATAAAAGATAAAGGAGTTGGGGGCCGAGCGGAAATTATGGTACAGGACAAGAGTATTGTACCTACGCTTTTTGTACTTCGTATACATCAGCACTCTTGAATAGTTGCTGTACACTAAATAGGCACACGGCCTATGCCAGGCCTTGTGGAATAGACAATATCCATAGCTTTACATTACCTTGACAGATTTGTGCTCCATGCTGTCTAACGAATTGATAAAATGATGCTATGGAATGGATGAGCACTTATACACGAAAATATGTCATACGGGATTTAATATATCAACTCTGCACATATATCAGTGGTTCAAACACTGTAGGCACTAACGACAGGATTCTCCGTTGAAGATTCTCCCTAACTCCTTGCTATTCGATTATAATCGTTATAAATCAATGGATTAGCATATTGACATATGTGTGCGTAAAGTACAATAGACTCCGCCTCGCCATCCTACGGGGAAACGTCGCCCCCCTCCCCGGATCGCGCGGATCGACCAACTCACGCTCTCTCTCACGCCTGCGAAGCGCCCGTGACGGGGCACACGCCCGACGACCCCTCGACAGCAGGGTGGACGACGACCTTGTCCTTGTGGTGTCCCACCTTGGCCTTCGTCACGGGGCACACGTCCCCGTCGGCGTGGGTGGCGGTGCTCGGATGGTGCGGTGGCAGGACCGTGGTGACGGGGCCGACGACGGGGCACACGCGGTCGTCTGTAAGTATCACGAGTCAGCGAATCCGACCTGGATGTTGCGGAATTTGGGGGATTATAGGTAGGTAGGTTAGGGAGTGAGGAAGATGTTTATAACGTACCCATCTCCTGGCTCTTGGGCTCATTGACGACGCCCCTCAGCGCGGGGCACGCCTGGGCGTCAGCCGAGCCGACGGTCTTGGTGGTGGCCGAGGAGAACTCGTTACCCGAGACGGAGGGGTGCTGGTGAAGCTTGGTGTGATGCTCCGTCTTAGCGCCGACGACGGGACAGGTCTGGCCCGGCTTGGAGAGGTCGATGTCGGGGTGGGAAGGCGGCAAGGTGTGGTTCGTGGTGCCGACTACGGGACAGACTTCTGCGGACGCCATGGTTGGTTTGTGTGTATGTTTTGTAGGTTATGTTTGTTTGGATACTCGGTCCTTGGAAATGGGTCGTTGTCTGGTTTTCGACTACCTAGTTCTGGCTTAGAGGATATGAAGGTCAAAGAAGAAAAAAGCGGGAGGAGGCTCGGAAGAGGGGACAAGAATTGTATTTAAGGTCGTGGATAGGAACAAAGGGCAATTAAGGTTTTCCTATGATCAGGCTGTTCTATAGAGGTACTTATTAGTTTGTAGCATAATGGCATAGGGCAGGGCTTTGATTCTTTTGAAGACCTTCCTTAAGCCCTACGTCATTCTACGCTGCTTTAGGAAGCGAGCTGGGAGCTTCGCTATCATGCTTGGTTTTAGCGCAACGTTCATTGGCTGCTGGACCCCAAGTCTAGGCCTCCCCAAGCCCCGTACTTGCCGCATTCCAGTGGGTCCGAGATCTAAGATGTACCCATCCCAAGTAGGTACTTATCTCATGTACCTACCTAACTGGATCCAGGAGACACGAGACATCATGAGATATCATCTCCTGTAACTACCCCGGATACCCGATGAGATATGAGAAAAAGGGGCTTTCGGTTAGGACTGAGGTGCTGTGGTTCTACAAGATATATAAGGCCATTTAATTCCGGCGGGGTGGTGTAAGTGATGAATGACGAGTGGTGAGTGGTAGGTGTTGCGCGGACATTGTGCTCTTTTAGTAAGGTTACCGATTTACACGAGAGAGGCAGGTTGGAGAAGTATTCCAGAAAGTTGTCTTGTGTCTTGCCGGCTTACGGAGGTTCCCGTCTGCAGCAAGTTCAACAGGTCTGCAGGTATGCACCGCATGTCGATCTCTACTGCGCCTCATCCATTTCCTGCGTCAAGACGTACTGACTTTTTGTACGCCCGAAGATCGACCGATATTACTCACCTAACCCACTCCTCCTATGAACGAACCTAGCTCGTAGGCATCATTCGCTCATGAAACGCTCACTTGAATATCTCATCATGCCTCCCATTTATATACGATATTCATCAATATGGTTTCCTTCACGACCCCTATGTTTGCCCTCCTAGCACTGTTCGCCTCCGTCACATATAGCTACACATATGTGGGCTGCTACGCACCGCCAACGGATCTTGAGTACAACATCCGATTCATATTTCAGTCTGTTGGGTACTGCCGGGTCAGGTGCAGTACATTGAACCAACCCGTGCTCGGTGTTACGAATGGCACCGATTGCTTATGCGGATCTGCAATCCCTCTACCCGACAGCTTGGTAGAAGACACATTGTGCAATTCGCCCTGTGCTGGATATGCGGCGCAAATGTGTAGGAATCCTATGTGTCCGTCGTAAGCAGAAAAGTCAAGTTAACCGGGGATATAGGCGGTGGTCGAGGCTTCTTCTCCGTCTATCTCATCGCAGACCTAGACAACCCCGAGCAGCCTCCCAACGAGACTTCGACGCAGCGCGTGGAACTAGTATCGACGAGTATTGCGCTACCCAGGCATCTGTCGATAACAAAAGCTCGCAACTATTACTACCTGACAGCAATGAGCTATAGGTGTGACCAAAATCTCGGTCGCGCCCGGTTGATTATCCGCAAGAGCCTGCTTCGATGCAGTAGGATCCACATCTAGTGGATAATGAGATATAACCGCCGAAAGGCATGAGTCTAGCTACCAATATTTTATCACTCGAATGGAACTGGGGCTCATAGCACATATTTATTATATAACAGCCAGTATATACACGACACGCGAACCAATTAGATCAAAGGATCATTGTCCTATATCGATGGCATCAAAGCCTACGAAGTCTCTTGATCTAGGATGTGCCCGAGCAGCCCACGAAGTTGTTTCCGCTAGCACCAGTATGGGTAATCTCACCCGCCAGCTTGCAGGACGTGTTGATGATGACTCGGTCCGCACCCGGGGAACCTTTATACGCGTTAATTTTACATCGCGGCGAGATGAAGGGGGGACTGCAGGACGAACCGCCAGTGAACACGCTTCCGCTTGCCAGCAGAGGGAACTCGAGGTAAGGTCCCGAAACCGAGAAGCTGAATCCCTCGTAGTTGTTGTACGTGTGCGGGTAGCCTGTTGAAAATGTTATCATTGGAATGTTCTCCTTTTACGACATGGATCGGGCTCGTTCCATACTGCTAGGGGCTTGCCCGGCCTGGTAGTACGAGCATGCCTTCTGCGCTGCCTGGTTCACCGCATTCGCAGAGTAGTACGTAGAGCCGCACGTCGTTGCCGCCAATGCACCGCGCTCCTCGATAGGGACAGCAGCGACGGAAGCAAGAAGTGCCGCGAGGGACAGAAGGTTGGCGATGAACTTCATGGTTTTGGCCGGTTGAATTGGACTGTGAATCAAGAGACGAGCAATGCTTGGGAACTAGTTGCTGGGACAGGGCGAGCTGGTATCAGCCAGAACGATCGCAATTCTACTATATATACTCCATGCCGACCTCCCCTCCAGAGCCTGTACCTGAAGATCCTCCTTCCTCGCCGGGCACGAAGCACCGCAGAGTATTATTCCGGCCCTATATATCTTGCGTAGACGGCGCTTGGATGAAACGGCAGTTGCTTGTTCTGGAAGGGAACCGAAGCTTTTCGTAGTTAGCTCTTCAGCTCGGTCGTGGCTCAAAGGGGAAGGTCATAGATAAACAGGCAGAACGTGCCGATAAGGTTGGCGGAGATGGCCTGGTGGTGAGAATGCGGGGATCGAAGGTCAAGAGAGCCGGGCCTCATGTAAATTGGAGGAGGTTCTAGACTCTGGTATCCCGGCGTGTCGAATATCTCTGGCGCAATTGGTGATCAATCCCTATATGACATTATGAAACCATTTTATGAGAATTCCCATTGTTTACGCGTGTAAAGTTGGATAGATGGCAATAACATCTTGGAAGTAATCCACAGCAGCCTCTTTGGATAATTGGAGTGAAGCTTCTCTTGAATAGGTAGGTGGCTATTGTTGACATCCGCTAGGCCGGCATAGAACCTAGCAACACGAAATGATCTGAATCTTCAGATCTGAACATAAGGCTTATGAATATAAAGAACATCTCTTGGAAGACATGGTGAATATATATGATTATAGCGGATAGCAATGCATTGCCTACCTGACCTAGGTACCCAGGTACCTTAGATATACTCGAGGTTCACCATTCCATTATATAAACCAGTTTAGTCAAATTTGGTATTAATCATCCGCTGACCAAAGTAAGACGAGTACAAGTGGGAAACTCTGCATTAATAGAATGTACATATGTAGGTGTCATGCTATGGACCTTAGGTACCCAGCAACGAGCACGCCCCAACCAAACCCAACACATATATTCCATAGCAACAGAGCACCTTCCACGGGCCGGAAGCTCCTCTAACCACTGGGCCACCTTGGGCCCATTGGCCTAGTGGTTAGAGTATGAGAACCCGGCCCCACCCCGCATCCGGCCCCTCAGTAAAATCCTCCCGTGGATTTTCGTAAGCCAGGTTCGAGCCTCGATGGGGCTCGAACCTGGCTGAGCTTTTGCAATTTTTTTTACTTATTTCTTTTTTAATGTTATTTTTTTCTTATGGTCCACCCTACGATAAGATACCTCATGTAATCAATTACTCAATTATAATTATAAAACGAATTCGTTTAATTATTTAAAAAAAAAAGTTTTAGTTTTATAATTAAATAATTTTAAATAAGGAGGCCAATCATCTACGAATTAAGATATTTACGAAGTGAGATGTATTAGCTACCTTAGGTATCTTAGTAGCCTTTAGGAATATCAAGGCATAGAAACACATAATTCATTCGCACCCTCGTCGTCCGTCCATCCTCCTGCTACAGCCCCTAAGCAGTACAGCGTATATATCGACTCGTCAAGATTCCAGCGGTCTAGTGTCCCAGGCTGTTGACAGAGGCTACCTCGGGATGAATCTTGGAACTGGCCGCCGGGGCTTCGTGATCAGCCGGCTGGGCCCTACGTCTGCGGAGGACCGCAAAGGCAATGATGCCCACGACGGCGAGAGAGGCTACAACTACGCCGACGGCAATACCTGCCTTTGCGCCGGCAGACAGTCCGTCACCGGACGAGCTTGAAACCTGGTCCACAGTTGTCGCCGCGCCGTCGGTGGTAGCGCTTGTGGCACTTGGCGATGGGGTGGTGGTCGAGGAGTCACCAGAGTTGAAGTCCGAGGCTGTCACGTTGAAGCAGGGAGGATTCTCCTTGAAATCCTGGGGCTCGACGAAAGTCTACGAGCGAGACAGAAACGTCAGTAAATGTTCAAATGGAAATGAAAACCCTCGCGGCATCTTACAATGTCAGCACAGGCGTAGAAAGTCTGGTTTCTACCGCTAAGCTCGTTGTCGACGTTGGACCAATACTCCAGCTGGATGGTTGCGTTGGATCCGGCGGTCACGGTGCTGGGAATAGTAGCCACCTTGTAGCACTGGTGGCCAGGCTCAATTTCTGTAACCTCGCTGACAACCTGCTGGGTAAACTGGCTCTGGATCGTCGGAGCTAGTGCCTTGTTAGTATCATAACCTATAGGGCATGTCGCGTAACTAACTGTTGTCGTATGCAATAGAGAAGTTGACGTTCCAAGCGTCGTCTGCGATGGACAGGGCAACAGATCCCTGAGAGAGAGGGAAGGCGGTTCTGTTGCTCACGCCGCTCGAACTTCCGCAAGGCCCAGCGTTGTCAGTTGAGGCACTCCACGGTCTGTCATCGGGCCAGAGGAAAGCGACTGGTCCCATTACAGTACCCTCGTAACCTTCGCCGTGCGTATCAGAGTCGCCAGCGACGAGCTGGCTCCCGGCCATCGCGGCGAGATAGGACAACTGACCGAACCTCATATTGAATACACAGTATGTTTTGAGTTGCTATCAAAGGGATCAGAAAGGTGTAGTATGTGGTTATCGAGACGGCTGTGGGGAGGGGCCGTGGCTACTTTTCAGTAGTGAATAGAGGCGCAGGCAGATCTTATAAGTGTTACCTATGTAGCTCGCGTATAACTGATGGGAAGTTCATTTAGGCACAAATAACCGGCATCTTGTCACAAGCCAATCACTCCCTTGTCAAGCTAAAGTACCCACGGTCTGTGTGTGAGCTGATGAGCTCACTCATTCGCCCGAGATAAGCCGATCCAAGGCATTATTGATCACTTTGCGTCTCGCTCCTGAACGTAGATACCGTCGCTACATCCTCGGCGGCCTGGGCAAATACTAGATAGATACTTAACGCCACCTTGAGAATCCTAGATCTAATCCTATATCGACGATTATCTCGTAGTGGCACCACAGCACAAACTAGTTGCAACGGGGACACAATCGGTCTCTCCATGGATCGCTGTCTTCTGTTCGACCAGCCCTAAGAGTCTTGACCAGAATCGAGCTAAAGGCATGGCACAGAAGGAATGGATCGCTCCAGAGCTAACTAGCCGAACATTCACCATTGGCGGCCACTAGTAGAGTGCTATGTGCCTTGGGAGACATAAGAAAGACGACCATCCGATGACGGGCAGCCTAATACTGATATGGGGTGGTCCAACTAGGCTAGGAAGGTATCACAAAAGACCTTTAATTGGGTTCCTAGGTGAAGAGTGGGCGGCTTAATTCCACGCGGTTCTGTAACTTGTAAGTCGCCGTATTGGACACCAGACACATGCAGTTCGAATCCACCCCACAGCTGCCGAGAACATGTTTAGACACCCCGTGGCTACTAGGTAGTACAACCCTGTAGATACACAACGCTTGTCCTCGCTAAGATGTCGAGTTAAAATTGTACCTGGGTATGTAGACGCTGGCATCAGAATGCAACGGATATCCAGGCACCATACAAAATTAACTACATCGAAGGAGTTTGAACAATAAAGCCCATAAACGTGACCGAGGTGCTTGTAATGTATTTGGTACTCCTGATGTATATGTTATACTGAACGTTCGAGATGAGAGGTGGGTGGGAGGTAGATAAGTAACAAGTGACAGGTATTCCAGGACTAGTAACGTACCTAGGTAGTAACCAAATCCACTCTCATGTGGCGGTCTCTTCGATGGTGTGGGGTTGAACCACCGGATAGAGTTAGACAGTGTAGAAAAGTCTGAAGATGGGGGGAGAAAATAAGCGAGTCGGCCTTGCAGGTCGACACTTTGACGGGCGATTCTGAGTGGTTAGACTATGCGGGTGGTACGATTTCTTACCAACCTTCAGATCGTGAACCCCTGCCAGACCCCTTGCAGCCGAACTTTTCAGGTTCTTTTCTCAGGGAGGGGGAAGTGAGTCAAGCGGCCCGACGTGCTACATTAGGTGTCTATAACATGCCGTATGCGCAGCCAAAGTAACTCGGGCGTCAAAGTCCCAACTCGACGTAAACAAGAGGCTTGTAGAGCACATATGAGAGATCCCATACTGCCAGGTTGGTATATACCTGGTGCTAAATAGAACGTTCTTCGGGGAGTTGGAAGGTTGTCTGTCCTACTAGACTCTCGTCCTTCCAAGACTCCTCGTTCGTTTACCTAATGGGCCGCATATTGGTTTATCTGATGGCGCTAAAAGCAGCTTCCCTGCTAAAATTCCCACTTTATCTGCTCTTAGGTTGCATCCGATCCAACTGAATAGCGGGGGCATCCAACTTGGTGTAGTCTTCATCTAATCTTATCAATCTAATCAGATCAGATGTCCAATACGGGCTCGATATCCTCGTAATAGCGCTTAGCAGGCCGGGGAGGAGGGGAGTGGGACGAGAATATCGCGTTCCCGAAAATTCCGGAATCCGAAAAACACTAGAGCGAGTTTAGGATCACCTCCTAGTGGCGCCAAGTGACGATGTCCAAGAACTTGACGGATATGGACTGAATCGCTTCGACGTTGTTCTTTTGCGAGGTATACTTTGATGGAAGTAAGACGAGGAAAACTCCTAGTTCCTGCTCTATCCACTAGATCGCCCCTTTGTAGTGTTAGGTAGATCGTGACATGTGGTACGACAATACTGTTGCGATCGTACCTCGGAAACCTCACTTGGCAGTATACCAGGTCTAGACTATAGGCCGAGGACAAGTTTTCTTGCGGAATAAATCCTAACGAATAGACCGAGTTACCCAAAGCAGGCATGAATCCTACTTTTGAGCTCTTCAGCCTAATCTCCGAGCATCGGCCAACTTCACGTCCTATGTCCATGGGAACTCCTTGCTCCAGCTGAATGTTTGCTTGCATGAGTCTACACCGGGTACCCTAGAAAATGGTACCTGCAGACGAGTTGCACAGCTATAAGACGGGGATGCCCGCTACTGTCATGTTCACCTTCGACACATCGATCTCTTTGTGCAGCCGAACAACACCGACCAGCCGCTCGTTTTAGTTTACACA
Source organism: Hypoxylon rubiginosum (assembly GCA_902806565.1). Lineage (NCBI taxonomy): Eukaryota > Fungi > Ascomycota > Sordariomycetes > Xylariales > Hypoxylaceae > Hypoxylon > Hypoxylon rubiginosum. The sequence goes on along the minus strand of CADCXA010000016.1, from coordinate 916,052 downwards.
GACATTCGTTTTCAACACACTCAAAACCCGTCAAGATGATTACCGTTCGTTGGGCTTTGGGCGCAATTGTTGCTGCCACGGCAGTCTCTGCCTCCGCGGACGAGCTACAGCTCTTCGCTCGCCTGCTCAAGCGTCAAGAGCCCGGCACGCCTGCCTACAACTGCCACGACAACTGCGGTAAGTGGCTCATCTCTGACAGGACTGTGGTGATCAAGAAGGCGCTGACAAATTTTCTCAACGCTAGGCCAGGCCATTATCCAGGGGCGAAGCAGTGCCGATGTTTGCAACGACGAGATATTTTTGTCTGATTACCAGGCCTGCTTGCAGTGCTCGGGTCCCGACAATGAGGATATTGTGGGTCGCGATCCATTCCTCGGTGAACAGGATATTGGAATGGTGGTACTGACCATCGAAATAGTGGAAGTACTACGGCGGCACTCTATCCACGAGCGCCGCATCGTGCGGCCTTTCCACCACGCCGCTCTCCGGAGAGCAGCCAGACGTTGGACCGGCAACTCCTGCAGGTTCTGCCGTAACGAGTACTTCGGAGGCAACCTCGGAGGCGACTTCGTCAGTTGCTACATCCACGATTGAAGTTTCAACTACTACCGAAGCTTCGACGACTACTGTCCCCACGACTACTGCTGCTGAGACGTCGACCCCCGTCGCCACCGAGTCCGGCACAGGGTACGCTACCGAGTCTACCTCAGTCACGAGCGCTTCAAGCACGGGCTCTATCACCTATGCTCCGACGGCCACCGGAAGCGGTACGGGCAGTGGTAACGGAACTGCGACTACTGTGAGTCTCGCGCATTCTTCCCCTTTTTAATATCAAGATACTTGGGGTTGAGAGCTTATGGCTAACCTATCATTAGTCTTCTGGAATCGTTGTTGTCACCAACGCGGCCAATGTCGTTTCTGGCAGCTCTGTAGGATTTTACGGTGCCTTGGCTCTCGGTGCTCTGTATGCCGCCGCGCAGTAGACCTCTTGAGGGCATCGATACGCTAATTGGTTGTTGCATGTACGATATATTGTAATTTAGGTCGTTAGCTACTAATGTACACATATGGCCAGTAGAATTTACTAAGTCTTGTTAACTTGTTAATTCCTTGCTGCATGTACCACCCTACTCTAACCTAGGTAATCTACTGCTGACGTTGTAATTGATGAGATCATGTGGCTTGACGGAATGCGCGTATGAATCAGGACGCCACATGAAATATACGAAGTTGATCTAGGTAGACAGATTTCGTATCCTACCTCCCTAATTATCCATGTTCTCCTTTTGATTCCTTTTAGGGAGTTGTAACGTTCCCTCCTTACCCCTGATTTGTACACTACCTTAAGCCTCTAAGCACTAACACTCTGCCCCCCTTTTCTACCACGCGACTAATGATTATCCTTCGACGTAGTGAGAAGTTACCCAAGAAATAGGACGAAGGTACTTGGCGATGTTAATGAACAGTATAAGGGCATTATCAGAACCTTGTATTAAAGTATAAACATTGCATTATCTTCTGGGGAATAATTACAAGACCTACTTGTACATATCTACTTGGACACCAATCGGTGTTGCTAAATTTATCCCATTTTCCTAGGGCTCTGGTATCCGTGCGGCTGGCTGATCCCGAAAGCCGCAAACCGCAACCGCGTCCGATAATTAACAGTTAAGGCGCGCATTTTCCAGCCGCAGCTGCAAAGCCCGCGGAATATAGAAGACGATCAGAATATCTAATAGGCCTTGGTACGGGGCCGGATGTTTAAGCCGCAGACCCCGGAATTCGTATGGCAGTGTCGATCAGTTGAGGTGTCCAGGTCGGTAAGCCAACATCGTACCTCACCGCTAATGAAATCCCCAAGCGTTACGCAACATATCCATTCATTGGATGGTAATGGAAATTTGCCCATGCTGAAGTCGTTCGTTCAATCTCGTGTTAACCACCTCCGCATTGTCTTCGCCCCGCCAGCCCGCCTAGAGCGAATGCCGGGCTGAGCTGAGATGGTCTGCGCCGCGTCCTGTCAACATCAGCCTCGCGAGTCAGGATAGAACTTGTGATGATCTACGCAGGTACTAGTGTTTCTCACGTAAGAACGTTCCACGATCTAACCACCGGGGGACTCATTAAAAGACAAAGAGGAAACGTATATATATGATGGCCGTTCTCTGCATTACTGTATCTTAAATCAGCATCCATCAAACCAGACTTCAAAGCCAACTTACCTACATTTTACATATCACGCCCTTTCTAAAAACTTCATCTTCACGATAATCAATCGCTTTTAAATCATCCAAAATGCAGGTCACCAGTCTCTTCACCTCCGTCATGGCATTCGCCGGTCTGGCGGCCGCAGCTGGAAATGCTATCATCACCATCGAGGCTTCTCACGGCGGAGCCGGATCCGGCTTGACCAACACAACCATCAGCGTCCCGATCGGCGAGATCTATACGGGCAACAAGGCCATGGAGACCGTCTCTACGCTCTACCTCGTGGGCACCACGGGAGACGTTGCGCTCGACTCCGTCACTTGCACCCCCTACAAGGCAAACGATGCGTAAGTACACACCTATCTCCGTATTTCGAGAAGAGGTCATCACGTGCTAACATATAACGTAGCACTGGTAGCCACGGTCTGCCGTTCACCAGCAAGACGCCATCCTACCTCTCGACCAACACCGTCGTGGTTGGCAGCATCCTCTGCACGAGCTCCTAAGCCCCTTAGAAGGGACCTAGCTTCATGTTGGGCTTTGGCATCATTTTGCATTGCTTCGGCGCTTGGTTAGAACGAACTTGAATTTTTAGCATTTTGTCTAGAAGCGCTGGGGGAGAATAGTTGTGGAAATATCGCATGAAAACCTACATTGTCATTCCTTTCACTCCTTTTATAGCCTTTTAATTTGAATATAGCATCGTTCACCTTCAAATGTTGTTATATTAAGCCTGCAGCTACTGCGATATGAAATGTTGATGCCTGTTTTATTTTTGTGGCGAATGTAGGGATATAGTAGGTACAGGTAAGGGAAGGTAGAAAAGGGAGGCCTGAGACTGGTGGCGAGGTCAGGTGCACTTGTAGGTGCCTTGGCGATGATTACAGTTGCTTCACGGCAGAAGGTACGCGTAAGTAACTCGAATATAGCACTGCGGACTGCGCCTCCGCCACGAAGCTGCCCCGAAAGGTAATTGATTTCTCTTGGCAATTATCTAATTTACCTGGTCGCTAGTTCTTGTTGGACCTAGACGGTAGGCATTTTCTTTGTCCAGTGCCCCAATGACGACAGCAATCAAAAACGTATCTCTTAACCTAGAGCTAGCAAATATCCTTCACCTTCACAGCCTCAATAACGTGAGGCGCAATATCTAGCAAACTTTCCACTGATAAATATTGTCCCGTCGCAAAGACATTCATCTTGACCATCTCTAGCTTCTTTCTACTTCTTCAACGAATTGATCATAACGATACCGCTATCAAATACTTCCCCTCCCGGACTTCCACTCGAACCCCGCATCGCATACGGTTACATCATCATCAAAGCTGTCATCCGAACCTACCTAGGTCTAGGCACACAACTTATACCCAATCCTAGCCACCTAATATTATAACGACATCTGTAACAAATCAGAGAATCAGTGGCTGCTGATGTCGTATCCTTACGGTCAGCCGGGTTATCCCGGCCAATACGGCCAACCTCCTCAGCAGTACCCTCCTCCTGGCCAATATCCGCCCCCACAGGGACAATACCCTCCACCTCAAGGTTATCCTCCACCACATGGCAGTCCGTATCCTCCCGCGGGCCCTCCGCAAGGTAACCCGTATCCGCCTGCAGGTCAATACCCTCCCCCGCAGGCGAGTCCTTACCCCGCTCAGGGTGGCTACCCCCCGGCTCAGCCCTACGGAGCACCCCCGGGCCCAGGTTATGGACCACCGTCAGGCCCGCCTCCCGGCCAATACGGTGCGCCACCACCTCAGCAGGGATATAATTACCCTCCGCCTCAGAACAGCGGGCCTCCCACAGCGCCTACCCTAGGGTATGGGCCTCCACAGATCATACAATGGGACGCTACTCCCGACGCGCGAGCGCTCCGAAGTGCTATGAAGGGGTTGGGCACCGATGAGAAGACACTGATTCGCATCTTGTCCAACAAAGACCCCTTACAGATCGAGGCGATCAAGTCAACCTATTTCCGAAACTTCAGCCGCACCCTTGAGAAGGACATCATATCGGAGACGAGAGGATGGTTCGAGACGGGCCTTGTCGCTGTTGTCAGGGGACCTCTACTCCATGATGTTCATCTTCTCAACTCCGCAATGGACGGCCCAGGAACCAAGGAAAAGGTCCTCAACGACGTCTTGTTAAGCCGGAGTAACGCAGATATGCATGCGATCAAGTCCATATATCAGCACACTTTCCATCGAGCGCTGGAGAGCGATGTAAAGGGTGACCTCAGCATGAAGACGGAAAGGCATTTCCTGATAGTGCTAGGAGCAAACAGAGCCGAAGACAGTGCCCCGGTTAATCCCCAGGCTATCGACCAGGATGTCATGGACTTGTATCGTGCTACGGAGGGTAAAGTGGGCACCGACGAGATGATGGTGTGCTCTATTTTGTCGACACGAAACGATAATCAGATCCGGGCTATCAATCACGCCTACGAACAGAAGTTTAGAAGACGGCTGGAAGATGTCATCAAGAAGGTATGTTCTTCCCCATAGAACCCATCCTTCTGTTCATAACTCTAACCTTTTCATAGGAATTCAGCGGTCATATGGAACAGGCGTTGCTGTACCAGTTACGGAACGCTGTTGATAAGTACATGCACGCGGCTTCTCTACTCGAAGACGCGATGGCCGGCCTAGGCACCAAGGACCATCTACTCGTGTCTCGAGTAGTTCGGTATCATTGGGACAAGCAGATGATGGCGAACGTCAAGGGCGCATACCAGCAGCGCTATCGAAGAAGTCTTGCCAGCCGTATCAAAGGTGAAACAAGCGGGGACTACGAGAGGCTCATGCTCGGCTGCCTTGGGGAACCGGTCTAAGATAAGATGTGTGTCACGGAAGTCCATGTCGGTTAACGTCCGTCTCGATAGTGTGCCGTTGATGTGTAGTCTACCGTTGATTCGGAAGCTGTTTTCAGTCGATGCTTGGGTCACTCAAAGTACTGTGGCTATCCGCGTTTGCGTGCAGCCATTGAGGAATTTATACCCAATCCCCTTAATTCGTTCATAATTCCAAACTCAACCTCGAAGCGCCAGTATATTAGTCTGGTTCCAGGGTTGGCTTCTGTCTCAGTAGTTAGCGGAATACACAATATCCCTTAGGGATGATGCAATCACAAGATTACCAATCCAATCCTGTCTACGTGCATACGTGTCTGTATAAAATAATTAGCTAGTAGCGGGGTAGCTTGATCCACGTTAGAAGAGGGATTCCACTAGCGAGCAGCTGGGAACGGCTGGCCAATGCGGGGTGCCTAGGAGTGCTTTAAGGGGCTTGTCAGTTGTGGCACTTCATTCCCCCGCTACTTGGATTCACCACACAATTTTAACTAGCTTCAATTATTGTCTCGTCTCCCGACGCATTCCTCTCTAGTCTGTTCTGTTCAGTATCAGTATAGGCGCCGGTTCTAGCCCGTTTTTGGTACTACATCAGCCGGCAACTAAGTGAATATCCCAGGACGCAGTAGGTGATGATGCGTTGTTAGAGAGAGAGAGATCAGTATAGATCCAAGGGAGTCATTGAAGACCTTGGCTCGATGATATTCGCCTCCAACAGCAACAGACTGATTCACTGAGCCTCCATGTCGTCGTTTTGATTTCGAATGTCTACTACTCATCATTGAATCATGAACGCAGCTTAGAGGACTCTATTCTCTTGTGTCACGCCATGGATGTAGCTTATACACATCAATATGAATTACTTTTTTCGTTGTCAGAGACCAAACCTTCCTTTTTTGTTTCTCGAGATCCATTCAACCCTTACCAGGACCTGATATCCATGGATACTATATATCGGACCTCGATCGCCCAAGCGGCAGTCGCTGGGGCCTGTCTCCTGGTATATATCGTTCGAAGCCTCTTCCCTAAGGGACCGCAATGGGCTCGACCGTTTGCTAAGGAGGAGGAATTCTTGGCTAACCTTCATACGAGGCACTGGACCTTTTGGACGTTTTCTCTTTTGGCCCTATCCGCGATCGGTCTTGTTCTAGCCATAGTGGCCGCCATATCACCACCATTTAATATTGTCAGATATTTGGAACTAGCGCCATGGATTACAGCTCTCTTCATTACGGTCGTGGACCGGCCCAGGAAGACCCCGAAGGCTTTGCTGACTCTTTTTACCGCCGTCGTCGTGTGTGGTATAGTGTCTCTTGCAGCATGGCACGGCAAGACTGAGCGTGTGAATATAGTACACGTCGGTGCCGTTAGTATAGCATTGGCCGCCCTACTCGTCATCCTATCAATGCCTCTGCGCGACCCGGACCTCGATCCGACTGGCATTGCAGACTCTCACTACCCTCCCACCTCCCAACTTCGCAGTCCCGAGGACAATTTAAGCTTGTGGCAGTTCATGACTGTCTCGTGGATGTCTCCTTTGATATCTCGGGGGTATAAAAACAGACTAAACGATGAAGACGTATGGTTCCTACCGTATGACTTCCAGCACGAGAGGTTGCATTTATTGTTTCGAGATCTCAAGGGTTCTATAATAAAGCGTTTGATTTTGGCAAATGGCTTGGATTTAATCATCATCACATTTCTTGGACTTATAGAGACTGCCGCGAATCTTTCCAATCCTGTTCTTTTGCAGCGCCTACTACAGTCTATCGAAGATGGCCTTTCCCACAGGGACGAGTCCTTCTTCTATGCGCTAGCTATATTATTAGTACGTCTCGTTGCCTGCCAATCGGGCGTGTTTCTACTGTGGTATAGTCGGCGGTCGTACGAGAGGTCGCGCGGTGAAATGCTTACGGCAGTCTATGCCAAAACTTTATCACGCAAATCTTTTGGACTTCGCACGGATTTGGGTGAGGCCCCTCGGGAGAACGGTATCGGGCCTGACGGCACAGAACCTGATGAAGACACACCGCTCCTCGGCGGGAAACCTAAGAAGAGCCGCTTAGCTCGTCTTCTCGAGTCCCTCAGGTTTCGAAGGAATAAAGATACGAATAAAGCTAAGGGTCCTACCGAGCAACCGGCGACGATGGGCAAGATCCTCAACCTAATGAGAAACGACGTTTACGAAGTAGCTCAGCGGTTTTGGGAATTTCCATCCATCGTCACGAAGCCATTGCAGTTAGTGTTCTCCTTGGTCCTCATTTGGGACTTGTTGGGCTGGCCCTGCCTTCTTGGAATAGCTTGGGCAGTCGTCCTGCAATTTGTGAACGCAGCTTGTGTCCGCTCCCTGATAAATATCGAGAGGCGTCGAAGAGCTGCGGCGGATGTCAGACTTCAAGCTACTACTCAGTTCGTCGAGGCTATCAGACCTCTCCGATGGTATGATTGGCAATCTAAGTGGCTGGGGAATATCATGGAAGCACGAGCCAAAGAACTACATTTGAGGATTATCTCGAGCTTGTGGACCATCGGGGTTGGTGCTTCTAATCTCGCCGCCAGTGCCCTCTTCCCGGTGTTTACTTTCTTTGCAGTAACATATATTGCAGGGCGACCCTTACCGGTTGATGTTGCCTTTCCGGCCCTCCAATTATTTACGATGTTAGAGTCAAGTCTAAAGGAACTTCCCAACTTAATCACAACCCTCCTCAACGCTTCTATAGCTATGGGGAGACTTGAGACGTTTATGAGCGAACCGGATAAGGAAGAGGGCGCTTATAACGATACTCCCTCCGAGATCGAGTTCCGAGGCGCATCGTTCGCGTGGCCAACCAATGGAAAGCTTGTTCTCGAAGATCTAGACTTGCACTTCATTCCCGGCCTCACTGTTATTTGCGGTAAGGTCGGCTCGGGGAAGACAGCATTACTCGAGGCTATCCTAGGAGAACTTAATCAAGTGAAGGGTGATTGCACGCTACCCAACGAAATGGTGGGCTACTGTGCTCAATCTCCGTGGCTACAGAATATGAGTATCCAAGACAATATTCTGTTCAATTTCCCTCTGGACAAGAGCAGATACAACGAGGTTCTAGACACCTGCGAACTCATTCCCGATCTAGCCAATTTCGCCCATGGGGATAAATCTCACATCGGCGAGAACGGGATTGGTCTCTCTGGAGGCCAGAAAGCTAGGGTGGCCTTGGCCCGAGCTGTATACTGCCAGTCGCGTATCTTACTACTCGACGACCCGCTCGCAGCGCTCGATCATAATACAGCTCAGTCGATCGTCCGCAAACTATTCCGTGGATCATTATTAAAGGATCGTACCGTTATACTCGTTACGCATCGAGTCGATCTGTGCCTCTCACTCGCAGATCAAGTTGTCGAGATCACCGACGGCAAGGCTCGCATTGTCGATTCAGATGAGTATCCTCGAGAAATCGAAATGCTGTCGCACACGCAAGATAACGTCGCCGAAGACGAAGTTCCAGCAGTCACTGAGGAGCTAGCTAGTGCCGCCGTCCCTGATAAGTTTATCGAAGAGGAGAACCGGGCCTCGGGCGGCGTGGTTGCCAGAGTCTATTGGACATATATCAAAGCGGGTAAACTAACATACTGGGCTGCTATTATCGCAATTTTCTCCCTTTTTCGATTTGCCCGTATATTCAACTACTGGTTTCTGAAGGCCTGGGGAGAAGCATATGCGAGCACCACCATCCAACCCTCGGAGAACCCATCTGACATCGCGAACGGTATTTTCGACGGGCTCCCGAGGCCAGATGATGATGTTAGGCCATGGCTGATGTGGTATGCTGTACTCGGGCTCATCATGACCGTACTCTTCGTCCTCATGCAGTGCGGCCTTACAGTTATCCTGTACAGAGCAGCCAAAGACTTGTTCGCCAGGGTCGTTAACCGAGTCAGCAACGCAACATTCCGCTTCTACGATGTCACGCCGGTCGGACGCTTGATGAACCGGTTGACCTCTGACATTGGAATGTTAGATGGCGGCGTTATCCAGCCGCTTCAGAATTTTGCCTTTTGGTCTCTAACATGGCTCAGTTCCATGATCGTCATCGCCCTAACAACACCAGTGTTTTTCATCTTTGCTCTCGGCATGACCGTCTGGTTCATTGCCATCTTCATGCGGTTCTTACCTACATCCCAGAGCCTTCGTAGGCTGGAAATGGTCACCCTTAGCCCGCTGATGTCTAACTTTGGTATTCTCGTTGATGGATTAGCTACCATCCGAGCGTTCAAGGCGCAGCCAGACTTCCAGCACCGCAACATCGTCGCTACGGATACGTTTCAGAAGATGGATCATTTCTATTGGAGTTTACAAACATGGCTCCAGTATAGATACGATCTATTGTCCGCGTGTTCTATTTTTGTCCTGACGCTGTTGGCCTTGTATCAAGGCCTATCACCTGGTCTTACAGCGTTCGTACTTACAAGTGCTTCCCAGCTAGTGGAGGCTACCCATGTTTTATGCAAAACGTATGGTCAGCTTCAGATGGATTTTGTATCTGTGGAGAGGGTGGTTGAGCTCCTAGACCTAGAAGAAGAACCGAACGGGGAAATTAAACCCCCTCAGTCCTGGCCTTCGTACCAGGATAGCATCACATTCGACTCCGTAACGATTAAGTACGCGCCGCATTTAGATCCTTCACTAGTCAATGTCTCCTTTACAATACCTAGCGGGTCAACCTGTGCGGTGCTAGGACGAACAGGATCCGGCAAGTCTACACTAGCGCTTGCTCTCCTAGCGACAATGCATCCTGAAAAGGGGCAGATCCGTGTAGGCGAACAGGATATCTCCAACGTCGACGTACATACTTGGCGTCAACGCATCAGTTTCGTAGCGCAGGATCCGGTGCTCTTCCCAGGCTCGATTCGTGAGAACCTGGACCCGCTAGAGCAGCATACGGACGACGAGTGCAGGGAGGCACTGGCCCGAGTCCTGGGCCCGAAGTGGTCGCTTGACTCAATGATTGATGTCGGAGGCAAGAACCTCAGCCAAGGACAGCGCCAGCTCGTCGGTATCGGACGGGCCATTCTCAGGAAGAGCCCTATTATCATCTTGGACGAGGCGACCGCGTCTATCGACAAGAAGACTGCTTTGGCTATACAGGATGTGTTGCTGGCGGAGCTGAAGGACAGTACCGTGATCACAATTGCGCACCGGCTGGAGGCGGTGAAGGACGCGGATTACTTCATTAGATTGGATTCTGGGCGTGTTGTTGAGTCAGGCCCAGCTGGAGAGGCAAGAAGTTGAAAGAGATAGTGCTACTAGAAATGGTGATAATTCGAAAGGAAAACAGGCACAAGAAACACGTCTAGATGATACAACGGTAGATATCATGAGTTTAATATAATTGGGGTAGTACCACTCCCCTTTTCGCTCTTCTAAAACAAGACAATTCTCTACAGCATCGTAGAAGACGACACTTCTATTCGTCCACCACACGTTTGGGGATTCATCGTAGTTTGAGGCTTTGTTCTCTAGATTAAAACATTGTCGCTTTCTGAATCGTTACCCCTGAAGAATTTCTCTCAGCAACCGACAGTCGGTATCTGACAAAGAGGATCGAGCATATATTATCGTGTTCCTCCTATCCATTATCGCCCCCATCGTTGGAGATATCCTTTCAGAAACCTCAACCGTTGGTTAATCTCATAACCCACTGTCGATAGGCATCCTTCAGTCCTCCTCCATTACTACTAGGTAGGTGCACTCGTACGCGGGGACTTTCTAGCGTGTAAACCATGGCAACATCGCCGCAGTCGGACAGCAATGTCATTGAACAAGAGCCGAACTTTCACTGGTTTGATACTTCTTATGACTACTTACCCATGTTCACGAGGGTCCAGCGTACCTTGGATGAAGTAAGAAACTATAAGTGGTGGCCCTCCAACGTATTCAACCCACCTGAGCAGGAAGTTATAAACATCTTTCTAAAGCGGCTCGATAAACTTCTTCATGAGTGCGAGGTGAGCCGCCAGCAAAAAGAGACCTGGGAAAGGTTCAAAGCAGACGAAGATAAAATGCGCCGGGACTTTGTATCACGAGGAGACGGAAAAATACTTCTTACGTTAGCTCAGCTTGCCCAGGACCGAGCTCGCATTATCAACTACGTGCTCGCCCATCGCGTATCGCCGGTCATCCACCAGAACTATATCGACACCATGTTCGACAAGAACGTTCCCTGCGAGAGTGCCATGATAGATGAACAACACATACGCGAGATGGCAGGAGAGATCATCGAGTTGTTCTGGGGAGACGAGCGGGGCCAGAATCCGCTACCGCAACCCTGGCTCGGGGACGACCCGTCGATATCCAACTACCGCGGCTGGGCCGACCGTATCGACGACAAGCTGGCGGCAATGCCAATGACCATGAGATCTGACAAGAATAATGAGAGGCTTATAAAGCTATTCTGGTGGGACGGAGAGCCTCAACCTTCTCGGCGACCTAAGCTCCCCGACGGCAGCGGAGACGACATCAGCAGGTACAAGCGACACAGATGAAATGCGTTCAGGTTTTGCAAGCACCCGGGCGAGTTATTATTATAATCCTAACCCAAGCGCGTCCCGAACAGTCGTGATATAGCGGCATCCACACCCGGTGCTTATCCTTATCCCGGCGAAGCTTCTGAGCGCAGGCCTGAGGAACGCAAGACTAAGATCTTGCCGCGTGCGGGGAGCTTCCTAGATAATGTGAAGAAGAATAGTGGACATAGTAGGCAATAAGCTAGGGATACATCCAATAGACTCTGTCGCGATGGGGCTACGAGAGGGAAGTCTAGAGTGCTATCGATGCTTTTAGAGAAACTCGAAGCGCTTAAGAAGGTCGTTATGTCTATGTAGATAGATGCCTAATCGGTTAGACATGATCTCGTGAGGGCCGCTAATTCCTCGCGATGAGAATTTGCGTTGCGCCTGGGCTAGGAATTACACGTAGTCTTAATATGAATTTCTATCTCCCCAGAAGAACGACTACTAGCCGGAAGAAACCAAGCCATCAAACCGTATAATATACTGTTGATTTCGTCTAGAAGATAAAAGGAGGCATGTATGTATTATTTCCAGTTAGAAATTGCCACCTCGAGGGGAGTTCATGAAGACTGGTATATATTACATCATTTATTAAGACATCCACGTCATGATATTTATACGATTACCCATCCATTTATTTACCATCCGGTCATTGCGGCAATGGGCTAGATGTCACTTTTAATAAACCGGTTAATGGGATCGATTTATCAGGATGACTACGATGCGCCATCTCCATCTTGATTCAACGAAGAGACAGCCTCTGCTCAAGGATCAGGCAGCCCCCAACGAAGACACCACCGCATTGCCAGTGAAAAGGGCATTTACGGATCCTCGTGGGTCTAAAGATAATGGAGACGCGAGCGTTTACTTCATTGGAACGGCGACCACGTTGATCGAGTGGTGTGGAATTCGGATTCTAACCGATCCTAACTTTTTGCACGCCGGAGACCATGTACACTTGGGTCCGGGAGTGACGGCTCAGCGTAAAACAAACCCGGCGGTTGACTTACACGAGCTGCCGGCAATTGACTGCATTTTGTTGTCGCATTACCATGAAGATCATTTTGATCAGCTAGTCGAGAAGTCGCTGAGCAGGACATTCGACATCATCACCACGCCGCATGCGAAGGAATGCCTCACCTCGGGAGAATCGAAGGAGGACCCGTTTCAGTCCGTCCACGACCTAGACTTCTTCGAGAGCATGATGCTCCATATTGACCGTAAAGACTCTTCTCATGCTGGTGGCTACGGTAAAGTGCCTGCGATTAAGGTGACGGGGATGCCTGGGAAGCACGTGCCCCCGGGGCCCCTTTCTATGGCCAACGACTTACTCCAGGCCGTGCCGCCGACCAACGGGTGGCTTCTCGAGCTGGGCTACACCTTCGAGGCGCCGACCGGAGACGACCCGGAGTCGGTCGATGTGGGTTTCCGCATCTACATTTCGGGGGACACGCTATTCGTCGACGAGCTCCAAGGGATCCCGAAGCGGCTCCGCCACGAGAAGATCGACCTCATGCTGGTGCATCTGGGAGGCACAACGATCCCGGGCCCGTCGTTGCCGCTAATCATGGTCACGATGGACGCCGATCAAGGTGTGAAGCTGATGGAATTGATGAACCCGGACGTAACCATTCCCATTCATTACGACGACTACAACGTCTTCCTGTCGCCTTTGTCGGACTTCAAGAAGAAGGTTGACGAGGAGGGTTGGTCCGAGCGGGTGGTGTACCTCGACAGGGGAGAGCAGTACCGGTTCAAGGTCCGGGGCGCCTGAATGGTGTGTGGGGAGCATTGGAAGTAGGCAAACACGTTGAAACGGAACCGGGAAAGCTTGTAGAACGTGGAATCCGTGCCTGTAGGTATAGGTATTACCAGGTATTGCTAAGTATTGTCATGGAAAAACCCTATAATATATCAATATATTGATGCATTAATGCATTGAAATCTAACCCAAAACGAGTAGCCTGTATTCGGTTTCGCTACATTAGACGCATGTTCAATTTTCACCAAATGATGTAGCAAACAGCCTAAAATCCCCCATCGTTGCCGTGTTTTCCCTCTCGTATGGAATATTGCAGATGTGTGCAACATGGCATTTCTGAAAGGTTAAGGATAAGATATGAATGAAAGACTTTGAGGTTAGACCTAATTTCCTGCTGTCTTACTTTCTCCCGAAACCTGTTGAGCCACCAGTTAGAGCTTATACCGTACCTTTTCTCTGAAGAGACCGGCAAAGACTAGACTACGTATTAAATGTATGTCAATGTATATGAGGCAGACCAAGCAGAACTCATAGCATTCAATGTGTAGTAGATTGAAATCCATGTTGGCTGCATGGTGGATAAGGTTGTTAGCAGTGGAAAGATATATCCCAATGGAAAAAAGGGGCAAGGGGCAAGGGAAAAAAAAAGAAAAAGAAAAAGGAAAAGAAGGGAAAGCTAAATCCCTGCAATTCAAAGCGGTACTCTCATATTAGAACCTTATTCATCCGGACGGAGACATTTCTACCTGCCCTGTTTAAAATAAAAGATGGCACAAACTGGCACACCTTCCGCCGCGAAAAAAGAAACGGGCCAATGATGTTAGCTAGATTGCTTATGCGCGCGGACCAATTAACTTAATTAGTGCGCCTTTTTATTTAATCACCATATTAATAGGAAGTAAAATTTGCTGCTAATAAACTATATGCACCCCCACTTTATAAATAAGATGGAAAAGGGTATAATAAACCCCCGGCGACCTGTTCACCTAAAGTTGTTTCGTATGCCGTTCATTTATTAAATTAATTATCGTTGCCCTATCTCAGTGTGTTAAACACCAGGCAGTGTCGTGTTAAATCTTTAAGGCCGCAGTGAAATAATAATAGTAAGTCGTGTCATCTCTCATTGCATGTAAGTGGCAAGTGGCAAGTGTCATTGGAAGCCGGAAAAAAAAGAAGGTATTGCTAAAATACATAACTGGAATATCAGGGCTAATTGATGTACTAGGTCGTAGCTACTTGAAGAAAGTAAAGGAGGTACGGCGGTGCCTATCTCTTATGATAACATTCTGAAGGTCGGGCAACGGTTGTAGCAATAAAGCGCAATTCCAGCCTTTACACGTAACCTCCAACTCCAGGTATCTTAAGGGAATACTGGTCGAGAACTCGTCCCCACTACAAAAGGACCTTGAAATACGCAAATATTTGGCCCTTCGCAACGGCGTCTGAATTTATTTTAAAATCCACTCGCAACAGCTTGATGCTAGTGTAGCAACCAAGCCAGCGCCGCCGCTATGGAAGCGCAACCGTCTTCAACACCAGCACCGTCTGGACAGCATAGGCCAACTGGACCAACTGGACCAACTGGACCACCTAGACTTAGTCTGCCCCCGGCGCAAACATCGGCGCAAACACCGTCGCAAGCCTCATCCCAGGTCCCCTCTCCAGCCAATCCCTCGCCCAACCCTGCGACGCACTACCCAAACGGTCTACCACGAAGTATCAATGGACTCAAGGGCAGCTCTACCAATGGATCCAGCTCAGCTGGGCCAGCTTCTCCTGTCACAGCCATCGGGACACCTAGTACCACCACGCCTGGTGAGTTTGGCGCGCCTTCTCCAGTAATGGCAATGGCTACGGCAGCGGCAGCGGCGATGGCAACACGCGCACCGGCACGGCCTTCACCTTCGGCCTCGGCACCTCCGCCGGTACTAGCACCCGCGCCGATGAGACCAATAGTCATGTATACACCAACGCAGCCTCCTCCTCAGTCGGCCCCGCCACAGCAACGCTCGCAACGCCAGTCGTCCTCGGGCAAGATCGCTATCGTTGATCCTCCTGGCGCGCACTCGACACGGCCGAGAGTCAACCCTCAAGCTTCTCAAGGTTTCCCTTCACCCAGAAGAGAGCATCACGTTGAGAACCCCAAGTTCATGGACGACCTGTCACGTCTCACCCATGCTATGCAGCAATCCCTTCCTTCAGCTGCGAGAAGAGTCATCCGTGATAACTGGGAGAAGTGTCTGCTCGGCTCAGAATTCCATCACGCATTTCTTGTAAGTACCTAGGTATTCTCTTTTTCTTTTCTGGTGGCATCCCCCTTTTCCGTCTCGTCTCTTGGCGTTCTCACCCTTTAGTGGGTTCTCTTAGTCATTGGAGAGTTGTCATCCACTAGTCACTGCCTATTCATCTCAAAATACTACCATGAACACGAAATCATCATAACATATAAACGCACTTCGCCTTATTCATTTTAATTAACTCCGAATTATCAAAATGCAACTTATCAGCTCTTTGTCATGACTTCAGATTCCCTTCAACTTAAATCCACCCAGATGTAAGCGCTGTCTTCAGTGCCACTTCCCTTCCTCCATTTACAGCTTGTTTACGCCCTTGCTCCAAATTTGATCCACTAATACGATGCCTCAGTTGAATGCTGTCATTCATCACTCAAGCGGAGTCATAATTCGTCGGTCTATTAAAGACTTCGGTGCCAGGATGGTTGCCGAATCGAAGCGAGAGATCGTTGAGCATCTCTCCACTCTTGACCTGAACGAGATAGCCGATGCTATACTGGAAAAGGTTGACGACCAATTCCTGGACAAAGCCTTGGAGAAACGGCTGAGAACCATTGACGCCCGCTCTCTCATTAATGCGCTTGCTCGCGCCGAACGTCTCGGCTATGAGGATAGCGACATTGTTGACGATAGAAGAGAAGCGCCTAGATTTAACCCGGCACCAGTACCATTCAACCCGTCGACCAACTTACATCTAGGTCCCATCGAATCTATCCCAAGAGCGCCGCCGCGTGGCCCTCCTCCCATCCTACAATGTCCATTATGCTGGCGCAAGTTTGACAACCCCCAGCCATATGAATACGTGAGTCCTCCCCATTCCTCTTCTATACCAACAACTAATTTAGGAACAGCATGTCCAGAAGCAAGTATGCACGAAGGAGCCACCCAATAAGGAAGGGTTTTCATTTTCATGCAAATATTGTGGCTCCGGTTTCGTTACCAAAGTTGGCAGGGAATATGTAAGTGATTTGCCCCAATCGTGCCAACACGCTGCTCATACGTTCTGTAGCATACCAACAATAACGTGTGCGGCGACCACGGTATCGCCGGGGCGACTCCTAGAGCCTCAGCAAATGGCGGATCCCCTATCACGCTTTCGTCTGGCAATAACAGTCCAGTCCAGCCTCCTTTATCTGCTGTACCTCACCCTTCTGGAAATCAGCAACAGATTCTCGCCTCAACCCCAATGCAGCGTAGAACCATGGCAGCAACTCCTGGATCTAAGGACAATGATCCCTACGCTCACCTAAACCCTAGCACATTAGAGCGACTGAATGACGAACTCAGACAGGCTGAACTCAGCTACACTACCCGCTTTAAACAAGCAGAGGCAATCGAAGATGCGGCTTTAAGACAAACCAAACTTGACGGCCTTCAGAACAGCTTTAGCACGAAGCAGAGCATCATTAGGAAGAAGTACGGTGTTCGCCTTCGAAACCGACGTACCAAAGCCGAGATTGATAGTGAACGTCTGCGTATGGGTTGGAAGCATAACAGCCCAGATCAACCAGAGGGGACACCGCTCGCCAAACGGCAACGAACTGACGACGGTCCTTCTACTTTAACCCCGCGGGATCCTGAGAGCAATGGCGAGCCCAAGATCAATCATATATCTGTCTCAGACATGAAGACCGGGCTAAGTGGATCAAATGCAACGGCGGCCACGGCTGATCCTACACTACCTAAGCCTATTGCACTACTGGGGTCTTCTATACCAAAGTCCCCTACACTTCCGAGATCCCCTACGCAGCTTCAGTCCACAGCCTCACAGCAGTCAACGCCCGCTCAAAATAGTCTTTCGTCACTACAACGCAAAGGCTACCGCGTATCGTCCCACTTTACACAAGCCGGCCAGGCCACTACGACAGACGCCACGACGGAAGACCAGACTACGAAACAAGGCGGCTCAGCCACAACACCGATGGTACTAGATGATGTGGAATCTTCAGACAGTGACTCGGACGAAGATATCCCCGCGAGCCTACCTCCCCGTAAAGCTGATGGTACCCCGTCGAGGCAACTCGCGCCCTAGAAGGCCATGTAATGCCGTCGCCAATCTCTCTTGGTGAGTAGTCCCAAGGTGATAGCGATTAAGATGGTGATTTCGGCCCTTTGTACGATGAATAGGGCGTTCTCAGTGACGGAACGATCTATTACTTAGGTTCAGGAAGGGCGATCTTTTTACCACCTCTGGCTCCCCACGTAGGGATCCAAATATCATATCCTGATATATGTACGAGTACTGTGTTTTACGAACCAAGTTATTGCATTGATTTGACTCGGAGTTGGTGGCATACCCCTCCCTTTTTATTACGAACTCGATGCTTTTACTGACTTAGTGGATGATGGATGCTCTGGACCACGGCGGGGATACGATAGTCAAAGCTTGCATTTTACTATACTCGTGGTTTAGTAACTAATTCATACGTTTTCCATTCCAAAGTTGCAGTGCTCGAAACCGTAACTCTTTTCCAAGTGCATGATTACCCGCCCCGTGAAATTTGAAGGGTGTATATTTTTTGACCACAATAACTTCGTCATCGAGTTGCGAACTTACTGACGCACGCTCCTAAATCATGGCATTCATCAACACGTATATGATTTGCCTTAGTAAGAACGATAGCCCTACCCTTGAGCCTACCTAGGTAGGTACTTATGAGTATCCGGACAATGTAGACGCGTATTCACTTCTTCAGGAGCTTTGAGTAATAAAGAAAACGGCCGCATGAATAGTCCCTGTATCCTGTTATTCCGAGCCTTCATCTCGAAGTCATGACTATCTAGTGAATACCGTGGAGACACAACCTCGATGCTATAAAGTCTATTTGAAACGAGGAAGAATGGACAAAGAAAAGGGGAGTTAGATCCAAGACGCTGTGTGGTCTCATTTACAGCCAACCTTCTACTAGGGTGTTGCATGCTAGGTAGGTAGTTTCATTCACAGCACAGCAAATACATATAACTAGGTACTTGGTCATTTTTACGATAAGAACACCTTGGATACACGTATCCATTTGAATCAGTTTTTCTTGGTATTATATACCCTACACACGTCAAGACCCTCAACGAGACCTATGAAAAGAGACAAAAAAGGGGGAATATGCCATACAAACTCCATGCTTTACCATATTCGCCCTGCTTGCTTGCTTGCTTGTCTGTCATATGAGGCATCTATCTCATCTCAAGGGGCCTCGTCTTCATCTCGGCCCCCTTTCTACTTCGAAAGAGCCCATCGATGAAATCGTAAAACGTCGTAGTTACAGCGGCCGTATGCAATAGTACAGTTGAAAAAATAAAAGCAAAAAAGGGGCTATACAACAGGTACTAAAATCAAATCAAAAGCCCCCCGACCCGTCTCTCGAGATGCTAGAAACACCTATGCATGCCCCAAGAATTATGATAGCATGGTAGTACTCCTATCCCTTAGAACTAGAGTATTTCGGCTTTTCTATTATGCCACAGACAAACAACCGCCACCACCAGCTTGTCTCCCTTCCGCACTTGGCATTAAGATCACGACCCCGTGACCCTACGCACCCACAGCGTGGTAGGCTCGTACTCGAGGTCGCGGTCCATGCGCTTGTAGGCGCGGTGGAGCTTGAGGCCGAGCTCGTAGGACTCGCGCTCGACGTCGGCGAGCTCGCCCCGTAGGGCCTCGACCTTCCGCTTCTCGGCCTCGCGCTTGCGGACGACGGCCTCGCTCGCCAGGATGTAGTCCGTCGGCATCAGCTCCGTCATCTGCTTGATGGCCGTGTGCAGGTTGATGCGCCGGTTCCCGAGCGCCTGCAGCTTCGCGTTCAGCTGCGCCACCCGGTCCTGCGTCTGCGACTGCGTCTCCGGCGGCGCCGGCGGCAGCGACTTGTCCTTGTCCGCGGCCGTCAGCGCGGACGCGAGCGATAGCCGCGAGTCGTTTGGTCCTCCTCCTGCTGCTGCGGACGGCGACGACTGCCGCGGCGGTTTGCTCGAGGGTACCGCGGACGTCATGTAGTAAGGGGAGTCTAGGCTGATCTTGACCGGCTCGATTGGGCTGTTCTTCCGCGAGGAAGAGACGCCGTCATAGCCTGCGACTATCGGACGCTTGCGATCGAGAATCGAGTTGCCAGGGGCGGTCTCGGAAGACTGCTGCTGCTGTGAAGTAAACTGTTGCGGCGGAGTAGGGACAGGCGGCGCGTTTTCGTTCACGTCGAAGCTTTCCCTAGGAGTCGACGATTGATGGGACGTCGCGTACGTCGTGATGCTAAAACGAGAAGGCGGTTGGGTCCAGCCGTCCTGAGACGTGTCTGGGGTCCTCTGGGCCGGATGTACCTCTTGTTGGGAATATATGGATGACGATGTCGACTGCTGAGGGTAATGTCCTGTTCCACCAGCCGGTTTTCTACGGATTGCCTTATCGTTGGATGGAATTTGGAGGGACTGTTGTAAATGGATAGGAGGTTCTCGTTGTGCGGGGGAATATGTGGTTGGAATGGTGTTATCGTCAGAAAGGGGCGGGCTTGGATACGTCTGCGGGCTGATACTCGTGTTTGAGACTGCGATGCTTGGCGACTGTGGCTGAGGGCCGGGGTGCGTAGATATTCTCCGATTATAGCTACCACTGTCGACGCCTGGGCCACGGCCGAGCGGAGTTGTCGCCGAATCAGACCCGACAGAATTGACGGGGGATAGAGCACTAGGTTCACGGCTGGCCCGCTTACTGCTCTTGCGAGGAAGCTTCAACGGGGCAACGTCCATCTTATCGCTCACGGGCGCGACGATCGGTGCTCGACCACTGGCTCCTCGCCATTCGGGTCGCGGGGCCGGCTCAGGTTGGGGACTGCCGCTGGGCTGTCGTACTCGACGTATGCGGTCACCGAACGAAGCATGGCCCTGCTGAGCTTGCTTAATTGGAGGAGGGGATGGCGAGCCCGGTTGAATTCCAAGGCCATGGGCGTACTCTTGCGGTTTTACTTGCGATGGCCTGCCTTTCGCATCTGTAGTAGGTTCACCGGTACTCGGATCCCAGCGTATATCGTGACCAAATGGTCGTTGTTGCTTTAATCTTTCGCGTGACTTGGATTCGCGGAGCGCACTTATGGCAGCCTCCGAGTTCTTTCGACGCTCTCGGCGCATCATTGGAATGTTACTGCGGGATTCGCCTTTGAAGGGACCCCTGGGGTCTAGGCCGAGTTGAGACATGTCTGGAACTTCTTCGATTGGAGAAACATCGCCCGGGTTAGGTCTGAAACAAGAGAGTGACGTTAGCTTTAGCTTCAGTTTCGATATCATGCTCTTCTTCATCTCCTTCATAATCTCCTTCGTGGTATTTCCGTCCCCCTCAAAGAGAGTCCTCTTGGGGATATTCAAAAGAACGCTGATTCCTGCCGTCTTTCCTCTATAAAGACCATCCAAACAGCCCAAACCACAAGATAGTTTCCAAATGGAACACAAAGGTGACTCATGAAGAAGTGACAAGATAGTTGGTCGGTAACAGATGGTGCCAAAATGGGTCACTTCGAGTTGGGGTTTTCCAGCGTGACGAGATAGAAGGTCTTCAGCAGCTTCTCTGTTTCTCTCCTGTCCTGCCTCTCCCTTCTCCCCTCCTTAAAGATACCTTGTACCTATTTTTATTTTTCACTTTCGCGCTAGGCAGCGCAAACAAAGAGAGCGATCGTACTTACTCGTCCCTCGGTGACAAGGCGTCAGGAGAACTCGGCGGGGAAATCTCGCCCGGATCGTTGAGAGCGACTTCGACTCGTAGCTGCTGCGCGGCGAAGGTAGCGGCGTCCGGCGACGGCTGCGAATAGATGGAAGAGATGGGGCGGCCGTAGCTCGAGTTGCGATATGAGTTAGGCGCATGCGCCGAGGGTGGCGCTTGGTAGCTCTGGCGATTTGGTTGACTGCGATATCGCGGTGTTAGCATCTTGTCGGCAAGAAGATGAAAAAGAGAAGCTATGTCGAACTACGACGGCTGCAACAAATGCGACAGATGCGACGAATGCGGTGTGAAGATGCTGATCCTCTTTAGCTACATGATATTTCGTCT
Source organism: Hypoxylon rubiginosum (assembly GCA_902806565.1). NCBI lineage: Eukaryota > Fungi > Ascomycota > Sordariomycetes > Xylariales > Hypoxylaceae > Hypoxylon > Hypoxylon rubiginosum. Next base: position 894,366 of record CADCXA010000016.1, on the reverse strand, counting down.
TTGAGCGACCCCGACTTATTCATTCGATCCTCCAATTCGCTGGCGTTGGGGGCTGAAATGCATGTGATTACTACATTCTGCAAGAGGCCGTCGCTCGCCCGTCGCCCGTCGACATCGCATCCGCCTTGCCATCCCGTACCTTGGGTAGTAGAAGACCTCCTAAAATTGATAAAGCACTTACCGTTCAGGCGGATAGTTGGGGTCTCTCGGCGGTCGAGGGGGCGGAGGACCGCCTCTGATGGAATATTGATATTGGTTATCTCCCCCTTTTACGCCGCGGGGGGCTGACGTCGTCGAGCGCGAGTTCTGCCAGGCTTCGAGCTTCTTCCTGTCTAATTGTGCACCCCTATCCTTTGGGGCATTTCGAAGTCGGTCGAACATGGCGGCGAGCTGCTACCGTACTGAGTGTCTACCTAGGTATGTAATATGCGATGGAATATCAGAGGGGCTCCGTCGGGTCTTCGAGGTATCCTCTTTCTCCGTGCTCCGTGCTCTGTGCTCTTTACTAGCGACACTCGCAGTGTGTTAGATCGCCAGTCAGGGTGCGTGCGATTGCTTCACACTAGTCGACCTTGGCTCCTCGAAATAGTGGACGCCGGAACTGCTGCATAAATTTGGTCCGTCGCAACCTAGAATGAATGGGCTGTTTTTTCTCCGGCTACGAAAGAGACGAAAAATGTGGTGGACGAGGTTCGAGCGATTGCTAGGAGTTCCCTTCTAATACACGTGCATGAATATACATGGCCTGGGTCGTATTTCGGCCTCCAGACACGTTGTGCCCTGTTTTTTTTTGTTTGTCGATTACTTTACTACTTTGTACTTGTCAATTGCTTGGCAAAACTGATGTTGAATTACGCCTCTTTATTATTGTCTAGCTGAAACGAGAGCAATTTGTCCGATAGCCCTAATTCCAAACTTGGGATACTGTTATTGTTGACGAGTCGAATAGATGCAAGTCATATTGACTCGAACAGATCTTGGACCGAATGGTCGAATGGTCGAATGGTCACATAGCAGGCCGTTTCGCGTCTATCGATTGGGCCGTGGCCGTTTACAAGTTCAAAAGGATGCGCGCGTCTCGGCCGTCGACTTAAAATGTTGGTTCCTGAAAATCGGGAACCTAGAACCCTGTAGTTGCTAGGATGTAATAGGCCACCACTAGCCCAGCAGTTGCCCAGCTAGAATAGCGTCATAGGAGCTTACCAACCAGCCAACGTGCTGTACACATGCTAACAATAGCTTTGTCAAGACATCTATTGGCTTACGATTCGAACCAAAGGAAAATGGGAAAAACTACATATATATGTACTTTAGCAAGGTATTTCGTATGGAAATACAAAGTCATGTTATGAAAGATATGATCTTGGGTTGATTGAGTTGCATCGGTTCGAAGTCTAATGTGTTCCCGGCGTGTTGGTAAATTCCAACCTGTCTTCTCTATCTACCTAGGTAGGTAGTGAGACTTACATCAACATGAAGTTTATACAACAAAAATATGAGGAGCATCGCCATACAACACCAAGTCTCTAGGCCTACTATTTGCTTTCTATACACAATAGCCTTGGAAAATGAACTCACACGACCCCAAAGTGCCGGCTCGACTCAACCTAAGCCAAAAAGCCATATTCCTTGTCGAACCTACATCCAAACATAGTCACTCCTTTATTCTTCTTCACGGTCTCAGCTCTAATGGCGAAAATTTTGGCACGGAATTTCTTGAAACTGGAGTGACCTCGACTGGCAAAAAGCTGCCGCAATTATTACCAGGAGCGCGTTGGATTTTCCCAACAGCTAAGCGCTGTCGATCCACCGCTTTCGGGAGAGCCATGCTCACGCAATGGTTTGACATTGTGCGCCTCCCTGATCCGGATTATAGGAAAGAAACGCAACTCCAAGGTCTTTCGGAGTCTGTGCTGGAAATAAGGGAGCTTATCCGCCTAGAGATGTCTAAAGTGCCCCCTGAAAATATTGTCATTGGGGGGTTAAGCCAGGGCTGCGCCATGTCACTATCAGTCCTTCTCAGCCTAGAGCACCGGTTAGGGGGCTTCATTGGCATGTCGGGATACCTTCCGTTTAGGAGCGACATGGAGGATGCGGTGAAGGAGACAACGGAGGCGGACGAAGACGACCCGTTCGCTACTGATGACGATAAACGAACAGACCCAGAGGTTAGGGCCATGATATTCGAGAGAGATCTTCTCTGTCTAGATCCTTTACATCACCCAACACGGGAAACAACAGCGAGTCTAACCCCCATTTTCCTTGGTCATGGCAATATGGACGAGAAAAAGCCGATCGAGCAGGGCGAGGCTGCTGCTAGGGCGATGCGAACTGCTGGTTACAAAGTACTATGGAAGCCCTACGCAGATCTTGGGCATTGGTACAAGATCCCTAACGAGATTGATGATATCGTGGACTTCATTCAGCTCGAGGTCAAGTGGCCGCTCAAGGATGATGGACAATGATATTGAAGTAACTTGAGCTGCCTATTGTTGGCAAGCAATTTAGTTCTATCGAGGCAAAGCCCTCCTGACACACTGTGGGCATTGTATTGCTTCTCAACTCTCCTAAAGCTCTAGAGATAGTTGTTGAAAATAAGTTAAAAATAAGTTGCAAGGCAATGTGTGATTATAGCGGTACTGACAATTCACATCTATTAATTTGGCAACAATCATTATATCCAGCCTGTGTCTTCATATGTGTGAGCTAGATACCTGGTAATAGGGGGAAAGGTGCACATGCGCACTAACGTCTCTGTACTTAGGTACATAACTCTAATCAGTGGGGTAAAAAAAAAGGGTTGGATTATGCATGTACCTAGGTATTTTTTGCCGGGATCAGAAAGTCTGATTCTGCGTGCCCCACCCCCACTCTCGGTCGATACTTAATCCGATAGGATTTCCCCCAGTTCTCCCGAAGTTCTTCCGCCTACTCCATGTTCGGATCGGATCATTGCTCTTCCTAGCGTCAGAAAGCTACGTACCAGGATTGCAGTTTCAACGCGCTAAACCACAATCGGAGCTACATAGGTACAAACGGCATCGGAAGGTACGTACCCCCGGAACGGATTAATAATCATTCCCCTCCTCGGAAAAACTCCGGCTAATTACCCCCACCAGAAATTTCCTGTGAATTTTCGCGATGGCCGCCCCGCAGGCATTTGCTCGTTCTGAGGAGCAAGACTTTTGTAGTCCTCCCGAACACCGTCGAACTTCCCAGCGCTCCCGCCATCAGCGCCCCAAACATCCGCAACACAGACCAGACGGTAATTGGCGACGCCAACCTGACCTTTCTATCTTTAAGATCGAGGACGTGCATATTGGCCAAGGCATTGATTACGACTCGGACAACGACTCGGACGACTCAGAAGACGGCGATTACAGGGACGGTTACAACAGGGACGGTTACAACGACGACGATAACTCCGACGACGACGACTACGGCGATCTCCCGGACCCAACACTGCTGAATTTAGATGCAGCTCAACGAATCGCGTCTAACCGATTACAAGAATACCTTGCAAACAACCGCAACGACCGCAACTACTACGGCGGCAACTACTACGGCGGCAACTACTACGGCGGCAACTACTACGCGGGTAGCAACAACTATTCAAGTGCTATCAACAAGTCTCATAAGATGGCTACTCTTGCACAGCAACCTGAGGAGATACCTCAGCAGACTTGCTTTGTGGATGGAAACTTTGCGGACCTAGCGCAGGAAATGGCCAACTACGTCCAAGTCGGTGACGAAGTTTCGGCTTTAATCCAGAAGGATCAAGAGGGTGAGGTGAAGAACAAGGATGAGGTCCTCAAGAAGATCGTCATCGCGATTCCCGCGCTTCTATCCGCCCCTGAGAAGGAGTTTACTCCGGCATACAACTGCCTGTCCTATCTGGTCCTGCAGTCCGATAACCCCGAGATGTTCCTTCCTCGCGTCTGCGAGAACCTCATGAAACCGATCACCTCGTCGCCTGTGAACGGCACTGGGCTTGCTCTCACCGCCCTTAGCAACATTTTCAACATGCTTCCAGTCAAGAATGAACTCCGCTACAACGTCTTCATGGCGATTTTGCAGTTCCTCAAGCATCACAGCATGTTTGACAACCTCAAGGGATTCTTGCCGTGTCTCCATCAGTGGTTCATCGACTGGGATATCGATGAGGAAGATCAGCGCAAGTTGTACATCCAGGTTGCTGAAGTTGCTAGAGAAGCGGGCGACGAGAAGTGAGTGACAAATCCTAAGAAACGCCTTGCCATAGATCTAGTCGCTAAACTCTACTACAGGTCGTCATATGAGCACGTACTCAAGGCTCTACTCACCTTTGACGGAGACGAAGTCAAGTCGGAGGAAGCCCAACAGCTAGCTCTTCGCGCTCTGAAGGTTGCGCTTTCGGACCCTGCCCACAACGACTTTTTTGATATCCTGGCTGTACCCGCTGTCCAAGCGCTGGCCGACTCGCACCCGGTCTATTATGAACTTCTAATGATCTTCGCAGAGAAAGACTTGGAGGATTATAACGACTTCAAGGAGGAGCACGAAGGCTTCATCGAGAAGGAGCACCTAGACGGTGCTGCGCTGGAGAAGAAGATGCGCTTACTCACGTTCGCTAGTCTTGCTGCTCAAACATTCAACCGCGAGATCCCTTACGAATCGATCACGAAGGCATTGCAGATCCCCATGGAGCAAGTCGAGTTGTGGACGATCGACGTGGTTCGTGCTGGTTTGGTTGAGGGCCGACTGTCGCAGCAGACCAAGGTGTTTAAGGTTCACAGAACAGACTATCGCGTCTTCGGCGAGAAGCAGTGGCGCGAGATCGGCGACCGCCTCGACAGTTGGAAGGTGACTATCCGAAACATTCAAGACATTCTCACCAAGGGCAAGGTTGAGATGGAGGAGAAGACGAAACGCGAGGCGGAGGAGCTCGAGAGACGCGTGGCTCAAGCGGGTCTCGGCGGTTCAGGTGGTCATTCGGGCCTCGGAGGACGCCGAGGCGGTGGTGGTGATCGTGCGCCCCGACGAGAGCGAAACGATGACGACGATTGAATTGGCGCTTCCTTTTCTAACGCTGGCATCTTTCGTTTCAAACGGTTGCATACAGGTACGGGGTCCATGGCGTCTACGAAATGGGCATTATGAGAGACGCTTTTGATCGTTTTCACTGCTTTTGATATGCGACGGCTGGGACGGTTTGGCGAGACGGCAAGATGGCATGATGGAAAGATGGAAAGATGGAAAGATGGAATGGTGGAATGGTGGAATGGTGGAATGGTGATACGGCAAGACATCATGGGCGAGACGGTGAAATGACGAAATGGGTCTCTGCTAGGCGAAGCATTCTGCTCTTAATTAAAGGAGCAGAATTGGCGATGAACCTCATGATGTTTGTTGTTTTCCAGGAAGCTTGGAGCCGGCCGTCGCATACTCTGGGGAATGCTGCTTTGTAATTTAGAGGATACAGAAAAGTTCCAGAGTGTGCATACAATGCGCAGATACCCTCGCCCAATGCAAGAAGGGATGCAATCCCCAAGATGTTATATTCTGGTCTTCCTATCTCGCGTGAAACGCTGAAGCTGCCCTACCCTTGACTTGCCATCGGAGATGCGATCAGAAGCTTGAGTCGTTCTCTTCCCGTCCCTGAATTCGCCCATCCTTTATTCATCATCGTAATGTATATTTTCTTCTCTATATGACCTAAGCGGTACCTAGGTAGTAGTAGGTAAGGTGGCTAACCGAGTCCCAAAGAAATATCTATCTAGAACCCACGACGTCCTTCTCTAGCTTTTATACTTGTCGCTCCGCTTAAGCTAAGTTCCCGTGTCCCAGGCTTGAACCACCACCTTGTTATAGCAAAACCCGCCTTTTTATTATTATTACGCGACCACGTCGTCGCTAAGTCGCTTGGCGAGCTCGGCCTGGGTGGCCTCGAAGACCTTACCCGGCTCCGGGCGGGCGTCGACCTTGACGACGCGGCCCTGCTTCTCGAAGTAGTCGACGACGGGCATGCTGGTCTCGACGAAGGTGCGGAAGCGCTTGCGGATGGACTCGGCGTTGTCGTCCTCGCGTCCCGACGTCTGGCCCCGCTGCAGCAGGCGGCGCTCCATCTCGTCCTCGGGGCAGTCGAAGAAGAGGACGAAGCGGGCGGGGACGACGGCCTCCTCGAACTTGACGGCCTGGTCCAGCTTGCGGGGGAACCCGTCGATTAGGAATTTGCCCTTCTTGCTAGACGAGGAGTCGAGGACTTGACGCATGGCGGCCTCTAACAGCGCGATGGTGACCTCCATGGGCACGATGAGGCCGTTGCGGATGTGGTGGCGGATCAGGTCGCCGAACTCGCTGTCGGGCCGGTTCTGCTCGGCGCGCAGCAGGTCGCCGGCCGACAGGTGGGAGAAGCCGTAGCGCGCCACGAGGCGCTCGCACTGCGTGCCCTTGCCGGCGCCCGGGCCGCCCAGGACGAACAGCACGGTGACGTCGTCGGGCGAGAAGACCGGGGTCGTGCGGTCCTTGAGGCTGTCGATCGTAGACATCTTTTTGACGCTCGCCTTCTTGGCTAGGTGCCTGGGTATTTATAGGATTGGAGAGGATAGTTGGACGGTTTCGAGGTTCTTCCGACTCTTTTAATGTAGATCGGTAAATCGTAGGTCGTAGGTCGTAAGGGTTAGATAGCAGACTAGCTGTAGGATTCGACTAGACAGAGAAAAGGTGAGTTGGATGTCTACAACAAAGCGATATGAATAATATAATAGAGCTCGACAAGGAAACAGAAAAGGGGGGTTCCTCACTATGGAATTGTTTATGTTTATTGTTGAGGTCTGGTTAATTCGATGTTACGGCTTAATTTCGTCCGCCTCTCAACGTCCCGCATTTTGCTAGCCCAGAACAGGGTCTGAGAGGGTCTGAGAGGGTCTGATAAACTTGATGCGAACCCCTCCCTTTTTTTTTCTATTTCTATTTCTACCTTAAGTACCTGAAAGCAGATTGCTACCCGCCTATCGATTGTAACACTTGTTAAGTAATCTTCCTATATAGTCATATTCCTGATTAAGTCGGCAGGTAAGGCTATAGTCAGGATGTGTAAAGGTTTACCTTATCTCTCATCTGACCTGAATGGCTAAGACGAAACTGGGCATGTGATTGAGAAGGTACCTAGTAGGTATCATGTGTTTGCTATGGTACATGTGGCTTTTGCTATTATTGTACAGATGCCAGCTCGACCTGATGACGGTGTATGCTCTCATGCTGTAACAAGGTCCTTCATATCTGAAAGAAGGTTGTTGGTGGATAATACACTGCAGTGAGTTGGTATTGGAGGGATGATAAACCCGACACCAGTTATCCTATCCTCCTCACCGGCGCGTTCCTATAAATCAAACTGTCAATACCCTGACCTACATCAGTCTAGCCTCGTCCCCTTCCAGCCGTAGAACGAGGTACGTAGATAGGGGTATAAGTTCAGTTCAGACACTTACCTGCTCTCGGCCCTCGACTTGATCATGAAGACGTAGCCCCCCGTTCCGAGACCGATGATGACTAGGAAAGGCCAGAACTTGACCGCATTGTTAGGTCCCCTTGGGGGCTGCGTGCTGTATGTTCGCAGCGACGATGATGTCAAGGCAGCAGACGACGGGGCTGTTCGAAACCAGGAGGCGGACGTAGGCCGCCGCAGCAGCCGCTGTGTATCGGTTGTGATACCCGCCATTGGATGTAAGTAGATTGGGGGCAAGCTCTCGGTTTAACGGCTTCGAAGATGATATGCTAGGTCTGCTACTAGCCGCCGAGGAGAAAGCTTCCGCTGTTTACACTCCCAAGCCTTGCGAGCTTCAACTTGCGCCGCAATAGTAATTAAGCTGTTACGTTTTTTTTTCTTCAGGATGGAAGAGCTCGCAAAAGCCTTAGACCGTCCAGACCGTCCCACCATCAGTCGATTAGCAATTGCGCTGCGCAGCTGTTTGCCGGCTGGCAATCAACCGACGAGATTCAACGAGGATAGTGAACAGCTTTCACACCTTCGCTTTTCACTGCCACTTATCATAGCCACTACCTCTATAGACGTGAATCACCACATGGTCATCTTTGACTTTCTACGGTACCTGACGTATGTAAAAATGGTAAGGCTAGCTCAGGCCTCCCGCTCGCTCTTGAACCGTCTGCGCCTCCGGAACAGACTATCCCCGTGTTCGCGTGTTGGAAACACGAACATGCCGTTCCTCTTGGCCGATCAACATAATCATGCGGCTCCGGTCAATAAGCAATCCCTTGCCGTGGGAAGATGCAGTGCGACAGTCAATATCAACCACAGCCACGATGGTGCCGCCCTTGGGAGGATTCGGGATTTGCTACTCAGTCCAAGTACCTGGAATGCCCCATCACATAAGCACCTAACATTTGGGGTCTACGTAAATACGGGCCGGACCGTAAACAGATGTACCTATTAGTACGTACCTAGCCGCAATAGATGACGAGATAAACAAGCTGGTAATGAACGAAGTAGAGACACGATGAAGACATAGTTGAATATTTTGATATCTTATTGACGATATGGAATAGTCAAAGAAAGCTATACAGGTGTATCATGTAGATAATTATAATAATATAAATGTTTGCTTGTTCCACCCCCGAGGTATAACATCCCAAGTTCGCCCATATCCTAAACAACACACACACACCCAAGATACCATATCCTCGAGAACGCCGCTTAAGTTGTGTTCAAGCTGGGAAAGGGGGAGTCAGTTTCTCTCGTCGGTTCATAATAGAATCCTCTGCAAGTCGTACATGGCGTGTAGTAGAGAGTAGATGGCGCGTGACGAAAGGGAATCCATAACAGACATTCGACGTGACCCCTTTTTTTCTCCAGCTCAGCTGAACAAATGAAAATTAGATATATTTAGAAAAATGGCAATTGCTTCATAGCACCCTTTCATCGCGCGTGACCGAAACTCGTCTGTCCTGCCGGCGGGCTCTTGAGCATTGCGTCGGCGTAGGCCCCTGGGATAGGCACCGCGTCGTACTGGACCTCGCCAGGTGCGACGGGACCGTGCGCGTTGACATTGGAGCCAGACCCAGAACTGCTGCTAGGCGAACTGGGGCTCGTAGGAGTTCGGAAGCCGCTCTGGCCGAGCTTGGGAGTGGCGGACGGGGCCTTGGGAGGCGGGGCCTGCAGCTTGAAGGCAGTGCTGGGCTGGGGCGCGAGCGCGGACGTCGCGAAGGCAGATTGGGGCTCGGCTACCTGGACGCCCGGCGTGAATCCGCCGTGTCCCTCCTCGATGTCGGATAGCGACTTGTAGGCAGACGGGGGGAATCGCGGCGACATCGCGTACTGCGAGAAGGACGGGGACTTGGGACCGAAGCCTGGCGTGTTGGGTGCCGATTGAGACCGCAGTTGGGCGAGGTAGAGGTCGGACCGGGCGCGGTCTCGCAAGTCCATCGACTTGGCCAGGCGTCGCTTAGTGTAGTACCGATAGAAGACGACGCTGTATAGGATGATTGTGATTACGTCGATCACGATCTCAATGATGATGCAGATCAAGGCCCAGTTCTAAGAGAATGTTAGTTCTGTAATCCGATTTAATGATTGCTTGAATGGGAACTCACCTGAAGTCGGCAGACAAGTTCGTAGTCAACCTTTTGCGAGAAGAGATCGGAACGGTGGTTCTGCACACAGGACCATCCCCATAGATCCTGGTTGCCGCTGTTGTTTCTCGAGAATTGCAAGACACCCGCGGCGGCAGCCCAGAGGATCACGGAAACGATGAACCAGCCGACCGCGAACAGCGTGTAGTAGACACCCACTTTCTCGGCGCGGTGGTGGCCGCCACGGCAGTACCCGATGAAGATGAGGATGCAGATAAGGAGGTTGGTGCAAGCAACACTCAGCACGAGGATCTGGGGCCAGGTGGTCGTGCCCGTTGACCAAGCCGGTAAACCGTTCTGTGCTGGTAGGACCCTGGTGGCGTGGAAGATGGCGAACGAGGAAGAGAGCATAGCTAGGATAATGGCGCTGCAGCTGAAGCTGACACCTCGAAGAGCGAACTTTGCCATTCGCACCTTTGTCTTGATGCCCTGTAGTGCATGTCAGTCCTAGTCTATACATATAATTCGATCACGACGTGACCTACCAGATCCCGTTTCTGCTCTTGCTCTGTAGACATCTCTCGTTTCTCCAAGATATCCTCTTCTCTGAAAGTCGGGCTCAATGGGTTGTCGAATTTTCTTGCTGGTGTACCTGGGACCTTCATCGCGCTCTTCAGGGGCGACTTCGGCGTCATTGGCATGTTTACTGACTCGACGTTCGAATCATCGTTGATATATCCAAACCCAACATCTGCCGGCTGAGCCTGAGCTACCTGTGACCTCCCATCTCTTCCAAACGGCATACTCCGCGGCTCTATTGGTGAGTGGACTGTAGTGGCTTCCGCAAATCTCGGCGTCCTCGGTGGCTTAAGTGACGATGATGTAGATGTAGATCCGGTAGACGATTTCCGCGAGGGCGTTAGGTTAAGGGCCGAGGGCCGCCTTCGGTCGTCCTGCGGCGCCATTGTGATGTGTGGTATGATGTGAAAAGAGAGGAAAGCGAAGGAAAGGACGAGACCCAGTCAATGCGTCGAGGCTACTATATGTTCGTATGGTGGCCTCAGGAGTAGAATCTATATGTATATAACCCAAGGATAGGAACGAAGCGATATGAGAATAAATTCAGAGAGACCAGCTACCGAGAGAAGAAGTATTCTCGAGCTGGGTAGCTGGGGGAGGCGGGCGTTTTGAGTAGGCGCCGCAGCAGATTAGCACCACCTCATTCGGCTGTCTCTGGGGATGTTCTGCATGGGATTGTTAGTCGATGGGGCTACGTGAGATGCAATGGGATCGCTCACAGTGGGCCGGGGGTAGGAAATCGCCCGAATCTAAGTCTCTGATAGGGCGGCTAGGACAACCCCAATATCCAAGTTGTACGATCAAGAAAAATAGACGCCCGTAGGCAATGAACTGGCGCCGAGCACTTTGCTGGGTTGTATCGAAAGTCTCAGATCAACGTGTCAACGTCGATTAGAATCTGACGGAACAAGTCGCAGACTTCTGATACCAAACTTTCTCACCCTAACGGAAAGCGAGAGGAAAAGAGTCTTGTAGAAATAAAGACGAAGCTGGCGAAGGGACTTACAGAGAGGGCTGAGTATATGAGAAAGAGGAGGGGGGATGGCCCCCGTTGGGAGATCAATACTCAGAGGTGACGATACCTCCGCCCTTATGGGGATACATATCGAGGGATGGATTTCTCATAGAAAATACACGTACCCCTACCAGCCAGTAAGTATCTGGACACATTGTTGGCAATCTGATCATGTACATGCTCTATAATGGTCAACCCGTCGTTGCACCCAACTGCCTCTTGGGTGCAGAGCTGGGCGATAATTGGACGCCCCCAGCATGGCAAATTTACGAATGAGGTTAAGGACAAGGCCTGGCAATGCCAGGGACCCTTCCCGTATGAGCGCAAAGATGGGAGAGGACGAAGTGTGGTTGGGTGCGTGGGGAGGAGCCGGCGCGATTCTCCCTAGACGCTCTCATCAACCCCTGTCGGCGATCTGCCGACTTGATAGGCGGATAGTCCCCCATGTAGGACCCGTGCCAAATGCAAGCTAGAACATATGGCCAATCAGAAGCTCAAGAGGCGTGATTCCGCACGACACGGTGCATGGGACAAGGTTGTGCCTGGGCGGTAAACCTCACCACCACATTGAACAGCGAGAACAGCCGGTCCCATTCGGACTTTCGAGTCCCGGCCATTTCTTCCCAGGCTCATACCTTAGTCAGGTCTTTTTTGTCGCTGCAGAGTTCTCGTTCTCGGCAGGATTGTAGGAGTAAAGTAGTGTGTACGATTGCCCTAACCCTTGCGTTAAACGGCAGTAATACAGGACGCGAATATTTATGGTATGTAGTAGAGTGGCAAGTGGTCGTGAGCCAGCCTTCTTGGCCGTCAAGACGCATGAAACCATAAGCTGATGAATACATAGTAGTAAAGATCCTGTTTTTAGCACGGATTTTAATCACTCGAGTGCACATTTCGGGTATATTTGGGGGAGAATAATCGGGAGGGTGGTTGTCATGATGTGAATGTAACCCCCAGGAGCGAAAAAGCCTGCCTCTCCGCCTCTCCCCCAATAGAATCGGCCGCAGGGACGGGAATGTAGGCCAATATCTGATGAATCTGCATGCCATCCGTGTGTTACTGTTACCGCACCGAACTAGTTCCACCTCGACACGCTCGACGAAATGTGCTTGCCAAGGACTCGGGCGGCTATTTTTAGCGATTTTGCAGTCATGGCCAATGGGTTACTTTGTAAATTGCCTCGATAGCCGTGTTTTCTGCTATGTATATATGCCGCTCGTGGGACCACACCTGAACGTGAACGATCTAGATGGTATACTAGTGTCTGCACCTAGTTGGCGATGCTCTCATCACTATGTCTTCTGAAGTCCCTTCGAATACCATAATAGATTTCGAAGACGCCATGTAACCTACACCGGACATAAAATCATGGTAGGGCTGCAGACGAGTATATTGATGTAAGAAAATAGTCAACCCTCAACTTCTTTCATCTTTCATATTAATGTGATAGCCTTACTTACCTGGCAGCCCTAGGTAGATTCATAATCGTCTCCGGTGAACCGTAGCATCGTTGATCTATCTAAGAATAGTCCTTCAGTGAGGACGAGTTAGTTATCATAGGTAATATAGTCTAAAAATGAAAATGAGCGCAATATTAGCCGTCCTTCTTGGCCGGGAGCATTGATGCTATCCATACTGGTGCTTGGATGATTGCTATTACCAGCTACACACGGTCGTACCATAGTCGCAATGATGGTCTGAAGTGTCTTCATATCTCAGAACCACCGTAATTAAACAGAGGCTTAGAAGGCAGATAGTTCGTAAAGACTTGAAAGCAACTGGAAGATTGATATAACGGGCCGTAAGACTCTTTTCGCGATATGCTGTTAAAGTGGCGGGGTGGCAGGTGGCTCATGCACGAAAGTACCTATGTACCTAAGCTGGTGGTTTGCCCCTCATTCCTTATCTTATCAGCGCATACAGCAGACGAGTCATACACAATTATTGAAAAAAATACCAAACCCCATTGCCTAAACGTCATTTTATGAACCTTTGAGCACCTCATTAACCGATTCTACGTGCAACCCTTGAGATTCGAATCAGTAGAGCAATACATATCCAGCCAAACGATTAATCTATCGATTCCGTACCGATCTTACCGCACACAATGTCCGCGCCCGACAAGTTTGGCAACGACATCGAGTCCGATTCGGACTCTGGCAATGAGTCCCTCCACGATGGTCTCGACGATGGCGTCGAGGAGCTGGACCAGAAGCCCCTCAAGTCGGCTATGAAGAAATCTCCCATGGCCGCTCTTCCCCCCGTCGACCGTCCTGTTCTTCCTCCCCAGACCGACCCGAAAGACCTGGATCTCGGTTCCTTAACCCCGCTCACACCCGAAATTATCGCGCGGCAAGCAACCGTCAACATTGGTACCATCGGTCACGTCGCTCACGGAAAGTCCACCGTCGTGAAGGCCATCTCCGGCGTCCAGACGGTCCGCTTCAAGAACGAGCTGATCCGAAATATTACCATCAAGTTGGGATATGCGAATGCCAAGATCTACAAGTGCGATAATCTCGAGTGCCCTAGACCCGGATGCTTCAGAAGTTACAAGAGCGAGAAGGAGGTAGATCCCCCGTGCGAACGTGAGGGATGCAGTGGCACATACAGATTATTGCGCCATGTCTCGTGAGTTTTCCCTTGATATGACTAGGCCGTATTATATAGCCTAGAGATGTAGGTACTAACGTAATAATATTTAGTTTCGTCGACTGCCCCGGTCACGATATTCTCATGAGTACTATGTTGTCGGGAGCTGCAGTCATGGACGCTGCCCTCCTACTTATCGCCGGCAACGAATCCGTGCCGCAGCCTCAGACTTCGGAACATCTAGCAGCCATCGAGATCATGAAGCTGGACAAGATCATTATTCTCCAGAACAAGGTGGATTTGATGCGAGAAGAAGCTGCCCAGCAGCACTATCAGTCCATTCTGAAGTTTGTCCGCGGAACTCCTGCCGCCAAGTCGCCCATTATCCCTATCTCCGCGCAGCTGAAGTTTAACATCGACGCTATCAATGAGGCTATAGTAAATACTATTCCTGTTCCCATCCGAGATTTCACCCAGGAGCCGCACATGATGGTTATTCGATCGTTCGATGTCAACAAGCCTGGTGCCGAGATTGAGGACCTGAAGGGAGGTGTTGCCGGTGGCAGTATCCTACACGGAGTGTTGAAACTGGGCGACGAGATTGAGATTAGACCGGGTATTGTTACTCGAGACGACAAGGGGGCTCTTCAGTGCAAGCCCATCTGCAGCCGTATTGTATCTCTGAACTCGGAGTTCAACGACCTGAAGTATGCTGTTCCTGGTGGTCTGATCGGTGTCGGCACGCGTATCGATCCTACACTCTGCAGAGCTGATCGTTTGGTTGGTTTCGTCCTCGGCCTTAAGGGCCGTCTTCCTGCGATCTATAGTGAGATCGAAGTGAACTTCTACCTCTTGAAGAGACTCCTCGGTGTCCGCACTGCGGATGGCAAGCAAGCCAAGGTTGCCAAGTTGGCCAAGAACGAAGTCCTCATGGTGAACATCGGATCTACCTCAACGGGTGCCAAGGTCGCTGCCATCAAGCAGGATGCCGCGAAGCTATCTCTGACCAGTCCAGCCTGCACGAACCTAGGAGAGAAGATCGCTCTCAGTCGACGTATCGAGAAGCACTGGCGTCTAATCGGTTGGGCAACTATTACGGCGTAAGTTTCTGCTCTCGTGTATGAATCCTTGCTCATATTAACTAACGAACTATATAGTGGTGTCACACTTGAGCCAACAGAATCGTGAAGTACGGATTAAGTCCTGACTCCTCTACGAAAAGCTCGCAACATGCTGCATTTTTAAACAGCATGCGTTGGAGCCGCAAACCGACTGGGCTGTCCCGAGCATAGAATTATGATATCGTTGGGAACAACCCTCGAAGCGCATCACGGGAATACGAATAATCTTTGAGCGAGGGTAGCCGGAGGTTAAAAGTTAGTTAGTCCTCGGAGAGACTATGTACTTAGATGAACCATTGCGAAGTAAATGGACGAAGAAAAGTTTATGTACTGGTGACGCTGTGCACTTTAAGCTTCTGGCTGTTCTGTGTATACTGCGAGAGTGAGATTATTGGCAGCACTCATCTACTAAGAGAATGACGTAGCATTTTTGAATGAAACTCGACGGTTTTAGTGACCGCCTGCGCTCGTATATTGCTATATAATGTATATTTTTTGCTTGTGGTGCTCTCTACTCTCAACAGAGATCGAGTCGTAGCAAGTCGAAAGACTTGAAAATTGGCACAAGGTCAAAGCAACACCCAATGTGATATAAACTATAGATCAGATCTAGATGTATAGTAGCAAAAAATTGCTTTTCGTATAACTAGTACACAGTCAGCACATAACATTCCAACAGTCTGTCTAATGCCCAACTGATGTAAGGGTCAGCAACCTGTGGTTGAATATATAGGATGACAAGTAGTGACATGAAGCTAGACACGAATAACTTTATCACGTTGAAGTAAGGGCTAACGCCTTTTTGAATTACTATGTGGTATTTATGCTTCTTACTTCCTTGTTTTTCGGGCATGCTTCACCAGGTTTTCTATCACTCCTTCGAACGCCTCCCTGTCCCCGATCTTTTCGTCGGTCCGCTTCTTCCAGTACTCGAGCACGTCCTTTGCTAAGACCTCCATACCCTGCAGCTTCTCCACGTGCTGCCTAAGTTCTAAATCAGTCATTCCGGCTAACGCCTCGTCGGTTGTCGTGCACAGCTGTTTCGCAGACACTAGATCGAGCACGGGCGCATCCGGGTGTCTTTTTCGTTGCTTCGAAGCCGACCTAGGCTTCTCTTTGCCCTGGGAATCCATAGAGAGCGATGAGTTGTTATCGGCATCGAGTTTTCTGAGCCGAGATACGGAACGGGAATCTGACGACGTGCGTAGAGACCCATTAGAAGTAATGCGATGAAGAGATGGAAGCACAAGCTTCTTTTGCTTGGAGGCTGGTAATATCTCGTCCAAATCCACAGGTACACCAAGCGAGACCAGGAATAGACGTCGTATGCGGGATCGGATCCAATCCGGAGGTTGAAGAGGTGGCGGAGCTGCGAGTTGTGACCAGAGAGAAGCGCTCCTGGGGTTAAAAAAGATGGGGTTATCTTTAGGGGGTGATGGTAGGGCTGGGATGTCGTGTACGTCGGGAGAGTATAAAGCATCTAAGTAGGGTTCTGTTGCAGATAGTATGTCTTCGGAATCAAGTCCGTCGAGGTCTAATATTGGCTGGTAGAAAGGATAGTTAGCATATTTATGCGGCTACCTAAGGTGGGTCCTAGACATACAAATGAAGGTATTGGAACTTGGGGCTGAGGAGCGTGCATAGGAGGCGATGCTGCTGCTTCCTCAGCCGCCTGAAAGCCATCGTCGAAGTCACCAAAATCAGCGTCCTCGTCACCCTCTTCAAAATCGTCAAAGTCGTCGCCAAAATCGTCATCGTCATTGTCATCAGCGTTTCCGCCGCCGCCACCAAAACCTCCAGCTGGCTTTGCTGCCGACGATTTTCTCCGCCGATGTGGCACTGGTGACTTGAGTGATGGGGCTACAGCCGCGTGATCTACGAGGGCAGGGTCAATGGCACTGGGTAGCTTATAAGGACTTGGCTGCCGTACCAGTTGCTTCCTTGCTGGTGTCAAGCGAGGAGGGTATCGGATTTGCCTCGCCAGTGCCGTCTGGCTTGCGAATGAAATCTGGTGCAGCATCTGCTTGGTGGAGATCCTCGTGATAACGGTGAGTTGAAGAGCCAGGTGCATCTGCCGCCTCGTCCACCACAGTCTTTGGAATTGGATGACCACCGGGTGTTAAGGGCCTGTCTGGCGAGGCAGACTCTGACTTCTTGTCGTGGATTATGGCAATCTCATCTGGCGCAGCATCCTGTGTCCTCTTCTTATAAGCTTCCGTACCTGGGACTTCACCATAAGACGGTTCGTCGTCCACCTTCTCGACTCGCGTCCGCGGGACCGGAGAGACAGATCCAGGGCTATCTCTAGGGGAGGACTGAGCATCGGAGAAGTGCTCGTCAGAGTCAGAGGATGCTAAAGGGGTAATTATTAGCCAAGAGGAAGACGTTGTAGGGATTGAAGCATACCCAAATCGTGAGCACCTGGGTCCTCTGTCCCTGACCTCTCCGGGGCCTGGAGGCTAGCAGTGCTCGATCTTCTTTCTTTAGACATGGCGAAAAAGAATCAGGTAATAGGGTGAGAGCCTTGCGGCTTAGGTCAGAGAATCCGCAATGTCCTGCGGAAATGTAAGGTCGTTTATCACTGTAAGTTGCAGTCCCCTTTGTAAACAGTGGAAGGGTTGGTCTGACAGTTATGTAAGACAAATTGATGGACCACCAAGGAGGGTAGGGTAGGGGAGGCTAATGGTTGGTTTGAGGATATAGATCTAGGGAATGGCTGTACGATCTGTTAAAAAAGATGTGTGAGGTGGTGGATTCTCTCCCCTGGTGGTGCTGCCCCTTGAGCTGAGGTAATACGTAGAGATCGAGACCACAGTCCAAAGATCGGAGACATGTGTTCTAGACTTGGTGGACACTGGTGGGTGGGTTGGCAGGTTAGCAGGCTTAGATACATCCAGTATAGGCGTCAGTGATTAGATAACGGAGCATAGCCCCACGGCCCCATTGTTGCATTTCAACAGCCCGAGTCATGTGTGGCTGAAGCTTTAGGAAAAGGTACGTACCTACGCTACTTATGCCGCTACCCATTTGTGACCCGTGCGCAGCCGTTGCCCGTACAGAGCTAGTCGCGTCGAACTTCAACTTTCTTTGAAGCTTGTCGCGCAAAAAGTGGTTGGTCTGTGATGCAGACACCGAACAGAACAAAAAGAATATAAGACAAATTGCAGGTAAACATCTACTCATTCTCCCCTAACCAACCCGACGGGCCAGTAGTTAATCTGCTTTAGCAACAGACTAATAGACCTTTAAGTCGTTATTCTGTCGTTCATTATCGGATTTGTGCAGCCTTCAACGAAGCACCACACCGGCACCCAAGCCTTTTCCTCCCTTGATTTCTCCCGGGCTATGAGGATGAGTGCAGGTCGATAAACGATAAACGATAAACGCAGCTAACTGGGCACACCATCGCATTCCAACGAACGAACGCACATTTAGCCAGATCAATCCATCGCATTCCTACCGAAAACCAAATCATCCTCTCCATCTACCACACAATGTCGTTCTTCGGCAACACAAGCTCGGGAGCCCAGTCCAACAATGCTACTACGTCTAGTGCACCTGCTTCTGGCGGGTTGTTTGGCTCATCGACCGCTAATGCTTCAGGAGGTCTCTTTGGTGGCTCTACTGGTACACCTAGCTTCTCTTTTGGAGGTCTAGGTGGAAGCAATAACACTCCCACCGGTGCTTCGTCAACTACCCCGACCACCAGCTTATTTGGAAATACGGCATCTAAACCAGGAGAACAGAAGCCATTGTTCGGAGGCGGAGCAACGAGCAACACACCTGCAGCAGCTGCTACACCTAGTGGAAATTCTGGTGGAATGTTTGGCGGCGCCTCACAAACGCCTACCTCGAATATCTTCGGCGGTGCTGCAAAACCGGCCCAATCTACCAACTTGTTTGGAAATACCAGTTCAACTCCAGCCCCAACTGCCGCGAGCACTACGTCTACTGCCGGTGCTCTAGGTGGAATGTTCGGGTCGAAGCTTAATAGTTCTTCGACACCAGCTACGACCACCACATCCGCACCTCAACCCAGCGGCCTTTTTTCTAGCAACACCGGCGGTGGCGGTGGCGGTCTTTTTGGTGGCGCGAACACGAACAATACATCAGCAAGTAATTCCGCTTCGCAAGCGACAACACCCGCGAAGCCCCCCATGTTCTCTCTTAACTCGACGACTCCTGCGGGAGCCCCTCCGGCAAATCCAGCTGGTTCGTTGTTTAATTCCGGAGCCCAGGGCGCGTCCCCCTTTGCACCTACTCAACCGGGTGCTAAGAAGGATGGCCAGCCTGGCGGCGGTTTATTCTCAAATCCGGGTAGCTCATCTCAAGCTGCTCCCGGAACAAACCAGTCGGCGTCTTCTGCGCCGCCTACAGGTCCTTCGCTCTTTGCAGGTGCCGGTCAGACTTCAAACCAAAGCACATCCCTCTTTGGGGCGAAACCTGCAGAGAGCTCTGCCGCCCCAGGAGGACTATTCGGTTCCAAGCCCGGAGCTACACAAGGCAGTAGCGCGTCGCCTTTTGGACAACAACCCGGTAAGCCTGCCGAGGCGACCTCAACCAAGCCACCTACCAATCCATTCGGAGGCGGGGGAGCCAGTGCCACAGCATCTATGCCAACCAACTCTTCTGCGTTGTTTGGTCAGGGTAACGCTTCATCTACACCAGCTAGCACCGCTAACACTGCTGGCTCTACCGTCCCGGCGACAACGCAGCCCGGTGGGCTCTTTTCAGGCGGCAATAACCCTTCAAGTGCCGCCCCTACATCTCAACCGCCTGCTCAGCAGGCTTCTCTGTTCAATTTGGGAAAGCCAGCCTCCGGTACTGCGACTACGGAACAGCCTAAACCTGCATCCAATCTCTTCGGCGGTGCTGCCTCTACATCGGCACCAGGAACTACACCGGCTGCAGCAACCGCTTCTACCTCTGCTGCTCCGGGCACCGCTGCGCCCAACACTGCGGCCCCGGCTGCAAGCTCCATGTTTGGGGCATCAAAAGCCGCCCCTTCGACAGGGAACGCGGCAACACAACCTGCTGCAGGCTCTAATGCATTGGGGGCTTCAACTGCCGGTCCTACTTCGTCTATGGCGCGCTTAAAGAACAAGACAATGGATGAGATTATTACCCGTTGGGCTACGGATCTCTCCAAGTATCAGAAAGAATTCAAGGAGCAAGCGGCTCAAGTAGCTCAATGGGATCGTCTTTTAGTTGAGAATGGAGAAAGAATCCAGAAACTCTACCTGGAGACCTTCGATGCCGAGAAGGGTAGTCGCGAAGTCGAGCGACAACTTGTCGGCATCGAAAGCCAACAGGAAGAACTCGAGGCATGGTTAGACAAGTACGAAAGCGAGGTAGATGTCATGTTTTCTAAGCAGATCGGACATGGAGAGCAGCTTGCGGGACCTGACCAGGAGCGCGAGAAGACTTACAAGCTGGCTGAGAAGATCACGGAGAGATTGGATGATATGGGTCGTGATCTGACTAAGATGATCAAAGAAATCAATGATATCTCAGGCTCGTTGAGTAAGGGGAACAAACCCGATGATCCGGTAAGTTATCTCGTCTATCTGGCGTTCTCTAGGTATACCAAGCTAACTTTCATGCAGCTGAGCCAAATCGTTCGTGTTCTAAACGGACATCTTACCCAGCTTCAGTGGATTGATACCAATGCCGCTGCACTCCAAGCCAAGGTTGCGGCTGCTCAGAAGCAGAGCAGCACGATTGGCAACCAATATGGCGGCCCGGAACAGGACAATGTAGATAGTTTCTACCGATCCTACATGGGTCGTCGATAGGTTGGGGCTGCCGAAAGGGCTGAGACGCCGCTTGGTTACTGGGTTCAGGAAGGAATCCGTGGGTAGTGATCGAGCTGCTAAGGGGGGAATTTCCATCAGATGGAAATTTGGTGTAGGAGTATAGGGGAAAACATGCATATACTTTGAGATTAACAATGGTCATGGAATGCATTCAGGATGAGGAAAATTCCTAGGAAAGCATGCAGTGATAAGAGATGAGAGCTTGATTCTCAAGGTAGCAACACGACCACAATGCGCAAAAAGTGTGCAAGGGCCTACTTATGTACAGTAGTGTTTAATGCGACGGCTGAAGGACAAATCCGGTTCTCGAGATGTTTTCTAGTAACTACAAAGACTCGCGCGCTGCTGTTAGCCCGCCGTAGTCTAGCGACGTAGCCATCTCTTGCGGAGCTTCGGACCTCCTTCTCTTCCACCCAAGCGCTCGACTTAGTTGTGCTCGCCGCCCTGGTCCTTAGTCAACTCATCACTATAGGGGTAAACGCACTTGTTAGTCTTTGCTATAGAAGCCGGGGAAGAGGTTCTTCAACGGGTGAAGACTCACATGTGATCGGACAGCTTCTTGAGGTGATCCTGCTGCTCGCGGAGCTTCTTGCGCAGCTCGAGCAGCTTCTCCTTCTCACGCTGGCGGATGGTGTAGTCTTCGTTGGCCTTCTCGCGCTTCTGGAAGGCGTCACTATATTAGGTCCGTTAGCCTTCTTTATTCGTTCGTTCTTTTTTCTCCTTTTTCCTTTTCTTTTTCCTTTTCTGACTTCGAAACATCCGACACGTGTCTAAATATCTGATATATGCTTTCGGACTTCCTGCTCTTATGCCCACGCTATAGCGGGCTAAGGGAAATAGTTCGTCTCATTTCCATCGATATTCATAGCGGGGTGATGTTGAATTAAATATGTGACGTACCCTTGGCCGCCCAAGCTGCCTAGCCTGCTCGGCGCACCAGTGTCTCCCTCGGACATGGCGCGGAAGGTCGTCGTGAATGCTCGGCGGGACGAAGCGATGGCGAGGCCGCGGGAGGGGATCTTGGTTAGAGTCTGGCGGTACATTTTTTTTGGTGTATTTTCTGTTTAGGATGATACTATGTGAGGCCTAAATGGAAGACATCGGGTTCTTATTAGTACTTCTAGGATGATTGGAGAAACAATTCAAAGTCATGGGGAGATGATCTGGGAAGCCGATTAGTTCATACCTTATGAGCTCTTGGATTGGTTTGTAGTAGTTGCGTGGTGTGATGGGTCTCGGGATTGAGGCACTTCCAAAGTTGGAGTGGGTGTCGGTCGATTGGGAAAGCTCTCCTATGAAGTCAATGGCCAAGCTTTCACATTTCGGCGGGAGGAGACGGGGAGCGCACGAGCCACAATCGGAGCGGAACTCCCCTAAAAGCCGTTGTCTTCTTTCTTCCAGCCAAGTATTTAGGTATTGCTCAGCCCATAAAGACCCATAACATCATCAGTGATCAGTGATCACGCCAAAAGAAGAAGTTTCCAGCGGAATGGAAAAGCTCATTCTCTCCCACTACCACGCCATCCCCCTTGTGGTCATCTGATAGTTTATCTGCATTCGTAACTCGATTCGCCTTTACCACTGGACGCTTGCCGCGTAGCATGACGGAATAAAACTGACGGGAATGCTTCTTAATCTTCCTAATTATTCTCCGTTGGATATACGATATACCTTTGATTCCAGCAAAATGTGATATTCAAGTTATTATAGACTGCTACGATCTATGTCGATAAATCGTCTTAATGGTTACCTCCCAGGTACTGTTACAGCCTTTACTAGTGTCGTTAAGGTAGAGTTTGCACGAGAACAGATAGCTGCATAAACAATCACACCCAAGATCGCTATGCTAAAGGCGTTTGGGTTTTGGCCAGACCATTCTCAGCTACGGCCATGTACACGAAAAGGAGTAGAAGTGGGTATCGTGAGCCTCGAGTTTGGCGGGGTACCAAGAGAGTATGTAGATACAGATATTATGAGGCATGTATGTACTTAACAGTACAGTACAGGAGAATATTCCAATAGCATCAAATCACACGTAGGTACGGAATACCTAAAGTTTCAAAACAAACGTGGTGAGGCAAGTTCCTCAACAAGCCTGACAAGCTCACCCTGAAAAGTCGGGGCATACAAATGCTTGGCAGTGCGTGGGCTAGTTTCCCCCCCTTCCAGCACTGAGTCTAAGGGGCTTTTTCAAGGGGAGTGAGTGGTAAGTGACGTTTTACCATGCCGATTTTCTTCCTCCCCTTGGGATCCTTTTTCAGGCCATGGCGATTTTGCATTGACGATACTCTAGACGAATCGGACAAATCAGGTCCTCTGGATTTGCGGCAGCCGGCACGGGAAATGGTCCCGAATCAAAGAAGCCAGACGCAACTACGGTGCATACATGTATGTAGGTATGTAGGATGTATGTATGTACGTATGTACGTATGTACGTATGAGCTATTTGGGGCTGCAGATGTTGACGTAGATCGAAAATTCGTTGCCCCTATCGCCCAGTCACTGTACGTGTGGTAGTATTGCTATCCAGATGGACAGGATGGAACGCATCAAAATCCAGTCCAGTGTCTCTTTGACAGCCAGACAGCCAGACAGCCAGACAGCCAGGCAGTCTGAAAACAATAGAATAGAGTTGGCTCGTGCTAGGGAGTCCGCCTTGAATCGTCATCTAGGAATGTGATTGGCTTACTTTGACTATGGACCCTATCTCGGTGACTCTGAGACATCGAATATGATTATGGGGTCATTTGAATGTCCTTTCTATTATGAGGATCGCTAGACAGTGAGGATTGCAGCTGAATAGGAGATAACAGGGGCAGACTAACTTGCCTAGGTACCTAGCTAACCTCGAAACCATCTACACCTTACATAGACCATACCTACATGTAGGTAGGCCATAGACCGTCCCGTGTAGAGGGCTGGCTAACGGCTGCTAACGTTAGATGCTTTAATATCATCAGCAGTCAGGTGTCCTACATTTGAGATTACCTAGTACCTGTGTTATCCGCCACGACCTATACTCGGGGTACAAGTGTCATGAGGTAGTACCAGTACCTAGATTCCTGATATATATACTTGGACACCCAATAGTCCAAATAGTACTGGAACTGACGTAGGAGAGGGTATGAACAAGGGGAAGGGGGCAAAGAAGATTGAATATTTCATCAGACATGGGGATAGCCACAGGACGGCGTCACTCGTCCAAATCACAAAGACGGCTTGTTAATTAAAATTGGAAAACGAAAACGAAAAGAAGAAAACCGAAAGGGAAAACGAAGCCAATGACTAGGCTCTCGTTATCAAGACCTGTGTATAATAAAATAAAATGTATGATGCCGATGCCGATGCCAATCATTATGTGCCAGACATTTAGATTTAGGGATGACCCTTTCTAGGTATTGAAGCCATGTTTTTTCCTTCTTCTTCCATTGTCAAATGATGCGCTGCCCGCTGCCAAGTTTACGGGCACTCTGGCACTGTAGGTTGTAACTTGTGGCTCGCTGGCTCAGTGGGTTAGAGGGTTAGAAGTTCAAACCCCCCAAGTTAGGCTCTATGTAGAGGGAACCAATAGAGGTACTGGTAAACAACTGGTAAACTTGAGTTTCAACCATGACGTATTATGTATAAACCTTAGCATGTGGCGTACCAGGTACTTAGGACATAAGGTCTACACCCCGTCACCTCACGAATTGCAGCGCAGTGCAGTGCCATGGGCCATGGACCATGGCAGCCATGCAACGGGTCTGTACCTGAAAGTTAGGTACATGCGTGTACCGCCCTGCCGCCCACGTCCCCCCCTCCCACGCAATAACCAAGCAACCTGAACTCGCTGGGCACGCCCTCTTCTGCCACTTTTTCCCTTCAACCTCCAGGCTCCTTCTACCAACAAAATCGAAACCACTGCACACTCTCATCGACACAAAAACTCTCCCAAAACTTTTGCTCTCCCATAATTCCACCAAAAACCCCATAACACCACCACCTTATTCTCTTCTACCTCGTCGTCGCGCTTACTTGTGCATCCTTCCAGCACAGGTCATTCCTTCACTGCCAATCCAAGAATCCGAACAAGAAAAAGGTATGTCGCCCTTTATCCATCGCAGCATTCCCCTTCTCCGTATCTGCGTGCACCTGTGATCATGTTCCTTGGCCTGCTACCCTGAGTCCCGCCTTACACTTTCGTCATCGCCCACATCACGACCGCCTCCTCCTGTCGCCCTGCACACGACAACAAGCCCATCAACCGCCAAAAGCGATTCGTCTCTTGTATCAATTCATACATGCGACGATATCTACGCCTATTCATTTTTCTTCAGCACGCGCGTTCCTCAGCAACGCCCACTGGCGCAAACCCCACCGACTGCGGGGGGTTCGACTGCTTCACCGTAACAACCCTCGAGCCTACCAGACATCAACAGCAACGCAGCGCGTTCCCCCAGGATCAGCTCGTAAACACGCAGAGCTTTTTCCCTCGTGCAGTCTACAGATGCTCAGCCTAG
This sequence comes from Hypoxylon rubiginosum, assembly GCA_902806565.1. Classification (NCBI taxonomy): domain Eukaryota; kingdom Fungi; phylum Ascomycota; class Sordariomycetes; order Xylariales; family Hypoxylaceae; genus Hypoxylon; species Hypoxylon rubiginosum. Next base: position 869,174 of record CADCXA010000016.1, on the reverse strand, counting down.
CAATCACCAATCACCCCACAACAACCTGCAACATACTGCACTTCCTTTTCCCCCTGCTTCGCCCCTCTTCCACACCGCATTTGACTTCGCATTGTGGCCAAATACAAGAACGGTGCCAAATTAGAATATCAACTAACCTAGCCCCTTCAAATTAGCTCTGTTCTTACCAGATCCCACATATCGTCAAGATGGGTCACGAAGATGCTGTGTATCTCGCCAAACTGGCCGAGCAGGCTGAGCGCTACGAGGGTATGTGATAAAATTACAATTGCGATACCCCCGCAAATGTGCCACATCTAACTTTATCGTCATCAGAGATGGTTGAGAACATGAAGATCGTCGCTTCTGAGGACCGTGATCTTACTGTCGAAGAACGCAATCTCCTGTCGGTCGCTTACAAGAACGTCATCGGTGCCCGACGTGCTTCGTGGAGAATCGTCACCTCTATCGAGCAGAAGGAGGAGTCCAAGGGCAACTCGTCTCAGGTTGGCCTCATCAAGGAGTACCGACAGAAGATCGAGGCCGAACTTGCCAAGATCTGCGATGATATCCTGGATGTCCTGGACAAGCACCTCATCCCGTCTGCTAAGTCGGGTGAATCCAAGGTCTTCTACCACAAGATGTACGCCTGCTCTATTTTTTTCTTGATATCGCAGCTTGACATCCTGCTAATGACTACATCAGGAAGGGTGACTACCACCGCTACCTCGCCGAGTTCGCCGTTGGCGATCGACGAAAGGAGTCGGCCGACAAGTCGCTTGAGGCATACAAGGCTGCTACCGAAGTCGCCCAGACTGAGCTGCCCCCCACGCATCCCATCCGTCTTGGTCTTGCCCTGAACTTTTCCGTCTTCTACTACGAGATTCTGAACGCCCCCGATCAGGCTTGCCATCTTGCGAAGCAAGCTTTCGATGATGCGATCGCTGGTGAGTACTTGGATACGTGGTTTAAAGTAGCCTGAAGCTAATGTGTGTTTTGTAGAACTCGACACCCTCAGCGAGGAGAGCTACAAGGACTCAACTCTCATCATGCAACTCCTCCGTGACAACTTGGTATGTATTCGTAGGCTTTGTTTTCAGTTTACTTCAACTACTAACTTGGATGCAGACTCTCTGGACTTCCTCCGAGGCCGAACCCCCTGCGGAGTCGGCAGCAGCTCCCGCTCAGGAAGCGGAGAAGACCACCGAGGCGCCCGCCGCCGAGGAGCCCAAGGCTACCGAGTAAAGAAGAAAAAGTGCCGCGTCCCTTATTAGTCTCTAGATATCGCAGGGGCCGACTGGAGATGGGTGGAAATACGGTGTCTATGGAGTGTCTGCTTGAGAACCCTCTAATTGAGATTCTGCATTGATTTGTTTTTTTTTCCTCACGTGGCAACTGCAGACCCAAAGACTTTTGGCGGTTCTCTTTTCCTACCAGGCAAAAAGGGCTGAAGAGCTTTTGGCAAGTCTTTCGCAGAATGCCCTTTAGACTCTTAATGCAAATTTCGTCTGGACAATAAACCCATACTTTTCTATTGCAATTTCTCCATCAGTAACATTGTTGCGAGTTCAGAATATGTGAAGGGGTGACGAGTTGAAAAGTCCGAGGTGACTTCATGGCGTCAAACCATGCGTGACAAGCTCGGATTGAGGCTGTCTGTCGGTTAGAATACGAGACATTTATCAATTAGTCCATTACAACAAATAATCAGCTCCTTTGGTTCCGCCAGTCAGAAGCAAAAAATTCAGTTTCATACTTCGTCTTTAGCAAAGGAATTATAAACTGTTTACGGAAATTTCGAGTTTATTGAAGCATCTAGATCGTAAAGTCATGTCATCTCCCTGCGTCCGATCAACTCCATGCTTGTATTAGTGACCTCTACCCCGAAGAAGCCATATGAAGACAAATATCACCAGCCTCTTAGTGTTTCTTAGACCCATAAACACATTTTTAGGTACAGATGGGGACCTGCCGACCGGTTCGGTTAGCAGCCTGAACAGGTCCCCATGAAATATGCATCCAGCCGCCACTCAACCGCATGGCGCGGTCTGGATACAAGCCTCTTTCCCCTCTTACGTCAGTCCTAAATTTGGGTACGAAGAAAGAAGTTGAGCTTGTAAACCGAAATAGGTGGCTAGGTGATGTTATAGTGAAGCGTCGCCCCATCGGCGGCGACTACGCAACATATTTTACGACTACCTCCGCGAGACACTCGATCTGCCGGCCGCCACGGAGCCCGAGAGCGAGATGCCCCAGTTGACGCTCCAGTTGAACGTGAAGCCGCGGCCGGTGGTACCGCTGCCGCGCCTCTCGCCCGCCGTCGTGACGGCGACGGCGTCGGCGTCGTCCTCGCTCTTAGCCGCTACAACATTTTCTCCCCCGCCATTACTACCGTCGTTTCCATTGTCGACCTCGTCCTCTTCAGCAGCGGCAAATAGCACGCGGACCCAGAGGCTGCAGTCGAGGCACTCGACCATCAGCACGCCGTCGTCCTCGAACTCCTCGAGGTTCTCCTCGGTGAAGGCGTAGCCCCGGGCGTTGCCGCACCGGCACGCCCGGTAGTAGACCCCCGTGCGCTCGTCGAACGCCACGTCGTCTAGGTCGACCGTCTCAACGCCCGTCTGGAAGGACGACGCCGCCGCCGCCGCCTGCTGGCCCCGGTTTTGGGACCGCAGGATCCGGTTGTACTCGGCGCGCTGCTTGTGGTCCGAGAGGACGCCGTACGCATGCTGGATCTGGTCTACGGTGTACCGGATGCGAGGCTGTTTTTGGGGTTGTGATTTTGATTGTGACTTCTTTTGGGGGGAGGGTTTTGGATCTGATGGTTTCGGGGTTGAAGATGATGCTGATGCTGATGCCGATGCCTCACTGTCCTTACTTGCTGCTTTATCGGGGTGGTAGTTTAGCAAGGCGCGGCGGTAGGCCTGCTTCACTATCTTCTGCTGCTGCGCGGCGCTGGCCTGGCCCTCCAGATGCTTGGGGGTCAGCGATAGGATGTCGTACAGCGTAGGCTCCGCTGACGTCTTGGATATGGGGGGCGCCATGTTCTGATTGTCTGCTGGGATTGCCGGTCAGATGGCCTAGCCAAGTGACTCAAGACTTAGAACGATCTTGCGAATGAGGCCTCGGCCCTATATAAACTGCAAGTTTAGAGTTCTTATAGGCTGGGCCTAAGCTGATGGAGTTTCGAAAGGAAACCGGTTTTTTAAAAAGTTCAATCTTGAATCGGGCGCGCGGTCACGTGAGCAGTTCGGGCAAACATGAGAGGTGAAGCTTGACCTTTCCGATCCTGCGAAGATGGACCATTGTCCCTGGGGAAAAAACATATCAACGTAAGGAAATATCCTAAATATGCTTCACTTACTATTGTCAAATAGTTTGCATCTTGTAATCGACTGCCTTTGGACACTGACTGTTGGCGTACACTTCGAAATAAAGAAAGCAGTCTAGGCCGCAGCGGTGAGGGTTTCTCCTTGACTCCCAATATGGCTCGGATGCCTTTCTGTATAGAGTGATACATAAATTTTGTACAATTCGCTTTGCCGGCAACGTATCGCCATAATATCATGATATAGTAGTTCATCGTGGATACTTGTTCCACTTGCTCTTCCCAACCTATCTCGTTCGTCAGTAACGTAGCGCTTCAAAAAGGGACAGAGTAACAAGACTTACCTTCCGCCACTCTCTGACAAGTCTCGGCATCCCCAGCATAGCCGTTCTTCTCTTCTCCATCCTGTCTCATATATTAGCACCGAGATCAAGGAGAAACTGCGTCTCACCACAAGCCAAGTGCCGGTGGGAAGAATAGGGTCAAGACGTACTTGGTAGCCAGCATTCTCTCGTGTAAGTGACCCTTGACATGTTGGCCAACACCAGTACCGCGCACGCGCAAACCGTGCTCGACTCTGTGCCGTATCCGCTCCTCGGTACCCTTATTTGTGAATGGTAATAGTTCCTCTACACCTTGCTCCCTAGCCAACTTCACGAGCTCCGCCTGCCGCCTGAGAGAGAATTCGGGATCGTGCCATTTTCCCGTTACCGGGTGCTTGTGCGGCAGGAAAGGGTTCGGCGTCGCCCCGTCTTTGATCGTGTTCGTCCTCGTCGAGACGGGGAGGATCTGGTTCGGGGGGTACTTGGCGAAGAAGCGCTGCAGCCGTGGATGGAGCTGCTTCGCGAGCTCGACGTATCTGCTGGTGCTGGTCGCCATACCCAATCGCGAATTGGATCGTTTATAAGCGCGACTTGTACGATTCGAGGGTTGAGAAGACGTCTCATTCGTAAGGTGAGTAAAGTCGCAAAATGCAGAGCTTCCCAAATTTTGGCCGTGGATGGGTAAAGTGACAGGGATTCTGAGATAAACCTTGAGAAATTCCCCGATTGGCTTGGCACCTACTAGCGGCTGCTGGAACTGTCTATCAACTTTCAAAAGCTCGTACCTAAGTCGACACCCCGATTTATTCTAGCACTGTTCGCCTCCAACTTTAATACCTAGAATCAAACACGGACAAAGCAGATTTCACGATTCTGTATTGTTCTTACTCGGTCACAATAGACTAGGTCACTTCTCTTTTTATCTGGTTGAATAACTCATCCTCTACAATTTGTATCTACGACCGAAGTTAAACTCCTATCACTCCTCCGAGTCTTAATTACGATACTCTTCCTACAGATCGGACATCACGAAGAGCCATCGCACGGCAACATCTTGAACTATGGGGATGCAACCGCGAGCCGGGTCAGTGGCGCACGCCAACGGGTCCAACGGAGTAAACGGAACAAATGGCACAAACGGCGAAGCATCAAAGCGGAAAGAACCTTTGGACATCGAAGAGATCTTGCGCAAGAAGAAAGAGGCGAACGAGGCTGCCGCCAAACCGAGGTTTATTCCCAAAGCCGAGCGCGAACGTCTAGCGGCAGAGAAAGAAAAGGAGGAGGAAGAGAAGCGAAGACGGAAAGCCGAAGAAGAGGCACGAAGTAGACCAAACAGCCGGCCTGCGATCGCACCAGAGCCTGATAGACGCCATGCCAGCCGCCGCGAGAGGAATAACCCACCAACTGCTCCTACGGGACCCAGAGCTATGCGCCAAACTGGTCATGACAGGCGCGATGGAAACGGAAATGGAAACGGAAACGCAAACGCAAACGAACATGATAATAGAGAGGTGAATAGAGAGGTGCGAGGGAAAGGAGGCAAGAAGGCAGCGGGAGAAAAAAGAGCGGCGCCAGAAGAGACAGAAGCAGCTTTGATAAGAGCGCGATACATGGGACCGGAAATGAATCAGTCAACCTTCTCGGCCAAGAAAAAACGAAGGAGAACGACAGAGAAGAAATTCAACTTCGAATGGGACGCGGAGGAGGACACAAGCCAAGACCATAACCCCATATACGCAGAAAGGGCCGAGCCCACCTTCTTTGGTAGAGGAAGGCTGGCCGGGTTTAGCGATGACATGACAGAAGAGAATGCTAAGAAGTATGCCATGTCCCTTGTCGAACGCGACCCCGAAAACGGAGCACAGCGAGCGCAAGAACTGTTGGACATGATGCAAAAGGCCAAAGAGAGGGCCAACCGCAACGGACTGGGGAAGCACTGGTCAGAGAAGAAGCTAGAGGATATGCGCGAACGAGACTGGCGTATCTTCAAGGAAGACTTCGGTATTGCTACAAAGGGCGGGCTTATTCCAAATCCTATGCGAAGTTGGCAAGAATCCGGGTTGCCTCGAAGACTGCTGGACATCGTGTACAAAGTTGGCTATGATGAGCCAACTCCTGTTCAACGCGCTGCCATACCTATTGCCTTGCAAGCCAGGGACTTGATTGGTGTTGCTGTTACAGGTTCAGGAAAGACGGCCGCTTTCTTACTACCTCTACTGGTTTACATATCGGAGTTGCCTCCGCTGACCGAGCTTACCAAGAATGATGGCCCGTACTCACTCATCATAGCCCCAACCCGAGAGTTGGTTCAGCAGATCGAGTCGGAAGCTAAGAAGTTTGCGGGCCCTCTTGGCTTTACTGTTGTCAGTCTTGTCGGTGGACATTCCCTCGAGGAACAAGCATATGCCCTGAGAAACGGCGCCGAGATCATTGTTGCTACACCCGGTCGTCTAGTTGACTGCATCGAACGACGTCTGCTGGTCCTGTCCCAGTGCTGCTATATTATTATGGATGAAGCAGATCGTATGATCGATATGGGCTTCGAAGAACCCGTCAACAAGATCTTAGATGCGCTCCCTGTCACAAACGAAAAGCCAGATACCGACGCAGCTGAAAACCCGCAGCTTATGAGTCGGCATCTCGATGGCAAGGACCGGTATCGACAAACTATGATGTACACAGCCACTATGCCCTCGGCTGTCGAGAAGATCGCCAAGAAATACCTTCGGCGCCCTGCTACCGTAACTATTGGTAATGCTGGAGAGGCTGTGGACACGGTTGAGCAACGAGTCGAGTTTGTTCCCGGAGAAGACCGCCGCAAGAAGCGCTTGCAAGAGATCCTCCTTTCCAACGAGTTTGCGCCTCCTATTATCGTTTTCGTCAACATCAAACGCAACTGCGATGCCGTGGCTCGAGAAATCAAGCACATGGGCTTCTCGGCCGTTACACTTCACGGAAGCAAGACCCAGGAACAGCGAGAACAGGCTCTTGCCTCGGTGCGCGGCGGCACGACAGACGTGTTGGTCGCTACGGATCTTGCTGGTCGTGGTATCGATGTTCCCGACGTGTCTCTCGTCGTCAACTTCAACATGGCCATGTCTATCGAAAGCTATACCCATCGTATCGGTCGTACGGGTCGTGCCGGCAAGAGCGGTATCGCCATCACCTTCCTGGGCAACGAGGACTCGGACGTCATGTACGACCTCCGGCAGATGCTCTCGAAGAGTGCCATCTCTAGGGTGCCGGAGGAGCTGCGGCGGCACGAGGCGGCACAGCAGAAACCAACGAAAGGACCCAAGAAACTTGAGGAGAAGGGCTTTGGTGGAAAGGGCAGCAGTTGGGACTGAAGTTCTAGTTTAATTAATACCTATAGAACTTGTTGGGAAAGCCTGTATGGCGAAACGGTTGTTAACACAATACCAATGATTTCGACCAGCCTTGAAGAGTGACTTGACTATCCGATACTTCACGTGTATACGCCTAGTTCCCTGCTGACTGCTATTTAGAGGTCACCTATTAAAAGATATATACTAGCTACGTTGTTCGTCGAGTTTCTCCCTAAATAGTCTGTTCAGGACAGAATCGGAAGGATCTCGCTACGGGCCCAAAGGTCGGCCTTGTTCGAGGTAACCTATCATGATGATAGGAACTAGGTCCTATAAATGAAGCTCTGGAACGTTTGAGATGTAACAGGTAAATGCGGATAAGTGGTCCCCCGCGTCTTGGCTACCTGCAATGGTATACTGCTGCAGTGCTAGTAGCCGTAATTACTACCAGGCAGGTAGGTAGACATGCGATATCAGCAACCGGAGGGTCGATTACGTTCTCTAGCTTCGAAAGACGGAGAAAGGAAAAGGCCAAGGAAGGAAATAGAAAAGGGGTGCGTTCCTAATATATTATGTACTGCTAGACAGGATTGTATCCTTATTTTTCGAACCCCTTTCACGTTCTCGATCTTTGACATCTCTGATATCTCTTTTCTGATATCTCTGATAGCGACTAGACCTTCTACTGTTACCTTGTATGTCCACAGTCTCAAGTCACACGACATCTGCAGTCGCCAGTTTTGAAATTGCGAATTTGATCCGACTATCAGGACGTAGCACCGAGCGGGCGGTTTCGAGTGCATCGACTCGCCTATGTCGGGATCTACGTTCTAGAACCCGCAGCTGAGATGCGACCCTGCATAAGATTTGTTTCTTATTTCTTAAAAAGTTGTAGTATCGGGAGGAAACGCCCGGCCGAGGCGCTATAACAACACGTATACACACGTATACACACGTATATACACGTACCTGGGTATGTATATACACGTTGCTGATGAGACTTACGTCTTGTCTGCTTGTCTATTACCACAGTGGGTACATGTAGGTATTTGCTTCTTGTCGGTACGGCACTTGACTCCTTTTGCCCTATATTCAAACCGTTTGACACCGCCTGCCGTCCGTGGCGTCATTTTTTTCGGATCAGGTTTTTTTTTTTTTTTTTTTTTTTTTCTATTTTCTTCTTTTCCTTTTCCTGCATCGAAACATCCATTCCATGTACTCCTACCTTGAGGGCCAGGTATTGTAGACAACCAGGACCAGGACTAAGGGTATATGACAATGTGCGGATAGAGAACATTACTCGCCAACTCGCTACCCCTGTTACGCATATTGTACATACATACCCGTATACTGAGTCCTATACATACATATGTACTGGATAGAAGGCCTGACCTGGATACGTGACTTGGATTACCCCTCCACCCCTCCATTGTAATACCGCATCGCGCATGTGTAAAGTTCCGAGTCGACTAAAAGTTACATATCTGTACTTGTATTATATGACAATTGTATTATATCACTCCCTAGCCCTCCCTGTCTCTACTTTACATGTCTTCCCGCGCAGCTTGCCGTGTCGAGTTCGTTCCTCGAGTCTTCACATCAACACCACCGCGACTTCGATTCAGACCTCGTACTCTCCTTTCAGTTCCAGTTCAACTTCCCGCTCCAGCTCCGTCTCCGGCTATAACTACAGCCCCAACCACATCCCAGTGGAGACAGAATCACTTCTGGCGCAGTCCTGCCTTAAGCTCTCCACCTTCTTACCGGTATTCCTAACCCAATTGACCGCCCTTCCCACCCCTTCGACAGCTTAACCCCCTTCCAACCTAATTCTGACGCTTAGACTAATGTAGAGGTTAGACCTGACCTACGTCTTACGAACCACTCCTCACTCAGCTCCCTTCCACGATCCTCTCCTTTTGAGAAGACTAGAGTCACCCCTACATCAACACCTCCCGTTCGACACTGTTCATACCGGAGACACAACATGTGCAGGCTTGCTGGAGATCTCGACCACACGGGAGGAGCCTCGCCCGACCCTACCCAGGGCCGTGAGCTCCTCCCAACCAACGTCATCCCGACACATTACGATGTGACTCTAGAGCCCAACTTCGACAAGTTTACCTTCGAGGGGACAGTCCTCATTGACTTCGACGTGCAGGAGGAGTCTAAGTCCATCTCCCTCCACACCGTCGAGGTCGATATCCACAGCGCCCAGATCAAATCTGGAGGGAGCGTCGTCAGGTTAGTTAGCCCCCAATATAGCGGTCCAGTGCTGCATTTCTAACCATCCTGCCAGCTCGTCCTCCGCAATTACCTACGATGAATCCAAGCAGGTCACCAAGATCGAGCTCAAGGATGCCATCCCGAAGGGCACGACCCAGCTGGAGATCAAGTATACTGGGCAGCTCAACGACCAGATGGCTGGCTTCTATCGTTCTACATACAAGAAACCCGACGGCTCCGAGGGCATTCTAGCTACGACACAGATGGAAGCCAACGACTGCCGCCGTGCCTTCCCCTGTTTCGACGAACCTATGCACAAGGCCAAGTTCACTATCACGCTTATCGCAGACAAGCATCTGACATGTCTGAGCAACATGGATGTTGCGTCCGAGTCCGAGGTGCACTCAGAAATGAGTGGATCTACCAAGAAAGCTGTCAAGTTCAACGCCACTCCCCTCATGTCGACGTACCTTGTCGCTTTTATTATTGGCGAGTTGAACTATATCGAGACCAAGAAATTCCGAGTACCAATTCGGGTGTACGCTCCTTCGAGTTCGGATATCGAACATGGCCGCTTCTCGCTTGAACTCGCTGCTCGAACCCTAGAGTACTACGAGAAGATCTTCGGGGCCGAGTTTCCGTTACCGAAGATGGATATGGTCGCCATTCCCGATTTTGCAGCGGGAGCTATGGAGAACTGGGGTCTCATCACTTACCGTGTTGTTGACCTGATGCTAGATGAGAAGGCCAGCGGCGCAGCTATGAAGGAGCGCGTAGCCGAAGTCGTGCAACACGAGCTAGCGCATCAATGGTTTGGCAACTTGGTGACTATGGACTGGTGGGAAGGTCTATGGTTAAACGAAGGCTTTGCGACTCTGATGAGTTGGTTAAGTAAGTTTCAGTTTCCTAATCGATTCTGGCTTTTTGAGAAGAATGACCGGCTGATAATCTAATCCACTTAGGCTGCAATCACTTTTACCCAGAGTGGAAGGTCTGGGAAAGCTACGTTACTGACAATCTCCAGAGTGCTCTTGGACTAGACTCGCTGAGGAGCAGCCATCCTATCGAGGTACCAGTCAAGCGCGCTAGTGAGGTTGATCAAATCTTCGATGCCATCTCTTACTCCAAGGGTTCATGCGTCCTCCGCATGATCTCCACGTACCTTGGCGAAGAGACCTTCTTGGAAGGTGTCCGAAGGTACATCAAGAAGCATGCCTACGGTAATACTCAAACGGAAGACCTATGGGCGGCCCTTGAAGAGGCTAGTGGCAAGCCGGTCAGAGAGATTATGTCTATCTGGACCAAGAATGTTGGCTTCCCTGTGGTCCAAGTGACCGAAAACGAGAAGGACAGTTCAATTCACGTCAAGCAGAACCGATTCCTGAGAACCGGAGATACGAAACCCGAGGAGGACCAGGTCTTATACCCAGTCTTCTTAGGTCTTCGATCAAAAGACGGTGTAGATGAATCCCTAACACTGGCGAAGAGGGAGGATGTGTTCAAGGTCCAGGACTTGGACTTTTACAAGTTGAATGCAAACCATACGAGCATCTACAGAACATGCTACACTCCGGAACGTCTCACGAAGCTGGGACAATCGGCCAAGGATGGCCTACTAACAGTTGAGGATCGTGCCGGTATGATCGCCGACGCCGGTGCTCTTGCCGTATCGGGTTATCAGAAGACATCTGGCGTTTTGAACCTCCTAAAAGGGTTCGACACAGAGGCGTCATTTGTGGTATGGAGTGAGATCATCGCCAGGGTTGCCACGGTCCAATCATCGTGGGTATTTGAAGACGCAGCCGTCAAAAACGGCCTCGAGGCGTTCGTCAAGGAGTTGATCAGCGAGAGAGCCCATAAGTTGGGATGGACTTTCTCGAACAAGGATGGCCACGTCGAGCAGCAGTTCAAGGCTATGTTGTTTGGCGCAGCTGGTATGGCCGGCGACCAGAAGATCATTGCCGATGCCAAGGAAATGTTTAACAAGTATATGGCTGGTGATAGGTCTGCTATCCACCCAAATATCCGAGGTAGCGTCTTTAGCATGGCCCTGAAGTATGGTGGAAAGGAAGAGGTAAGTTGTACAGACCGGATATTCAACGCGACTGTTACTAATATAGTGTCCAGTATGATGCTATTCTCAACTTCTTCCGGAATTCCACCAACAGCGATGAACGCAACACTGCTCTGCGGTGCATCGGCCGAGCCAAAGATCCAGCCCTAATCCAACAGACGCTAGACTTCGTCCTCGGGAACGAGGTAAAGAGCCAAGATATATACCTTCCCACAAGCGGACTTCGAAGCCACGCCGAAGGTATCGAAGCTCTGTTCACTTGGCTGACGGAGAAATGGCCTGAAGTTTATAAGCGCCTAAGCGGGAACCCGCCTATCCTAGGCTCGATGGTTACTATCTGCACATCCAGCTTTGCGAAGCAGGAACAGCTGGATAGGGTGGAGGCATTCTTCAAGGACATCGACACAAAGGCGTTCGCTCAGCCCCTGGCGCAAAGCAAGGATGCCATTCGCAGCAAGATTGCCTGGCTGGGACGTGACCGTGACGATGTTGCCACGTGGGTAAAAGAGAACGGATATAGCTCTTAGATTTCCGAGAGATAAGTTTACGAGGCTTCTGTTGTGGGTGTTAAAAAGGAGTTCGTACAGGGGGCTTACAGTCAAAAAGGGAGTCGGGGAAGAGAGATACCCTTAGACAAGAATAGAGAAGCAATCAGTTGGTGTCCAGGAGAGGAGGGAGAAAAAAAGAAAAATGCAGCCTCTTTCTGAGAGCTACCATTCTGTATTTAGGTTTATTATATACATCTATGTATACAGGATCTTTTTGAGGTCTTTCCCATTATGAGCTTATAACGGCTACCTACCATATGTATGTATGGGCGTAGGTAATAGAGGTATAGAGGTATTTACAAGACCGTAAGCAGTCAACCAGTATAATAGTCTAAGCCATAGATGTCAGGTTGGGCCTATGCGGGATTATAATAGTAGCTTACGCCTACCTTGGTATAGTTTCATCCCAACAAGCGAATTGAGCAAAGAAGGTCTAGTAGAATGCCCAGTCTCTTATTGCAACTGCCCATTGACGTATGTCGGGCCGGTGATGGTGTTAGTAGGGCGAGACAGGGCTATTATTTTAAGTATTTAGGTATGGATACCCTCTCTTATACGTTAGGTAGGGCAAGCTACGGAGTAACTTTGAGGTACATCTGTAGCCAAGCAGCTTGGCGTGTAAGAGGCGCGTAAGACAGGTCAGAACAAGGTCGAGACAAGGTACCTTATGTACCCCCTTCGACCCCTCACCCCTCCGATTGTCATCCATTAACACCTGGGCAAGTCAATTGATCAATGATCAATGGCTGAGGCTTGAAGGCGTAAAAGAAGAAAAAGGTCCGTCGCCGGACCCCGTCAGCCGGGCCAACCAGGCAGCCCAATTGTAGTCGTGCAGGTTTCGCAGGTCTTGCAGGTCGTGCCACTCCCCGTTTGCTCACTCGTTTACTCACGTTGTCCGGTCGCCAGCCCACAGCCCACACACGCCCACACACGCCCACACACGCCGCGTGCAAGGTGCAAGGTGCAAGGTGCGAGGTGAGAGGTGCAAGGCAAAGTGTCTGCAGCCCACTAGTATCAAACGAAAAGGTTTAGGTAACTCATGTAATAATTTCACCTGATCTGACCCGGACTTTATTAATTTTTCTTTTCTCTTTCCTTCTTCAACCTCATCGCCTATCTCTCAACAATATCCCTAGAATCTAGTAAGTATACGAGCTTCATTCTCTTTATCAGTCATACCTAAACACTCGATACTCCTACCTCGCTGCTTTCCAATGCAAGTCAGCTCTTCTTCTATTTGATGAACATCTCAAGAAGCTACCCCGCCATCCCACCTCCCACCATATTTGTCTCTCTCCCCCCTCCAATCCTTACTCTGGACCCCCTACACATGTACAATTCTCTTCCATCTAAGGTTCACCATTGAGGCATATATTCTATTCTCGAGACTAAGGTCACTTACCAATCTCCCCCATTGAGCGAATTTCTTACCTACTGGGGTATTCCATTAATTACTCAAGAACCGCATCCTATCTCCCCCAGACCACCTTCAACTTCCAATCCCTCAACTAACTCAACAATTCTTCCGCAGCACCTAGACCAAGATATCAGACGTCAAGATGGCCATCAAGAAGATTCACGCCCGTCAGGTCTATGACTCTCGAGGCAACCCCACCGTAGAGGTCGACGTTGTCACCGAGACTGGCCTGCACCGCGCCATCGTTCCTTCTGGAGCTTCCACCGGTTCGTACAGTTATCTCTCAGTCTCAGTCTCAGTCTCATCTCGGAGCTACCCCCCCGCTAACTAACCTCTTACAACAGGTCAGCACGAAGCTTGCGAGCTCCGCGACGGTGACAAGACCAAGTGGGGAGGCAAGGGTGTTACCAAGGCCGTCGCCAATGTCAACGATGTCATTGCTCCTGCCCTCATCAAGGAGAGTCTCGATGTCAAGGACCAGAGCGCAGTCGACAAGTTCCTCAACGAACTTGACGGAACCCCCAACAAGACGAAGCTCGGTGCCAACGCTATCCTAGGTGTCAGTCTTGCCATTGCCAAGGCCGGTGCTGCTGAGAAGGGCGTTCCTCTATACGCCCACGTCTCAGATCTCGCTGGTACTAAGAAGCCCTATGTCCTACCCGTTCCTTTCATGAACGTCCTGAACGGTGGTTCCCACGCCGGTGGCCGATTGGCCTTCCAGGAGTTCATGATCGTTCCTTCCGCAGCCCCGTCATTCTCCGAGGCTATGCGTCAAGGTTCCGAGGTCTACCAGACGCTCAAGTCTCTTGCCAAGAAGAAGTACGGCCAGTCTGCGGGCAATGTCGGCGACGAGGGTGGTGTTGCCCCGGATATCCAGACTGCTGCCGAGGCTCTTGACCTCATTACCGATGCCATCGAGCAGGCCGGTTACACTGGCAAGGTCAAGATTGCTATGGATGTCGCTTCCAGCGAGTTTTACAAGGAGGACGTTAAGAAGTACGACCTAGACTTCAAGAACCCCGATAGCGACCCCACCAAGTGGATCACCTACGAGGAGCTGGCTGCTCTGTACGGTGACCTCGCCAAGAAGTACCCCATCGTCAGCATTGAGGACCCCTTCGCCGAGGACGACTGGGAGGCCTGGAGCTACTTCTACAAGACCCAAGACATCCAAATCGTCGGTGATGATCTGACGGTCACCAACCCCATCCGCATCAAGAAGGCCATCGAGCTTAAGGCTGCCAACTCCCTGCTCCTAAAGGTCAACCAGATCGGAACTCTAACCGAGTCCATCCAGGCCGCCAAGGACTCCTACGCTGCCGGCTGGGGTGTCATGGTTTCTCACCGTTCCGGCGAGACCGAGGATGTTACCATTGCCGACATTGTCGTCGGTATCCGAGCAGGCCAGATCAAGACTGGTGCCCCGGCTCGTTCTGAGCGTCTCGCCAAGCTCAACCAGATCCTCCGTATCGAGGAAGAACTAGGAGACAACGCAATTTACGCCGGCGAGAACTTCCGCACGGCTGTCAACCTATAATCTAGCTGGGTACAACTTGGAAAAATTTCGGCGCGCTCTGATACACTCACGAATAAGGATGACTGGAATGACTGGGGGCGGTTTAGCTCGGGTAAAAACGGTCGCCTAGATTACTATTAGCTCGTACTCAATATCCAATTCAATGAAAACGTTTTGCACAAATCTTTGGGCGCTTGTCTTTGATTCCGCTGGCTTGTACTCTGTATCTACTATGTGACTGTAGCCGTACACCCGGACCCGAAGATTCGGCACTAGCACGCAAACAATCCGGATGTCTACGCTAATTCTCCGGCTACATCTTCCAACATGTAAACCAACAATGCCGAGGACCATAGAACGAATAATTTCATGTTATTAAGGTGGGATTTAAATCAAGTAGGATGCTTTGATGATTGGATAAACCGCGGTAAGGTGGCCTGTCGGCTAACTGGCATGTCGTATAGGGGAAGGAGGGAGGCCACCCATTATCAACTACCAGGGCCTTTTCATATCCTCAAAAGCGGCCTAGCAGGTTAGTACATGAGCGGCTCACACTCGGATGTATATAAAAAGCCCTCTGTATCAACTACCTATTAGACATCGTAGCATCAGACGGGAGTAAAAAGAGTCGCTGAGATGTGTGGAGTCGGAAAGGGTTTTGCAAAGGACATTTGCTAAGGTAAAGTGTCCAAACCTATGTAGAATGTTTGGATGATGAACATATATGAGTTACCTAACGACGCTATTCTAATAGAAGAAAATAGGGGGTAATAGGTAGGAGCGCTACAGGGAAGCAGGGGAAAGGGGTAGAATCTTCATACAAGCCGTAATCCTCATGTACGAGACTCTATGTTAGATAAATATGTGCTTTGAATAGGCAGATGTTTCTGCTTTCTAAAGCGAAGATGACTATATGTAGTAAACGTCGAAGTAAGTTCTCTGCCCTATAATATGTCTTTGAAGTATGACTCTAATCTGTATTGTACCTACGGAGATAGCATGAGTGTGGATGGCGGGTAGACACGTATGCCAGAAGATACTCGATCAATGATTATATCTATTAGGTAGGTACTGTCTCCGGGTTTGATTCATACAGTAGACAGAAACGAGTTTGGTCTCGGCGGATGCCCTAGCCCTCAGAGAGGCCCACCAAATCTATATCCGTGGAACGTGCTTAAAGACAAGCCAAAAATGTTGACCCTCCTCGGGCTCGAACCGAGAATCTCCTGATTACTTTTTAAGTATGTTTTTACTCATGCTCTATCGTAGTCAGACGCCTTACCATTGGGCCAAAGGGCCATCCGTCGGAGCGGCAAAGGGGTTGATAGAATCAACGTTGTTTATTCTGTTTTATCAACTTGGTAATGGATTCGCTTTTGACGGTTGGAGGGGGGAGAAAGGTAGTCAAAGGGGATCTACGAAGGTAGAATCGAGCATCTCTCTTGATTGCCTAGGTATATTTGGGGTCGTTGGGATAGTACTGATTGTATTAGCAGGCGAGCATCCACCAGCTTCCTCAGAGCCTAGAGGACCATGTAGTAGTAAATAATTAGGGCTCGATAGTCCTTGGATGTAGAGTATTAATTAGAGATGACGCATCGTTGCTTGAGGCTATAGGATTTGGCAAGAAGAGCATTGAGGTGCTACGAGCCGTCGTCGACTTGGGATAACGGAATAGACAAGTTAGTGCTCGCTACGGGCTTTTATTATGGTATCGTTGAGTTTTCACTGCCCAGATCGAGCCTAGAGACAAGAGGATAGAAAGCATGGCTGTAGTTGTATGTATGGAATATTAATATGAAACTATGAAACCTATGATAGTCGTCCATTCAAATAGCATGTTGGAAAACCATTGGAACTCGCCGTAAAATAAGAAGAGCAGACTCTAGAGACGGTATTGACTCTACGAGAAATAATAGAAAAATCCTTCACGCGGTTGACACCGCAAGTTCTCAAACTTATATTGAGTTGCCTACCCAAATGTTAGTTGAGCTTTGACTACTAAGAGGGTTGGGAATGATCGAAAAGGATAAGTTGGTCTCTGTCAGAAGTCCGTTTAATACATTTCAGGCCCGAAGGCCCGATGATATAAGAGGTACCAGAAAATAAAGTGAAGTTGGTTACGTATCATCATGAGAAAGGGAAGTGGAAAAATGAGGCTTGTAAAGACTTGGAGAGCTCACCTTATAGAATCAGTCACAAAACAGCCGAAAAAAACCAACTAGAATTTCGTTGACAGATGTATACAGACTGCGATGGACAAGAACTAATAAAAAAATACCTATGGAAGCGTGTTCCCTCAGGTGGGAAGAAGGTGAAAATTTTCGAGAAAAGCTTGTAGAAACAAGAGGACAAAGTTTAATGGAGCTCACGATCGAGGTTAGGTAATAGCACCCGGCAGATATTCGGAATTTGAAAATTTGGTGGGTCAGGTGCACAGGCCACCACGGAGCGAAATTGGCACACAATTCCAGGAGACATTCCAGTTTTCTCAAAAAATTAAACCCGCCAAAAATCTTCACACTTCACCTCCAACTTTCGACCATTGCAAACATCGCCAAAAGTCGACAACCAAATCCGTCACAATGGGTCGTCTTCACTCCAACGGAAAGGGAATATCCGCTTCGGCGCTCCCCTACTCGCGCACCGCTCCCGCATGGCTCAAGACCACTCCCGCCCAGGTCGAAGAGCAGATCTGCAGACTGGCCCGAAAGGGTGCTACTCCCTCTCAGATCGGTGTCATTCTCCGTGACTCCCAGGGTATCGCCCAGGTCCGCATCGTCACTGGTATGTAGCAATTGCTTCGTTCTGTTTGACGTCCTGCCCGAACCCAGAGCTAACTGCGAAATCTAGGTAACAAGATCCTACGAATCCTCAAGTCCAATGGTACGACATGAAAAGACCCCCTTCGAAACCCACGAAGACTTGAATACCTCTCCAAAGCCCATGGATTACTCTTAGGAGACCATGGCAACAATAATGCCACTGTTGGTCAAGGCTGACGGTGCGATCTTTATATAGGCCTCGCTCCCGAGCTTCCTGAGGATCTGTACATGTTGATCAAGAAGGTGAGTAAACAACTTTATGGGTGTATAAGAGCTGGTAGCAGACGCTAACTATGTCGCGAAGGCCGTCTCCGTCCGAAAGCACCTGGAGCGCAACCGCAAGGACAAGGACGCCAAGTTCCGCCTCATTCTGATCGAGTCGCGAATCCACCGTCTCGCTCGCTACTACAAGACCGTCGGTGTCCTCCCCCCGACCTGGAAGTACGAGAGCGCCACCGCCAGCACCATTGTCGCATAAGCATAAACCTACCTAGTTACGGATGGTGTTTTGCATGGTGGAATGATTGGTCTGGCCATGGAGTTCGTGGAAACGGAATTGCTTTGAGGGCAGCCCAAAAAGGGTACTGCTCGGTTCTAGTCACAAAAGATAGGCGAACTGCAATCACATGATTTGAGATCAATACGAATCTCATGAATAACCGTATTATTGCAATGACCCTAAAGCCTATCGTGATCCTGCAGGTATCCATGAATGTTCATGAATTACAACGTCCATAAAGCTCGTAGTTTGCCTAAGGCAATGGTATCATGGCTATGAAAAACGAAAAACCACCTATGGTTCATGCTTTGCAAAGCCAAAGCGCAGTTCTGTAAAACCATATTTATTTTCCCCTACCCGGAACTCCGTTGCCATGCTTTATGACCCTCATGCCGATGATGCCTCAAGCTCCTTGGAGCGTTGAATCAGGTACTCGCCGAGAACTCGAAGAGGGTCCTTGGGCCTGTGAGTGCGAGTGTGAGAAATTAGCCATTGCCCCAGCTAGACACGTAGACATGAAACGAAACGGATATATATAGGCGATAGACCTTACCTGTCCTTAGCGATCAGCTTCATGCCGTCCAGCAAGGGCACGGTGACGGTGGAGTTGAGGTACTGGCGGACGGGGGCGCCGTGGGGGGGCGCCTCGGCGGGCATGGTGAAGCCGGAGTCGGGGTGCTGCGAGGCAGCGCGGGACGAGTTGTTGTCCTGGCCGTTCATGTTGCGCAGGGGGGTACCGGTTCGTGCGGGAGCAGCAGCGGCGGCAGGGCTCGGCGCATTCGAGGTCGCGATCGCGTTGGTGGTGGTAGTGGTAGTAGTGGCGGGGGCTGGGCTCTGAGATTTTGGCAAAGAAGCTTGAGGTTAGCGGGCCTGTTTCTGTGTGTGTGCGCGTGAAGAATTGTATGCTAGGTAGATAGGTAGATTAGATCTGATAGGTATGGATATAACGTACAGGTGCTTGCTCGGTAGTGGGAGCTGGGGCGACGGCGACAGGAGTAGTGACAACAGAAGTAGCAGCAACAGAAGTTGCAGCAACGGGAGCGGTGGACATGGTAGTATCGGTCGCAGAGGGTTGCTCGACGGTGAGGGCTGGGGTTCCTGCGGTGGATGCTTCTCCACTAGCTGGCTGTCCGTAGGTCGGGAGTGGAACTGGAGTCTGGCGAATCTCCTCTGCCATTTTCTTGTCTTGCGCTTGCTGGCAGTTAGGCAAGTTTATGTTCGGCGTTGCAATTCGTGGGGGTTGGCGATGGCTGTCGGAGGTAGAATTTCAAAAGGTCAGGATTTTGTTCGTGTCGTATCTTTACATCTATATCAGGTACCTTGAAATTAGAGGTACCGTTTTATAGGTTGATGCCCCAGGCAATATGCTTGTATTTAAGCTTCAAGAGGTACTTTCTCTATACAACACCTTATCGCGTGACTGCGCGTTTCCACAGTTCCCGACTTCCTGGGAAGTTTCGCGTCCCCACTACGCGTTCATTGTATATATGAAGTCATTGTCTCATTCCATTGCATTTCTTTCTTTTTTCTTTTACGCAATATTAGCCACCATGGATCGACTTTGGGATACACGATGATGGATGCTTGGGTTAAGAAATTAAAAGCAGCCAATACTCAGCAGTTGCCTCAGTCTAATGAGAAGCGCATCCAGTCAACAGATGAGCCTCTCTCGAAAAGAGTCAAAAGGGACCAAGTCTCCGATAGCGACGAGGACTCAGATGAGAACCTTCCACTCGGCACCCCACCGCTCAAGCCATTACCAGGCTTGCGGAGGGTACATATAGCCCATTCTGAAGTCGGTGATGATGAAGCATCGCAACATTCAGGGGCAGAAGTCGATCCTCCTCGACGGACTGCCATTGAGAGCTCGCTACCCGAAGTCAAGTCCGAAAGAGAAGCCCTTGAGGAATATGAAAATTTTCGAGCATCTCAAGGCGACGGCGACGGCGACGGCGACAAGGATGCTGCAAGTGCCGCATCGAGACTTGATTCGAGGAAATGGATAAGGGGTAAAACCTCTCTTTACGTCGACGCCTTTAACCTTGCCCTCGATACGGTACTGGACGAAGAGTCTCATTTGTTTGATGAGAAGGAAATGCATATATTTGACCAGTGGAATAAATTAAGTTACGAAGCTCAGTTCTTGTATGAGATTGTTAAAAACGGAGCACTTCTCTATGTCCGATCTCGATTCTGACGCGCTTTGGTAGATATGTACGACTATTCCTTAGAAAGACGGCATCGTGGCACCGAATCGCTCGCCTGCGCTATCATGATGATATTCAAGATACTGAGGCAGCCGTTAATGAGCTCCAAAGAAGTCGGGATTTACCATCGGGTTCTTCCAGTCCACGGCCCGTCCCTGAACCTACAGAATCTACAGAATCTACAGAGTCGAAGTTCACTTCTATGGCTCAAGACAGCTGTGTATTCGATGACAAGTTCACATTTGCTGACATGTCAGAACACTATATAACCAGCGTAGAAGAGGCTACTACCCTTCTTAGTTTGGATGAAGTTAAGGCCTTAGCCAAGGAGGCTAAAGTCCAAGGTAAGAACAAGGCCGACCTTGCAAAATCTATTTGCAGAATGAGTAGCCAACAGGCCGGCCTTTTATCTATGGGCCTCCGGCGATCCAGTACCATCGATTCCGTGGATTCGTCCGGTAGAAATACCCCAGAGACGGGATCACCGGGGCCGGGTCTTGGTGAAGATTCGAACAGGAGAAAACATTTCCTCGAGAAGATACTTGCTATAACTGGGCCTTGCATCAGGCTTTCGTTGCCAGTTTTCAAGCTTTTCGAGAGAGTTCATCTAGTCTTCTATCGGTCGACTGAATGGACAGAGAAGTCTTTAACCACCATTATCCTTGCAAAGATCTCAAGACGCAATTTTCCAAAGTATATCGTTAGCAGATCATCCAATATCTTCTCCTCGAGAGATCAACTACTGGAATTCGAGACAGCCATGAGGACAGAGTACGCCGTCGATAATATTCTTGAGTTCAACGGGCCTGTCATGGAGGCGGACTTCCGCAGAGTCGTGGACATCTTCGAGGGGATCTACCCGAGATGGAAAACTTTACTACAGGAGGAGCAAGAGAAAGAAGAGAGAGTTTATGAATCCGGAGAGGGGGCTTACTTGAGACGCCTTAATCCTGCCCACTCGTACACTCGTATTGTCCATAAAGCTGCGTACGTGTTCGGACGACTAAAGGAGCACCAGCGAGAGCATGCATTGCTGACGGAGCTGCTTGACCAACACCTCTTTCATTTGGCTCGTCGAGGTTCCTGGTATCAACGGAAAGCTCTTTTGGAAGAACATTATATGCACGCTGTAGAACCTGATCCCGCTTACAAGGACGCAGAGATGCAAAAGAAACACTGGAAACGGATCGCCGCAATAACGTGCGAGGCCGCGTTAGAAGACCGAGATTGCCATCTGATTTATCACTATGATATACAGAAACGACTTGTCAAACTCGAGAAACAGCTTAAGATTCCAAAGCGTCTGCAGCATGATTTTGGCCATGTCCGACTGCAGAAGCCTGAGGAGCATTTTGCCGAAGGCATCCAGCTCAAGAAAGACGACATAGTAGGCAAGAAGGGAAGGGGACCGAGTACGAAGACCATATGGGTAGATGAGGCCGAGGGCGGAGGGGAGTGTAGTGTCGAAGCCATGTGCTTGAGCTGGTACCGAAGTCAGGGCTGGAAAGGCTATCATGCCGAAGGTGGTATCATACGGACCCTTTTCGCGTATCTTTTCTTCGACATCCTCTTTCTCTATATTCCCAACGTCTTCCAGACTGCGTATCAGACGTGCCCGCTAGATCTGCATACAGATGCCTTCTACCCTACCCGAGCATCGGAGATCAACCATCGTCTCGTCGAAATCGCAAACGGCGGGGCGGCCAAGCTGATCGAGGATATCGACGGGCGAGAGCGTGAGAATCGCACCTGCGTTGTCGGCCTGAACTGGGACTACGAGCGAGACGACCTTCTCGAGCTGGTCAAATGTTTCGACGGCGCGGCGCTAGCCGCCGTATGCAAGGTCATGGCACAGGAGTACGGCCAGCGTGGGGGAGGCATTCCCGACCTGATCCTCTGGAGGATGGAACCGAACAGGGAAGTGATGTTCGCCGAGGTCAAAAGCGCCAACGACCGCCTTAGCGACACGCAGAGGCTGTGGATTCACGTCCTCACCGGCGCGGGGGTAAAGGTAGCTCTATGCAACGCCGTCGCGAAGGAGGTTAGGGAGGTATGATAAAGATGACAGTAAAGCTGATAAAAAAGCAATTCATTCCCTCGCATAAGCAGCTCGATCTGTCGCTGTAAGGCTTATCCGTTTGAAAATGGCCTCTTCGGTGGCGCTTTCGGTGGCGTTCACGCATAGCATACCTAGGTAGGAATCAGGAGTACGTACGTAAGAAGGCGATTAGGGGGTACGTATCGCCAACCTTTGGTTTTGAGTACCTCCTACTTACTCCGTACATGTATCAGTTACCTACGAGATGCCTTCGCTACTATGCCGCGCAGGTTTCATAAACGAAAGGAAATGTTGAGGTCATGAGGCGCAAGCAAAGAAAGTGATATCCAATTATCTTTTGCCTGTGCCGACAGTGGCGTGTTGTACCGAGATCCATCACTCTGCAACTTCTCCATTTACAGCCTGGGTTACGGGCCAGTCTGCATATTCTCACTGTGATGCGTATTCCATAGCGAGAGAACTGAAGTGCCGAACAGAACAGCTTCACTTTTCATGGTATGACAAGTTGATTCGGAAGGGATGATAGGTTAAGCTACAGCCTTTCATAGTCACAATCATACGAACCCCTTTTCCTATTGCTCGAAACATGTCACTTGAGCAAAGAGCCAACATTTCAACTGAGTAGCGCAAGAGTTCCTACCAGTGATAGAATCTAGCTCACGTAAACATGGAACAGCGTGGTCAATATCCACTATCTTCTCCCGGGGACACGAACAGACATCGGAATCTTCCTATCCTTTGATTCGTAAAAAGCATAGTCTGCATCAATAACGCCTCGTTATGCTTCCCCGTAGGAGAAGATATCGAGCGAGATATACCTATCATAGCCCGTTCTCCCCCTCTCGATGCCGTGTCAGCGCCCCCGCGGATACCACTGGTCCTAAAGTCTCGCGTCGAGCGGTGAGAGAAGAAAAGTGCAGTTCTTGCTCCTAGTCAGGATAAGCGTATAACACACGTCCAATGGTTGCTATACACAACATACAAGATAATGCAATGATGTTCATCCGTACGTGCCAACATCTTAGCCAAGAAGATCCCACGAGAAGAAGGCGCGGGATGTGGAAACAGTTGCTGCAACGGCGATGACTTGTGTAGGACGCCACGCATCTAGTTCCAGTCACGGCTCCCCGCGCTTAAACAGGTAAACCATACGGGTGGCTCTAGAACAAGACATAGGCGATGTTCTATGGCTTCCTGATGCGATGGTGATCTCGAGCTACCTAGCGGGCGCATGTCTTCGCTGGTTCGAGCTAACGTGTTCAAGAGAAAGGAACCGTTCGTCCAAGGTTGAAACTTGGAAGGTTGCGGCGGAGACATAACCGCATCGAATAGCACTCAGTTGATCTCGATGAAGCAGAGACAATTATTTCTTCTTGATGTTGAGACTCTAGCCTATCGTATCCTTAGATGCGGTAGTGTGGTTCTCTTCTACTCAACTAAAGGAGCTAGCTATGTTAGCTCTCTAGCTTCGATACCATGCCGAAGGCATTTGCATTTCGCTCCTTGCCACTCGCTAGGTTTTGTTGACTATACTGGTTCCATATAGCTCGCTGTCTACGTGTCAGAAGCTAGAGCTCTGCCTGCCTATACTACTGCGGGAGCTTGAAGCTTCCTGCATGATGGAGACGGAGGCGGTACTGAAGCTTGAGTGCCTAAGTACCATGTCAAAATAATGCCAATTCTAAGCGCGCGAGGAGGACTAACAAGAAAACCTGGAGGAATAGCTGGCGTAGGCACGAGAGAGGTTGGGGCGGCGCTTAGATGAGCTAGGGCGCCTCCACAGCCATGGGTCAATGGCAAGATATGACTGGCATAGAAGTATTCTAGACGATGTTTATTATAAACTTAGAGTTATATTTTATTTTCGTCTTTTTATGAACCCATGGCCCGGCGCTTTTGCTGGGGGTCCCTCTTTCGGCCGGCGCTCACCAGCCTCGGGAAGCGCGCGGCGGAGGTGTCAACTATGAGAGTGAAGAGGAGCCGTGTGGTGAACTGAACACTCCAAGCACCAAGGCAGATTTCGTTTAAGACTCCTCGACCAACGACAGGCCTGAAATGTCTTCAGCCGATGTCGTGCATCATGTGGCGCGCGCTCTGCCTAAGCCTGTCTAAGACCCCAAGGCGCAAAAAGGAAACCGAGAATCGATCCACGGGGATTGGAAGAGAGCCTCTAATTGTGCAAAGGTAATGAAAAACGAAGCAGTTATGGCGAGCCGCGCGCTGAGTGAAGCAGCGGCATGGCATGGGATATTGAAAACAAAATCTAGAAACTGAAGAAGACTGAAAACAGTTCCAAACCTACATGCCTACCTATGCATAAAATGTCATCAATCCCCGGACTTTTCACGATGACCATTATGTGTATCTACCTGGTATATGCAATCATCTTTTAGTAAGACACAAGACATAGCGGAACAGACCTTTTGGTGTTAGGATCTGAACGTCTGAAACACCAAGCATTGAAACATCGACATCGAAACCAAAAAAAGAAACCGACATCTTGCCTCTCGGTGTTACAACATAAGCCACTACATTTCTCCCCCTATTGACGGCAATCCCGCGATCCACTCTTCAGCTGGTTCAGCTCACCGACGGTCAGATTCGAAAAATTCGAAAATCTGACAATCACAAAAAGCAAAAGCAATTGCACAGCTATCCAAGTGTCAGTGTCATTTTTGGCGCTCGAGCACAAGTCTCAAGGTGAGTCGTGAGTGGATGGTTTAAGGAGAGTAAGGAAGAAGAAGAGATGGGATAAGTGACCGGTTGCTTTCCGTGACGGGAAGGCAACGTGGGGACAAGGGGGCACGTCAAATCCGGTCAAATCAGGAGAGTGGGCAACGGAACGGCGCTAATCAGTGACCCAAATATAGCAAGATACCCAGTAGCGGCAGCGCTTAACACAAGTACCGAATACCTACCTTGGGCCAGTGGGCCTTGGAGCCAGTAGGCACCAGCACCATCCCGGTATATTGCGCCTGGCAAACCATACCAGTCAGGGGGGGTACTCGAGCCAATCACTTTTGGAGCTGGTCTAATAAGTTCGGACGGGGTATACCTTTACCTTTTCTTACATAGTAGAGAGGTCAAGAGGTTCATTGAACAGGGCCATTAAACAGGATGTAAGTTTTTTTTCTTCTCATTCCTCTAGACTTGTTCCTTTAGACGTATTCCTTATACCTATTCCTCATACCCTCACATGTACTCTTACATAGTTTCATACCCTAATGCAACGATATGATACAATAAGCAACCCTCGAGACTAATCAAGGAGGAGTCAGCAGAACAAAGACCATATACCGCATATACCACCAAGAAAAATACAATTGAGAGCTCTAACAGGTTGAATCTCTGGTTCTCAAGAGCCACCTGATCCCTGCCTCCCATTCCTAGCCAATCCCAAGACACCCTTCACTTCACACGCCCACTACTGGTCCACCACTGCCGCCGCCCTTGGACTTTGGACTGAGCTTTAACCTTTTCTCTTCGCGCCAACGCTTTTCTTCCTCTCCTCCACCGGCGAGGCCAAAACTTGAACCCCTTCCTTGTTTTCTTTTTTTATACTACTCGTATCCCCCTCTCGGATCCGGGGCTAGTAGCGCGTACGGGACGAGGAATAATAAACAGCATCCGTTCGTGGGTCTGGTTCGTCGGTTCGACGGTTCGTCGTCAAGGGTCGCCCTACTCGGTATAAGCCCACTAGTAACCCGTCTAAGCTCGACGTCTCACGAAACTTGGGACTCTATTCTGGGTCCACACCCCCTGCTCATTAGATCATTGGGCCATTGGATCTGTCACATCGACTCTAGTCTTCCTAGCCGGGGAATAGCTTAGTATCCCGTTTGGCGCCTTTTGTCGCAGCATCGACTAGGAGTTCTACGAGACCAGCCCAGGTAGCCAGCCAGCCAGCCACGGTTGCTTTACCAGATCCTTGTTCTCCACGCAGCAACCCCATATCCTTGACCTCCCAGACCTACATATTATAACTATCCGTCCCTCTCGCCCACCACCACACCTACTGCCGACCCTTTCCTCCACCACGGCAACTTCTCCGCGCAGCTTGTAGGCGTCCCGTCTTCCTACCCTTCCGAGTCATTCACTTGACTTGAGGCCAACTTCCAGCAGCACCAGCCTCTACTTGACCTCTCCCCTTAGGAACCCTCACCATGCCTGCAACCAAGCCAAAGCTCGCGCAGTTGACCACTCCAGTCACGGCCACCTTCCCCTCAGAGCTCTCTGCTCTGTCGGCTAAGACGCCTCTCTCCGCAGTTCCCGACTTCATCAAGGAGGAATTCCCCAGCAGCACCAAGACCCCTATCAGTCCACCTACGGCTTATATGGATTTCCTCAAGGCCATGTCGGTATCCTCGCCAGTTTTGCCGGGGAAGAGATCAGGATCGACCTCATCAGACGATGACTCGGCGCTATCAACACCAAGCAGCGAGCAGACGGACTGCTCGTGCAAATGTGGGAATCATAAGTCACCCAACGGTGTCCCGCCGAGCCCTTTCCCCAGTCATCCCATGTCCGCACCACCAACGGGAGCGACGTCATTCCCCAGCCTTCACATGCCTCCCTCCCCTGCCGTATCAACTCTGGACTCCCCGTTGAGCGCAACAGCGCGGTCACCATTTAGTGCGAGATCAGTACGGTCACCATTTGATTGGGAGGCAGCGTTAAAGTCCAGGTACGCGCAGGATTGCAGGGCGCAGAAATCGTCAGCGAAGAGCGTACGGCATATTCGGGAGGTTGTTACGAGGACTGTTACGTATACGCCGAGGATGGACCCGGCGCCGAAAGGCAAGAGGAGGAAAACGACGCATTTAGACTGCCCGAAGGCCCAAGCGGCGGCAGCGGCAGCGGCGACGGCAGCGGTAGCTCGAACCAACACGGTTTAAGCACTCCTCGAGATTAACCATTCCTCAACCACGTAACTCAACTCCGAACGAACCAAAGTCATATCACCATCCCCTGTCCTAATCTTACATCGGCTACTGCGTCAGCATGATCATCTACATTTCCATTTGTCTATATCTACTATACCCTCATTCTCACTCATTTACGCGCATAAACTCACACTCTCTCAACTTGTCTCCTTCTCCGATATATTTATCAACACCAAACCGAGAGAACTGCGCCTGGAATCGACGGCCAACGTGCCAACGTCCAGGCCTACGAGAGTGGTGAAGACGAATTTACGGCTTTTTCATTGTTTTACGACCTAGAATCATGGCGTATCTGGCATTTCAAAGAGGACGGATTTTGGGTGGGCGGAAATATTTCTTCTTTTCTCGTTAAGAAACTAAGCACGAAGGAGTTCATCGGCGTTTGCTGGCGGGCATCAGCAATCCTGGAAATCCGGTGCTTTGCGAAGCGATACCAAGGAGATATTTTTGGGAGGAGGGATACTATGGATGTTTGTTTTTTTCTCGAATTACCCTAGCGTACTCCCTTTGGAAAGGGGTCCAGCGGGAATTGCAAAGGGGAGCAGTAGAAGCCATCGGGGCGGGATAGGATAGGATGGGATCGAAAAATTCGTGTAGCCAGCATTCTCATCACACAATACACGGCATCCCTTCCACTTCCAAAAGCTGGGTGTTTACCTCTCTATTTTTATCTCGCGTCTGTGTGTCTGACTTACGCACGTAATGGACTATTCACGAAGACACGTCCAACCTAAATCTACCTCTTCTGCGGCTGTTTATTTATTTGTTTTGAAGCACAGACGGGAGCAGACGTTGAATCTTCTCCACTAACGCGACCTAGAATGCGGCCAGGAGGTTGGGCTCGTAAGTAGGTAGTCAATTAGGGGGCAGCTCTCTGTATGTTTTTTTCTTCTTCCTTGCTTGGATTGGACCGGCCGCCAATTTTCGGTCAAGAGCGCGGCCACCGTTGGGTGGCCTCTTACCCGCTACCTCCGCTGTCTTACAGATCTCTTGGGGTGTAAGTACTATGTATGTAGGTATGTAGGTACTATATCTTTTTAATGTTTTTGTTACCACGCGGACTGGCCGCGTTAGCAGCAACCAAGATCGAAAAAGAAAGATCCCCCATCCGAGATCGTCCACTCACTCTCTCTTCCCCCCTCCGAGCTATACAACTATCTTACGTATCTCCTAGCACCACGAAACGGAATCTTTGGCTTGGCTGCTCCCTCGTGACGAATACCGAGCGCGGATCACGACCTCCCCCTTTCGCGACTTCTGCTTGCTCTGGTCTGCTTATGCTATGTCATATAGGTAACCTCTACTTGTCCAGCTGGTCCTAGCTAGTGTAGTTTTCGGCACCTTCGTCCGGAAGTCTAGAAACTTAACCTTTTCTTGTTTTTCCTTTTCATCTGATCGATATATAATAGCAACATTATTATAAGCTCTTCGCTGTCCTGGTTTTGAAACTAGCCAGATGCTCCTACATAAGTCGAACGACGCCCGACTACGGTGTCTCGGTGCCGTGATTGGCCCAACTCGTGCGTCCCGACACCCTGGGACTTGCAGGGCCAGCGGGGGGTTTATAAGGAAACGCGCTAGTCCCGCTTTCGCACCAAGGAATGACCCCCCGGTCTTCTACCTAAACGGAACAGTTCTGCAGACGAGAGAGAGGGAGGCGGGAGGTGCCAGGCGCAATCTTCTTTTTAAGCGCTGGGCTTGCTGGGGCTTTTCGACCGAGTCACGATCCGCCATTGGCCCGTTTCTTAACGTTAGCAGCATAAGGGGGAGCGCATCGGGGGTGTGTCATGCAGCGGTTCCAACTCTGCTTTCGCTCGCTATTGGTCGCACAAGGGGCTTCGTTAAGCGCCCACCACCTTTGCACTCTCGACATGTTAAATTGCCTACGAGCCTGCGAACCTACATACAAGCCTACTGCTACACCTTTTCGTACCTGCCGATATCAAACCCTACCCAAAGTGTACAATAACCCTCAGGTTAGATACACTTCGTATGTTTTAATAAGTGCGTTTCTTTTTGGCTTTCCCTTTTTCCCCAGATCTACCCGTCTCCCCTCTCCGCAGCTCCCCCTCTCGCCGGTTCAAATCAAACGGGGGGATTCAGATCCTCCCTGCGCCAAAGTGACGAGGCAAGAGGAGGCACGTAACCTATTCCGTACGGGCTCTTGCTACTGTTTAGGGATGTGACGAAACCCCACGAACCGGGCGGTGAGAGAGGTACAACTCGGCAGAGGAAGGCGGATAGGTTACTTACCTATACCTATCCAGGTAGGCTACCTACCCTTCTTCTGTCTACGTTTTGCCTACAGAGCGGACGGCCGCTGCCGAGGTGGCCATCCACCGGAGGGCGGGGACTATTCATTGTTTTGCATCTCGCAAACGGAGCCAAAGCCAAGCAAAAGAACTGAAATTCTATATACGCGGAGGTAGGATGGCTGGCCATATTAGGCGTCACAAGCGGGTAAGACGTAGAGAGAGCTTTCGTTTGCCAAGGTCTGTAGATGCGAGATGGAGATTGGGCCTTCGGTTCTCTTTCCATTCTCTCACTTGATCATCACGACCTTCGCGCACATGATCCCGTCGAGAGACAAACAAGATACCCGTACCTTGCGCTGTCGATACTACCTATGTATACATACCTCTCGAACGGCACGACAAGGCAGAAATTGCACTCGGCCCAAAAGAATCCCTCGCAAACCTACCGTGGCAGTGCGCCCCCCGTTTTATCACGCATCGGGCGAGATGAGAGATGTGACGAGGGTCGCAGTAGTCTACCTGCCAGGCTTCACCTTGTCTATTTGCCGTCTCATAACCCTTTATCCCTACTATGTAAGTCATGTAGTCGGATTGGGCAGACCCACGCTGTGTATCCGTGTGTGAAGTCCCGTCGTTTTTTTCTTCTCTCTCGTCATCTATCTCGATTGTTTTTTCTTCTGGGTATGTAGGTATGTGAAATGTTGGACTGTGACATCCCGCACTTACATACATAGGTACCCTATGCTTTCCTGGAACCAACCACATATTTCCGTCACTTTTTTTTGTTTCTCTCGTCTATCATAAACCCGCCTAAGAGATCCCGGTCGGGTCCCAACCGACGGGTTGTTCTGGAAAAAAAGAGGAGCACAGTAGTGTGGTTATTCTCCGAAGCGAAAGGCAGAAGACAAAGTCCCCCGGCTGGGCACACCCTTGTCGCCAACGTGGATCGCGAGTTATAATATCCCTTGTTAAGTATATTCGATAAAAGCCTCAACGCGCCAACATCACGGCTTTCTCTTCTAAAAGGGATGCTAGTTCACAAACACTCGTTCTAGCCTTGTCTATACTTCGCAGGTGCTATCGCCCGCTATGTATGTACTCGTAGGTCTAGCGAAGGACGTTCTTCTGTTTCGGTATCTATCTCCTCTTGTACCTAATAAGGTATCCTAGGGTAATTTACCATAACCATAGAACGCGAAGTATAGATGTCCGTGAGATGAGGCCTTTTCGGATATTTTCCATCGTGGACGCCATTTCTGTGGCCCGTCTCCCACGTGGGAGACGTGAATAATCCGGGTTCCAACAGACGGCTTCCTCCCACACCAACGTGCGCAGGCGAGCCAACCGTATCTATGGAGAGAGCCAAATTATGCTGCTTATGTGTGTGATGGGATGCCATTGTTGGCGTCTAACCAGGTCTTCCTCCTACTAAGAACGTCCTCGCCGCAGCCTCGCATCCCCCGGGCGTCTCGTGCCTTGGGTCTGTTTTCCCAGAAGCCGCTTCCCCGGGTCCATACCCGCAGTGATGCGAACGTGGGCAAAGAAAATCGTCTGAAACAACCCTTCCCCAGTAGACAGAATCGTCTTCTTACATGGCCTTCCGGAGCGGCGCAGATTCTCCGGTCGAATGCTCACATCTATCTGTCTAGATGCCGCATCCACCTGAGTCGACGGTCCGGCTTTAGCTTCCGCCAACAAACAAGATAGCCCCGGACCAGCTGTATCAGTTTCATTGTACTGGGGGGGCTAGGCTAACTGATGTTCAAAGGAGACGGAATTCGCCCTTTACTCCTTTCGGTCGGCGCAGGTCTGTATTCCGTTATTGCCTCACGCCTGCATACGTTGTGCCGCTGCCGCTATTATCTGACGCACACTGATATCCTGGCACAGCTAGCACGAGCGCCGCCATCATTGATGCGTCCGATGGGTTGAGCTTCCGAACGTTGCCTGCCGTCAGGGGGTTTTTGAAATGTAGGTTGGTTGCTCTAAAGCGAGACGCTTTCCTGCGCAGCACGGCGTCACGTCTCATCTTGACTCCCGGGTGCGGTTGGACGAAGCAGTCGAGTTGACGCCGGCTCGCTGACTCACGCCTTGAGTTTCAAACATGGCTTGTGCATGGCCGGCTGAGGCGGCGTTCAACAACGCGCGGCTGCATGTCTCCTTGCACAGAATGTAGTCGATGAGAGACTGCTCCTGTTCGGAGTGCGGCACCTGGTGGCCTTTGATGACTCTGCGACGAGAATTGGTCTGCTGGAGCCGCCGAAGTAACGTCTGTGAGACTGGGTTGTGTCTCTTCGCGGCTCGGCGTATCGACATGTCCAAATGAGTCACTGGCACACTGCGTGGTACAGGGCCCTAAACTCCTTGGTATTTTACGCCTTGGCTTGGTATTGTGAAAGTAGGGAGAGAAAATGGACATAAGAACAAATGTCCTATCGTGGAGGTAGGTAAACGCGATACAGGAGGTGGCGAGCGCGACTCTGCCGCCGTGTGAGATAGTCTACTCTTCACGTATCGAAACGTAGGTCTGGTATCGTGGACCGGTATCGTAAGGGCCAAGCCATCCTGTTTGTCTGGCTGGCGATAGGTAGGTAGGTACATACATAGGTCTCCAGATAAACGTCCCAGTTGAACATATCATGGTTCTCGCGTAATAGCACCAGGACCTAATGTCCGGCTTTAGTTCCCACTGACAAGTCTAGCGATTCCATTCCGGACCGGTGTAGTCACCAGGAAGGCCCAGTAATTCGTTGTGACTGATGGGTAGATACAGATACTCTATATGAGTAAAGAGAAATCCATGGAAGGATGATGCCCAGAGCTCTTCGGACCTGTCATGAGCATTTAAGGGAGTAAAGAATCTCACTTGAGACGAACAGTAACTTAAGCTTGTTCTCGTCGTCATATTAACTGTGCTGCCCCTAATCTGATGATATACAGTCTGTAGCCGCCGTGCGCCCGCTGGTATGCATAGAGATACGTTTGGCTCATAAGCCGCTCCCAAGTCACCCTTGAGTTATCTCCCAGTCATGCTGATGTATCGATGTTCTGATTCCAAATATCGCAGTAAACCCGTGCCTTGGTGAGACCGTACTATAGATGTCTCCTGTCTTACTACCACTTACTGAATATAGATAGCATATAGCATATGAGCATCCCAGGATTACATGAGCCCATAGCCCCTTTATCGATTCAGATATTTTATCTCACCCAACGCTAACCCCGGCCCCTACGAGGACGTATTGAGTCCAATTCTCATATTCTGCCTTAAAGCTAGCTTGTAGGCATGTAATCATACAGGAGAATAGTGGAGTGTATGTGTGGATAGGAAATACAGGAGAATAACCTTGGGCGTCAACGGGGCATAGAAGTGGAGAGGAAACCATCAAGCAGGACACTGTTCGATGGCCTGTAAAGGCTTCTAGCAAGTACGTGTAGTCTTGCAACTAAGTTTTAGGCCATCAAAGTCCCTCCCTGAGTCGTTGTTGTAACAACCGTGGGCCCATCTGCACGCCGCTTTCGTAGTATGCAAGACGCGAAGCTCAAATAGCATAGACATGCATTTCCATTTAGCCTGTGCCTCGCCCATTCTGCGTATGTATCGACCATGAGGGACGCAAAGTTTCCCTAGTCAGTTGTGAATAGTAGCGGTATTACTAGTATATAGAGAGAGCATCGTGAATTCATCGGGACACATGTCCCTTTTCCCAGCTCCCCCTTTTCTCTCTCTTCAAGTAATGCGCGAGACCGTGCGGTATTGCCGGGAATAGTTGGCCTAGGCCGATCCTAAATCTATGATCAATGTGGAAGACCTAGCAAAGAGTTCATGTCGACTTATAAATTACCGATATGTTAAGACTTAACAGTAGTCACATGAGATACTACCCTTCTTTCAGATAAATGCGATGTTCTTATTATAACGGAAACCACCTTGAGATCTTAGCTACATGTATGGTCTTCCTGTCCAGCTACTTACAAGCGCCTTCGTATGATACGATCATGTTTAGGTAGTAATGTACCGGCCGATAAGAGCATCTATCAAGTTCAGAATGGACAATCATTCTCGGGTAAGCGCAAGGAATATTCGGATGGGGATGTTTTGAATAAGCATAGAAAGGGTAGCTTTGTCAGGATTGCAGGCGATGCTGCCCCTGATGGTCAATTCAGGGGCACTAAGGCGGGTGTTTGAGATATGGGCACTTACCCTGATAGCTGGTACCCTGATAGCTGGTACCCTGATAGCTGGCTCTAAAAGGATATGCGATTCAACTGTAAAATAGCCAGGACAGTATTACACCATCAAGAAGCAAAAGTTTTGATGCTGCTGTCGCTGGGCACTTCGCATTATACCCTTATTTGATCAGAACTCTGTGGAGGCATACTCGAGACTGGCGAGAAGCCGTCTTGTCTGTGAGGCCCATGGAAAACTATAAAACATGAAATCCACCTTAGAACATTGATGATATTATGAAGGAGCGAAAGAGATTTGTGCTGCCTATCCCCTCCTCCGCGATGCTGTCAGGGGGGCTCAAAGAGACAAAGGAGGAATGCCTTTCCGAACGGCTTCAATATTCATCAACTGAGACTTAATGCCAAACATAAATTCCTATTACATTATTTTCATGCATTCTTACAGTTACATGCAAATACTCGCTTCGTATAAGGGAGTAGTTCTATTGTAAAACACACGAATGACATGATTCGCCCGAGTCGTCAGGCACGACTTGCAGTTGGGCTTTTCTCCAAAAATCGCGGCCCAGTCAGGTCTACCCAGGTGGCTCTTTGCTGGTATATGAATGGCCATTGGAGGTACCATTGCTGTTTCCACCATATAATAGACTGTGGGATTATATTGGAGAGAGACGTGTTCGGCGATCGGCCTGGTGGCCGGAAAAGGGGCCTCCTTGCCCAACTCGATGATCACCACAAGACTTTACTATGAACTAATGCGTCGTCACTAGCTATTGCGTTCTAGATGAAAGAATGAAGTCTAAGATGCTGTGGATGATAACGATGACTTGGATTATGGGCCTGAAGATCTCGTATCACCAAGGCCGCTGGTACTCGCCACTATTGTGCTCCGTATCGATATGTATTTCCGTGTGTCATATGATGCCTCTATCTTGGGCCACGACCTGTTACTCTGTTCAGTGCTTAGGTCAGAAATGGATCTGAATAACGGTATATGCTTCATTATGAGACAGACCTATTGGCAGCATGCGCGTTGGATGAGTAATGCAAAGCAACGTGATGGTTCGGCTACGACTCTTCAACATGAGGTGTTTATCTGATATGACCATTAGGGAGTTTAGGGAAACGGCAGAGTGAAAGGTACGAATGACTAACCTCTCGATGCGCAGATTGACATTGGGGTGCAGCTGGCATCCTATATCTGATACAGCTTAAACACATATTAACAACGGCCTCCCATCGTGGTGCCCAACTCAGCTCAACATCTCAGATGCCTCATTTCCGGGGAATCAAGGTAGCTTTCCGTTGGGAAGCCGGAGAGGGAAATATGTCTATGGTGCCCAAGTTTACCTAGAGCCATTTTTCATCGAAACCAAGACAAGTACCTACCAGGTAAGTAGGTAGGTTGGACTAACGCCTCACTTTCCCCCAGGATGCAGACAGCATGGTGTTGGTTCTGATAACTGACTACCATGTTGCACTCAACTTGGGGATACAGCCACGATGGTCCCCTTTATATTACCTTCCCGTATCGGATACCTAGGTGTACAAACCATATGTCGGCTTCATCTCGAGCCTGGCAGTGATATGCGAGTGAACTCGTTCGAAGATCACCGAGGGTATATCGAGATAAATCACTGCTGCATGACTGCTCGGCCTGAGATCGCTATGGTGGAAATTAATTCGTAAACATGAGTACTGGAAGTAACGCATCGAGATTCTTAAGAGGGAGGCGATATAGCTAGACTCGATGATTCCATCCTTGGCAGTCTTGAAATCTCGCATCTCGGAGCGTACAATAGTGACATGATTCGTTCTCATGGCTCGAAAATTATCTCCCCGAGATATAGTTCTTCGTTGATAAGCTTGGAAGCTCACAAGTAGATATATACAAGAGATAATGCTGATGTTCCCGATTCGTCGCTTTAATAAGATGGCGTTCAATTTACGTTGACTATCTCCCCGGTCTCTTAAACTCCGATAATTTTTCAATAGTCTAGGTCGTATTGATAGATATGTCATCGTATTATAGCTTTATTATCGGAGTTGTGTAGGTAGAATTCAGGTTTCTGGTTGGCCCCCAGAGTAACAACTGAGAAGCTTCATTGTAGGCGTCGAAGGATCCATCCATACACTCACTCCATGTCCGCAATGATATCTAGTCATTCACCATGACCTACGTCCAGATATTAATCGACGAGCTCCGGTCCTAATCACGACGCCATAGGGACAAAAATCGGCTCGGCTCCGGGCGGACTGCCGTTTCGGTGAAGGAGACCCCTGGGGAGAGGAGTGTCATCTCCGCAATAGGCCGAGCTGGTCCGTTGGCATGCGGAATAAACGTAGTGTAGTATTGGTGACACAAGCCTCTCGAGAATGTCGATCTAGAACGCCCCTAAATAATGGCACTGGTGGCTGTTGTAAATCATGCTGAATGCGATCGCTATTTGTATGTCTTGTATATTCTCCTGGCTTGCTGTCATGACTGCGAATCCAATAGCAGCGCTCTAATTCATGCCATTTAGGGTATACGTAACTAGAGCCCCCCTGTTTGGATACAGGTTGAACTGGTGAAAGATGCTTTAGGTAGTAGTAATTTAATTAGGGCAAATTTCTATATCAAGCCAAGGTAAGTTTGGGGGCGAAATCCACCCGATATCTACGAGCGAAACTATGAAGTGATGTTAACGTCCCCTAAATGGATGATGTCAACCTCGGAAAGGACCATGTGACGAGACTGGTGGAAGATTGAATGTGTCCTGGCCCCTTATGCGACCTAAACTTCTAGGCGCCAGGTACGCGAGACATGCGTAAGCACGAGCGTGGAGATGGTGTGGAAGAGTGGAAGCCGGTTTGGGGTGCAAAAGGTCAATCCTGATTCCTCATTCGTTGGCCGACCCCAGACTTCGCTCGCAAGCTAATAGTAGGTTTAGGAAATTGGCGGAGCTTCTTCATTGTGCCTGTCTGAATAGCTCCTGATCTCGTTACTGGTTGGATGTTTTAACTGTGGCGGTCACGGCAACCGGGTACATCAAGGCATGGGCAGTGAGGCTGAAAATAGCTAAACTACCTCTGCTACCGAATCTTTGAGAAGTAGGAGCAAAACCTGCTTGGGGATTCTGGGCCCTGGCAATGTTTCGAAAGCTGGGGCCGCCTACTGAGCCGTAAAGGGTAGTCGATAACGCGGCCCCGTACATTCGAGTAAATTAATTGCCTCCGAAAAAGGCGTTATAGCCCCTTCGAGGTGACGAGGCAACTGGTACCGGTTGGCGATACTTGCAGAATGAGAGATGATCTAACACTGCCTCTCTAAATAGTTGCTTAACGGACCCCAAATATTGGCTACTTGTGGGGTTTATTCGGCGAGAAAGGTAGTGTGCATAGGTTGGAGCCTCGTGCTAACGCAATTTGCGACTTGAGTTCGAGTCTCCTTTGTCGTCTGGACCCAAACACTATAGACACGCGAGACGCGGATCCGTGGGGTTACGTTGAGCGTGCTTATTGACAACATCCGACTTCGCATGTGACCATGTCTATTCGTCCGATGCCCAATGCCCAATGGACGAGTGTAGCAGCCCCAGGCGAACCACTACAGACCGTATCTAGGTTCGCACAGAACCCGTAACGGGACTTAATAGCTGATGTGTGATGCTTCATTCTTTAAACCTATCCGCCATCCTTTCTGCCTCTCCACCTCGAGACCCTGGCCGTCGGCCGCCTTAGCATAGCCTAGTGGCGGCGTAAAATGGACCACTGAGCTGCTTCGAAAGGGGAAATTCCAAGACAGCTCTGGACCAGTCACAAAATTCATACCGCTTTGAATTTCTAACCACTCACGACGAGATTCTCGTCACCTGTTCTATAGGATCCTTGTCAGGATTTACAATTTACCGCCTTGTTTCTTCGTCGAACCCTTATCGCCTATTTTATACCCGGTGACGACGGCACCATTCTCTCAACGCATAAACATCTTTTCTTGGTATCTCGGTCTGAAGTAAGCTTGCCGCAAGATCTGGTTACATACACCGACTTTTCGATACTTAAAGCGCTTCGGATGTCGAAAGACTCAAAAGGCCGAAACGGACGTGATGCCTGCGAAGAGAGAGGGCATGGGCCCCGCCGCGCGCTCACCGTCAGAATGATGCGTGTACCTACATAGTACAGGTAGCGGGCGGAGGATAGCGTCGGTTTCATACAGTGTCTGTGTTTGCGTGGCTGGATTCATACTGTGATTGCTGACATGCAGATTTGGAGCCGCCTGGAGGAAGATCCCTTGCACAGTTTCTTCGCACTATTTGGACTTGGCGTCCAGCCTCTCCGTGACGTGTAAACCGGGTACTTGAACTTGAAATGGGTAAAACAAAACATCTGTCTGCCTGTCTGCCTGTCTGCCTCTACCGAACGATTCAAGTAAGGACGGACATGGTGAACACGCGTTACGTAGTCTGCGTAGTGTAGGTGCTAGACGGTTGCTAAACGAGGGAGCAACCTAAAATTAGAAGGAATGTCCGGGAGCTCACTGCTTGCGAGTTCGCGAGCACGGTGTTGTCAGCCGATATCTTTCGTCTTACGAGATGCATTTATTAGTACTGCAGGCCGAGTCTTGGAAGTTCAGCAGGAATTACAACGGGATCTCGCCACACGCCACAACGATCATCCGCCAATGCTGGTGCCGATCTGGGGATTGATCCTCGAAGTTAAGGGCCGTCACCTTTCGCTATCACCCTCTGCGCCGAATTCGACTCGAATGTAGTACGGGTAGCTGGGTAGCTGAGTAGCTAGCCGCTGATGAAGTTCTTACTAAAATTTGTATAATAATATAATAATAAAAGAGAGATTGCACACTTCGCAACGGACCTGGGTAAGTTTGGTCTGCCGCCCGAGTGTCCACTGGCCGGCATTGTATCCTTGATTCTTGGTAAAGCCGAAAGTAACACGATTTGCCAACCCCGCTGAGTCTCACCACCTACAGCCTACAGTAGTAGGATAGAGTGGTAGAGCAGTAGGTACTTTTGTAAAGCATTTGGCGTTGTGCTACACATAGCACATAGCACATAGCACATACCTAGCACATACCTAGCACATACCTAGCACCTAGGTGGTAGGAAATGCAATGCGAAGTTCTGCGCGGAGACTTGGGGGGTGATAACCCCTGTCAGACATGATTCTCCGTCACTCGTCACTCGAGGATGCTGACACGTCAAGCCGAGCTACGTAACGATAAGATCTCGGATGGAGGGGGGCTGGAGACAGAAGAGAGGGCCCAGCCACCGGTTCGAGCTGTCGTAAGAAAAGAAAAGAAAAGAAAACATTTGTCAATTCAATTGTCTTATGTAGGCTAAGCACGCATAAAGACGGTCTGATTGTGGTGTATCATGTTGAGGGTCGAGATTAAAAGGAAAGACGAGACGGGCAAGGCGTTGCGTCGAGTTCATGGCGGGATAGGTATTTCTTGTATTTTGTAGCGTAATAAAAGTTCCAAAGCCGTGTTTGACCCCAGGCCCGAGGTATGCTACAAAAGCAGCGAGAGAAGGGAAATGAAGAAATAAAGGAAGGGAAAACGGAATCGAAGAATCACAAAATCACCACCAGCCCCAGCCGCCACAGAAACTTTTAGCGGGGGAAGAACAGGGCTGCAATACAAGTCATAGTGTGTTCCAAGTGCTAAAGTTCCGTCTAGTCTAGGTAATTGTACTCAAGTATTCTTTTTTTTTTTTGTCTATCCCTACACTGAAGCTACGCTGGTAATAGATAGCGGGTCCGTCGGCTGCCCCACATGATACCCACCCCGAAGATTTCAACATGGCAGCTGATTAGTCACAAATATAGCCCCATTAAAACGTTGTAGCCCCTCCGGCCCCCCCTCTCATGGCTCGCCTTCCTCAATTTTTACTCGCTTCTGCCCATTTCTCACCAATCAATCCCCTCTCGGTCCACCACTTGGGAAAAAATCCATCGAATCAATTGCCATTGCTTCCCACGCTCTGTCTTTTTTTCATCCAAACAGCTCTCAGAAAGTATCTTGCAAATAACACCGAATCAGATCGTGTCTTTTCTGCAGCCCTTG
Source organism: Hypoxylon rubiginosum (assembly GCA_902806565.1). NCBI lineage: Eukaryota > Fungi > Ascomycota > Sordariomycetes > Xylariales > Hypoxylaceae > Hypoxylon > Hypoxylon rubiginosum. The sequence goes on along the minus strand of CADCXA010000016.1, from coordinate 829,391 downwards.
TTAATAACTTTATACTCAATCTTTGTCCAACGTTTATCCGCTCCGCATTTTCTGGGCTGACCGACCACCCGTTGCCCATTGCCTAGGCATTGCCCACTGGAACCGTCGAATTCCTCAGGAGCCTCTGCACCCAGTAGCAAGCAGCAGGTAACAATCTTCGGGTCACCTGAAGATCCAGCATCAGGTACCAAACAAAAGGACAAGGCACTACCGGCGCACCACCAAAATAACACAAGACGCAGCCAGCCAGCGACGAAACGCGCTATCATACATACAGCTTACCTAGGTAGTTTACCGCATAGGCGCCTCTCGCTTCTGGTATTCGCATCGTCGGCGCTGCTGTCGAGTTACGCGTCCGGAGGCTTGTCATGTGTGCGACTGCGACTGCGACTGCGACTGCTTGAATAGTTTGCTACCGTAGTCGGCCCCTCGGAAGGCCTTGGTGTGTGCACAAAGCCGTCCAGTATAGGACTTATCGCTGCCGGAGAAAGCGTCGCAAGACTTTTCACAAGTATGTCGCGTACTGTCCTCTTTTGTTACCCTTCCCTTTGTCCATCTTATAAACAGAACACGGATTCCGAATCCCCAATTCGGTCTCCTGTGTCAAGTCTTATAAGTTGTATCGATATGGGGAATGCCTGGGAGATGAATCCAGCCAGTCAGCGCTTCAGCGCATAGATGCGACAAGCAATCCACCCGAATCCAGCAAATCATCGCGCTCTCTGGTGCCTGGTATATAACTAACATCTTCGCGAATAGTCCCAAAGGCCTATCATCGTCGTGAAAACCAACTTCATTACCGTCATTGGTTCTACTAGTTTATCAGGTGATTGAGACCTTCTGCGGACAGACAATTGCTGGAGATTTCCTCTGCTCAATCAGAGTGCAATTATCCTTCTTGTCGAACTCGCTTCCGAAGCCTCTTTGAACTAGGAGAGCTTTGGACGCGCGACATTGGTCTCCTTCTGTTCCCTGAGTGAGTTACCTACTACTATACATCATGCACCCCGTCTTTTCTACACGGGCCTAAGTTGGCCCAGCTCCCTATTACAAACAACCCCGAAAGCCACCACAATCCCGGCATATAGGTACACCCAACTATTTCCATCATATATTACGTTGTCGCAAGCTTTCCCCGGAATGGTACATGGCTCTCTCCCAGATGCGCCTCTTAGACAATACCCCATCTCCTTCTCCCGCTTTTGTCGTATAGCGATTATCGACTTTTGTTTTTATTATCGTTTTATGTTTTTATTTTATACTTCTTCTGCTCTATCTAGATCTATCTTGCTGATATCTTCATCATAAAAAGACCGGACCGGTCCCATCAGTCCGGCAAACCCTGCGCGCAGGTAAACCCAAGTACTCGGGATCTTGCCAAAAAGAGGTATGTATTTCTTCCGTGCGCTCACGCTTCTGTTCCTTTATCCCCATCTGTCCGTCTGCAACGATACATCCGCACACCACCCACACCGCACCACACCATCTCTACTCTTTCCCACTAGGGCAAAGCCTGACGATCGGGTATACCCTCTTCAAGTCGCAAACTCCTCCACTCAAGGCACCAACCATCCATTCTTTGCGTAACTCGTCTCGGCCCTTTCCTTTTCCTTCCTTGTCCCTTTTCTCCCGCACACCTCCTTGGTACCCTTGGTGTGGCTTGTAGTCCATTGCCTCTTCCCAAATGAGCTGCGCATATGTACGTCGCATGTGTCCGACAAATGCATATGCTTCTTGGCCAATCGCCCACGATGCAGCCTTGAGGTTTTAACCTCGCATGGGAGCTTCGACAACCTAGCTTTCTTCCATGGCGTCAGACGGGTTTCTGGCAAGGTCCAGCATCGGGCAGCTCTCGCCTTGCGCCACCGCTGGGCAATGGAGTTGGATCTGTCGCTGAGCTGGTCGACAGGGTGGGTCCCTAGCTTGTGCATATTCCGTCATGCATGCCAGCGCATCAAGTGGTGGTCCAGCGCGAAAAAAAAGAGGACGATTTCTCACCCCCTCCACCCCCCTCCCGTCATCCGAGCTTCCCTAATACTTAACATGGCGACTCTAATATCTTTGGTTGGATAGATCTCCACAGTCTAACAGCTCTTTGCGAATAGGCCTTGAGAACAACCTCGAGCTGTTTCGCTAGGCTACCCGCTCCCACAGAACTGTTGCTATAGGCCCGTCATTGAATTGGATAGCCTCACAGCAGCTCACGTATCCCCAGATCTCACGTGGTTGTCAAGTTGCGCTTTTGCTTAGCGGATCTGAACCACACTGATCCCACCCCGCGAGATACATTCGGTTTTGCATATGCCCTGGTGCGACCCTCTGCGTGCACCTACCACATCACTCAGTGCCAGCTCATCCGCGCATATCCAATAGATTGGATGCACATCCAGCCTACATCGCGGCTACCTAAGTGATCAAGGGCCATCCCAACGCGTATGCCCAACTGCAGCCAACCCTACAGCCTTTTATCTCCAGGCCATCAAGCAACCCGAGACCAAGCTTTGCCCGGTCTTAATTCATCACCTCAGCAATAACCTGTACCACTAGCAATTCCTAAGTGGCCAAACAGATTTTATTATTAGACCTACCCGCTTGTCTCTGATTTGCATCGCAACGAGAGACATCGACGCTTGGGTATCGCAAAATCCCCGCCGCCCCGCGCGCTGCCTGTCCCCGATAATGATGGACTACGCGCAATATCAACAACCACCACAGTCGGCACACTCTGGTTACACGAATTCAGGCGCTGGAAACAACATCACATCCCCAACGAGTCACAACATACATCAACAGGGCGTTCAGACCTCGCCAGTCCTTCCATCGCAACACCAAAATTCGACGCCGGGACAAGGACACAACATGTATCAGACTCAGTACGGCGTTCCCCAGCAGGGGATGCACTACGTCCCCCATATTCAGGCGGCTGCTATGGCCGCGACCGCAGCGGCGGCCGGTGGGACCGGCTACTCAGGATACATGCCTTCAGATCCCGGTCTCCCCCAAAGCTCACCTAGGATGGCGCCTGGGGGGAAGAAGGACTCGCGCGACCCCCGATCACCTCAGCAGATGAACAATGTTAATCAATTACCGGGGCGGCGCCTGAGCCAAGTCACAAGCCCCGGAGTCCCGAGTGCGCCTATGATGAACCATGCTGGCGCCCGCTCCGCCGTTGCACCTCCCCCGATGCCGCCGACCCAATCCATGCCACCACCCCAATCGCCTGAGATGACGGCAGGTGCCGAAGAATCACCGTTGTACGTAAACGCGAAACAGTTCCACCGCATTCTCAAGAGGAGAGTAGCCCGGCAGCGTTTAGAAGAGGCTCTTCGGTTAACGAGCAAGGGGAGGAAGCCGTACCTCCACGAATCTCGGCATAATCATGCGATGCGAAGACCTCGGGGTCCCGGTGGGCGATTCTTAACTGCAGAAGAGGTGGCCGAGATTGAGAGGACTAAAGGCTCAGGGGAGGATAAAGATGGCGGTGCCGGTGACGTACCGGTTGCCAAGACTGGCTCTAAAAGGAAATCCGAGTCAAACTCGAGTGCGCCAAACAAAAAGGCGAAAACAGAACCCCAGACACCTGATGATGACGATGACGACGATGCCGAGGAAGACAGCTGAGACAGGCCACAAGCCACAGCATACTACTTTACTTTGTAAGCCCGTTACGATGTTACGACAAACTTAAATTCTTACTGCCTATACCTTTCCGTGTTCGGTTTCAGGCGATGAGAGCATAGTAGGGAGTCATGTTGGGAGGGAGGGAGGGATAGTGCGTTGCCTTGTACTGCTTTTTCTAGTGGCCGGCTGATACGAGTCACTTTTAATGTACTCGCAGGTCCCGGAGGTTTACCAGCGGAATATCGATGGGGGCGCCAGGACACTCACTCTCGATTTTCTTAAACCGTTTCCCCATCGCTCACGCGATACTTTCTCGTTCTTTTTATTTATTTTAAAAACCCCCCTTAATCGCGTTTGCATAACTTGGCACATTCGGTCGGAAAGGACAGGCCCAGGGAAGTCTGACGGGAAGAAGATTGCATGGAAATGAAATGAGATGAACGGAAGGATACCCCCTATTCGCCGGATTTTATTCTTCGGATTTCCCCTTGCCTTTTTTCCCTTTTTTTTAACTTCGTGTTCACACTTTGCAGGGGGGGATGTGTCTTTGATTTTTCTTGTTGTTGAGGAGGGGCACACATGTGGTCAGGCTACCAAATACGTGTCAGGCGAAGGCGAGGCGTTGATTTTTCAAGAAGCACTGCAGAGAGGAAAACAAAACAGACAGCAAGTCGTGATGAACAAGCCTTGCTTAAGATTGGAAAAAAAAGATCTCGCAGGAAACCGGACCCCCCGCACTGGGATATCGGGATGGACATAGATTTCCAATAGTAATCCGTCGCCGGATGAAGGGATCAGAGACAAGAAATATGAAGTGCAAGAATCTGCAGACACTTCTATGTGTCTTGGTGTATTACGTATCGTGTGAAAGTCTCTGCAGAAGTGATGTAGAATTAGGTCCGACCTCAATTGAAGTTCAAGTTCGCAGTTCTAGTTGATTTACGTAGACAAACGTGTTATGAAAAAAGATAGAAAAATATATGTAAAAATGATACAGTCACGTGACTACAGCTAAGGGAGGCGTCCCACTTTATTCGTATGCTTTGAAGTTAAAGATTGTAGCGAGCGAATGGGGCATCACATTTACGACCTTCAACTACATCCAAGATATTGGAGAACACCCATGCAAGGTCTCTATTCAACCCTAGTTACCTAATCGTCTCCGCGATGCTTTTTTTCAGGTACGTTTTTCAAGCTACGTGATATCCATTTTCGTTTCTCCCCTACTGCTCTAAGCCAGCTTGCTTTGATGGATATGTCTTGTCTTGCATAGGTCCGCTTGTGGCATCGGGATTTGCTATGCAATGCTGTGGTTATATGACGAGGTCGCAGCTATGTCAATTGCGTCGAGGGGTAGAAAGCAGTCGGGCTGCGCTTCTTTGTGAAAATGCGAGCCGGTCTCCAATGCATATCGTCACGTGCGCTCTTCATGGGAATCGGCCCATCTACCAGCGCTCACCTTCTTTCGCGGCCGTATTCATGCTTGAGCATTACGAGCCTCGATATATGGGGAGTGCTAGGAGGGCAAAAGGCGTAGAGGAAGCAGGGGGGAATATAGAACCAGGAGAGAGAGAGAAAGAGGGAGGGAGAAAGAGAACTTGGCGAGGAGGGGAACCAACAAGACGTGACTCTTTTATACTGACGTGTGTGGGAAATTTCTTAGTTTCTTCAAGACGCTCATCGACCATGAGGTCACCGTCGAGCTCAAGAACGACATCCAGATCCGTGGCACGCTCAAGAGCGTCGACCAGTACCTCAACATCAAGCTCCACGACATCCAGGTCGTCGAGGAGATCAAGTACCCCCATCTGGTGAGTTTCTGCGAAGCCGAGAAGACCGGCTTCTGTCCAAGATGTTGTCTTGCTTGCCTGATCCTTTACCGCACAGCTTTATAGCTTTTGGGGTCCTATCCATCTACTTTACTCTATCTTGCCTACTTCTGTCGCTTGCTAGCTAGGAGATGGGAGGCTTGGGGCGGAGGTGCTCCTTGTCACATGCTCTCTCGTCTCCCCTTCCGAGCTCACAACTGTTGATTTTTTTTTCTTTTCTCTTGCCATTCAACGAATATCACTAACAAACCATCCAGAGCTCCGTCAAAAATGTCTTTATCCGAGGCTCGGTCGTAAGATACGTCCACCTGCCCGCCAATGCCGTGGACGTGCCGCTGCTAGAGGATGCGACAAGAAGAGGTACGCTTTCTTTCCTACTTTACTCCTAGTAGAGTTCCCATCCTTTCGCACATAGTCAGGCGGCGAGACTGGGAGAGCATGAGATATGGTACTAACAGTCCGACAGAAGCCGCGCAGCAGGCAGGAAAGGCGAAGTGAAGTGACGGCACTTAGGGGCATAAAATGCAAGAAATGATACACTAGGAAGTAGTTGATAATCCGGCACGGTGGCTACCTCCTATACGCCACTAAGACCGGGGAAGAAAAGGACACCTGGAAACTGCTTTACATGGAAATGGGAGACATGGAGCTTGCGCTATTGCTATTTCAGGCGCAAGAACCAACAAGACAAAGAAAGCAAGCAGACCTTGAGCGAAATCTGGGAAGCAGCATGCATCGTTATGATATCCTGAATATCAGTTTAGATAGTTGACGAATATGCCACACATGGTTCTCGTAACCAAGCTGGGATCATATTAAGCATCTATGGCTTATTCTCCGAATGTAGTGTGTGCCTAACTAGGTGGGTTATGTGATATATGCTACGCTACCACCAGACACCACCACCCTTCCCATCCTTGCCCTCCCAAAGCACGGCTGCATCCTCCTTCCTATTCTTCTTCATCTCCTCCTCTTCGTCGCCTTCCAGCACCCTCACGATCCCGCCCTTCCTCCTCTCCGCGAGCCAGCGGTCGATCCACCCCTTCATGCGCCTGCGGCCCGGCTCGCTGCCCACGTTGACCGTCGGCACCACCTTCTCGATCCGCAGCGCCATCAGGAACAGCGCCAACTCGCGGAAGCTGCTGTGCTCCGAGTACGGGACGCCGAAGCACATGGCCTCGCGCGTGCTGCCCCGCTGGGCCGTGAGGTCCCTGCTCGAGAACCGCGTCCGCCACGCGGGGCCGTGCAGGATGCTCGTCGTCTGCACCGTGCCCGGCGACGTGTTGGCGGCTACGCCCTTGGCGGCGTTGCCGCCGGTCGGGGAGGAGCGGTAGTTCCAGCCGCTGGGGCGGAAGCCGACGACGCGGGAGAAGTGCGGCTTGTAGCCGTCGAGGTAGTCCTGCAGGGTCTCGGCGCGGATCTCCATCAGCATCTGCATGTGCACCTGGGCCTCGAGCGGGTCCGACGTCATCAGCGCCGCCAGCTCCGGGTCCCCGAGCTGCGAGCAGATCTTGATCTTGGACGCCGACGCGAAGATCTTGGTCCCGAGCGCCTGCGCGATCGCCTTGCAGATGCGCTCCTTGCCGATCGAGTACGTGCCGCAGATGACGAGGAGCCGGTTCTTCGCTTTCTTCTTCGAGCCGCTTTCCGCCTTGGTGGCAGTAGATGGATCCTCTTCTTTCTGGAAGAACTGGCTCATTGTGCCCTTCTCTTGTCTCGCTGCGCTCAAGAATTCCTCCGCACTGCCGGCGTCTCCTGATATCGACTTACAGAATTCGGCGCAAGCCGTGATAACGTCGTCTTGAGGAGGGAAAGAATAGCGAGGATTTAGGTAGGTTGTATCCAAGTAGCAGACATCAATCCTCTGCTGTTTTACCTTGCCCGAGACGGCGTCGACTGTCTCAGGCTTTAGCAACGAATGGGCTACCTGTGCTGGACAGGCTCGAAAGTCGCCGCAGTGAAGAATTCGTTGCTTTCTCGGACCCTTTCCAATCGTCTTCTCGAATAGGAACAGCGAACTGCCGGGGCAATGGTTGGCTGGTAACATGGTAACTGTCACGCCTTCGGTTCCAGGGATCTCGACCGTCTCCTCGAACTCAATTTCCTTTACCCATTTCGCCGCAGTTCGAAGCTGGTTCTTGACCAGACTCCCCGTTACCTTGCTGCAATATATCGGCCCGTGGGACCAGTTCGCAGTGAGTCCAATGTAATGATCGCTATGGAAGTGGCTTAGAAAGTAGGCATTGCACCCTTTAACGGCACCGTATCGAAAGGCATCGACGCAGATAGAGAAGCCAGGCATGATCTTATAAAAGGGGCACGTTCGTTGATACGCAGGTTTGCCGCGAGACGAGTGCTCAGAAGCCGCGGCGGAAGCCCACGCTGCATCTTCGGCATGCCCCGACATCAGCTTGCTGAATGCTGAAGTGGGTTGATTTGCTGTGCTTCCCAAACTGATGGGATTGGACTGGCCGGGTCGTGGTACGGCAGCTTTCGCAAACCGCTTGCTGACCTCAGGCGCATCGACTGTTTCCGGAGGCGGCGGGTTTTCCGGCTTAGAAAGGGGTATGGGGTTGCCATCTAAGCAAGCGTTTACGTGGACTGTCGCTTGATCTGCACCTATTCCCGCTAGGCTGGCATTGCATAGAGGGCAGCATTCTACGATCCCTTCAACGTCGTGGGACTCATTCGCCAACCCATCCGATGTGTAGTTCCCAGCGTCTTCAGCTTCGAGCCGAGCCTGTTCTTCCATATAGCGCCTTTCGCGATATTCTTCTCCATCGTCAAACTCGTCGACGCCGTCGAATAGTCCTTCTATGTCTTCGAGATCCTTGAAGTCTTCGTATACAGAATCTCCTTGCTGGAGCGGCGGGGCGTGGGGTATTTCTAAGCAGCTTTCGTCAACCGGTAAATCTGGCACGAAGGCTGTTTCTGATTTTTCGGTATTATTCTTCGCTTGGGGCGCACCAATTACTCCATTGCCCACGGGTGAAGAATTCTGTATATCGTCGTCTTCGCTGTCGGAGTCATTTAAAAATGGAATCTTCCCTTTCTTTCGAGGTCGTTTTGCTAGCGTCCGCTCTGGGACTGTTGAATTTGATTGCTCGGGTTTGTCTTGGTCTTTGCTCTTGAGAAGAAGGGGTGAGCTCTGGATACCATCGTGGCTCAGCTTTCTTCGTTTCGGTGACCTAGACTCCCCTGCAATATATTCGTTCCCAAATAGATCATCCTCATTCTTCGCCGGTTCTGGGTTTACACTGGATGTGGGCGCTGGTATGGTCGTGGCTGCGGCTGCGGTAGCCGATGCCGATACGGATGCGGATGCGGATGCGGATGTATTTGTGAGGTCGGCACAGAACAATTGCTCCTCGACCTCGATCTTTTGGAAGAAATTGAGGATGTTACCGTTCGCAGGTTTCTTCCCGACGGACGTCTTCGCGTTCGCATTCTTGCCGCCCGCAGCAGAGCCGAAATTCAGCTTGGATTGTCTCCGTGGGGTTATGGGCTTGGCTGTCTTCGAGGGGGCCATTGTGTAGAGGACAACGAGAGAAATTTGACGTGATTGAGCGTATTAGGAGCCCATAGTGGAAAGCTCTATTGCAGATTGGTATTAATAAACGACCGAGGGTCAGATGGAAGAGTTCAATATCTTTCGGAATAAATTCATGCATCAAAGGGGAATTATTGCCCCTCGGTCGGGTACAGCAATAAGCACTAATCACTAAATCCGTAATGACGCCCACTAAATGAGAAGACGCGACTGTCAAAGCGCCGAGGTCACGCGCTGTCACTTGACAACAATTAATCGATTTCTACCTGGATTTAGGGGCTAGAGTCAGTGACCCCTTTTTAGCATTTCTTATTCACATTCACACACACACACAACTTGACCTTAGTTATGATCGAGCGGGCTTTTTTATTAATCTTGTTTCAATTCATCTATCCGTAACGCCATGCTGTCGACTAGACTACCCAGTAATAACCCTGAAAATCCATCTTCAGTTCCATCTAATACTCATTCATTGAGTAAACGCCGTCCTTAATCAGCCTATTGAAAAGGCTCGTGGTATATCCCATTGCGCATGCATCACCCCGCATTTAAAGCAACACATAATTACCTCAGTTCGTGGTAAACGGCGCCGGTTCAATCTTCTCATTGACAGATTCTCCTAAGGTCGCGTCGTCGTTGGACCTAGAAGGTGACGTTCTGTCATTTTCCTTCACTTTGCCCTTCAGCGAGTTGCCGTTGTGTATCGTTCCCCTAAAGTAGTCGTGGATCTCGTCCGTAAAGTCACCAGCGTCATCAATAGGTTCCGTAGAATCCGCATCGTTAGCAGCTCTCGCGGCCTCTTGCTCATCCCACTCTGCACGAAGATCTCTTATCTTAGCCTTCGTGTCAAGGTCGGGGTGATAGTTCTTTCCGACACCCATCCATCGCTCCCAGAGGGAAAGATGCTGCGGGTGGATGGCGATGCCGTGGTATTCATTGTCACGGCCCTCGAGGATGTATTGCCAACGGCGTTCCTGTTCCTTGAGGTCAAGACCGGTCGTGTCCGGGAGCCAGATCAGCGTGACGAGCATGCCAACGAGACCGAACCAAGGAACCACATAGAACTTGGTTTGGTCACTGATATAGCTGTACAGAATGGCAGCCAGGAGCGCACCAGCCTTGCCGATCATGGCCGAGAATCCGTGGGCGCTGGCTCGGATCTGTGTGGGGTACACCTCTCCGGCGACGAGGAAAGTAACCGAGTTGGGGCCAAACTGGTTGAAGAAGGATGATAGAAAGTACATTGCCTGGAAGGCATGGATGCCTGCCGGGCTGGTGTAGTATTCGTAGTTGAATGCCGGGACCACAAACATGATGAAGCACATTAAGAAGCCGACCTGACCACTTGTTAGGGATATGCGCATGCGAATAGGGGTAATAGACGACTAACCTGTTGCATAGTTTTCCTGCCGTACATCTTGTTATCGATCGTCATAGACGCCGTATAGTAGCCGGCAAGCGAGACAACAACGTTTACCAAATTCCAGGTCCACGTTGTCATCACCGAGCTCTGGCCGCCAGAGATGACGTTGATAAATTGACCTAGGGTTCCTGTTAGTATAATCCAAGCAATCCCGACCTTGTGCGAATACTCACTTTGGAAAAGCTTGTTGCCGTAAAAGAATACGTCGTTACAGAACCAGCCTCCAGCAGTAGCCAGTAGACGCCCACCGAAGTTATTAATAACCATTTTCATAGACTGGACGTCGTATCCGGTCACATGCGCCTTCTTCTTGGCCTTCTCAAGTTGCTTGCCGGCGGACTTCATTTTCCAGGTACGGTAGTAAGCCAACCAGAGGGTGCCGATGGCTGGGAAGGCGAAGGACAAGCGGAAAGCATACTGTGTCGCAGTCATGGAGTACGGAGGATTGCCGTGGCCGCGGTTGAAGATGATTAAGAGGACAATGAGCACGACTTGGTTGACAAACTGACCCCAACCTTGCATCAGGAACGCCATGGTGACTTTTCGACCTCGGTGGAGACGGTCATCTCTGGTCGACATCCTTCCCGAGGATACGGCATTTTCCATCGACGAAGTAGCTGTGATGGGATATTCACCACCAACTCCGATGCCTAGCTGCATGTTAGCGATTATGATATATGAGGGTTGAATACTCGGAGATCATACCGTAGACGAACAAGGACCAGCCGTACATAATAACCCAGCCTTGGAGTGTCGTACCCCATGATCCGGTTAACATACAGAGACCCAACAACATGACCAGGGCATCTTGAATCAAACCCCATCGTCGACCGATCCAGTCACCGATGATCTGTACGCGACAGCAGTTAGTATATATTCACTATTCTCGTCTTCCAAGAGTGAGACTTACACCAACGAAAACCTGGCCCACCATGATACCGATAATTTCAAGGTATTGCACGGCGGATACCCAGTTCTTGCTGCAGTCGGTGGGGCTCTTGCCCCAGCACGTATTCCAGACAGAGCTAAATAGAGGCTCTAGGTTTCCGATAGAGAAGAGAACGTAGCCTTCCAAGCCTAGGCCGGCGCCGGGAAGGATAGCGTTTCTGAAGTACCAAGCCACCGGGCTGAGGGGATCGTTCTTGAACATGGCCCAGATGTGTGCGGCCTCCGCGGAGCTTTCAGCGCGGTCGACCTTGCTGACGAAGGAAAGGCGCTTCCAGAAGGGCAGGTCAGCCCAGTAGACGCCTTCGTCGGTGTAGGAATCATCGGGGTGCGTGATATGCAAGAAGATCTGCTTCTCGTAGTCGGTAGCATAGTTGGCAGAGTGTCTTGGAGGGAAGTCCGCATGCTCATTACCAGTTTCAGGGCCATGAGGAACGGGAATCTCCCCTATTGGGGGGTCATGCTCGTTCTGGCGACGAAGAAACCTCGCCATCGTTTTGGTATAAAGGTCCTCGCGAGGAGAAGGTAGGAAGAGAAGGGAAGAGGGTTGATAAGGTTAAGATTGTCGATCGGATCTTTAAGGACAGACGAATTTCAAGCTTAGTTCCGATAGGTGGTGAAAGTCTATTGCACTAGGATACTTGTACAAAGTTGGCGAGATGGTGCGGCGGCGTCTTGGCTCCGGGAAGCAAACAGTAGGTTTATTTTAGTACTCTGACCAGTCAAGACGTGGTGTGAAGCTCATATGCAGGAGACAACACGCGACTGAAGATCGTTCTGCAGCTTTCCCACAGCTGTCTATTCCGTAATGGTGACAGGCAACTTAGGCCTTTGGGGTATAATATATGTGATTACAGATGTGGGAGGGAAATGGGAGTTGTGGTCTCTGATGGACTGATGGGCGGGAGAGTTGGCTACACCCGGAGGTATTTAATAAGTGAAGAATGATTTATAAGTGGAAAGAATTACTACGGAGTAGCCGTAGCGAGCTACTTCACGAAGGGTATATGTTTCCATCGATCAGAAATGCTACGATCCGGTACGGACTAAGAGTACTAGGTCTTCTAGGTCAGTGAATAAGGTGGTACTGGGCACGATGGAGATTCTTGGCTCCTGACTGGCAAGCCATCTAAGCTGCGGTCCCCCACAAAAGCTGTTTAGGGGACCGAACTTCCTTACGTACCAGCCGTGGAGTGTGGGTCTGGCAACCCTCCCTTGGCGATGGGGCTGCATCGCCCGCGTCAGCGACTTCGACATTTAGTACGTACCTTAGCTGCCGGCACACAGAACAATACCACTCATGTCTAGTCAACCGTCGGGAGAGAGTCACGGCCAAGAAGGCCAAGTTTCCTCCTCTTACGAATTCCATGAGCAAGCAATCGTCGATCTCATATCAAGACTACCCACGTATATTTTTCATGATTTTCGTGAGGGAAATTCGTTAAGCAAAACAATCTCGAAAGGGAAGCTGAAATCCGTAATGTGATACTATGATTTTTATCACTGACGTAAAATTCCCGGGGGCGCAGAAGCTTCCCTGATAGAACCCCAGGAGGATTTTGGATCTCAAAAAGAAACGAAAGATTAACCAATCAGAGGGAGCAATTCAACCACGTTTCTTCCCTGGGCCAGATGATTCGGCAGAAATCCCTGCAGGGCGCTAGGGGCGTCAGTTCCTGTCGAGTCGCTGTCGAGTACCCTAAGTACCCCATCTAAGATCTAGACTGAGGAGGTACGCGAGTTAGTCTTGCAAGACCTGACAAAGACAGGGGCTGAAAGCGGGCCGAAGTTGGTTGGGACCAGGATAGACCAAGCTACCTAGCTGCCTAGGTACATGTAGCATATGCCACTGGCAGACTGGCAGACTGGCAGTCTGAGTCGAGAGATAATGGCGCAGTCTTGGCATTTGGATTTACCTACTTAAGCTACCCACTTAATTATCCCATCCCGGTAACTATAGTTGATCCGGTCCGAAGCTGAATAAGAATGTGAAATCAAGTGTCTGATTGGCTTATCGGATCGGGTTATCCAGTAGCTCCGCTGTTGCATCTGTGTTAGCCACTTTAAGTGGGTAAATTAAAATGCCAAGAGTGTGCCATTATCTCTCGATTCAGACTGACTGGCAGACTGGCAACTGGGACACCGAAGGCGAACAACAACATTTGAATTCTGATAGAATAATGCTACCTACCTGCCTACCTACATACATACATATAGGTACCTAGATGCTGCTAGGTAACCCCCGGCGTGGGTTGGCTTGGCTGTCTCGGCTGTCTCGCAGCAAAAGACCGCAGGACTGGCCCCTTTCTGCCCTTTCCGCCGGATGCTGAGAGGTGGTTGGTTAACTTCGGGTTACTTGGTGCGAAAACCCCATCGCTAAGCTTTTGCTCGGCGCTGCAAGAAACATCGTTTATATTGCTAGATAACGGGTCCTCCCTCTAGGCAAAACGTCTGAAAAAGTCGAGACCACGAGAGACATTACCCAGATTAGCAAGTGGTCGTGTGATCTCTTGCGTCTTTCGTCGCTACGCTACCCGCGGGATGTCGCAGCCCGCCGGAGCGCAAAGATATTTGTGTTGGCGCATCGTTACGCTCGAGTCCATGCGGCATAGGCTGGTTGCAACGTGCTTTTGACATGTATGTATATTTAGTAAAAATAAAACGATAGGGCATTGGCCATGTGCTCCTCGGACGATCTTCAGATTAGATAAGGGATAAGGACATCTTACATACGAGCTACATGTACGGAATATGCATCTAGCTAACCTCCGTATCAAATTTTGCAAGCTATGCTTAGCCCCTTTCGAACTCGGTGTTACGTTCTAGAAGCCGCACACAAACGACGGCTCACGACGTACTCTGAGCCACGGAATCGAAAGCTAAGGTCCTATCGGCAAGTCCACTCGAGCTGAATCTGTGTACGTACAGTGTTGAGTGTATGCGCATAGTAAACATATCTTAGTGGACGCTAAATAGGGGGACGACGGCCAAGTTTTGATGGGATAGGTAACGTAAACCGGGCGTGTGATACATATGCCCGGATGTAATATACGAACGTGGGCTCGCGTGGTGTACTTGTCTTCGTTTCTCATACGATATTTGAGAAAAAAAGGAAGAAAAAAAAAGCAAACGACAGGTATGGGTGATCATTATGCCAATTGCCACTTTACTAATTATCTCCATTAGTATCCTGGCTTGCCTATCGACACCACTAACGCATCACATCGCCGAGGTCTGAGGGTTAGATAGAAGTTATAAATCGGTAACAAAAAAATAGCCATGCTTTACCTATGCATGACGCAGGCTAAGAAGTTATTACTGGGTCTCGTTACCCAAGTTTTTTATTTTCTTAAAAATAGAAATGGAGTTCCCAACGGACAGATTACTCTGAGAATTCGTTGTCTTTCTAGTTGGTTAATATTACTAGCATTGCCAGCATCACGGACGTGACTTGGTGTAGGTATTACCTCCTATTAGCAAGACGGAAATAGAACCTCAGGTTCCCGACTGTATCTTATCGATTAGGTAGTCCTATACTTTAATTGATAGCACGTGATAACGAGACAATTGTCTTCCGCGTTCTAACCTTCCGACGCGTCCCTAATCTAAAAACTCATTAATAATGTGATATGCTACACTGAGTTGACTCGATCTACGACTCGAATCCTTTCCATACTATGAATTCGTAAACACCTTTTTAGCAAACTCCCATATTTTCGATTGCGTTGGTTACATCTTGCAATCGTGACACTAATAAACCCATTCACAATGGCTCGTCAGTCATCTCGACTCAAGAAGGCCGTTGTGGAGACAGCTGCTGCAGCCGAGACGAGCATCGCCAACACCCTCAAAAAAGGCACACCGAAGGCCAAAGCAACAAAACTGAAAGTCAACGAAGACGCAACTGATGACGAGGCCCTCGTTGCCCCCGTGGAAACCAAGTCTGCCAAGAAGCGAAAGGCTACCCAAAGCAATATCGAAGACGGAGAACCCGCCATCGAGGAACCCAAAACTACCAAGAAACGGAAGACTGCCAAGGCCAAGACCGAGAACCTCATGGCTCTCGCTAAGCGTACCGTGATCAACACTCTTAGCAAGTCCATGTATATCGGTGCCCACGTCAGCAGTGCAGGAGGTATGTGAGAGCCCAACACTAAAGACAACTCAAATCTCAGGTTCCATCCGATTAACATACCTATTCTCCAAGGAGTTCAGAATTCGATACACAACGCTGTCCAAATTGGCGCAAACGCGTTCGCATTATTCCTCAAGTCCCAGCGCAAGTGGACCAACCCCCCTATCGCTGCCGAAGCACTCAACGGCTTCCTCTCCCTATCCAAGGAGCACAAGTTCGATGTCCATAAGCACTGTCTCCCGCATGGCTCCTATCTCGTCAACTTGGCACAGGCCGAGAAAGACAAAGCAGATCAAGCGTACAGCGCCTTCCTAGATGATCTGCAGCGTTGCGAGTCGCTGGGCGTCAAGCTATACAACTTCCACCCCGGGAACACGAATGGCAACGACAGGGCAGACGCCATTGGGCGGATAGCTAAACAGCTAAACAAGGCCCACAAGGCCACGAGTACCGTGATCACCGTGTTAGAGAACATGGCCGGTCAGGGCAATGTCATTGGCTGCGCGTTTGAAGATCTACGGGACATCATCGCTCTCGTAGAGGACAAGGCGAGAGTCGGGGTTTGCATAGACACAGTATGTGCATTTCGATTGACCCCCTTTAGATCTTGACAAATATTAATTCAATATGCTATAGTGCCATGCCTTCGCAGCAGGTTACGATCTACGTGCCCCCGAGGCGTTCGAGGACACCATGTCCAAGTTCAACAGCATTGTGGGTGCCGACTACCTTAAGGCATTCCACTTAAACGACAGCAAGGCACCCTTCGATTCTCACCGGGACTTGCACGCCAATATTGGCACGGGGTTCTTGGGCTTACGCGCCTTCCACAACGTCATGAACCGTACCGCTTTTCAGGGCATGCCAATGGTGCTGGAGACGCCCATCGACAAGAAGGGCCCAGATGGCAAGACCTTCGAGGACAAGCAAGTCTGGGCCGACGAGATCAAGCTGCTCGAAAGCCTCATCGGCATGGACCCGGAAAGCGATGAATTCAAGGCATTAGATACGCGTCTACAAGCACAAGGTGCTTCGGAGCGCAGCAAGATTCAAGATCAGGTCGACCGCAAGAGCGCGAAGGATGCAAAAAAGGGCGCTCCCAAAAAGAAGCGAGGCAAGAAGAAGGCCGAGACTTCAGACGAGGAAGACTCGGAATGAATTAAGCAATTTGTATAATAAACGAGTTTGTATTCTCTATCCTTGCTCGGTAGCGTTCGTCGGTCTAGAGAGCATTAAGGCGTATAAGGAAAGCAACTCAAAGGGTATGTAACGCAACTAAAACTAATGGAACATTTGCCCCTGCGGCTCTATGCCGGGTAGGGGAATAATACTAAAAAAAAACGCAACGCATGCCACCGTCTCAATATATGTGCCTAAGGTAAGGTGGTTATCCATGGATGGCCTTCGCAGGCTTTTCATCATCCTGAAACCACCAGAACTACCAGCAAATCGCAAATCCAACGCCCAGTTATGCAACCGTGCTAACTTGTTGATCGTGATCTCGTTTCTTTCTCTCTTCGCAAATTAGCAGGACTAGGCGTAATAGTAGTAAAGTAGCAAAAGTAGCAAGTAGTAGTAGGCATCGAAAGCTGAGAAGGAAAAAATCCCGAAACGACACCCGGTGGTGGAAGGGGGGGGGGCGCTTTCATTCGCTTCAGTGCCTTCGGCCCTTGGCCATGCCCTCGACGCGGGCCACGAGGGTCTTGAGGCCGACGCCCTTCTCGCAGTTGGCCTCGAGCCAGGCCTCCATGCGCTCGCGGACGCGCCGCAGGCTCCGGGCCACGGGCAGGCGCCGGCCGTCCTCGGCGTCGACGTGGCCGGCCGGGTTGAGCAGGACGTCGAAGCACTCGGCCCAGAGGTCCGTCTGCCAGTATCTCTTGAGGGGCTCGCGGACGCGGTAGCGGCGGGCGGCGATGGTGCCGAGCGCGGCGACGCCGGCGGCGTCGGCGCGCACGACGTCGATGTACTTGCCGAACAGCAGCGTGTGGATGTTGTTGGCGAGCCCGTGGTAGTCGAGCTGCCAGGTCCAGGGCCGGCCCTCGCGCGCCTCGGCGCAGTCGTGCGCGTCCGTCTTCCAGTCGGCCACGAACTGCACGGCCGGGTCGAAGGCCCGCATGTCGATGCCGCGGCCGAAGTCGATGAGCGTGACGCCGCGCGCCGCCCAGCCTCCCGAGCCGTCGGCGCGCCACTGGCTCGACAGGCCGGCAGCACTAGTAGCGAAGGGAAGGTCGTCGATGCGCAGGAGGCAGTTGTCGGGCTTGAGGTCGCCGTGCAGGATCTGCTTGGCGTGCAGGGCCTCGACGGTGCGCAGCAGCTCGACGCTGAAGAACATGGCGAGCACCTCGTCCATGGGCCCCTTGGTGGTCTCGGAGAACAAGTTGACCACGTCGAGGAGCGTGCCGTGCGGGTGGTACGGCAGGAGCAGGAAGCACTCGTCCCGGTACAGGTGCAGCTCGTGCGCCGCCGAGACCGAGGCCGTGGCGCGGTGCTGCGGGCCCAGGCGCGCCGCCGCCAGGCGCATCACGTGGAACTCCCAGGCCGTGGGCGGGTCCTCCATCTTGAGGGCCTCGAGGGAGGCGCGACGGGTGGTCGTCGTCGCGAAGGCGCCCTTGCCCATCATGGCGATCGGGGGCGCGTTCTCGTCGTTCTCCGCCGGCGACTCCTCCTCCTCCTCGGGCGACGAGTTCTCGACGAGGTAGACGGGCGCGAAGGCGCCCTTGCCGAGCTCCCGCTTCAGCGTGTACTCGCCTACGAGCTCGGGGAACTCGAGCACGACCGGCGCCTGCAGGGTGCCCGTCTTGTCGTTCTCCTTCTTGCCGGCCGCCTTGGCCACGGCCTTGGCGAACTTGCGGATCTCGGCGCCGCGCTCGGAGCGCTCGCCGCGGTGGTCGTAGAATCCCGAGTACGAGCTGAGGGGCGGGAGCATGCGTGCGAGGATCTCGTCTCTAATAGAGGGTTCGAGGGGATTGCATCGCGTCTCCTTGATGATGGGGCCCTTCTGTACCTCCTTTGCTATCGATAGCTTCTCTGGGGATGTAGAGTAGACCTTGATTTTCTTCAGGGCAGGTTGGATGGACTTCGACGGGGAACGAGCGTCGCTGAATATTTCCTGCAGGGGGCTACTAGGCGGCTCGAAGTCTTCATCGTCGTATTCATCTTCCTCAATAGGTACGTCTAGGCTGCTCCTCTTGCTATGAGTTTTCGCGCTGGCGTATTGGGGCTTAGGCTTAGCTTCGGTGATGAGACCCATAGATGACTCGGTACGTTCCGTAATGGGGGTCATAAACGGGAGGCGGTTGTTAGCGACCTCGGCCGGATCCCTATATGGGCGCGTAGGGGCTTCATAGTCCGGGGGTTGGAGGGGAACGAAGCTTGTTCGAGTCTTTGGGGATGAGTCTTTTGTGTTATTGTCATCTTCCGGGTCCTTTGTGTCAATGAGATCAGACACGTCGAAGTCACTTCCTTCCTTGTCCTCTTCATTGTCCGTTTCATCGTCCATCTTTGGAATATGCTTCTGTGCCGTGAACTCAGACCATTCACTTACGCTCTTCACGTCAGACGTCTCATCGTCCTCCCCAACTTCACTCAACGAAACTCTTCGAGTAGTGTTGACGCTCTCTGCACCACTAGTGTAGTCACCGTCAGTCGTGTAGTCATCGTCACTCTCCTCGGCGTCCTCTGGCATAGATGCGGGCTTGAGAGGAGCATTGTTATAGAGGAAGTAGACCTCGTCTGTTGCTGCTTTGGTGTGTATGGTCATGGTGGGCTCTGAATTTGCCATGCTTTTCTTCTTGATCTTGGGACCAGATGGAGAGTCGAGTTTGGCCTTGACTGTTCAAAAGTTAGTAATTTATAAAATTTGCTGCAGCCCCGTAGTATTCTAAAAGGGCGACAGCAAGGGGCCCTGGACAGGCAAGTGCAGGTAGGAGCAGTGTGAAAACTTACTGATTTGGGTCTCATTGACTTCCATCAATTTCTTCTTTTTGCTTTTTGCAGGCCTCCCCTGGTTCTTGACTGCTCCATTTTCGTCAAGTTCTACCATATCGTGATGTATGACAAGCTTCTCGGCAACCTGCTGGCCGAGCAAATCCACTTCTGATGGATGCTCGTTAACTATTTCCTGTTCTTCTACGATACTATCGTCCTCCCAGCACACATCAAGCCAACCTCGACTTGCCGCCCATAGCTCTTCAAAACTTAGCTCTGTCCCTGGTTCTTCGGGAGTTGGGTAAATGGCCTCGAGGTTAACAAAGACACGTTCCCTCTTCCCGCTTTGGGGATTTACGATCACTTGGTGCTTTGATGGAGCAATGACAATATGGGACTCTGCTATTCTGGACAAAGACTGAATTTACATAATCGCATAATCGCCACGAATTAGTCCTGCTGTCATCAACAAATGGGCATTGCCGCTTGGGAATGGGAACTGTTAACTTACAGGATCCCGGAACACAGACATCTTCGGGCCGCTGCTCTTCTTCACTTGCGTCGTCAACGTCTCTCCCACCCAAGGCTTTGCCCCTACCACGTTCTCCTTCTTGCGATCGGCTAGCGACCCTATAGTATCCCAACCCTTTGCGCCCTCGCCCATCTTTGACATCGCGCTCGCGTCTGCATCTGAGCTGGCGTCTGAGAACACAGCAAGCTTGGCCTTACCAGGCTTCGAGGATTGGCCTCCGACGCCCATGTTTGGCCTTGCAGCTTGAGGGTCTGCTGCCGCTCGCGCCGCCGCGCCGAATGGATCAATTTTAGCGGCAAGCGCTGGTCGGACGGTAGGTAGCGCCGGTGACGAAGGAGTATCTTCTGCGTCGGGTTGCTGTGCGCGTCTCTGCTCGAACTCTCCAAATTTACGAACCAGTCTCTGTACGGGTCTCGCCTCGCGCTCGATGCCCAGCTTGTAAACTTCCTCGGCTTGGGCCCAGCGGCCAGCACTCTCCAACCAGGCGGCGTACTCCTCGTAGAACAATGCGAGTCCCTCGCCTATGCTGTGGCGCGACAGGAATACAAATGTCTCTCGAGGAGAGTCCGAAAAGAAGCGAATATAATGAAGCCACAGCTTCAGATATCTTGGGTCGTTCTTATATTGGGCTGAGCCGATAAAAGTCTTGGTGGCACGCTCGAGTAGAGTATGCAACTGTGACTGCGGTGTGGCTTGTGCGGAAGGATACGCGTCAAAAGTCCATCGCACGTATCGATCGAAGACGTCGAGAGGATCATCTGACTCGGAAATGTTTGCAACCTCGGCCTCGTACTCGGCTCTGATACAATCGTTGATGTTCTTCGTGTCTGTGGGCGTGGGCGTCGCAAGTTTGTGTAAAGGAGACGGCGAGAATACTTCAGCAAGCTTCTTCGCCGATCGTCCCCCGGGTAAGGATTGGATATTCTCCTTCTGCCCTTCGATTATGTCGAAATCGATGAGATCGCCGGCAGCCATCTTGATATAGAAAAGTAGAATGGCGACAGTGGCGAACCTCGTTTTGAAGAGACCTGCAATATTAGTATAGTATTTTGTTGGTGAAAGAATCGTTGCGACGGCACGAATGCGGAGTGGCCCGTCGATGTAAATAACATTAAACCTGACCCCTGTTCGGTTGTTGACTGTTTTGGTAGCAAATTCTTTCGTTGCCTCGACAACATAAATATGGGTCACTTATTTTGTCCCGAATATTGAATTAAGCAGATTTAGGCCAATTTACAACAAGGTCCTTCCTCAACTCAACCAAACTTACACATTCTCTATTCAAGAGAAAATAATATGTCTGCGGTAATCTTTAGGAACGAGGCTACATATCTGACGTGGTATAAACTCTCGGTTTGAAATACCCGCGACAGTAGCATGCTCAAGCAACCATGGGCCAAAACGACTCTTCCAAAACCAAGACTTTCTTGAATAACGCCATGGAATTTGCAGCACCCACTTCTTCCGTGTCGAGATCCTGAAAAGCGGCATAGGCATCCAGACACTCCTGGCACTCCTTCACAAAGGCTTGGAATTCCTCCGACGTCCAGTTAGGGATGAACTCCTTCCTCAAAGCCCCGCCGTCGACGTCCCCCTTTACATCCCCATCCCCATCCTCCGATGCTTGCTGCTTTGCGTAAGTCCAGGCGTCCAAGTAGACCTTCTCCGTAGCCCATAGCAGTACCAGCCCGTCCAGAAGCGTCCTGGACGTGTCCCCCTGCGGTTGCGCAGTGAAGGAATCAAACAGGTTGATATAACTCTTCGTCACGTTATTAGGGCCGAAACCCCCCGCCGACTTGCTCGTCAGATTTCGTCCTTCGGCCACCGGTCCGAGAACGTCGAGGTCCAATTTATACTTCTTAGCCGTTTCTTCGAAGAACCGCAGCTCCCGCGTGACGCCCGAGATGGCAGTCTCGAGCAGGGAGAGAATCCTCCATTGCAGAGTCCTCGATGTGTCCTGGTTGTCTATCCTGGTGGGCAGCCGGACGCGAGATATCAATCCTCCAGCAAATCGGATGTAAGCCTGGGCGTACAGTCGGTCTTGAGATAGCCATTGACTGAGCACCTCCGTAGGAAGGCGTCCTTGGCCTGCGAGGCTCAGAAATTGAGACTGAGTGGCTCGCTGGTAAAGATCACTTATCTCGGGGCTCGAAAGCAAATACTCTGATAACGATTGCTTCGACATGACGGATTAGGTGTGCTTTCAAAGTCGAAAAAGTAAGGAATGGTAACACCGCTGGGAATTATTTTCAGTTAGCTTGTGTTTTTATACAACACAGTCTATAGGGTTAGGTCACAACCTGAAGCCTAAAGGCATAACGATTCATGTTCCTAACAAAGAAAAGACAAAAATAACATCAATTTAGGAATTACGTAATAATACAGTCATCTTATTCTCATGTTCCATTGGAAAATGCATCCGTCTTCAACAAAACGTTACTCATTGGCGCATTTATTAGAAAAAACCTGGTTTTAATTCTCTCGGGTCGGTCCATAAATGACTCGTAGAAACTAGTAGATGCTTCGATAATACAACTGGACATCCACGATAAACACATTTCTTGATCTGTTCGCAAGAATGTTGTAGCCATATAGTGTCACCGAGGCCTAATATAAAAAGTAGCTGATATTTACTGGTGTTGAAAGCATCGGGCAGTAATTGAATCGCTCTAACCATACCATTACACAATTTCAGGGGACGAAACATTTCATTCGAGGAAACTGAACGATTACTATTATATCGTTCCAGTGAATGAGACACATTCAATGCGATCTAAAGGCCATTGGGTGCTATAAATTCGCCTCGTCAGTATGCTTCCCGTCGTGAACTTGAATGTTGTACATATTCATGCCTCAAGCATTTGTGATATCTTAGCCTCACCTACCCGCGCAAGTCATACTCTTGCAGATCAGGCTGCCAGAACCAATAATGAAACCCATGCCAATTTTCTTTTTTTCCCCATTACCATGCTGCTACCTCGAAGTTCTCCTACGCAAAGTAAGCATATATACGATAAATTAGTAATCTCAGGGATGGATATACTCACTTCCGGGAAATACGTCGTCACCACAGTTCTGTCGGCAAACTTGCGACCTGCGAGGGATTGAAGGGCCTTCTTTGCAGATGCGGTCGTATCGAACTTGACAAATATCTTACCAACACCAGCAGACTGCCGACTGCCTCCAGTAGGTCGGGGTATTTTGAGATCTATGACCTGACCAAACTTGGAGCATTCCTCCTGCACGTCTTCGCAGATTTCTAGTAAAGTTAGCAAGATCAGGCATAAGGCATAGACAATATTTACCTTGATAATCATCGTTATCCATCAATTCTTCGGGCGTTACCATGTTCAGCAGCTGCAGTACTCTTGATTCCTCCGAGTCGATGGCAGTGGTTCCGGCAAGCATGGACATGGCACTGACGCTCATTTCGACACCGGCCACCTGGGTTATACCGACGCTGGCCTTCCCGACTTTCAGGTTCTTGTCACCAATGAGCATGCCATTTAGACCCTGGATCGCAATGTCCGTTGCAGTAGGGTCAACGAATTCGCAGAACGCAACCCCCTATAAGTAATTAGTTAAGAATTCAGACAAATATAGATATCACCAATAACTTACGCGAGATTCATCCGTTCCTGTGTCTTTGACCAAGACTAATGCCTTGAGCTCTCCAAACGCGGTGAGAAGTTCCATGACTTGGTCCTCAGTAAGATACGGAGGTAGGTTCGCGATACTGATCTTGTTCGGGGTATCGATAACAACCTTCGCAATAACACCAGGTTCGTATGGGGTATCTTCCGCCACAGCAGGCACAATGTAGTCCTTCGGTCGTTGTATCTTCAGACCATGCCCACTGCCATTAGCAGCGCCGTTCGTAGCTTCGTCAGCTTCCATAGAGATACCATCGAAGGCAAGAGCGACTGTGGCTTCCGAAGCGTGGCGAAACTCGAGAAGAGCAAATGTCTGGTCCTTTGAGATTTGACCTAGGATACAGGGATCGGTGCTCTCAATTACGTTGAGGCCGTTCAATTGAAGATTGAAAAAGCTCATGATGCTCTCCTCGGTTGAACCGGGAGGGATGTTGTGGACTATAAGTCTCTTGCTCTGGCGTGAGTTGCCTGGCTTCAGCGACGCGCTGTTAACTGCACCACCGGGCTGGTTCATAAACGCCTGGAGCTTCGTAGGATCCATGGGCTGTTGTCGCGGCGCGCCGGGCAGAGGGAACATTCCGGACAGCTTGGCTTGTTCGGCGGTGACATTCTCATAGCCAGGGGGCTTGATATCCCATTGCGTCATTCGTCTCTTGCGCTCTAGAACGGGAATGATATCGGTAAGGTCTGGCGTCGGCTCTCGCTTCTTGGGCGGCGGTGTCGGGCTGCGTGCTCGTCGGTTCTGCGCGAAGAGATCGTCATCTCGGTTTCGCTCAACTCTATCACGATCCCGTCTGTCGCCACGTCGATCCTCGAATAAGTCGCGGTCGCGTCGGGGAGGTCGACCACCATCGTCGCGACGGCCATCTCTCCTAGCGCCGCGGTCGCCACGGTCGCGGTCCCATTCACGTTCCCTACGATCACGGCCACCACCGCCGCCGCCGCCGCCGCCGCCGGCACCCCCATAACGATCTTCGCGCTCACGATCCCGATGGCTACGGCTCGAAGCATATGCATCCTCATCCCTGCCATCACGGTGCGACCGACGAGGTGATCTGCTTCGTCTCCGGTCGCGTCGATCACCCCGATCACCACCCCGATCGCCTCGATCGCCTCGATCCCGTCGGTCATCGCGAGGATACTCTCGAGATGAGCCGTGGCGGCCATCTAGATGCAATTAGTCTAATGTTTCTCAAAGGGTAAGGATAGAAAGCTGGAAAGGATGACGGTAATTGGTGATTGGTGAACTAGGACTAGGTACCTCGAGAAGAATAGCTGTCGCCGTTCATCATGTCAATTTAATCCCATGCGGTGTGGATAGTAGATGGGAGAATTGAAAAGCGGATAGCAGTTGGTTGTTGTTCTTGATTGAGGAAAGAAAATAATGTAGGGAGATTAAAGGAAGAAGTCGAGCTCTTGTCGCACGTAGCAAAGATAGGTTGAGCTGTTGATAGTGGAGCTGCGGCGAGGCTGGAAAAAATTAAGAATTTTTGGCTGGTCCTGCTTCCAAAACCGAACTGAGGGAAGCTGCTGAGTGGCTCAAGTGGTACTGAATTGCTTTGCTCTAATCCTGATTTCGCTTAGCGCCCTCGGATTTACATATGTACATAGGTAGTACCAAGATAACGACCCGCTTTTCCCATTTTCGATCCAACAAACGGTATTATGCACCTACGTAAAGCTTCTCCTTAAGTACACAATCAGCATCAAATAAGACTGAAGCTCATAGTCAACACAAAGCCTCCTGTTACTTACCTACCCACCTCATACCCAAGTGCCTATCCCAATCAATCACCCAAGAGACAAAGAAAGTAAGAAAGAAAAGAAGAGAAAGGCAAACAGATGCATCCTAAACAGATATCCGAGTGGCGAAAGTTGCCTCTTACCTTGGCTGATCTATGCATTGAGACGACACTTCGCTGTGGACAGTCCTTTCGATGGCGCAAGATAAATGATGAATGGTAACTTGCACTTCCTCTAAACTCATTTCCTTGACAATTACTGACGACGAGATAAGGAATTGTGTTCTTTATGGCCGGCTGCTCTCCTTGAAACAAGATAAGAGTCATCTTCATTACAGAGTGACTTCAACGATTACTCCTGGAGCATTGACGCCTCCATCATCTGTTCAATGCGAATCCGAGATTCACGAGGACGACACAGAGACACTCCTCAGCCACTATTTTAGTTTAAAACATGACTGTATGTGGACCTTTATATCATTTTCCTTTCACACTCATCTCGTCGCACCTATGGTAATCACGCCTCCTCCATTTGCCCTTCCAAGAGCCGATATATTACCATGGAGGAAGTCTTCCAATCCGATTCCCCCCTACGTAGTATTACAGGGCGAAATCGCTAACCATTATACTACAGTGGCAACACTATATGACCAGTGGTCCAAATCAGATGCCAATTTTCGAAAGAAGGCGCCCAAGTTTACGGGAATACGTATTCTGAGCCAGGACCCATGGGAAGCATTAATAGCATTTATATGCAGCAGCAACAATAATATTTCACGTATTTCACAAATGGTACGTTACGCATTGGTCCATAATTCCTACCATGGGCTTCTCCTAACTTATCAACCCAGGTTCACAAACTTTGTGTTTATTATGGTCCATTGGTCGGGCACGTTGGAGATGAAGCATTTCACGATTTCCCCACCCCTCAGGCTCTCAGCGGAAAGAAGGTAGAGGCTCATCTTCGAGAGCTAGGGTTTGGCTACAGGGCCAAGTACATTGCCGAAACAGCTCGTATAGTCACCAAGGAAAAGCCAGAGGGGTGGCTAGAGTCCTTAATAAATCCCGACAATCCAGGCTGGTCCGCGGGAGAGATGACTACAGCCGCCGATCTTCCAACCTATAGGCACGCTCACGAGCAGCTATTGCTCCTATCAGGAGTTGGCCCAAAAGTCGCAGACTGTGTCTGTCTCATGGGTCTGGGTTGGGGAGAAGCAGTTCCCGTAGATACGCACGTGTGGCAAATTGCACAGAGGGATTACAAGTTTGGAAAAGCCAAAACGAAGACGTTTTCCAAAGTCATGTACGATTCCGTCGGTGACCATTTTCGGAAGATATGGGGAGAACAGGCGGGATGGGCACAGTCGGTACTTTTCACTGCGAACTTGAAGTCATTCTCAGAGCAGGCATCTACCAAAGCTGAGCCAGTCGATATCAAGGTCGAAGTGAACGAAGTCGAGAAAGTCGCTACCGTGGATGAGGCTACTCCTATTATTCGGAAGAGACGTCGGACCACCGTAGTAGAGACGGTTAAGATTGAAGAGCCTATGTCGACAGGGATGGTCCGAGCTACCAGGAAGAAGAGGAAAACCAGAGCTTGAGTCCAAATTTCCAGCTTCGTTATACACGGCAGTTTCGCCTGATTCCATCCTATACTATTAGAACGTTCTCTTTATGAAACCCCAGCTCCCTGGTGTGTTGTGTTGTTATGTTAGCATCGCAAACGCCACCACATCCTGTTCTCGAATGGTCCCTGCCAGAACAGGGGTGAAACGTACATGTCAATATGTTTGAGCTGTGATCCCTAGGCGGAAAGTAGTGTCGATCGTCGTTGAGTTTATCAGTATCATTAGCAGTCTGGCTCTGGAAGCATTAACGGAACGTCTATCGGCATAACAGATACTAAGTGGTTGTTTCGGATTATTCTATAAACACGTTCATAGAGCGACAGTAAGTTCCATGCCGTGACATATATCCCATGGTCAATATCTATCCTCGTCAGAGATCCACCTTATTACTCTCTTTAAGAGCCATCCTGAACATCTAGAACTGCGGTGAACTGACATAGAAAGCCCAAGAATATGAAACTCAACTTCATTCATCCTAGCTCATAACATTTGCTAACCCCTGACAGATCAGTTGGTTAGAATACACCGAACTCATCAATCCAAAAACAGACTTGCGAGGTATCGGGGCCTAACTTTCAAAGGCATTTTCAATGCCTTACCCCAGATTTCCTCGTAATCGGCCGATTTATATCCTTAGGAGCGGCGAGTATGACCAGAGACAATATTCCCTAATCCAATGCCAGTCTGACCAGGTCGAATTGAAACCACGTTTATGGATCTATAGGTTATAAAGTCTCAACTATCCGCTCTGGCAGGGAATGCCAAATACCTAAATAAGACACTGGATATCAGACAAAGTAGAGGAAATCTTCAAAGTCTTGTTGATTCTTCCATATCGAATCATGGTGGTGCTAACCTTACCTAGGTTGCCCAAGTCGGTATAAAAACATGTACCAGCAACACTGCCGGGTTTAAGTCTATCCTCTATGTACGAAACTGTACCAGGTCGGCCAGAACTTAGATCTGCCGTCTATGGTGATCTGTTTTAACTAATGCTTCGTTCAACTTCCGGTTTTCGCTGTCGTAGTCCTGCGTTGCTCAGAGTAGGGCCACTTGAGGCACGAACGATTCCTGAACACCACCCTACAGCTATGATGTCCTTTAGGAATTAACAACCACAACGCCAGCCCTTGATGGTCATTATGCCGCGAACTCGAGGTTTCCCGGTCCCTAAATCCGGCCGTGGATCTTGTGCCGTCCACGCGGGAGCTAATGAGCCAGTCGTCTACAGACAAGAAGCGATATTGAAGAAATAGCTACCTACCTAGGTAGTTAACAGCACCAGCTACAGACATTAATCTTTTCTTCTACCAACCCGTGTGAAGCAAGAGCTATTGGGTAGTTTTCCTGGTCGCTGTAGGAAATATATTCGATGTATGCTTTGCAGGTACAACGTAACGTTGATCGTAGGTTACATTCTACGATCCGACAGGCAATACTTAATTAACTCAGATTTAACAGAGATGCATACTTCGTGAATATGTGACATTATTCGTAATAGACCCGGTGAAGTTTCGGTGGTGAGCCTTTTTTTCCCTCCTGACGGAGTGTCTTGAGCCGATTTTCTATGAAGATAACGCCCAGTTTCCACACTCAGGGGTAAAGTCACGCACGAACCTTACCGCGCCTCGTATTCCGACTCTCGACTCTCGATACCGCGTGGTATCGTGGCCATCGACGACTTTATGCTAGTCTAAAAGACGAGGTTCCGCAAGCCCGGGACGGCGGGTGTCGTACGACGTCGCGTACATTTAGCCGCAAGGCCTCAGCCGAAAGCGGGCAATGATATAATCCCGGGTCTGTTCGTGGCCGCACCCAGCAATCGAGCTACCGGGCCGTTAGGACCCGTATCCATTATTATGACCCTGCTGCCTAGAACTTGGATGCCATACCCACCGGGCCTCGTCTTAGGATGTCACTTCCGAGCAAGAGAAAGGCTGCTGTCACCTCAACACATCATTTCCCCATTACTATGAGATGAGCTTAGGCGTCGTGCGTGTAGAATACCTACGTCATAGCCCTTAATATGCGGTGATACTGGGCTACAAGCAGGAATAGTCTTGAAGGTGGACTGGCGCGTATGAACATTTACTGCGGCGAGGCACATCTCTTTCCGGTTTATCGTAGTATAAGCTGTCTGCAGAGACGTGCATCTTCATTGGAACGGAGAAACTAGACTCCCGTCAAAGAAATCTTGCGATCACTGCGTTGCCCATAGTTCATACCCGTCTTGATGAGAAGGGGTTCCCCTTTTAACGCACCGAGGCGGCTACCCCTATGTCGAGAAGGCTGACATCCTTCTCAGCCTCTTCTTAAGTACTGATCTATATATAATAATTTAATCGTCTTAGTAGCAGTCTATTTGGCCACATATGTACCTGTCTTTATTCTAGCCTCTTCCGTATTCATTGTGGAGCTCCAAGTCTACCAATACTATCAGTTATGATTCCAAACAGGACACTACAAGGACAATCCAGACAGACGTATCGGGCCGTCAAGTCGTGTGCCAGTGAAAATATAATGATTCCAGCCTCTGATTGGTGTGTGAAGTTACCAATGGCAAATAGCATCGAACTGTGACACAGCGACCGTCTTAGTCAGGTATAACTGGTATAAAAAAATAGGGGCTTCTCTTGAAAGAGGATATGTCGACACCTAGCCTAGGCAGTACATATGTAACGCTCAGGACTCGACTCACTAGTGGGTCTTGTAATTCAAAGTACTTACACTTAACCAGAGAGTTGGTTGCGATATACGTAGTAGGATTGCATGCTTGAACGATTCTGTTCAGCTGACAGCAGTTCAGCTTAACTCCCAGACATTTCATTCGATGAGTTCCCACTAAGCGATTATCTATAAATGTCTTCTCACCTAGGCTGTGTCCGACCGAATATACGAGAAAGAGCTTGCTGTGAGTATAGCATGAAGATATGACATTGAGAAGGAGGGGCTCACAGGACGGCGTAAGGGGTAACAACATTTCACTATAATGGCCATCGCAAATACTTCTAAGCTCCCTTCCTTTAACCTGTATTCGGGGGCTAGGGACATCTCTGCAGGGTGGCAATCCTTCGTTCTCACTTCAATGCTATCCACTGAACTCAACCTCCGGACCCTTAAAAGGGGGAAGAGATATGAATGAAACGGCACAGGAAAAAGAAGCCTGCCACTATTTCATTAAGTTCATGTAGAAGTTACGTTATTAGGCTAGGAAACGAAGATAAATCTCACTTAGGGTCAATGGACAATGGCCAAGTAGAGTCAATCATCAGGTGTTATACATCGTCTTGACTACGCGGCGGCTGTGCGAAGGCAGACACAGCTTGCCATTACTAACAGAAACCGGACTAGACCTAGATATGTAAGACTGCTGTGACAACAAATGATGTGATCCTCTATTAGGAATGGCTAAATGGTAATTACATAAAATGTTACCGGGACGTGGAAAGGGGCTAACAGGGTTGGAAATTTTCAATCGTGGGCATGCACGGCTGACGCGTGGGTGGCCTTGCTCTTCGATGCTCGATACCACCTATATCGATGAAAGACCAACTTGTAGCACGATGTGCTAGTATGCCGGGCTGCCTTTCGTATTCAAGATCGATAGAGCGGAATTTCACGATGCCGTCACAAAATACATGTTCCTTTTCGGAGTGTCTACGGCCAATATTTGCATCGAAAAAGAAAAAAAGTAAAAGTAAACATCGTGTATGGCGACGCCGACGTACTGTCTGTCAGCTGCGTTCGAGCTCAAAGCTGCAGCTGTCACTACAAGCGGAAGAACCCTGACCCTGAACATACCAGCCACTAATGACACGCCAGTGAGTCCGAGAACATTGAAGCCAGGCTGCGCACCCCGGGAGTCCAATTTATTATATCGCAAAATAGGATTGCCTATTCCATCGTCTGATTTCTTCCTATGTAGGAATCATTCGCAATAGGGACCCCCGTAAGTGGTTTCGGTGACTTTGACCAGGTTGTAGTCCGAGCAAATAGTGTAAGGTGCTCGCTGCTTCGCTGGAAAGATTCCCATCGACTGCATTTCCGTGTAAACCCGAAAGGCCATCTGGTTGTCTTGGCTCGAGTTCTTATCTTACATAAAGCGGTTCCTATTGGGTGGCGCTGCTTGGCTGTAAGCCTCATCTGCTATTCGGCTGTCCCGAGCCGGATGGTTAGGAACACCCATCGTCGGCCTCGTCGGGGCCTGAGTATTCATTCACGTATGCCGTTACTCACTCACTCACTCCTCCATGGCATGTCCTGTCTATACCAACCCGATATTCTGATTTGCGACGGTGCTTGTTGCTTAACTTGGTAGCTAACTAACTACCTGGTATCAATCATTAATCACGTACTTGAACAAGGTATCTGGTGTTCGTATTGAATGATGAGTCCGAAATGAAAAAATAAATAAAAAAATAATCGAAACCCAAATAGCCGGAATGGAGCTAGGCCGGGGCTGCCCATTTGGTTGTGTGCGTGCAATAAGGCTCTGCATAGTATTGAATCCTTGGGCCAAAGATTTTAGTGCGTTGGCGTTGGTGGGAGGACTCAGGTAGGAAATTTGCTAATGACACCCTCGTCAACATTGGTCGGCGACCAGTTCCTTTCTCCTTCTGTCCTTCTACTATGTAGGAGCCGCCGGCTTCGGCAGTGTGGGTGCTCGTGCTCTACTACCAGCTGACTAGCTGGCTAGTTCACTTTATTTTTATTTTTCTCGCAATACTGAGCAATAGGCTAGATGTCTTGTACGGAATAGGCCTGTCCACATAACCCACCGGCTGCCCTTTCACAGTAAGCGTGTTGCCAAGACGAGGCAAGACTACGGCATCCTTGAACATCACCATCATTGCCGTGTGGCCGTGTGGATGTGTGGATGTGTGGATGTTGGATTGTGAGCCCTGGGCCTTGTCCGGCATCTCATCTGCCCCATACATAGCACGTACGAAATATGAAATTACATAGTATAATCTGGTCAGAGCCCATCTGTTCGTTTCGCAACGCCTCGCGGCTCTTCTTCGCTGTAATAAAAAGGGATACAGCCACCCACAATATCAATGGAACCGAACCTCAACAGAAGGGATTGCTCGGGGGGCTTGTTATTCATGATGTTCGTCGGGTACGGGTTGAAATAGGAATACCGTTCCTAGCAACGGCAGGCAGTCTGGCAGTCTGGTGCTCGTGCAGACGCACTGATGCAGATGGGGTGCAAGGGGCGCGCTGCGGTAGAGGTGCGCTAGAGACGCCGTCTCTCATAAAGCTTCTCGAAGCGGATATGATCGACGACGAGGTGCCAGGCAAGCGACCGGGATCTGAGTGGTATTGCTAATGCGACCTTTGGGGAATGCCAGTCGAATTTCTACTTGAAACATACCCCTGTTCCTTGGCCATCCCTGAGCCTCCTCTGACTGGGCAGTTGGATGTCTCGGGGGTCCCCAAAGTGGACGACAATATCTCCTGCGCAATTTGGAGATAAATATCCATTTACGACTCGACATCATCGACCTTCTAGAAGGTAACTACATACGCCGCCTGATGTGATTCAACGGGGCAGGCAGGCAGGTTGAGAAAGAGATTGGCGTGGAGAGTATACCTGGGTATGCGTATGGGGGCGGGAGGATGAAGAGAGCATGGGAGTCTATGCGGCGACACGGGTGATAGGAGTTTGAGGATGACTTTAGGCAACGTATCTTAGGTGATGTTTACACGCTTTACACGCTTTATGTTCTTTACAGTGTGTTACCTTATATACATACCTCGTAGGTATGTACAATGTTAAACACGATACGTGCGACACATGAGACAAATAACCTTAATGGCCTCGACCTTCACGCTGACACCCAGACTCCAGAGAGCGGGACAGTGGGGAAATGCCGTTGACACGATGATCCTCAACGTCGCGTCTCGGGAATCTGTGCGAATTGGCAAGTGCCGCTACCACCATGTTAGCCATGTGCCAGCTAGAAGCAGACTCGGCTCGATGCTAACCTCAATAGTATATCCCATATCCATTCAAGACCCCTTTGGATCCTGACGCATGCTAGCTCTAGATGGCTTACGACTCATCCAGGCATTTGCACTATAGTTTTATATGAGTCCCATCCAGCTTTGCTGCAAGCGTATGCAGGTGTAGGTGTGTGTAGCAGGTATATATGCATGCGCGTGCTGACAAGTTGCAATAGTTTGCCGTATCAAGACAATAAACCTGACTTAGCCTTATCATCCAAGTTCCAAAACGGAACATGCGCTTTCGAAAGAGATGAACGCCAAGGGAGTAAAATTTTTTGCCATGCAGCCATCTTCGCAGGACGATAGTGTCGAATGCAACCTGGTCTGCGGGTTTGTGATATCGACGACGCAGGGTCTCTGGAAGAACCCAAAATCGTGACAAGGCGGCTGCTAGGACGTCTATCCCGCTTCGCCAACCACACACGCGAGTCTCGTAGTTTTCCGAAGTCAGCAAGTGGTTCGAGAGAGAGAACAGCCTGCCTTGCACATGATGCGTGCGAGATGTGACGGAGAGATGGTCTCGCCTAGGACCCTACGATGTAATAACTCGATCATTTACCCACGTGCATGTAATTTGACTCCCGTAGCATGGCCATTCCGTACACGGTATAGCCGTGGGAATGTAATATAGACATAAGCGGAACTGTTAAAATATCGAATACCACTTTGGTCCTTCGCCCTGTCGTGACCAAGTCACCAAGATGACGAGCTAGTAGCTAGTCATGTAATCCATGTTAGAGACTGACAACTGGGGTACCTACCTAGGTATGTATCTAGGAACATACATAGTAGATAGATCTCGAAGAAATAGACGCACTATGCGTTGCTTAGTTCGTGATCGTTGCTAGCCACTACCACCTCGTAGTTCATAGCTAAGGGGGTTCTAAGGGGGTTTGATATGTCTTAGTGCCGACCACGTGTTTACCTAGGGATTTGAATATAGGGTCCCTCAAAAAGATCCACGGCTAGCCATATCTCCTGCGCGTGATATCCACGCTGATATCCACGCACTACGTACATCCCGTGCACCTACAGGATCGGGGCAAAGGCGGCCGTCCGTAGTACTAACCTAGGTACATACTATGGCAGCTATGGTAGTAGCTTCGAATGGCGTTCTTGATTCGGATGGAACCGCTGGACTGGTTCGTGTCTGTGATGGCTTGCCGGTGGCTTGCAAATGGTTGATTCAATGTTCCAACCCATTCTTGTAATCGACCGAAGGTTTGCCCGGCAGTGAGCGCTCAGGCGCTATGGCTTTCCGCTAAAATTCAAGCTTAAAGTGATTGGAACGCCGTTGACTAAGCCTTGTTTTAACCTTGAAGAAACCCCCATCTAGCATCTGGCATATGACGTTGTTTAGATCTTGAACTGCCGTATTATTGTTTTCTTCATTTTAAGTGGTAATTTAAAGATGGCGTAACTAACCCTACCTTTGTAGATTGCACATTTCTTTTTCGACCCCCATACAGATAATATTATATACCTACCTACATACATAATAAAGTACCTGGGTGTAGGGTAGGATAAGGCAAGTAACTATACATTCAACTCTAGTCTACTCCGAGTAAAACTCACTGTTGTCAACCCGTGACTAGGAAAATTTTGGTGGCTGCATGCATGCCACACCTTTTTTCTATATCATACCTACAGCGAAAGTAGCATCTTGCGGTATCTTCCCAACTGGGATTTACCATTCACCATTCACCGTTCATCAGGAACGAAAGATACCTAGATCCTAGAGAAAGAGATGACGCCTTCGTTACCCTGATTTCAGGGTCCTGTTCCTAGTCCTTATCCTCTAGGACTATCCGAGCCCCGGTATCTTATATTGACCCGCCGTCGGTTTTTTATTTTATTAGTGTGGTGATATTGATTGGTCGTATCGTTTCTAACAAGTTGTGGAGGCGCCGGGGAGGACTACCTTAGGTAGCTTACGCTGTATTTCCCGCTATCCGCAGCCTGTCCAATCATCGCCCTTTCGCATCAGACACCTTCAAATCCTTCTCCCGACATCGTCAAAAATAAATAAAGGCTATGACGACACCCCAGTCATTGCCAAGAGATCCCCCCGTCAAAGTAGTCGATGTACCTTAGGTAACCAGGCCTGCTAGCCAGCTTCTATTCGGAGAGAAATATACCACATACTAAGAAACCGATGAGTGTAGGCATCGGTATTTCGTACAGAAATCCCTACATCGGAAATTTTGTGTCGTGTTTTAATATTAGTTGCGATGTTATTCTGTTTTACTCTTCTTGTAGGCCGCTCTATTGGTTACCAGTATCTGATTCTGCTGCTCACTCGTAGGGCTAGAAGATAGGAAAAATAATAGGTAGGTCAGGTATATATATATATAGATGGAAATGTAGATGAGGTTGTACAAACGTTAACACCACGGTTCCTACATACATAAGCGCTAGATAGTGAGATAGATGAACGAACGATACAGACTATGCCGTCACCTATATACATACTATAGTATTCGCTTAGGTACCGTAGGGCCGACGGGTTGGTAGATTGAGCCCCAGAGACCCCTCTGTAATAAAGGCGTGTAAGATACCACAGACAGGGCCTCTCTATCGGTGCCGTCGTCATACTTGCACAGGTCTTCCTTCGCTTGCTAACCCTGACCGACGACGTCAGTGCTGTGAGCACTTGAGCAATAATCGTTAAGGTTCCCGAGGCAGTACCGCTTAATTAGCTTCCAAGGACTTAGGAAGCTGGCCCGACTGGCTCGAAGATATCGTCATATATGCAACCCTCGGTTTCATCCCGACGACATTGTTTTTGAAGCTTCTACTCCGTACGTGGTAGGTGTAAGCTACCACATCGCCATTCCTCTGGCCGGTCTCATCCCGTTCTTATCATACGTGCCGTGCCGTAATCGCAGTTAAAAAACAACAACAACAATTTGCCAAGATATCGTCGGCTGAACACGAAGACCACCTACTACACTGCCGCCACGACTATTTTGTAGTGCCGGGGCGGAGGATAGTAGAAGTTACGAATGAACTAGGAACGAAGAACTGTAGATGGAGGGATTATGCAAGTAGGAAAACAAAAACAAAACATAACGAAACGGGATATCTCCTATTTTTTTTTCTTCTCCAATGCTATTTTCTTTGATACTTATTCATCATCCCTTGATACCGGGACAGAGAAGTCCGTCTGCTCTTGGTTAATGGGAACTTACTAGGTAGGTTCAATGATGTCGTGTCTTGGATTACTGCATGCCTCTTCGCTCATTTTTGAGAAGAGCCACCTTTTGTGGAGCATCCTTAATGTGTTCCATCACTATTCCCACACCGCATGACGTAGGGAAGTGCCAAGAGCGGACATGCTAAGTCACCCTTAGCTTTCATCCTTCCCACCAAAAATCACCAAAGGGGAAAGGGTCGAGGAAGTGGGACATCCCATAGGAAAGCCCGAATGCAAGTACCGTGCCCAGGTGTTCTACTTAGATGGTAGCGGACGTGTACGTGGACGTGGACGTGGACGTGGATATAGACTTGAAGGTTGCTTAGGAATTACAATTTGTAACTCTTTTCTTCCAGCTATTTCCCGACTGGTCACCACCTGGGCAAAGACAGGTTTGGTACTGTCCAATACCCAGCGTCGGAATTATCAGATGGGCTTGGGTGCTTGGATGCTTGGATAGCATTAGAATCGCTAGGGCCGGCATGTAAGAGGAAAAAGAAAAAGAAATCAATACAATAAAAGAGAAAGAAAAAGCATAGAGCCGGCTTTATGCCATATGCTCTCACCTCTAGACCCTGCATAACGGCAAAAAAAAACCCCTATCCTTTCACATACATAGGCAATGGCGTAAGCTAAGAACGAGCCTTATTGCCTTATTTAATACATCAAATATAATATTTGATATATACAACCCAGATAGGCATGATGTCTATGTGGTGTTATATAAGTGTAGTATAGTAGTATACTACAGCATCCAGTTCGTTTTTCATATGTGTGTGTACTGTACATTTTGTATAATAAACATGACTTCCATGGGGGTCTTCCATGATACCTACGTGTAGTATGTACTTCGTACCCTCGAATACCTGGGTACCTTGGTGCGCGCCATTGGGTATGGGGCACTACATAAGGTGCCCAGGTGGTAATAGTGGTGTCCACCCGTACCGGTACATGTACGCCATGTCTATCAGACTAGCATCAACGGCGCGCCCCCCCGTAGCCTTAGCCTTAGACCCTTGCCGTTACCTTCAACCACACCCTGCCATGTTCTCATCTCCCTTTTGCGTACCGTACCTACCGTACCTAGCTTTCCTATGGCATTTCCCGTACTTCGACCTCTTCTTTTCCCCCCTTCTTCGCCTCCATAATAACTTATTCCAATCCCTGTGCCTGTCCCTTCTTGTCCCACTCGCCCCAATTTATCGTCGTCTGTTGTGGGTGAGAAAAGAGACCCTGATACCCAAGGGTACTTTTAACAGGCGACAGGGCCGGCGCTGGAATCCCCTTGCAACCAGAAACTGAGTCTCCTCTGATGCTAGTTGACGTACTAGCTGGCCACTCCATCACACCTAAAATACTTAGACGGCTTGGGAAGCGGTAATATATGTAAAAAGCCTGCCATCTGCCATCCTGCCTCTTGCCTGTGCCCCCTTCTGCCCATCACTTCAAAACAACAACTCAAGATTCGAAATATCTCGAATCTCGCATCTCGACGTCGGCCCCTCCAACAATAGACTAAACAACATATCAACAACAAAGAACTTCCCCCCTGACCAGTGGGCTGCTATAGCACGGATCAGCATCGTGCTCCCAGGCCTTACCCGGTACTCCTGTAACAAGTACACTCAGTCGACTTCTATGTACATCTGACCTCCCGGATATCTGGCCGCTGCTGATCTTCTACTCTTCGGTCTTGAAACGAGCCACCGAACTCCACATTCTCATGATCAGTCAAGACCTAAAACGGCTGCTATCAAATTGGACACCATCTTTTCAAATTTCAGCCCCGGTTCGATCTCTTCAGTATCCTACCCTACCGTGCTCTGCGTAGCACCCTACAGTGTGCAACAACCCTGCCTCGACCTGCTTTAGTACGGGACATTGGATTGTCGATCAATCTGTTCACCGTCGTCACTGGACTCTGTAGGCTAAGGATATTGGTTCCACCCGTCCCAATTGCTGGAGAGCGTTAAGCTTCGGACGATTGGGCTGGCCTGAAAAGTACCGGCAGGCCCCAGCGTGTACATCTGCTCCAGCTATTCGGGGGTTCCTGGTCGCATACTTCCTTAAAAGTGTCCTGCCAAACACACTTAAGGCTCGCTGATCCCCCTCCCGTAGCTCGTGACGGATCTTCTTCACTGGATCTTGAAAGACAAGTCACCGCCTCGGCAAGGTGACACGAATCTGTCCTCCTTCGGGATCCCGCATCTGATCAGCGAACTATCCAGACTTTCGTCTTCTTTATTTTCTAAAAAAGGGAAAATAAGGAGTCCGGTCCAAAGCGTTGGAAAGCCTCATTACTTCCCAACCTTTGCTCACTTATGTTATATTTTGTCAAAGATGACTATGACTCTTGATAATCAATCACGACTCGGAGCCCTCAACTTCGACCACATGTCTTCCTACTCCAACCCTCCGCACTTCACCAACCCGTGGGCTACGGGCTCCTCTAGCCAACATGGCAGCCACAGCATCTACTCGCAAGGGCTCAATGCCAACCTGGGCGGCCTCGACTCGATGGCCAAGCAGCATGCCGCGAGGACGGGCCCTAGTAGCAGTGCCTCAATGGCATCGTATGGGAGCATTCCAGTGACAGCTTCTTCAGCAGGTAGCACTCTCATGGCGGACCTCTATGGACAGCAGGACTTACTCAATATGCCGCAAGATCTCTTAAACTTAAACCGAATGCAAACCACGTCGGCTGCGTACGGAGAGTCGGCGTACGCGACGGCGACGGCGGCCTCCCCGGTCAACGCGACGTACTCGGCATCGCCCAACTCTTATGACGGCGTGTCCGGCTATGCACCGGCACCAATGCGCTCCACATTTGCCCTTGCACCGGAAGCCGACAACCGAAGGTATTCCCAAACGTCAATTTCTTCCATGTCGATGATCGAGCCCGGCACTAGCGACGCGCATCGCTCTCACCGGAATTCATTGGTTGACATGAATCACAGAGGTCTTCAAAGTGACGATCGAAGGAGCTTCGCGGACGCTCTCGACGCCGGTCAGGGTATGTTGGCGATGAGCCAAGAGACCCCCCGAGCGATATACCCTCCTGGGAACCGCGGTAGAGGTTCCGCCGATTCGTACGGCTTTCCGTCGACGCACTCGACGAGTTCTTCTATCTCGTCGGCAAGCAACTATGGTAGTGGTTATTATGCGGGGTCGGTAGACTCGTCGGTCAGCGACTACTCGACCGCAGGTTCCGATATCGAGTCTGTTACGTCCCGAACGCTTCCCCGACCGAATCTTATGACGCAGCCTCCCCCTGCACCTCAATCGATGATGGGCCAGTTTAGCTCGAAGGTGTCGTCGAGCACGCAGAAGAAGCACAAGTGCAAAGTTTGCGACAAGCGATTTACACGACCAAGCTCGCTACAAACCCACATGTACAGTCACACAGGCGAAAAACGTAAGTTGCGGCGATGGCATATGTTGATACGAGTAGGATTGCTAACAAGAGTATAATAGCTTTCTGTTGCGAAGTTGAAGGGTGTGGAAGACATTTTTCCGTTGTATCAAACCTGCGGCGGCACCGGAAGGTACATAAAAACGACGCCAAGTCGGACGCTGGATCTGAGGATCACCACGACGATCACTCGGACTAAAAAGAATAAACACCTATATACGCTTCACGACAAAATATGTTCGATTTTGTGCCAGGCCACGATTTTAGAATTATTTACGATTATCCTTGTTATGCGGATACCTCATGTTAAGTCACGTTCGAACTGGTCTCATGGTTTTATTAGAGGAGACAAGTCACCAAAGCATCTTTTTATTTTCCGGCCTCGATGCTACCAAAAATGGGTTGCAAGTTTATGTCTCGTACGAGGACATCATCACATCATCATTATCATGGGGATTTTTGTTTGCGCTGCTGGTTGGAGTGATATCCAAAGAGTGATTTTCGAAAGCGCTGGGTGCATGGGATGAGCTTATAGATTTTGGGTGGGCTCATTTTATGGCATATTTTCCGTCTTTTCTTCGCGTCCATCGCTCGTGGCCTCCAATTGGGGTGGGACCTGGCCGCTCACATCGACACGTCAAGGGGTTGGGGACTTGTATTGTTTTCTCGAGGAGATACCCTCACAGAACGGCGTTTGGGATATAGGGGAATCATTGGCTTTGGGGGGTTGAAAGATCGATCGCATGCATTCGTTTTTTTACGGTCAGAACCGACAGCTGCCTGCGGCCTTTCACCAGAGTTGCCGTGGCAGCAGTGTCGAAGGAGCGAAAAGAAACAGAACAGTACAACAGAAAAGAGACCAAAAGTTGACACGGAAGAGCGAGAGCGAGAGCGAAGAGAAGACAAACTTGTATTATTAGCTAAGCTTCGCATATACCCCCTCCCAAGGCAGAGCACTGATCCTCAAGACATTGGAGAGGCTCCATTTTTGGTGTCTCGTGGTGAGGAAGGCCTACATTCGCTACTGCCTCTGTAATCTAATTGTCGATATTGTATGATATTACATGATTATTGTATGACGTTCATATGAAGGCACGCGAATTTGACTTGTGTGTAGACTACAGCTTGCATAGCAGTTGGTTCACGTGGAAGATGGGGCCAACTGCTGTGTATCGTTTACATGAACACGCATTGGTCGGGAAATGCGTACATGTACGACGGGGGCGACATGAGAGATGACTTCTTTTCCGTACCGTCCAGATATGAGCGACCGGGGCATGGGATAACCCTACAAAGATCGTCGCCGTAAATACATAGTAAAACTGATGTATCAGGAGCGGAACCGGCTCCTAGCCGAAGCTCGTCAACCCTAGGTAGAGGAGCTCCGTATGGTAGCGTAGGAAGATATTAGTAGACGGATAATGTATATATAGCCACTATATCTGTCCTTGCTGACTACCGGTAGACGAACTGGGGGCGCCTTGGCCTTTTCGTCTGTCCGGACTGACGTCCGTTTATTCTTACAGTAGCTCGGAACCCCCGAACGGATTTGGGCGCTAGCAAGTAATCATAGTAGAGAATCCTTGAGTCTTACTCGGAATGGGCCAACTTGCATGTGTGTTGGGTCTTTTCTTCTCTTTCTCTCTCTCTTCCCATCCGCGGAACTGTCAACAACGGCATTGGTATGGGTAGGCTGGTAAGGTAGGTATGTATGGATGTATGGATGTATGTATAGGCATGTATAATGCTCTATAGTTACCTCGCATCTCACACTAAACTCCTCTTTCCCACTTTATTATCCATCCCATCGGTTACCACCTATACACGCAGACAACGTACCCTTAACTACGTAGCCATGTACTTCTCCGCTTATCCACTTATCTTAATCTCTGTTACTCCGCTCCTCAACTTACCAGGAAGCGGAAAGAAGAGAGATCCCTCCCCTCCCCCCCAATTTCGTGCGTTGTACACTGGCACACTCGCCTCGCACTGGCACTCACACACACGTATTTATGTATGTATGTAACCCAAACATAGGTCTCGTCGGTGAACGGTTAGGATTCGTAACTTGAATCCGTGTATAAGTGAGGTAAGAGTGTGTGTGTATGCATGTTGAGAAGGCGAGTAAAACCGGGAATGAATTACGTCTGGTACTGTAATTCGTTCAACTAAACTGCTTCGCCGCTTTCTTTTCTTAGTTCCTAAAAAAGTACCTGGCAGTTGGTACATAGGAGGCAGTTAACTTCCCTGTAGAATATCTATACATAATAGTACAGTGTTGAATTATACATACCATATTATCGTCATATATCAAAAAAAGGAAGAGAATTACGGAGTAAATTGTATTCGATAAAAAAAAATCTCGAGGGTATGAGATAAGACGCCCGTTTTTAGGCCGTCCCCTCCGACCGTCATCCGCTACCTATACGCTTGCCTTGCAGAACTAGACAAGCCATTCGGCATGCACATAAACTGTATTGTACAGTAGCAGTAGCAATATCTTACAGGTAGTAAGTAAACACCTTGACAGCGGCTCCTTTTTCCCAACCTTGCAAACCCACAATATTCCACCACCCACCACCCACCACCCACCATCCACACCCACCACCTACCAAACCCTTCACCACTACTACCTTTCACCCACTATCCACCCATTCCATCCATCCCTTTAGAGAAACATGAAACACGCTTAACGCTGCGACGCTACTCTAGTGCGCCGCCTAGCGGCATGCAGTGGGTTCGTCTATTCCACATGCAAGTTCTTTTTTGTCGCCTCTTACCTACACAGCTACCTAACACCACACACACATCATTTACCTCCAAAAAGGCTGAAGGCTGATATAAGAAAAAAACCGGAATCACGTCGACCAAACTACCAAAGTCGGTAACTGGTAATTTAACTCACCTGCTACATATCGACTAGTATCTCCGAGCTATAGCATCACGCGAGGTCATTCATCCAGATAAATCGTACCATTATGACTGACGCCAACTCGCAAGTATAATACATAGCTTGGATATTTCCCTTATTTCCCCCGCCCGCACCTTTGGTTCTGGACCGGATCTTCAAAAAGCTACGACTGAACCACTTCCCCCCCGCGCGTATCTCGACTAACGTCGTTGGAAAAAAAAGAAAAAGGAGGGAAAAAGTAAGCTTGCTCCTACGGAATGCCGCCTTCGTC
Source organism: Hypoxylon rubiginosum (assembly GCA_902806565.1). NCBI lineage: Eukaryota > Fungi > Ascomycota > Sordariomycetes > Xylariales > Hypoxylaceae > Hypoxylon > Hypoxylon rubiginosum. The sequence continues at coordinate 786,607 of CADCXA010000016.1, read as the reverse complement.
ATGCATGTCGCGGTTCTCCCCCCCTACGAGAAAGAAGCTAGGGGACGGGAGAGCCACGATCCCTTCCTAGATCGGCTCGGCGACCACTACCTGCTCCACAAGGAAGAATCCGGAGAGGACAACGGTCCTACCTATTACGGACAACGCGGCTGGCCCCAACAGCGACGACGTCAGCACTGCCTTTTTTCTTCTGCCTTGCTGTTTTTAGCACCTTATTCAGCAGCTATCCCCTATCTATCCATCAATTGAATGAACATGTGTTGTTATCGAGCCAGAGAGACGTTGCTGATGTGACCTATTGTCTTCCTAGTCGATGGGGATGGGATGGGAAGAAGCAAGCTTGGTGGGAATTGAAGGCTGTGCAACCGGCATGTGTCTGAAGATCCCTACCTACTGCTCCGTACATGATAGCGGGGAGACCTTGATGGCACCCTTCCACGTGAATGGTGGTGCTTAGATACATCCAGAGTCGGTCGGCCCCAAAGTGCGACAGACCGACTTGACGGAGGCGCCAGTTTGCGTGCCTTGGAAGTTTTTCGCGATATTGGTTACACGTTTAATGGCAAACACTAGGACCGCGGTTGTTTACACTGCGACCATTCCCTTGCGAATAGGACTCGCCAAAGGCCCGATTCTGTCGCACCCGACGGTACGTTCACTAAAAGACGAAAAGCGGACTGTATCAGAATAACAAGGAGTTTCGATCCAGACAACGAATACGTTCCCCATGGCGTACCTAGGCCTAGGTATAGGTGCCTAGGAGGTATATATGAGAAACAACACATGGGGTGTCGCTGACAACGGGTAGGACATCTCATCCACACCAACGAAACGCACTTGCTTTTTCTTTCTTCTTTTCCTTACCGCGTTCTCCCTCGGGTGCCACTTGGACCAGAAGTCATTGCGCCGAAAGGGATAGGCCGGAGCGGAGAGGAGAAGGATAGAGGAGAAGGATAGAGGGGGGCAAAGAGGAGGAAGGGAGGGGTGGTATAGCAGTCAATATGGCACTTGCAAATTAGCCTTCCTCATTAATTGTGGTATGCTACATAGTAGCGAGAAGGCTGGCTTCGAGATAAGAGAAGAGCCGGCTTGATGGACTAATCCAACTATTAGTTGATACTTGTTCCGCCCAATGACGACACGGCTGACGGTAGGCGGATTTATGACGTCGGTCGGCTACAAGGGTCGGCCGCAAGCTTCGAGTATTTCAATTCGGCGGATTCGGCCAATGGAAAGGGGGCCGAAAGCTGGCTACAGCATTGACCAGGTTAGTTGTGTGTGGAATCCAAGGCCAAGACTTCCCATCGTACAGCCACATGTACGGGGACGCTGTGATCTTCAGGGTCCTGCCCTTGTGCAACAAGGTCCGCGGGGAGGCGGGCGCTTGCTGGTGGAGGAGGAAACACATCGATATTCGCGTGATTGGTGGTGAAACTTGTCGACATTCTGATTTGGTTCGCCTCCTCCAGGTTATCCCGACCTGATGTTGGAAAACTGTAGTGGCACCCCATATTCATCGAGTGTGATGCAATTAGGGATTCATAGGATTCTCTTCGCCACCTAGAATCGAAGGGGACTTGCTCAACGCATGAGCGTATGAGCGCATGTTGCTGTTTATATAAACGCTATGCGAAGGAAGTGCGGCTTAGACGAGCCTGTATCATGCCGCTGGACTAGACTGGGGTGTAATCTCAACAGGAATGCATGGGCAATGCATAGGTGCATATACATACATACTTAGGCCCCGGAACAGCGCGGGTGAGATGAGATTCCTTGAAACACCCATAAACACCCCCGGCACCGCGCCGAAACTTCAAGGTGAGAATCCCATTTCTGGAATCGTAGAAAAAAAACATAGTGGGCAACGAATAACACCAAAAGAAGTAGCCAAGCTTAGGCCAAGCTTTTGCGACTCGAGTCGGTTGACGCGTCCCAGGGTCTAGAAGAGCATTGTGTGGATTTGCGGTGGGAAAGCGACATCTACCTACCCGTAGTGACATATCTTGCATGATGGGACCTCCACCAGGTTGGGTATTTTCCGCAGTGCCGTTCTCCTTCCCCATGGAGCGGGTTTCAAGACCTCCCACTGCCGGGCTCGATATAGTGGTCCGGGTTACATGTTAATGGTTCGTGGGTCTCTTGGGTGTATCTTTGGACCTCTCAAACCGTCGCAATCTAGTCGGTAGTAGACTAAGGTAGTAGACAGCCGGAACGTCGTACTTTTTGAACCATTTGGAGATTTGTTCATTTCTCCATTGTGTCGAGTCCACATGGTGCTGATGGATGATGGATGGGCCTGGCAGCCTGGTCGTATGGGAAAAGAACGATAATAATGGAGCTTCTCATTTGACGATGGTGTCGGACCTCCTACGTAGATGTACAGCAGGCAGTAAGAGAGGGGGGTATAAGAGAGGGGCCGGGGTGGAATAGAGAGAGAGGAGAGAGATACCGCATTTGCGAATTTTGGCGCCATCTCAAAGGTGGACGTTGGGAAAATGCGCTTTGGGGGCGGTCAAGCGAGTTAGAGAATGACATCATTTTGCAGGAGGGTTTTTTCTTGCTCAAGTCCAACACGCTTCTGCAATTCGTCGAAGCCCTGGTATCGTCCCACCGAAATCTGTGCAGGGGAGTTCGTAGCCTACATGAATATTGACAGGGATGACAATGCAGCCAAGAATACTCGGCACACGCCTCTTGCAAGGTATCTGCCGCTATCTCCATACCTACAACATGGTACTCTTGTACACTATGTACAATACATATATCTATATACATGTTTGTATTACACATTGGCCTTGTATTCCTACTCGAAGGCTCAGTTACTGATACTCTCACTGACTTTTCTCCACAGCGGAATGTGCATACACGTACAGATGCGGCAGATTTCGGACACTCAGAACCTGTCCTAGCTGCCCTTTGCAGCTGGTACTTTCACATAAGACGAGTTGTCCTCCAATCCCTAGATGCATCGATGTCTATGTATTATGTACGCTATACTACACTTACGTACCTATATGTATGTATACTACTATGTACTATGTATGGTAGTAGTACCACTATGATATACATACCTATATACTATATGTATGCGTGTAGTATACAGACATATAGACATATTAAAAACATCGAGTACCCCCCTCCCTTTTTCCCTCTTCCGCCTTTCACAATGGGCATTGGCCAAAATGCCATGTTCTGGAACCATGGGATTGCCTTGTTGCGCATTGGACCCCTTCTTAGAGACGAATAGCAATGAGGAGAAGTCTATACGAGACGAGTCCAATCAACTCCCATTATCCTCTTAGCAATTTAGCAACCGAGTTACATGCATGCCCAAGCCATGTTCGCAATCTTCCGAATATGTATCTATACAACTTGTATCGCAGATATATATACTGTATCACAGAGATATATACATGATATATCGACGAGTATAATGTCGATATACCAAAACGCATAAATGCTTCCTATCGCGTTCTTGTCTCGGAGAGTTCCCATATTGGTAATCTTTTTTTCTTTCCTATCGCTCCTATCGTATCATTTCTTCGCCAACATGCCTAACTATATAACCAATTGGCAATGGCAATATCAATATACCCCCCTCTTTTTCTCTTTTCCAATCCCATAATTTCAATGCTGATGATGCTGATGATGCTGCTACTACTGCTGCTGAAGTTAGGTAGTATAGAAACAATCTTGCTAGTCGCATTCTACTGGTCGATAGGGGAGGGGAGAGAAGAGAGGAGATATGATGATGATGCTGATGATGATGCTGCTGCTGTCCTACTTTACTCGCTTTTCTTCCTTGATAGGGTTACCACGGAATGCCGCACTTGGGGTATTTCCATTGAAAGCTTCGTCTTGTTCCTGTGTGTCCTCTCCCCTAATCCCGCCGATGCTACTGGTCTGTTCCCTTTTTTTCTTCTTCGAAAACGGAATAAAACCTCACCGCCTCTCTCTCTTAAGAGAAAAAAAAAAAGTTGGGTCCTCCCCCCGTACATAAATGCGCGCAACAACGACGCAGCGACGGAGAGGAGAAAACACCGTCTCTTGCTTGCTTTGCTTTGCTTGCCTCTCCTTCTGCGAGAGAGGAGTGGTCGGGAAAAGGGGGGCCCTGTCCGTATGTACATAGTATGGTACCCTCTCTTCTTCTTTGCGAAAAGAGAGGAAACCCGGGGTTCCCTTGTCCGTTTATGTGCGAAGCTGACCTGCTTCATGCACGACTGCCGATCCATACCGACTACGTTGCGTTTGCCCAGAGTCGCATACCGAGTAGATAAGTAGCCAAAGGCCCAATGTACCGATACCCCCGGGCCCCGGAATGTTAATAGGGGTACATCTCGAACGCACGTGAACGGGGTGTCGCGGCCATGTACCTTCGTCGTTTCTCTCTGGCCTGCAGTATACCTAAGTACCTACATATGTACGCTGTACTAGACGACGCCCCAAGGTAACGCAAAATGGGCATCCTATCAAAAAGGACGACGTCTTCGACGTTTTTTTCATGTTGAATACTGTGTTCTCGCCTCCCTCGGAGTTCTAGACAACTTTTTGTCCAATATTTTCTCTCTATCACATCCGTCCGACTGCCTCGATAGACCTTGGCGCTTACTAGCCTTACCTAAGCCTCAAGGAGGAAAAAGGGGAGGGGGGGGTGTTGGCCGAGAGGTGGCAATCACGCAATTCGCACGACTTTTTCTGTCTCCTACGTATGTCTCTACGTATGTTTCTACGTATTTCTGGGTATGTACATAGTATGTTACTAAGCCAAGTAGGAAAAGGAAAAAGGGGGGGAAGGTGTCAGAGACACGGAGACGGGGACGTATGTACATATTTTGCGACTGCCGTTCGTTCACTATTCGGTCTCGACCCGTCGACGAGAGAGAGGCTCGAAACCGCCGGCCCTGTAGATCTATGCGGGCTACAGAAAAACAATAGTACGTTTTCTTCTCGTTCCCAGAGCGCTGGATCGGAATCCGGAAGCAAAAACGTTAGAGAAGTTCTAAAATAAAATATGAGACGTCCGCACCCCCTTTCACCCTTTTCCCTATGAAGTAGATGATAATCCCTCGAGCTACTGGTTGATCGGCAGGGACCGTTGTGTCGCGTGGGTTCCTTTTTTCCTGCCCTTTTCCCTTTGTCACCCCCTAACCTTACACACGAATCTACGAATCTACGAAATTCCGGGGAAATAAGGTAGGGGAAGATCTCGAAGGAGAAAAGAAAAAAAAAGAAACGTATGATCGACTTTGACTGGGGCCGCACAAAGAAACCGCCACGGGCCATGATCATCAGATGGGAACTATTCTAGAACTTCTTGCATATTTTTTCTTTCTTCAAGTTACTGTCCCTTACTAAGACTTTTCTGCCACGTCGTATAAGAGGTATGCTATGAGCGTACGACTACGTCCTTTTCGTTCAATCATATTCACAGGACATGGAGGCGTGCTTAAGCCGTACGAACTTCTTCACCGGTTCTATGAATCACGCTGCGTTTCCGACAGCCATAAGATGAACGCCACATCTCCATGCTTCTAGAATGAACATACCAGGAAGTCTCCAAAAGGGGCTATGTTGGTGTAGTAATTTCGTAAATTTAGGTGCACGTCTATTCAATGGTAACAATTGATAGTGAGAGGTATACAACGATATTACAGCCACACCATTCCTCTAGAGCTTGTCTTGTTGGCTGGATTGATATATACATTGGGAGCTGTTTAACTCCTATGTAGGCACGTCTGTAAGGTTGCCCCCTTTGTTGCCGTGAGCCATAGGTGCTCCTACATAGATCTAGCATATACCTGCAATAATAGTAAGTAAGCATTGCTCTGCTTAAACGATGAAGGGCGGCCTTTCCTGTGGTCACATGATCAAGTCAGGTACTGTAGGTTCTCGTTGACATTCTTAAGTTGTAACATATCCTTATTAATAACTCCGCCTATTTTGGACTCTACTGTACACCCGCCCACTACAATGCCGAACTGAAGAAGCAAAGGCAATAACAGCTGCCTCTATTACGAAAATGTCTATCTACAGCACGATAGCTAACTCGGGCCTGTCGATACCCTCTTCGTTCAAGTTTGGATAGTAGGGGACCATAGCATCGGCGGCCTGCACGTACGCGTCGTTATAGAGCCTCCAGTAGGGCTGCCGCACCTTGCGAGCAGGATGGAACAGGCCAGCCCAGACATAGTTTAGCACGAGACCTGGCCCGACGGCCATCCGGATAGCCTCGATCGCTTCCACGATCCGGTCGATGACGTGTGGACTAGTCTCGAATAAGTTGGGCCAAAGAAGGTTGAGAAGATGCACCATCGCGTCTTCGCATCCCAGACCCACCACACCGAGTGCAATGTGTTTGACGACCGAGGCGGCTGTCTGCCTGTGTACCTGATCTCGGTCGATCAAGGCATCCTCAAGGAGTGGCGTGACCGCGTAGACATAGTCCTTGGCCATCTCTCCAATGTATTCAAAAAGGAATGATAGAGATTTGAGCACACCGTTCTGCACATTGAGTTCCGGTACTCGGTATTCGTTCATCAGCGCGGGAAGGACTGTGAAGGGGGCACACGTCTCAGCAACAATGCCGATCGCGACGGCCGTGCAGACTCGCGACTGACGCTCTTGTACTCGCAAGTTGTTTAGTAAGGTGGCCAACACGTCCTGAGGTCCAATAGCTTTGGCGATGAAACCAAACGTGTTGTTGGCTGCTCTTCGGATGCCCTTCTTGTGTGCTTTGAGCATGTCTAGCAGCTCAAAGCAAATTCGCATCCATTCCCTTGCATTAACACTCTCCGGCCCACGATCGGCAATTCGACCAACAAGGTCGATCGTATTCTCTTGCACCTTTTCGTGACGATTTCGTAGGATAGGCGTAAGACGTGGTAATAGATCCTTAATGGGGGGTTGCATCTGGCTTATGCCAACGACGGTAACGATGCTGCGGAGCGCTGACAGAATAGAACCTAAAACCTCGGGATACTCCTCTCCAAGGTACTCGTATAGAACAATACCCAATTTGCCCATAAGCGCGTCTTCGCCGCATTGCTTCATGACTATGGCGATTCTGCTGATAAGGTCTGCCGCCTGCTGACGGATAGTAGCGGATTTGTTGTTGAGGCGCCACAAGATAGTTGACACTATCTGGGGCAAATACGGCTTGCAGCGCGTGCCTAGAGCGTTAACCACTGTACCGAACCCGTTGAGCATGATGACATCCTCAACGCTTTGCTCCTGGAAGGAATGGAGGATGCCATCGATCAGTCGCTCTTCCAGTCTTTCGCCAATGTCTGCGGCGCCAAGGCTAGCAACCACCTTTTCGACGGTTTCCACGGTCATTTTGCGGTACGCCTCGCTCTCATCCTTGAGATTGCCGACGATTCGCTCTAGGATCTCACTGGCACCCACCTTCTGGCCGAGATCAACGGTGGTTTCGACCTATAACATCGAGATTAGTATTTCTATCTTTTGATTCTAGGCAAGGGGAATTGACGTACCACTTGTCGGTAGTTTCGCTTATCTAGAGCCATTCGCCGGACCCAGAAACTCTTAAAAAACTCGTCGAGGACATGCTCTTTGAGGTAACCAGCTGTTACACCTTCGGTACCCGCGCATTGCGAGACAACCTTCAATACGACCTTTTTCATTTCCTCATCCGGCGAAGAAAATTCTCGAAGCAGAATATCCATAACTTGTGAGGTATAGTAGTTGGCATATTCTTCGTCCATGAGCGGTATAATGTAGCCGACGGCCTTGAGGAAACCGGCAAGACCCTTGCCTCGCTGTTTTCGGGCACCAGTCCATAGAGGGTTTAGGATATCATCGAAACTTTCAATACCGTAAGGGTTAGACGCCTCAGCAAGAGCAGCGATGGCCAAACTAGTCACTGTTCGTACTTTTGTTTGCTCATCGTTTAGGTTCGGCCCTATACAGTCAACAAGACCTTTCAGGTGAGGTAGAACAGCGCATCCCATCAGAATAGGGATCTGCTGTACAATCTTAACACCTGTATGGCGAGCTTGCCAGGACTTCTTGCTTCGGCACACGGCACGTAAAAAGGGTAAAAGGGCAGGAATACCGAGCGCTGATGCTACGACCGCGAAGGCTCTTGCAGTTGTGTTCCGTACATATTCGTCGACGTGGTCAATATCTGGCCTCATCGTGCTAATCATCGTAGCAAGACCAGCGGCTTTGCTCAAGTTGGAAATAATCTCTCGGCCCTCCACTCTAGCATAATAATCTTGATCGATGAGGAGTGGCTCGATAACGACCAGGATCTTGTGGACGTAAGGGCGAACAAGGTCGTCGAGCTTCCATAGGATACGATCGATTACTTTGACAAGCAAATGGCGCTCCTGATCTTCTAGCGTCTTCTCCATCAGAAGGGGGAGAATCTGGTTGAAGAGAGGTCCAGCGCCAAATTGCCTTGCATTATCCGTAAGTTGTCTGAGAGCGGTCTTACGCATGGGTGGTGTACCGTTCTTGATCTTCAAGAGAAGCCTCATGATCTTCCGCTCTTTGAGTTCTTCGACCGTTAAGCTATTCTCATCCGAACCATCTGCTAGCTTGCCGAAATAGGCCATATCTTCTTGCTTGAAGAACTGCAATTCTCCAACACCCGGGATTTCTTTGGGCATCTGGCTTCCACCTGTCCTTGTGCTATCAGGATCTTGCATCATAAAGCCGGTGTAGTTTGATGGTAGCGGCGTGGCTGTAGCCCGATGAAGGGGAGCATGGCCAGTGGGATAGCCGGATGGCGGGTCGAGGGTCTTGAAGCCTTGCTCCTCGCCAGGAAGTAATGCGTTTAGCTCCTCATCGCCGAGGAGACCGCTAACACCAGGTATATCTGTTTTAGCAGTGCCAACCCCAGCGGACGACGTGTGCATTGGTGTAACTAAGCCACTGTTACCGACTGGAGTTGCAGAGGGGGCTTGATCCCATCTTGATCTCTTCTTAGCTGCGTCAGGAGCACCAGCTGCAGGAAGTGAGGGGGCCTGGTCCCAGCGAGACCGTTTGGATTTTCCTTCGGTGGGTTCCGACGAGGGTTCGTCTACGGCAGTTGAAGCAACGTCCCATCTCTTCTTGCGCTTCCGCCCAGCCGTTACTGCTTCAGCAGACCCAGCCTCCGCGTTCTCCTTATCCCCGTCCTTGAGTGTTGCTGGATGCTCGCCATCGGTCTCTTGTCCTTCCCGCTTTGCTTGGATGGTACGTCGAATTCGCTCTTCTTCCCTTTCGATCTCTCTTCTTTCCATAATATCTCGGTAGGTATCGCCTTCTTCAGTCGCGCCTCCCTGTCGGTTGAAAGCGTCAGCTCTGGTCGGGGTGAGAACACGATCAAAACGGCGTTTCTGGTAGTCAGTTTCGCGGTCGGCAATCCTTGTGCTGTTCTCGCCTCTTCCTGCAAACGGGTCGTCCTCCTCGACTCCATTGCCATGCGCGAATTCATCGATCTGGGCGCGTGTTGCTGTGTACTGGCCAACTAGGCGACGCGAGTCATCGACATCCTCCATCTCCTCATCTCCTCCATCGCCAGAGGGTATCGACGTGAGATACCCTGCATACTTGTCGCCTCCATCGCGTTCGTAGAGATCGGTATCGAAGGACTCGGTTAGCTTCGCCTTGGTTGAGCTTTCAGATCGCTGGCTCTTGGAATCTCGGCCGTGTGAACCTTTCTTTGCAGCTGCAGCGGCGTTCCGCTCAGCCTGGAGCTTTCTAATGGTCTCGAAGTCAGCGTCGGACATGGTGGAAGATTCAGTCGGACGCTGTCTTGACCTTTTCTTAGATGGAAGCGGAAAAGGAAAGGCTGGTCGATGGCGATCAAGATTTCATGCGTTGACGAGGATTGAAAGTAGTTCGCGATAAAGTGACAAAGAATAAGAAACTTGAGCTACGGCTAGCCTAGTTTGTCATTGGGTCTGAGGGTCTGAGGGTCTGCTCACGTAAAGTTGGGAGGCAAATTGCTTGTGGCTGGTATTCGAAAGTGGCACAAAGCTTCATGACACCTGACCAATGACCCAATCAGATCTAGGCACAAAAGGTCTGCTTTAAAATCAACTTCTCTTTATTTCATAATGTCAGCGACCAATTAGAGCCTTATAATTGCCCCGCAGCTTGCGACTGTTTTTCTTTGAGGTGTTATTGCCTTTCATCTAGCTACAATGTAATATATAAAACGAGCTTTACTAAACAATGACAATTGTTATTCTTTTTAGGTGGTGGTGGAAGAGATCAATTAATTCTACAAAGAATTCGTTGGATGTACGCTGATATGTGGCTAGCTAATCAGAGCTTTCGAAAACTCGGACTTATTTGTAACTGACCATATCGACCATATCCTCGATGAGCACTAGGTAGCAAGCGCAGAGCGAAGCGTAGCGTGCGCAGCTAGTCTTAATAACATATTCATAATAAATAGATAAAAGTCACGGGTATATAGACGAAGCATTTCAATAGTCATTTTGTAGATTAACTACCTGACTAACCCGTCTCCAGACTGGCGTAAATGAGTGCTCAACTTCGAGCGACAAAGCTTTCTTCCTCGACTACCTGTCAGAGGCAAACTCTTCACCTGATTGAATAGAACTCCCTTCTCTGAATAACTTGATCATTCCTTCCGAAATATACCACCCAATCCTCCGTCCTCTGAAGCTGCATTGGCCAGACCAACCTCAAGGGGCAGTCGGGGGACGAGACTGCAGGGCAATTCTGAAATGTACAAATGGCGGCAGCAAAGGACTAATAACACAGGGGTTGGTGAACAAAACTAGACATATAGACATTAATTTGGTTGGCGTCGTCGTAACTCGTCAAAACGCCAAAGATTAGTAAATCCCCAGCGGATATTTCCTTTCTTTGTATATCCTCCTCACTTCTCTCGCACTCCTTGACATCGACGGCCGAGCCTGTCGGTTGGGTATCATTTTTGCTGTAATCTCCATTTCTCTGACCTTCGGTGAGCGTCAGGTATATTCCTCTTTCCATCTAAGAGATGCATCGAACCCATTCGATTGTGGGTGTTGGAAAGGATGCTTGGTATCCTAGTTCAGTCAACATTCGACACAACTTGGTAGCGTCAAATTGACCTCATCTACGGAGTTGTCTCAGACATGAGGAGCCCCAGGTATACCTTGATTCAAGGAATGAAGCAACTCGTGCGGTGGTATCCGTTGCATGCCGCTACCACGATCGAACATCGAGGTCGGAGCCGGGATGTAACCTTCACGCTTCTTGCGATATCGGTCTAACGCAAGACCTGCGAGTACAATGAGTACCATGACGCCTAGAGAGATGGCCAGCCCAATGAGAGCAACGAATACGAGCGGCATGTCATTATTCTCTGTGAACACGATCAGTATATTAATAAGAGAACGTTTAGGAATCAAGCTTACCAGGAGACGTGAAGAAATTCTCATTCTGTACGAACACTCGAGAGATGGACCCCGTTGCAGAATTGGTATTCGATGTGAGGGCATAAGGCTGGAGTGTTGTGCCGTTGAAGATTGCACTCGACGCTGTACCAAATCCAGGGATGTCGATTGAGCCGGTCATCATCAGCACTTGATTAGCATCCACGGTATCGGATGAGTCGTGGGACTCGGTCACCGTGAACATCTGCAGACTATATATCACGGTGCTCTCGCCTAATACGACTCCGGCGGATTTCCAAGCAGAACCATCATATTTCATCAAGTATGTTGAGCCATCAGGCTGGGTACCGGCGACCCAGACCTGACTTCCCCCATCGTCTGCGGGAGTCATGGCGACGACAGGGCCGGGAAGATCGGAAGCGCCTGAAAATTCACTCCAGTGAGAACTTGGGGCATCGTAGGAAGTCAAAAAGGTCGTCGTGCCGTTTACTGTCAAGTTACCGCCAGCAATTAGAACAGAGTCGCTTGTCCACATCATACAATTAACGTCGCCGTCTAGCTCGAAGCCGGGGCGGTTCCACTGGCTGCTGCTGGTGCCGAAAACACAGACGCTGGGACAGGGTAGTGAGCCGGCTCTGTCGAAAGACCCGCCGACATAGACGTCCCCAGTCTGTGGTCGAACTTTGATAGAGGAGACAACTACGTTGTCACCGTCTAGAGCGGGTGGCTGGGCGTTGAACGACTTGGACGCAAGATTGTATGACAGGAGACCATTGATACTGGATCCTTGGGCCGTACCATTGACCCGTCCGCCAGCAAATACGTTGTCGCCCTGGATTGCAAGAGCCAAGAATACCGAGTCCTCGGATATCTCTGTGCCTAGGCCCGTTACAGTATTGGAATCTGCACCATCGATGAACGCTAGGTTATAAATGGTCGATCCATTAGACGCATTCGCAATGAAGTGCCCTCCAAGAACTGTCACATTCCTCGCGTCACTTTCGTAGAATACACCGGCGACCACACCAGCGACGGTTTCGGTGCTATTTGCTAAACTCGCGTGCTGAGAGACACCGCTCGCGGAGCTGCTCGAAAGGCTAGCCGGCGGTTGAATATTGATGGGGAAGTTGCCTAGCTCATTCGACAGAGTTGTGGTTCCGTATGCTCGAAGAACTTGGGAAGACAATGAACCTGCGTACAGGGTTTCGTTGTCCGATACCGCGACGGACGTAGAAAGAACACCGGCCAAGAAGGGAATTGGCATGTCTAAATTCTGCAACCAGTTGCTTTGAGATTTGACCCAAACGGCGAAGCCTCCAGCCTCAGCGGCTGCGTTGCTGCCAAATGCGAGCAGTTGCGTGAAATCGCCGGATAAAGTAATCACATCTTCTGTGGTGCTATCGCTCAGATTCAACGTCATTGGCACAATGCTTGCTACTGTTCCATCCACCCCAGCTCCAAGTGGCGTCCACTCATTACTTGAGCTGTCGTAGACGGCAACATTGGCTAGCCCTGACGTGGACCCATTCTGAGTATTATTGAACCTGCCACCGACGAATAGTTGATCTTGGCTCAGATACATCGTCATGACTTCGCCATTAAGGCCACCATCAAGAGGTATGGTTTGGCCATCACTATTGATGGCAACAATATTGCGTACATTATCGGAGGTAAAATTGCCACCAACGAAGGTTCTATCATTATTAGCAACCAGGGATGCCACTGCGGAATCGGATGAAAACGTGGAACCAAGCGTAACAAAGGCAGAGCTGGTAAAGTCCGAAGTATCGATCGTGGTCTGACTGGGATCATATTCGAACAGGCCATTCAACCCGCTCGTAGAGTTGATCCGCTCAAATCCAACTCTCTGTGCTACCATGATGAAATCGTCCCCAGGTATGGAGTCTGATTGGCCGGCCACGGGCGTCAATGTAATGCTAGGTCGGAAAGAACTTGCGCTGGCATCGACAGACCCAATATGAAGCTGATCGTATTTGTCATACTCGTTCGTCTGGTATAGAACTCTTGTCGGCATTGTCTGGTTGACACCGCTAGATGCCAACGTCCCGGATACGCTGATTTGACCACGACTCAAGCACGTGTTATCCTGAAGGCAACCTGGAGTGTACAGTCTTATGATATACTCTCCGGACTCTCTGATATCAGGGTAGAACACAACGGAAGCAGCATCAGAAGCCACAGGCTTTGATAACTGAGCCGACAAGTACTGCGAGTTGCTTTGTCCCGATTGAGTCACAGTCCAGGGTCCTGTAGTCGTCGCTTCTGAAGGCGTGGTAGTGTTGGCACAGCTCGGCTCATTGAAATCATTAATGGCGTAGGCGAAGATGTCGTTCTGGTATAGTACAATACCGTCCAGGCCACCACCATTGCCGTACCAAGCGGATACATCGATCCTGAATCCGTTCATACCAACCGCGTTCACAAAAAAGAAATCCTGGAACTCGACCGCCGGGTCATTGCTAAGAGGGCATTCGCTAGTACATGTGCGGTTTTCATTAGTTGCCGGGTCGATGTAGGTGAAATTCAAGATGCCGTTGATCGGTTGTGCGGTGAATCTCCAGGTTCTAGTTCCGCGGCCGTCCTGGTGTGTGTTATAAAGTCGAAGTTTGTTAGGCTCGAAGCCAAAATCAAAAGAAGCCCTCCATGCTCCGGGGGTATTGTCTTCCAACAGCCAAGTGTTCCCAGCGCCATCAGCTCCACCGGTTTTACACACAATGTTCTTCGGGTCGCTGAAGCCTGTTGATGATGTACTCTGGTCGGCTTCGATGGTCGCCGTAGAGAGATTAATGACCTGCTCGTTAGGCGTGCTAGGCGTGCTGGTGTTTCCTAGGCCAGTAAAGCTACCTCCAAAGATCACATGTCCACCAGGCGCCTTTGTGATCGAATTGACAGGTCCATTGAAACCAGCAAATGGCAAGCTTGCCCAGGCTTTCGATGCAAGCCATGTTATCGCGTTTGTCGAATCTGCCGCCCTGAAGCTGCCCCCAACGTAGACCTTTCCAGCCGAATCATCGCAGAGCAAGCTATTAACTTGACCAGAGAGATTAGCTATCGGGGTTACTTGGGAGGTACTAGGATCAAACGAGGCGATTCCCGGTGATTGAACGCCAAGTACGCTTGTAAAGTTACCACCTAATATAACATCTCCTTGAAACACACACATCGTCTGAATGGATGCGTCTGCTTCTAAAAGACTCTTGAATACCCCATTTGGTAACTGGGTCAGGAGCTGCCCAGAGCCGTTGGTGTTGAAGGGTTGTTCGGTCTGTCCTTCAAATTGATACAACGAGATGCCGCTGAAGTCGCCAGCGATCCCGACTCTACCTAATTGACTTGTATCGAGATGCGCGTCGGGTATTGAATTAAAGGTTATAGCTCTGGAGAGCGAGGCGAGTGAGGTGAGGGCAAAAAGCCATGATGACGACGGCATCGGTAGGTGGCTGCGCGTCGTCGCAGAATTCGGACGTAAAGAGATCTTCATAACTATCGCGACTAGTGACCGAGGCAAAGGCAACTTGCCCCGGTCTTAAAGCTGCGCTTTCGACGAGAACTTCTCTTTGGGCACGGCGTAAATCTTCTATTTGTCGGCGGAGTCCATAACCTCGGGGGAAATCTATGTATGGTGCGCGTGTACGACTGCGTAATCGTAATTGAAGATTGACTGGTATGCAGGTGTGGATTAAGGGTATCGGGTATCGCGACGTGTTTCGGTTTGGTCTGCGATGACGGTTCGGAGTGTATTAAATTAGTGAGGAGTAGAATAAACGAATGGATTCGTCGAGAAATCTTCTAGCGACGAGAGAGATTGACCTAGGTCGAAATGGCAAATCGACGGTTGTTGTTGTACCTGTTCCCGGGGGTAGATTGCGTCGTCCTGATTTCCAAGTTTTTGGGAAATTGATGGGCTCGAAGGTGAGCGCGGAATGGGCCGTGCTACACTACAAGTGCTAGAAAGTTGCCCTGAGTGTGTTGTCACTAGCGGGGGTGGTACCTGCACTGGTACCTTATTAGTGCGTTCATTCAAAACCATTGGTGATCTCCGCCAATTTTTGCCCAAACTAGACAGGGTTCAAGTAAAATCGTAAAATCAAAGGGATAACGAAGGTTGCTTCGGTGTTTATTTCTAGGTTGAAATAACACGATGCCGAGCTTACCACAAGAATACAACAAACAATTTGTATGCATCTTTATGGTATACATGGTACATATGGTACACAACATTACCGCTGCTCGGTAACTAACATATCCATAGACGACGAAAAGAGAAGGGGACTTATCACTGACCAGTTCAAGCCAGGCACCAATGCACGATGCGACAGTCCAAGAGGTTGGGTGTATGACTGCACGGGTGCAGTGTGATGCCAGCTGTAATACCTTCGGACGGGTATGCTGATTTTCAACCGCCAGATACAACACGAACACGATGCCAATCTCCTACTTCAACACCGATTGTTTCTGTTTCTGTTCTGCGTTCTGCGTTCTGCGTTCTGCGTAATTAAGCACTTGGCCAAGACGGGTCTAGCCCAGATTACCAAAGCACTTTGTCTTGTAGAGATCTGTTTGTCGATTCTTCGGAAAACGAGCGGAGCGGGAACGTTGAATTAACTCCCTTAGAGATGAAATGAGCGGATGTGCAAGATCGTGTCGTCACTATCGCACTTGGTGTTCAACTTGTATCGGATATTCTTGCTGTCAGAGACGTGGCTTGCCGAATAATGCTATCCTCAGATCAGGGGCTAGGGGACAAGGAACGACTGGATCGCCAGGGAGATCGAACGAGTGACTGGAATCAAGAAAAAAAAAAAGAGATATCTGAAGGAGAAAAACAATGCCGGATGGGCGAAAGAACAGCACAGCAAGAAAAGTACGCCAATTGCCGCACGCTTCGTATGCCGTCTTGAGGGCTTAATGGGGGGAAAAAGGAGTGACTATATTTTTTGGTGTTTTCTACATCTTTTGTCGGACGGTAAGAAAATGGGCCAGAGGTGCCACATAAGAAATGAGCGGGAAAATTGGGTGGTCAGGGAGGATCTGCACCTGCAGTAGCGCAATTTTCTTGCTGATTTCTAGTGCAAACGTGCATCTGGCCCAGGCGGTGCAGACGCAAAGCTCCCATGGGCCATGTGGTCGTAAGGGGCGGACCCACGTATTTTAGATGCTTACAGGGGCTGTTCCTGAGCCAAGCCACACACTTATCTTCTTGTCTGCGACTCGTCTGGTCTCATCTCGTCATCTAGTCGCAAATAGCCCCAGGAGATGGTCCAGAGCCGGTTACTACCCGAGTCTTTACAAGGGGTCTTTTTCGTGTTTCCAAATTCTGATGTTCTCTGACCAGTACGAAGTACCCCTAATCAGTTCTTCAGTGGCATCAGCCGCGTAATGTCTCCAGAGCTTCAGGTTTGGGATGAACTGTGTATATACCTACCTGGTGTGTTTAAGGACCTTGAATACTATCATTATACATAAGAATCATAAACTAAGAAGCGAGGCTGCCTTTACATGTTAAGTAGTATTTCAAAACCTTAGTTATTATAAAACATAATGAGGTATTCAAAGAGGGGATATCTCTTGCCCACGGGAAACAGGGCAATGGTGCACCTTTAAGCCTATATCCTACCTACGTAATGAGGTTCAGGATCTCATCACAAGAACCCAAGATCCGAGATGATGAGTATCTAGGTCTCTCGAGAAACTTCAGTAGTGATCCGCACAAGGACTTGGGTTTGATATCTTTGGTTGATCATACCCGCTTCATTCATGCTCCGCAGTATGTTTCCGTTCCCGTCCGCATGGGACAGTACCTGGCAACTTACGCGGCTCTCGTTATTACATACCTCTTAGGCATAACACATAAGAATACCGATTTTGATGATTGCTTCTACCGAAAGCCATGTAGGTATCATAGGAGCGATGCTAAACATGGCTACGTCAATCCCCTCCTATATCAAAATATACCGCAAGATACTACGTGCAAAGACGAATATGTATAACCCTATCATTCCTTTCATTCCTCATTCTTCATTTCTCATGACTTGACATTATTAGGTTGCGAGCCTTCCAGATTCATCCGAATCTTATAATCGCGAGGACTTTCGAAGAGCTCTGGCTTGCCTCCCCACATACCTCGTTTCTTAGCCTTAGCTTTGCCTTCAGCAGCCTTGTACTTCTTTTCAAGGCCGCCAAATTCTGCGCCGGTCTTCGCTTCGTACGTTGTAGCAAAGCCTCTCTTCAACATCTCCAAACCAACGTCCCGACGGAAAAGAAACCGCCGTACAAACACGGTGGCTACAACACGATCATATTGATCACGTTTGTAAATCTTCGCCCGTACCCTTCGACCGAGTATGTAGTTGGATAACCAGGCCAGAGCATCCGTCGAAAATGGTTGAGCAGGTCGCCCGAAATGAGCGCCTTCCGGTGCGTCGATGCCAGCGATGCGTATGGGAATCTGGCGCAGTCTAAGTCAGACAGAGGAAGAAAGGATATACAGTCAGGCCTAGCGACGCCGGGATGAACCTACGGTCTTATTCTTCAACTCGGCTCTCTTAACCGGGACTCTTCGTAACCAGCCCCATCCAGCCATACGTCCCCCCGGAGTGTGGTACAGGTGAAAGTTATCCCCATCGCCGACGCTTGTGACTCGACCGAAGAGACTTCTCTTCCTGAAGAAGTTTGGTTGGATGTGAACGGCGCCGGGGATTCGGCGCAAATATGAACGATATATCTGCAAGGAGGCGAGGACGGTGGTTGTCACGAGGAGAGTCGGAACCCAATTTCTCGGGTCTTTGTAATGCTGCCAATCGGTTCCATTCAGGCTGTCGGACCAGGAGACTGGCGGCCTCGGAGGATCATCGTCTTTCTTGTCCTTGCCATCGTTCCCGCCTTTCCCGGAGGCAGAAGTGAACGGCCATACCATTATGGGTGTGACTTGGACAAGTCAGAGACCGATCCTGAGTAGGCGGTGTAGGAAATTTGTTGAATTTTTGAGTGTTTGGACCGGAGCCCGACGATAGACAGATAATTGGTGCATTGTGGGTATTGTGACTTTTCCTAAACAAGCCAGAAAATAGGCCTTATCTTATCTCCGCTCGCTACCGTACCCCGGGCGCCAGTCAGATGCGAATGGTACAGAAATCCCTGTCGACGTCAATGTGCAGCTGAGCTATTGAAACCTTGAGCTATTCTATTGGACATAAATTGCCAGTGCCCAGATACGTACCCAGATATGTACGCCATGTATCCAGGGACGTGGTAAAACACGAGGGACATCTGAAAAGTGAAACAACAAATTATCAAGGCATACTTACCAAAGAACCTAAAATATCAGGCTGGCTGTTCTTTTTACCTCTCACGAATAGATGCCAATTTTTTAATGAAGCTTACTTATATATTCCCCTTGAATATTTTCCTATTCCGCGGATCAGACGGCTTAGAGCTTCAAACTTTCCCTACCAAACTCTGCCGATCACATATATCCCGGAGCTACGTCAACGACCACTTACAGACAATCATTCAGCTATCGCGCAACAACCGTAAACTGACCGGTTCCTCTCTTATTCAATACACGTAACAACACAAATATTGGTTGACGAGTACGAAATTCATATGCGCCGAACTGTCATTAATTCACGCCACCTAGCTTCTTTACTTTACTGCTTAAGCTTAATAAGTTAAGAACTAGTTCAGTCTTTTCTAAATGTCGACCTTGGAAACTTCATAATGCCCACCACCCGTCGGCCCACGGTTCAATTGCTAGAGCCGGAGCGGCAGCCTCTACTCCGTAGGAGCACTTTGGAGCAAGAGCCACTCCCGGATGCCAACCCGAACGCCCATGCCCAGCTACCCGTATATACAAATATTCATCGAATACGAAGGGATGTCGTCAGTATAGTTGAAGACTACCTCACACTCGAGCAATTAACAGACCTCCGACTTAATATTTCTGTTGTCCGGCCTTTAGTAGACAAGCTTTACGATCAGGATGACATCTCTATAGGTATGTGTTAGATACCTAACTCTTCGACGAAGTCATCGCTAATATTAATATAGTTTATTGTCTACTCGTAAATCGGGTACGATTCCTCCAGGAGCAGGAGCATATGACCAACAGACAAAATGCTCACTTTACGAGGGCAACACTTTGTGAACTAGTGGCAACCCGTATCTTAAGGCGCTTCGGCGACGACAACCCTGGCTCCGAGGGACTGCTTCTCCTTGCAAATATCTTGGTCGCCGGATTTGGGCCATTTCAGAATGCTCCCGAGGATGTCTGTCAAGAGGCATTTCTTGGCCCTACTTGGAGCCAGAATAGAACGCTCCCGGCACTTGAAGTAGCCATCCTGAGTGGGAGCAAACACTTCCTCAGTTCTACGCACTGCCAGAAAGTGTAAGTGAAGATAGACTGATTGAAAATCCACGACGAAGCTCACACATCCCAGGGTCAATGCGATCTACATCGGACAGGTTATTTATACACCTACCACATTTGGTATGTATAGACATTTTTACTCTATAACGACTTCTCTCTGCCAACCAACCCGCCATATTCTCCCATCTTCCATTGAGCTAACATGATGGCAGTACGTAACAGCACCTATCCTTTTGTCGAAATATTTCTTATTCTTTCGGGCAAGACGTTAGTCCGGAAGCCAATTCCTGGGTCTCCTTTACTAACACAGGCAGCTGGATATGATACCGGATCGGTATAAGCAGAGACCCATCTCGCTGTACGAGCCCCGCGTGGCCCCAATGCTTAACCAGTACCGTCTGATAGTACCACGAACTAGGAACTATCTAGAAACGGTCCAATTCATCATACTACTTGCCTTGTACCTCCTATTCATGTTTGAGCGTAACCCGGATTACCTTAGCATATTCGAAATTGCCTTCTCGGTATACGCGTTCGGTTGGGTCCTGGATCAGTTTGCAACCATCCTAGCACACGGATGGTAAATCAGCCTCGATTTCTCTTTCTTTTACCTGTTTGCTAACTGTGGTGACAGGAGCGTATACACCCAGAATCTTTGGTCGTTCCTAGATGTCATGTTCGCGATAGTCTACTGGGCCTATTTAATATTAAGACTATACGGGTGGAAGACTGGCCAGTCGGAGCCGGGTCAACAGGCGCTCGACGTACTTGCGATGGGCGCACCAGTACTAATACCCCGGCTAGCTTTTAGCGCATTTCCAGACAACTTGGTGTTTTTATGCCTGCGGTCGATGATGTCAAAGTTCACTCTGGCCACCTTCGTCGCAGCTTGGTAAGTGTCTCGAGAGTACTTATTGCAGCCCCATGGCAGTACCTTGTAAAGCTGACGTCGACTAGGTGCTTCTTCGGATTCCTTCTCTCCATGGTCTGGCTTGCCCAAGGGCGTCACAGCTTCTTGTAAGTTCTCTCGTCATAGGGTGCATCTAGAGGCTAATTAGTAGCAGGAATATCAGCAAATGGATGCTCTGGATTTGGTTCGGACTGGACGGCAGCGGCATCTCACGTTCGGTAAGTGACGCTGTATCTTGATGAGCATACTCACCGGCCTAATATATGTGCTCCACAGACGGAATTCCACTGGCTTCTAGGCCCAACTTTGATGATCACATTCGCATTCTTGGGCAACACTCTGTTTCTGACAATAATGGTCTCGATGCTCTCAAACACATTTAGCACCATTGTCGCCAACGTCACCGAGGAGACCCAATTTAGAAAGGCCGTCATGACGCTCGAAGGTGTGAAGAGCGATGCAATATTCGCATATCAGCCCCCGTTCAATATCATCGCCCTGTTCGTCTTGGTTCCTATGAGGTTTGTGGTCAGCCCACGATGGTTCCATAAGATTCATGTGGCCACGGTCCGGACTATAAATTTGCCGCTACTGCTCATCATCGCGTTTGTCGAGAGGCGCCTTCTGTGGTCAAATACAGAATTGGCGCAATATCCTACGGAGCAGTTGCCGAAGAAACGACGAAGCCGAAGTTGGTTCTGGGAGAGGTGGAGGATAACGAGTCATGGAGATATTCACGCCGTTTTCGATATTCCTCCGCCGGAGTCGGTTGAGCATGACATCACCGTCGACGACGAGCTGACGCACCACCTGATTCGGAGGCAGTTTGCACGACAGCAAAGCTCTACGCTCCTCGAGTCGAGCAAGAGGCATGACAACGGCGGTGCGAATCAGCAACCGCCAACGCCGTCGCAGAAAGCGCCCAGTCGCAGGGATTCCATAGCTGCATATGGGATGCTGACTGAGCAGATACGCGCGGTTATGACTGAAATGTCCGAGAATGAGGACCTGATCGGCCGCCTAGGTGCACTGGAACGTAGCACCTCGAGGATCGAAGAGATGCTAGAAAGGATGAGTAGCAACACCGGTGCTGACCGGACTCAAGAATCAGATGTCCAAGGACAATGACAGCCTTAAGAAATTGGATTGACACAACTACGTGTATTACTATGACCAGATGGTTGATTTCCTCGGAGCGCAGGCGTACAACTTAAATACTGGAGAATGTGGTTTTTTGTCTGATCAAAATCTTCTGTAAGAAAGACAAACATGGATAGGTATTAAATCAAGAGAATCAGGCCCAGCGCCCTGTCAAATTGCAGCGCTTTGCGATGCTTGTATCGTGTTTCATCCGAAGCTACCATGACTGACCGCAACACGTACCAAATTAACGATTCAGCAGCTGAGCTACTTGAGGCATAGCCACCACACTCATTCGTCCCTTCCTAGTTTGTGCTGTAGAGCCAATGAGTAGGAATCAGTAGAAGCTAACAGTGTTTTCGATTCACTAGATAGTCACGAGAGAATGACAGATTGTTTGTTTTTTGCTAATTACCCATTACCCGGATGGCCGCTGGTATTCGGAACCTCGAGTCCAGACGGAAGGGAAAGGGCCCTACATTTTTGACTTTCTACATATTCTTCCCACCCTCCTCCCGTGAGAAAACAACACCGCGAACATGATCTGACAGCAGCGCCATCAACGTCTATTACCGAGAAGCAACTTGATCTACCGAGCCATTCACTCATCCTGGAGAGGAAGGAGGATTATGTGCAGGACATTGCGTACGTATACCTATTTCTTCTTCTAGAACTATACTGTAACATTTCTTCTCACCTTTAAATAAATCCACCAATCGATTCCATCTACAGCAATAGTAGCGGCGGGAGATGGGAAACTGCTAACACACACGATGCTTCACAGATTATCGCAGCCGCTGCTGCGCGCACCACTGGCTGCAGGTCAAGCAGCCCTGCTTCCCGGGCGGCGGGTTCGACACGTGCGGGGCGTTCGGCGACGGCGTGGCGCGCAAGCCGGCGACGGTCGCCACGGCCGAGAGGCGGTGCCCGGCCTGCGAAATGCCCGGGCGGTACGACAAGAACCAGATCCGCATGATCTTGGACATCCGCACCCGCTGGCGCTGGGGGCTTGGCCCCAGCAAGAGCGACCCGGGCGTCGAGTGCTGCGTCATGTGAAACGACGAGCGAACGAACGAACGGACGGACGCATGATTTTTCAAGCCAGCAGCAATGCGGAAGCGATGAAGATGGGGCTGGGCTAACTGGGAACTACCTACGGTGCGGGAGGAACTTGCGGGTACAAGTGCCTTAGAGGTATGTTTTGCTGATTCGCCGTCGTGGATGGTACTACGGATGAGACTGATCGAACCAACAGGCTCAAGGAAGACGGTTACACTGGTTGACTTCAAGAAATGGTTTCGAATGACCACAGGCGCGGGTCGCCTCGGGGTAATCGAGTATTGGTCAAATCGGTAGCTTAAGCGGACTATCAACTACCTTATTCACGAATGCAAATAGCTATTAGCTATATAATTAGCGCTAGATAATGCAAATACCTACTCAACTCATGAGGATGACGGAACACTAATGGTTATATTAAGACAGGCGTCTAATTCGATGGGAATAGATACACTTGTCGTTCTCCTATTGTAAAGAATATCACGTGCTTAGACCCTTTTGTTTGAAAATTTTACGCTTCGTCCCGGTTCTCTTTTCATTTCACTTGTCCCGACATCGATCGCATCTTATATTCAATTGCTCCCCAGCGCAGATGCTTCCGACACCCGACACGTCGCACGTAGCGTACGAGAGGATATACGAGCCGGCCGAAGACTCATTCTTGTTACTAGACACACTATCTTCTACTTCCGAGACAGCATTTCTCCGGGACCGCTTTGGAGATAATTACGTTCCGCTGGTGGTCGAGGTAGGGCCTGGGTCAGGGGTAGTCATAGCGTTCGTCAACGCGCACGCGCAAGTGGTCTTTGGGTCTCGGAATGTCTTGACCGCGGCGGTCGATGTGAATGGCCATGCGTGCAAGGCTACCAATGAGACTGCGAGGAAAGCTGCGATAGAGAATGCCGCAACCCATGGCAGATTCCTCGGGGCTCTCCAGGGAGACCTCGTGGAGCCCCTAAAGGATCAATCAGTGGACGTCTTGATCTTCAACCCCCCGTATGTTCCCACACCGGAACTGCCTAAGCAGCCAGGCCGGGCAGATCTGCCGCATGTGGATATGAAGCCCTCTTTTGATGAAGATTCATACATGCTCTCGCTGTCGTACGCGGGCGGGAAAGACGGCATGGAGACGACGGACAGGTTAATCAACAAGCTGCCGGAAGTGCTCTCGAGTAAGGGGTGTGCATATATCCTACTGTGCGCGCAAAACAAGCCCGAGGAAGTCAAGGAGCGGATTCGGTCCCTCGGCGATGCTTGGAAGGTCGCGACGGTTGGGTCTAGTGGGAAGCAGGCCGGGTGGGAGAGGCTGCAGATCATCAGGATCTGGGTAGAATAAAAAAACAACGGGGGACTTTGTCAACGAACTTTATTTGTTCTGGTGAGCTTTCAGCTCTCACAACGAAAAATAAATATGGTGGTGCAAGGAGCCATACCAGCTTTGCCATTCTCAAAGTTTTTTTTCTTCATTTGCCTCCAACGCCGTAGTAGGTGGTGCCCACTGTCTCCTGTACATCGAATGCAGCATTACCCGAGTTGTAAAAGCACCCCTTTCCATGCCCTACCGTACCCTACCCAGGTCCCCAGGATGGCAGAAGGCGTCGATACGTCACGGCGTCCACGGTAGTTCGAAATCTTGTATAGTCAAAATTTCATCTAAGGCCTGCCTCGTCCACGGCCACGGCCTCCACCACCACCTCCTCCTCCTCGTCCCCTACCTCTGCCACGTCCTCCACCTCGGGTGCCTCTGTCTGCTGCCTCCTTGCGCGCCTTGTTCTTAGGCTTCACTGAGTCGTCGATGAGGAGAGTATCCAACGGGAGAGAGTCCGGAAGAATAAAGTATCGGATGGTTGAGCCGCGGATGTTCATGGTGTCTAGGGAGATGGGGTCTTGACCGCGTGGGGTCATCTTGACTGTTCGCAGGGCCGTGTTCATGAGCGGCGAGACTGATGTAATTGTGCCGTGTACGATAGTTCCTAATGGATAGCTCTATTAGCTATCGTGAAATAGTCCTATAAGAGGGAATGTCGCGCATACCGTTCTTCAGCTCAACCGTCACCGTCTCGTTCGCGCACTTCATCAAGAACCTAGCAAATTATCGTTAGCACCAGAACCGTAGATGTAGCCTTGCCAATGGGCAATTTAGCACAATTATGCGCCGAGGGGAACAAGATTGAGCTTACCTAACGAGCTTCATCTTGAATGATTATCGGCGTGTTCGTCTCAGAATATGAAGGGAATTAGGCTGTAGATGTCGCCTTCTGCAGGAAGCTCTAAAAGTTGGCGGTCGCGTTTTTAGTGAGCTTGGATAAGGTAAGCAGAAGTTTTCAAAATTGAATACCAAAAGGTCACGTGATAGCTATGTGCAAGGTTGTTTCAGCAAGTACTTTGTATTATCCGTGCCCGGCTTAAGCACAGGGCACCAACCAGACCAACTTGGATCTTAATCTCAACTCATCTTTTACGCACGTTCACACAGTGCATGTACATGCTTAGGTAATAGACACCGAAGGAGATATCCATACCAATACGGTGTCGATATAATTGGGTTTATTCAGTAGACGAGGCTGTCCTCGTTCTGGAGCTTAGGTAGGTACCTACGTAGAAACGAGCCAAAATGTTGATAATATGAACTGCAGAGGTCTGAAAACGCCGAGGTATCTCTATGCGACTACAAAGCAAAACGGCGGCAAGGGCTCGGTAATCAAAATAGCCAAACGTCTGATTCATTTGTCCTTCTCGTTCTCGTTCTCGGAGACCTTCTCCCATTCGTCCTCCGTACTGGCACTCGATTTCGAGCCCGACGAGGGTTCCGCTCGGAGCTTCAAGTCTCCCACTTGTTCTGCCACTTCTACCTCTGTGCTTCCTGATGCGGGTTTCCCCGTTTCAACGAGTGTAGTTTCTACCTCCGTCTCACTATCGTCCGATGCTTGCGCAGCGACCCGTTGGTCCGAACGTGCTTTCTCCCTGGCCTCCTTCGCTTGCGCAATCCTCAACTCAGCTGCGAACCAGTTGATCGACCACCAAAGTCCTCCGCACAAGCATGAGAGTATGATGAAGTGAATGCTATATGTTGCGACCAACAGGAGAAGTAGGACGAGCTGTAAGCAGGCGAAAGTGACGTTGGTAGCAACTATGAGAGTCGGCGTTGTTCCTGGGGTGAAGATGGACTCCCAGAGTTCCTGCGCAAAGCCAGCCATGCTTAATAATGCAAAATATGTCTCGGCGTGCGGATGCGACAGGTGTTTGATGTGTTGAATCGATATGCGACAAGGGAGAGCGGCTTGTGTATCTTCTGGTGGGCTAGAACGTTGCCGAGTTAGTTGAGTAAGGTAAGAGTTTGGGATACCCGAGAACAATGAATGGGATCATAGTTCAGATAAGTGAGTTTTATTCAGACTGACCTAGTTTGAGGCCAGCGTGTTGTTAGGCAGACAATACCGGAACCTTCTAACGACAGATAAACAAGGCCTACGAAGCTGGCCCGATTTAGCCACGACGCAAAAAGCGCGATCAAAGGAACGGCCAGGAGAGCGGGGCAGCGAAGCAGCTTCTTATTATGACCGAAAATGCTGATGGCTGGTTTACCAGCTCGGGGTACTGGGGAAGAAAATAGTCTATAAAGTAGCCAGTCGAAGATGTCACTCTAAATAGGATTGTATGCCTGGAACTGACGAGAATGAAGAGGTCGGAAAGATTGGGAGAGCGATACTAAAGGGGGAGGATGCTTTGTGTAGGTAAATACAGGATAATATATCGAGGATTAAGGACACCATGTAGGTGCACCTAAAGGTCCTAAAGGTACCTAGCGAGCCTACGAGCCTGGGCTAGGGGAGATGTGAGATAGAGAGGCGGGGCTGGTGGAGGGGTTCAGGTTGTAACCTTTCTCTCCTCCCCTTGTCCCCCTTGTCCCCCTTGTCCCTTGTCTGGCCTTATCAAAAACTACCTAGCAGCAGGAGTGCCTAATCAGTGCGACGTCAATTTTTCGTATTATACCGATGTCCCGAGGTAGAGCTCTTTCATCACTCGTTAGACATCTTATTAAGGAATATCTAAGGAATATCTAGTATATCTTAGGAATTTCAATACATGACCTTCAAGGTCTGAAGGTGTTAGATCATGCATGTACTTGTTTCCTTGTTGCGTCATTGGAAAAGGGACCTAGTAGCACGGAAGGGACTAGACCTAAGTCACGATGAGCATAATGAGTCAACCTTGAAGCCATAGAATTTCCATTTACCTAAACAATTTAGTCCTGTATTTTCCATACACGTCCGTAGTAATCACTTGTTACAAAGTTTATATTTGCTTGCCTGGTGTAGGGATGAAGGGATGAAAGGGAAA
Source organism: Hypoxylon rubiginosum (assembly GCA_902806565.1). NCBI lineage: Eukaryota > Fungi > Ascomycota > Sordariomycetes > Xylariales > Hypoxylaceae > Hypoxylon > Hypoxylon rubiginosum. Next base: position 759,405 of record CADCXA010000016.1, on the reverse strand, counting down.
CGTTCGTTAATGTTCTTTCTATCATGTATATCCTATGTAGCAACAATGATTAGATCCTTTATCGATAGCTAGGTGCTGTCTGGCTGTACACTAGGCTGGCAATGTCACGTGCACTGGGGCTTAGCCCCATATACCTATATATACATATATGTATTTTAGTTAATATTAAGATAAAAAATTCCTAAATCTTCTTTATTTATTATTAAAAGAGTACTTATATATATATATTATTATAATTTAATAATTTTATTTTAAACGATTAATTTTTTATTATTAAAATATATAAACGTTATTTTTTTATTTATATATTAAATAAATAATATTAATTTTTATTATTTTATTAATTAAATAATATTTATATAATTAATTAAATAACGTTTATACCGCTTAATAAAAATAATTTTTTAACAGTTAAATAATTATAATATTTTATTAAAATTAATTATTTTTATATAGTAAAAATTTTATTATATAATATTAAATTAATTTAATTATTAATTTTTAATTATAAAATTTAATATTTTTTAAAAAATAAATACTTATTATTTTAAATTAAATTTAGTTATATATTTAATTGATTTTTTTTTATTAATAACAATTAAATTATTTAAAATAATTAAAATTAAATTAAATTTTTTAAACTTAATAAACATTTATTAAATTTAAATGTTAATTATTATTTTATTAAATTTTTAATAATTTATTAAACGTAAAATTAAATTATAAACGTTATAATTTAATATTTAAAATATATTAATAAACTTTAATTTTAAATAATTAAAATTTTTATAAATATATATTAAATATTATTTATATTTAATAAATTTATTAAAAAATATAAGTTATTAAATAATTTAATAAAAAAATTAACGTTTTTTAAATACGTTTTTAATTAATTAATATAAACTTTTTTTAATTAATTAATATAAATTTTTTTTAATTAATTAAATTATTAATTTAACGTTTATAAATTTTATAATATTTAATTAAATTATTTATATTTTATATATTAAAATATTAAATTATTTTTAATAAGTTTTTTTATATATTTTATTAAACTAATTAATAAAATATTATATCGCTAAATATAATATTATAAAAATCGCTATTTATAGTTTTATTAATTAATTATTTAAATTATTATAAATTATTATTATTAGTTTTATTATTTTTAAAGTTTTTAAATAATTTAAAATTAATATAAAATAATAACTTATTAATATTTTTTTTTTAATTTAATTTAAATATTAGTTTTATTAATATAATAAACCAGTTTTTTTATTTTTTATTAAAATAATTTTAATTAATAATAATTAACATTTTTAAAATTAATAAAAAATTATTATATTAATTATTTTTTTATTTTTTTTTATTTAATAAATTTTAATTTTAACTATTTTTAGATTTTAATATAAGTAATAATATTTTTAATATAAATAATAATATTTTTAATATAATATTAATAATAAATAATATATATTAACTTTTTATTAAAATATTTTAATAAAATTAAACTTAATAAAATAAAAATTTTACTTATTTTTTTAATATTTAAATTAATTTTAATAATATTAATAACGTTAATATAATATAAATTATTATAAATATTAATAATAATATATAAATATTAAAATTTAATAATATTAGTTATTTTAAACTAAATATTAAAAATCTTAAAAATAATAATATTATTATTAATAAAAAAATCATTAAATATATTTATATTTTTATTTTTACTAATTAATTAAAACATTTAAAAAGTTAATATAATAATATTATTATATATAAAATTTAAATATAATGTTTTTTAAATAAAATATTATATTAATATAATTATATTTTTATAAAATTAAACCATTATATTTTAAAATAAATTAATATTTTTATTATTTATAATAAACTTATTAAAAAATTTAAATTATTATAATTTAAATTAATAAAAAAACTATAAAAATATTAATTTATAATAAATAACTTTAATAATAATAAAAATATATTAAATTTTATATAATATATTATATATAACATTAAAAATTATAATTAAAAAATTAATAATTAGTTATTATTTATATTTAAAGCTTTTAATATAAATATTTAATTATAACTTATAATTTTAAAAATAACTATAATAATTAATAAATTTTTTAATAAAATATATATTTATAAAAACATATTTAAAAAAATAATAAAAAAATAACATTTTAAACATTAATTTAATAATAATAATTATTTTAATATATTTTAAAATTAATAATAATAATAAAAATAAAATAAAACTAATTAATTATATTAAAATAATAAATAAAATAACTAATATTTTTTAAATTAAAATTAATATTAATATAAATATAATTAATAAAATTAATATTAATTAAATTAAAATAACTAGTTTAATTTATAATAAAATAACAATTAATATTATTAAAACTATAATTAATAATAATAATAATAATAATAATAATTATAATAATTTTTATAATTAATATTAATTTAAATATTATTTATTTTAAAAAATAAATAACTGTTAATATTATTTATTAAAAACGTTTTATAATAATAATTTTAACTATAAAAAATATATTATAAAAAACTATTAATAATAAAAACTAATTTATTTTTTAATTAATATAATAATTAATATTAATTATATTATTAAAAATAAAAAAACCAAACATTATTATAATTACTTAGTTAATAAAATTTTAATTAATTTAAGTTAATATTTAATAATATTATTAATTTAAATTAATAAAAATATTTAAATATCTTTAAAATTTTATATTTAAATAATTATTAATTATTATTAATAAAAAATATTAATAATAATTATTTTAAATTAATATTTTATTAATTTTTTATATTATTTAATTAATATTATTATTATAATTATTAAATTATATTTTAAAGTAATAATATATTATATAAATATTTATAAAATTAATATAATAAGTATTAATATTATAAATATAATTAAAAATTAATAAAAAATAATAAAAAATTTATTAACATTTTATATAATATATTAATTTAAATTATACTTAATTTATAATTATTATAATTATTTAAATTAACGTTAATAATATAAGTTTAATTATTAATTAATATAAAACTTAATATTAATATTAAATATAAATTTTATTTATATAGTTATATAAAATTTTTTATTATATTATTAAAATATAACTTTTTATATTAAATTAATATTTATAATAATATTAATTATTTTAAAATACTTATTAATTATTAATAGTTTAAATAAAAATACCTTATTTTATTATTATATATTAAAATTATATTATTAATATTATATAATATTAGTTTAATAATATATATATTTAATTTTTATATAATAATATTAATGATTTTTTAAAATATTAACATTTAAAATAAATTTATTATAATATATTTTAAATAAAAAGTTTTAATAATAAATAATTTATAAGTATATATATTAATTAATATAAATATTTTAACTTTTAAAAAATTTAATATATTAATATTTTAAAAAAAAGTTATTATTTAATTTTATAATATTATTATATTAATAAATATAATATTATATAATAAATATTAAAAAGTTATTATAAAAATAATTAAAAATATAGTTATTTTATTTAATATTTATATAATAGTTTTTATTTATTATATTATTAAAAATAATAAATAAAATTTATTATTTAAACTAATAAAAGGTTTTTTTAATTTTTTTATTTTATTAATTAATATTAAAATTTAAAACATTTTAATATATAATAAAATTAATAAATTAATTATTATATAGTTTAAAAAATTAATAAGATATTTATTATTTTTAAATTAAAAATATATAATATTTTAAATTAAGAAAATTAATGTTATAATAATAGTTAAATTTATAATATATTAATTAAAATTATTAAAAAAAATTAAATTTATAATAATTAAAATATATAATTTTAAATAATTTATTAAATATTTTATAAATATTATAATTTATAATAATCTTAAAAATTTAATAAAAATGTAATAAATATTATAATTTTTATTTAAATTTTTAATTATTTTTTAGGATATTAAATTTATTAATATTTTAATAAAGAAATAAATAAGAATTAATTTTAAATTTAATTAATAAAAAAAAATTCCTAAATATTATTATATATATTTTCTTAATTAGGAATTTAAGAAATTTATTATTAAAATATTAAAAAAGCTAAGATAAACATATAAAATTTATAAAATAAAATATATAATATTTTTTTATTTTTTTATTTTTATTGTTTAATAAATAATATTTAATAATAAAAAAAAAGGTTATATAGTTATTAATATTTATTTATTTAATTATATTATTTTAAATAATATATATTTAGTTTAAATTTAAAATAAAATAATATAATATATTATAATAATAAAGTTTTTAATAATTTTTAATATTATTATATTTTATTATTAATAGTAAATATATTTAGATTTTTAATAAGTATTTATAATTATAATTTATAAAGGTTAATATATTTTTAATTATATAATTATAAGTTATAAAAATAATAATATTTATATTTAATAATAAATAAATATCCTTTTTTATAATATTGTTAATTATTTATATTATAATAATATTATTATTTTATTACGAATTTTTAATAAATATTTATATAATATTTAAATTATATTTATAATTTTTTATAATATTAATATTAGTATTAATTTATTAAAATTATATATTATATTTTTAAATATTATTATATTAAGTTAATTAATTAACACTTTTAATATAATAATAATTAAAAAGTAATTAAAAATAATTTATTAATTAAAATTCCTTAATATATTAAAAAATTTAAAGATTTTTATTAAATTTATAATTTAATTTTATAATTATATTTTATTATATAATATTTTTATTTATTTTTTATAAAATTATAAAATAAAATTATTAAAATATTTTATTAAAAGATAATTTAAATAAAATTATTATATATAAGTTATAATAATAGTTTTTATATATTTTTTAAAAAAAAAATAAGTTATTTTTATTAAAATTAAATTAATATTATTTAATAATATAAAATTTATATTTTACTTTTTTATATAATAATTATTTATTAATTTTAATATTTTTATTAATAATATTAATATTAAAATATATTATATTAAAAATAAAGTTATTTTATTATTAATAAAAAATAATAAAATTATTAAATATTTATTATAATATATTATTAAAATAATTATATTTTTATTATAATTTTTATTAATAGTTAAAATAAAATATTAGTTAATAAAAATAAAATTATTAAAATTTATATAATATTTATATAAATATAATTATTAATTTCAAATATTAAAAATTTAATTATTTATAATTTTTATAGATTATAAAATTATTTTTAAGTTTTAATATTAAAATAATATTATTAATTTTATAGTATTTAATATAAATAATATATAAATTATTTATATTTTAAAATATATTAATAAATAAAATATTAATATTTTATATAAACTAAATTATAATTATATTATTTTTAATGTTTTTAATTATTTATTATAAAAATTATTATTATTAAACTTTTATTTAAATAATTTAAAAGGCTTTAATATTTTATTTAATAATTATAAAAAATATTAAATTATATATTAAATTTATTAAGTTATATATAATTTTTTATTATTAATATAATTATTATTAAAATTTATATAAAATATTAATATTTTATTAAATAATATTATTAAAAACTTTTTAATTTTTATTAAAATAAATTTAAATTTTTATAAAAAAATTTAATAAAATTATATTAAAAATCCTTATTAATATTATATATTAAAAATAATATTTTATAATAATTAATTATTTTAATAAAATTAAATTATTTTATTATTTTAAATTAAAAATAATTTTCTATAAAATATTATTAATAAGTTAATAAATTAATTTTATATTTTATAATTTTATTTATTAATATTATAAAAAATAATATATAAAAAAAATTATATAAGTTATAATAAATTATTATATTATTTTTAACTTTTTTATATTTATTAAAACTTAAAAAAACTTAAAAAATATATTAATAAATACTTTTAATATTATATTTTATAATATAAAAAACATAAACTTTATAATATTTTATAATTAATTATAATTTTATTATATTTATATTTTTAAATTATAATTAATTTTATTATAACATTATTATTATTAAAAAATAATTATAATAAATACTTAATTATAATTTATAAATCTATAAAATAAAACTAATTAATATTAAAAAAAAAAAATTTAATTAATTAAATAATAAAAATAAATATTAATATAACATTTTTTAAAAACAAATTAAAACTTTTTTAAATAAATTATTTTAAATTATAATTTAAAATTTCTTTTTATTATATAAATATTAATATAAAAAACTATTAATATTAAATTATTATATATAATAATATATTATTTATAAGTAAATAAATAATTAAAAATATTTATATAAATTATTTAATTTATATTTTATTATTATATTTATATTATAAATAATTTTATAAATTAAAAAAATATATTACCTTATTTATAATTTAAATATAATTATATATTTTATTTTATAATAAAATAATTATTTAATAAATTAATATTAAAATTTATATTAAATAATATATTAATTATTATTACTTAATATTAATTTATTAATAATAAAATATATTATATTTTATTTTTATTAATTTAAATTAAAGCTATAAATATAATAATATTAATATTAATAATAATAAAAAAATATTATAATATTAAAAAATAATTTAAATATTTTTATATTAGTAATTATATATTTTTATATTTATATAAAAAATATAACTTATTATTTATTATATTAATAAATTTAAAAATATTATAATAAATAATTAATTTTTTTTATATTATTAAATATATTAATATAATAATATATTAGTTTAATTTTAAAAAATATAATATTAAAATTTATAATATTATTTTTATTAATTACTTAAAATTAATATTAATAAATAAATATATTAAATAATTATTATTAATTAATTTAATTTATATATAAAATTATTTATAAATTTATATTATTAATAAAAAAATAATTAAAAATAAAAAATAATATTTAATATAATATAAAAAATTAAATTATAAATTTAATAAATAATTAATAAAAAAGTAATTAGTAAATAATATTTATTTAATTTATATATAAAAAATATATTAAAATAAAAAATAATATTAATATTAATATTAAAATTAATATATTATTAGTTATTTTATTATAAAAATATAACTTTATTTATTTTATTAAAAAAAAATTATTATATATATTAAAGCTTAGTTTTATATACCTATATACACATATATATATTTTAATTAATATTAGGATAAGAAATTCTTAGATTTTCCCCATCCATTATCAAGAGAGTACTTACACACATACACTGCCACAGGCAGGCTGACTAGGCATATACCTAGATACTTTCAGATACCATGCTCCTGTGGGGATTGGCCGTTCCTCTTTGAGTTAGGTGCCAACCTTATGTTTTACGCGCCATGTGCCCTGTGCAACAAGCCAATTAAAAGGAAAGTCTTACCTCTTGCCAAAGGCTTCAATTACGGAACCTTACCAGACGCAAAGCCTCGCCGGGCCGCTCATGAAATACATGAAGTGATCAAATCAATCATTTAGGTACCTCACAACTTCCCAACTGGAGTCATGCCCCTCCAGCTTCTGCATATTTGAAGGCATATGCAGAAATTGGGTTTCTAGTTTCTTAACGGTTCTCCCAATCGATATCTACATATACCTACATAGAGGTATCGTAACTCTTTAATACGTTAGATACCTCCACCACATGCAACTTAGCTGCATACCTACAATCTTCACATCGCATTCATCATCCCGCCTTAGGCAACTACAACATATATCCTGCGCGCGACACGATACAGTATCTTTGCAGCTACTTTCTCGTATTCCATACCTGGCATCAATCGTGGGCGCCGATCATCGCCTTCGACAGCATGCGATTCGATGGTACAGGGCGCCTCTAGCATCAAGTGACATTATACACTAGGGACATCCTTAACCAAGAAGCATCATGGCCAACAGCGCCGATTCTAGCTGCTCCAACTTCAAGGACCTGCTAGTATCGCACTCGCAAACCAGGCAAGAGAACGGTCAATATCTATCGGAATCGTCCTCTTCCGAGCTTCCCATACGCGAGCCGCCTCTACCGAACTTATCCAAACTACTCAGAGGAAAGGGACGGGAGTGGGAAGCCATAAAGGCTAAGCCCCGTCCATTACAGCTACTTGACCTGCCGGTTGATATCTTGAGGTTGATTGTTAAGGAGGCAAGCTAGAAATACCTGTTTATTGATACGTACAAGCCTCGCTGACTCCCGTGAATCAGGTCACCCATACGAACGACCTGACGTCGCTAGCTTTGACGAATTCCACGCTCTACTATCTCACAATACCTCATATCTATGCCCGCTTCGACATCGTTTGGCCCGACGATACAGTTCCTCCATCCGACAGTAAAAATGTTGATGCGCTAACGTATGGGTTGGCCACACTGTGTCTCGGTAGCAAGTTCGCGCAGAGATCAAGATGGATGCGAGGAAGTTCAGTAGGGAACTCGAAGCCGTCCCAGCGACTCGTCGACAACCAATATGCGAAATACACGCGCAAGTTTTCACTCGGCAATGGTCCCAAAGACTGGACCTCGGAATATGAGGTAACCAAAGAGAGCGGCAAGATGCTAGGAACGTTGGTAGCGATAGCTGTGGGCAAGATGATCAATTTGGAGACATTCGTCTGGGATATGCCAACCGGGGTTCTATCTGAAGTTTTCATGGCCCTCGCATCCCTCCAGGATCACTACCCCGAGGGCGAATCCAAACTCGAGAAGGTCTGGGTACGTTGGCACGACAACTCTGAAGTGTCTGATCCTACTTCCTCTATCACTAGTCCAATCCAGCCTCCGCCGCCGCCGCCTCTAACCATCCCGCCGATTGGAAGTACGGTAACTCCTGTGGGCCATACACTACCTAGCGATTTCCACCCATCTGTGACGCAGCCGATCAAGTACTCTGAAAGTCATGTCGAGTATCCAGCTTTCAGCGTTCTACCGTCCCTGAAAAGCTTGACAGTTCTCGACATCGATGAGCTAGCCTATCTAGATGAGATGTCGGTCCTTATCGAACGCTCGAGATCTAGGCTTCGAGAACTTCGGGTCGGAATCTCATCGAAAGCGCGTATGGCCGACTTCGCACAGTCTTGGGATAGTAACACACTGCAACAAGTCGATCACGATGCTCAATGGCCTGGTGAAAGTCGAATTGGTGATAGGCGGTTGGGAGGGGTTCTGGGAGTGCTAGTCGGCAGAATATACGATATTCGACGAAAACCTACCGCGAAGATACAGGAGAGGGAGCTAGCTGATCCAGCTCCGGAACAAAACTCCACACCCCAATTTGACGGAGTCGAAGAATTTGGCTCGCCAACTTCTAATGGCACCTCCTCACCTATCACACACGTGGACGCTGCGGTACCTAGTCAAGTACATTCGCAGAATCAGCGACAGCACGATACCACGACGGCGTTAGACCAGACTAACGGCGGAGCATACGTAGAGAGAAAATGTCTCGATGGAAAGCTTCAGTTAGAGACGCTAGAGCTTGAGAGGGTTCCGCTATCACTACAAGTCTGCACTAAAGCTATTGATTGGGGTGTTTTGAGAAACCTCACGATCCTGGACTGCATGTTTGCTGACAATCTCTGGAGGGCATTAAAACGGCAGTTCCGCCCTACGCCAGCAGCTCACGGCTCACCCGCTCAATATCATCTGGGCTTGAAACATATACATACTGACATGACTTCAAGTACTCTCATCGGTTTCATCAAGGACACTCTAGCACCGAATAGCCTGGAGGTACTTTTCTTGCAAGATCGACGGCGTACCCTGGGAGCTGTCAAGATTGGTCAGATATTCAAAGGTGCGATAAAGCGGCATAGGCTAAGCCTAAAGAAGCTGCTTCTCGACAGCTCAGACGAGTCGGGGGAGGGCCGTCGCTGGACTAGTTGGGTGCTTAGTAGTGAAATGGTATCCTACATCACTAGCGGGCGAATGCCTAATCTCAGGGAACTTTCCGCGGCGTTCGATTATAAGGACTGGGTAAGCAAAAGCATCACCCCGGGTTCGCTGCAGCGGTGTCGATTGTGAGAACTGACCAAATCTTTGCCTACAGCATCCATTCCTCCAGCGGCTTCCAAACGCCCCCCAGCTTCGATCGTTGCACATTTCGCACATATTGGAACACATTTCCGTGAATTACGAGCCCAAAGAGCTCGCGCTCCAGCTTGTCGACATCATCACCCTACGTACGGAAATCCAACTTTGCTACGTAGGCATAGGGTCGAAATGCTTCGAGATACTAGAGGCTCGACCGAACGATGTCAGTAGCCCTGATGTTGGCGGCCTCAATGGAGATCAGCATGGAAACGGTGCGATTGTGATCGATATAGACGACGACAACGGGGACGATGGTACCGAGGACGACGAGACGGAGGAGGAAGATGACGATGCGAATGATGACAACGCCAATGTGAACCCGATGCTTACGATGGATGATTTCAGCGATCTATCCGACGTCGATGCCTTGTCCGAAGCAGAATCGATACAGGTAGGTGACCTGATTCGGTCAACAGCACGGCTTCGGTTACGTGAGATACTGTTTTACGATGACAAGGTCGCCATATTTAAGGCGAGACACGGTAGACTATGAGCGGTGACTCGACCCATCAGCGGGTCAGAGTTCGTTGTGTTGTATTTTATCTGAGAGCCGCCTAGACGCACGGCTCTTATTCAGGGCACACTTATCAGATGGGGGTCCTATCGCGTATGGGGCGTCCGGAACTGCGGGTCAATTTTATAATACATAGCGATTCCCTTTTTTGTTTCTTTTCTTCTCATGGCTTCTAACTGAAAAGATTTATGACAAGATGTCCGCTTCTTTGCATTTGCATTTGCATTTTTTAGCCCCTTTCCACTTTCAATACATGCAAGGGACAGGCTTCAGTCAGAGCCGGCTCGCTGGCTTGCTGGCATGTAGAGATGCCAGATGCCAGGAGGCATGTTGAAGAAAAAGCGCCACCGATGAGCTGTATCGTGTTGCCCGCTAAGCCTAGCAGGGGTTCCGAGATTCTCAACAAACGAATCACGACGTCGGATTCGTACAGTCCGCCAAGATTATGTCCAGACGGTGCCTATCCGCGTCCAATAAGGCCTAATGCAGGAACTGGAATTAGCTGGGGCTGCTGGGCTCCTGGGTCACAGTCGACCTTTGGATCTTCTCAGACTGTTCTTTTTTCTTCACCGTACCCAGCTTCTTCTGACGGTTGTACAAGGGTGCCTTTACCGCCATCTCACCTTGCCAAATCCTTTCAGCCCCCGGAGTACGTGCTGGGAAAAAGGGACCCATTCACAACGGAACATTCTGTGACTAGATTATTATTGTTTTTTAGTCCATGCTGCTGTCCGCCAGGAAATTGGAAAGATTTAGTACATTGTATATGTGTGTCTCATTCTCACCGATAGTTGGTGCGGTTTTTTCCCTTTGTCCTAGAACCGGAAAGGCTCGTTGCAGAAAAAGATGCACCCAAACATTCATCTCTCCGCCATTTCGTTGAGTACGGACCACGGCCATTCTTGCTACCCTATTTACTAACCGCCCTTTCCAAGTAGAAAAATTCGTCGGGAACGCGTAGGAGATTTTGTATTTTCCTTCTTTTGAAATCTAGCCTCTAATCCGATCTGTTGTGCCGTTTTCTTCATATTTCGTACGCTTCGAACTGGCGGTGTTGGGCTTTTTCATACGTGTATCTTTCCCCCCCTACTACAAAACCCTAGCCTTCTGCCCTTCTTCTTTTCTTGTTCTACCTCGTATAAGTCAACCTACCTACATAGGTCTCAATCCTATACGTACATCTATACATACTCTATGGATACTCTTCCAGTCGAGCTATTGAGACTCATCTTCTCTCACTGCGACCCCGAGTCCGTCAGAAACCTACGAGAGAACTCCCGGATTTTAGCAGATGTAGGCTACAGCTACTTGCTATCTCCTAAATTTACCGCCGTTGGTTGGAGGAATGATATCGAACGACTACATTCGATTGCGCTTCACGATCGACTGAGAGGAAGTATCACGTCCATTTGCATATTTCTAGGAGAGCTTTCATATTATGATGCCTGGAGTACTTCATGGTAAGTTATGTCTCTTTTTTCTTTTCTTTTTATTGACACGCAATACTACCCTATACGACTCGCCACGTCTGCCCTATCTGCATGCAAGTGTCTTGTACTTGTACCGCTGTTTACGTGTACATTGTCACTACCCCCGTGCCAGACCGCAATATTCTGCGTCATCAAGACAAGACCAGATTATACTCACTTAGTTCTACAGGTTCCAAAATTTTGTGACGCCTCCAGATCAACGCAATGAGGTTATGGGATCGGCTAGGCGGGAATTCGACAGGATCGAGAGGGGGCGTAAGACCGTCGGCCCATTGCATCTGAAAGCTGACGACCTCCGAGAAGCCTGCTCTGCTCTCCCGAATCTTAAAGATTTCGAGGTCACATTTACCCAATGTCCCCTGGAAAACCCCCTGATAAAGGAGGTGTTCGATTACCCTAGCTGTAGGAAACTTGACCGAAATCAGACGTACAGCAATTTGGACGCTATCATATCCGCACTCCACGGAATTCGTCTGGACTCTTTCAAGGTCGATCGACTTCCGCTCGAGGTATTCCGCCTGCCAAGGCATCGCAACCACTGGTTCGCGCACGCCCAGGCATTTGACAGTTTAAAAAGTCTCAACCTGACTCTAGACCCGTCGGGGCTGCAGGGTCCCGGGTCGGCCTTCAGGTCCGTGAATGGACTTGGTCGTATCTTGCGCCTTACTAGGGAACTGACCAAATTGAAACTTGCGTTCCACCCTTACACGAGCGAGAGCTCCAAGTTTGCCCTGTCCTTCCGGGAGCTGCTTTATGACTTCACATTCGAGCAACTCACCCACTTGACCCTGGAGGGCGTTTCCTGCGAGGAGGACGACCTTAAGGAATTTCTCGCACGACACGGCTCTACTCTAACGCGGCTACGTCTTGGCGGTCGCGGGCTGGCTAAGCCCTTCGAGGTGTCCCTGGGAGGAGTCCACCTGTACGAAGGGACGTTCAAGTCCCTGTTCACGGGGCTACGCTTCAAGCTGCCCAGGCTGGAGCGAATACATCTCGAAGGCATCTTCGAGTGCGAACACCACGAGCTACCCTCACACGAGGCTTACAACTTCTACCCGCTGACCAACGAGGAATGGGAGGAGGTACCTCGCCCCGGATGGGTGCGGAGCTCGCGAAATACGATCAACTGCCTACCTTTCGAACAGTACGTCTTCTACGGGGGCCCGTATCCCGGAAGTGGCCTGGGTCAACAGAGCTATTGAGAGAGAAAAAAAAACAATTGCGAAGTCACATGCAGTTTCTAGACTGCCAGGGCAGGTTATGGTACGAGATATTCTTGCAACATCCCGACCGTCACATTCATGAGACACAATCCTCGATTTCCATTGTATCACCACGGACTCTTGCATCAACGAACAGGAGAGCGGTCAGGCGGTAGGCGGCGTCGACGGGCCATAAGATTCCTGTGATTTCGGTGTAACTCATCACATGCGACTTGGGGGCGAACCGAAGGCGAACCAAGCCATGGATGACGACACCGTTCCTTTTCTTCCCTTTTTTTCATCTTACCTTTTTATCTTTTTCATCTCTATTGCACGGAAAGGGGCATATATAGACTGATCGCACAAAAAATTCGCATGTGCAAACATCCCGGCGTCCAATTTCTGTCGTTACACCGCGTCCAAACTTTGCTGCTTTAGGGACGGATATTTCCATGGTAATATGCGCACGGATTCACGATCTTCTTCGAGGGGGAGGAGGGCAAGATGGCCTTGTTTATGATAACGATGATGAATTTGCGACGGGCAACGACACGGGATGAATATAAATACGGGACACACAGATTGTACCTTACCTCTAGACTGACAAAACCTCAAATTAGAAATACATAACCGGCTTCGATGTCTACGTCGCAGCTATCTACGATGGCTATTCCAGAGAAATACCCTCTACGTGAACTATCAGTGAAACGTCAGACAGGAGCCTGTCGTGAACCGTAGAGCCGTTAGCACAGCTGTTTGATCACACGCTGGCAGTGGTTACGTTGGTCAGAGACTACGGGATGCTCATTTCTTCATCAGATATGGTACATTTGCCATGTGAGGATGATCTTGATCATCGGCGTTTACGAATGTCATCATGTCTAAGACCAAGTCTAACGGCCGGGAGAGTGGAGATTTACAGCCCGGTCGTGGTCCCCGACCATCGTTGCGCGACGCGCGTAAAGTGGTCTTGGAGAGAGGAATGGGGGCGGCCTCGGAGCGTTCTAGCTGCTGAGAAGACAAGGTTTTAGAGGATAAAGGGTAGGTTGCTCGTAGCCTCGAAAGCTGTCTCACCGGTCTCGTTAGCCTGACGCAGCTTAGCCTGTATATATGAGTAATAAGAAGTAATAACCGGTCGGGCTTTTTGAGAGACAGATCCCCTTGTCCCCCCTTACCGACCGGTGAAGTAAAAAAGAAAAAAAGGAAGAAAAAAAAAGATAATACGCTAGGGGAGAACCTTCGAAATTCTTTTGCGATCCACGACCCCATCCATACATACATCCTAACCTTACTACCTAGGCCATGTACGCGTTATCCGATCTACCGAGCTACTGGAATCCTATTTTCATCTACGGTGCCCACCTTTTGCCATGTGGCAGCTGAACGTCCCTCCAGCCAAACAGAGGGACGAGATCAGACCGCAGGTTGAGATGCCTAGATGCGCAGACGCCGCAATACGCCGCCGTCCCACACTTTGGGGTCCAGAACCGCCAATATCGACAGCCCCATCGTCGGTTTCTACATAGTGGCATGCAGGCTATCCTAAGAGAGGTGGACAGGCGGGCGGGCGAGGCGGGCTAATGCTGCGCTTACTGTGACATTTTTGGCGAGGGATCGAGGGGGCGGTGGGAATGGGAATGGGAATGGGAATTAGGCGAGAAGGTGTATTAGACAAAGCCCGATAGACACACACACACACACACAGACACAGCTAGGTAGTACATACGGCCCTTTCTCATCATTCGGTATATGTAGTACATAGCTGTACTACATAGCACATTGCTTGGCTCAGTTTAGATAATTTGACTCTCGGAGCCTTTTCTTCTTCGTCTGTTCTCCTTAATGCTGCTATTTTTGTCTAGTCCATATTTATTCGCCTCGCACTAATGACGGCGTCCGCGTATGAGCCTGGCCGGGATAGCCTTGCTTCAAGTCGGAGAGAAGTTTTCCAACGGCTTGGACAAATCTCCATGTTAATGTATGTAGGTGAGATCCGTGGGTGGGTGGAACTGGTGGATCAAACGGCGGTTACAAATACTTGCGTGGGTGGAGGCTATGCGAAGGTGACCTCGTATCACGCGAGTCATGGTCATGGCAGCATAGTCATCCCCAAGGAAACGAACAGGTTCTCTGGTTTCTGGTTTCTGGTTCTGGTTCTGGTTATGCAGCCTTGTAGGGAAGTGATGAGTGATGGACCATGGGGCCAGCACATGATTGATCGTCATGGTAATAATATACGAATCTGTACGAAGTAGTCAGATGGGGGTATATCTTATTTGAGGATAAGCTCAGCCATGAGGCCCATGACTGCTTTTCGAATATATTAGTTCTGGCACCGTAGACTGCTGCAGGCTTAGGTCCTGGTGGAATCTTAATAAATTAAAAAAAGATATTGCAAATGGACCGCCTCCCTTTCCCAATAACCTCTCTACGTCGTATCTTTTCGTACTGTAGGTAACGGGTACGTAATCTATCTTGCTGCGCCAAGATGCCTCAGCTTGAGAGTTGAGTATGAGCAGACCTACGATAAGTTACATTGACGTTATCCTGCCATCGCTGGCTTGCAAACCCATTGTCAGCTCATGGCTGATCGAGCGCTAACCTGGAGTTCTCAGCCAAGCGAGTTGTTTTTGTATGTAAAAGCCGGATCAGGTCAGTTCATGTCGTGCTCCTCCTGATCCAGTGCGAGCTGCTGCAATGCTGCAAGTGCCCATGTGTCAAAACTTGGACGGCTTGGCGGTCGAGACGCCCGGTCCTTTAAGCGAGTAGATCGGTAGCACGTAAGCCGTATTTACTCGAGGTGCCATAAAATCATTTTCATATATTGAAAGACATCAGTCTCGTCTAGAAACGAAATGACACTTAACGTTATAGGCCACCGGTAAGAAGAAATTTTTAGTACGAGAAGAAAAAAAGGAAAAGAAGGAATTGAGGCTTTGATGGTTTTAGTGTGGAGCGCCATCGCTCTAATTCAAACAGGGTTTCCTTGTCGATCGACTCGATTTCCCGAGTACCGTCAAGATGAAAGGATCAATAAAAATTGTCAGATACCTCCGCATCATCATCTCTCCAATTTTTTCGTATTCAATTCAGGATTTGCTTTGCTGTAACCAGTAAGGTGGACCTCTCAGCTAAAAGGAGTATTCGTTTTTCTCTTTGATGCGAATTGTCTGGTTGTCGGTTGTCTTTGGAAAAGGTCTTCTGGTTCAAGACTGCAAGACTGCAAGACTGCAAGATACATACATGTAGGCAAGATACATAGAGAGGTACAAGATTATGCTCATCCCAACCAAAGTTACCTACCGTCATGCAGCCACTCTGCCACTTTCATCATAAGGATCGCATATCGCCTGATCGCTAAACTATGAGATGACCTATTTTGCTTTTGCGGAAGATAACGACCAATCCCATCTTTTTGTAACCATCAACCTGGAACCCGTCTAGCCCGTCCTGCCCGTCGTCTGTACCCACGCCATGGTTACGGATGGACATGATTCATCTTCCGCATATCTCTCTCGTTAGTCTCTGCTTCAGCTTCGCAAACGAGGACCTACCTTACCTACCTTGGTAACATCGGTCCCGTCTATACTAGTGCCCGGCCACGAAATGTAAGGTACTGTTTATAGTAGTCAGTAACTGAGTAATTCATATGTATGTACCTGAATTACCGCTCCGTAGTATGAGGTTTATGGATACTAAGAAATGGTACCTGAATCCAAATCAATTCCGTCCGTTTCGTTCCTGAATTTCATTAAACCACCGGCATTGCGGTAAACCCCCCCCCCCCCCCCCCCCCCCCCTTTCATGGTATTGCCTCCCCGCCATCGTTGACTACCCTAATATGGTAAAGTTTCCCAAGCTTTCTTTCTTTTACCCCTGGCCCTGTCCACCTCACCCTGTCTAACCTTGTCTAACCTTGCTTAACCCTTGCCCTGGCCTGCCTGGCTGCCTGGCTTGGTAATCGCTCCACTAAACATGCATTTACCGCATGCATCTCAAGCCGGCTTAGGGTTGGCTTGCCCAGTCAAAACGTCACTTTCACCTGCAGCTACTTGGCTCTAGCCTACATGTGTCGACCTATCTTAGGATAGTCTGGTCCATAGTCTATGGTCTATGGTACTATGGTCCTACTTTACCTATTACCTAGTACGGTCCTATGGTCCCATGGCCCTATGGTATGTATGTACCTAAACAGAGAGAGGGAGCAACCGCCAATCGCCAACCGTTGTCTTTGCCTGACTTGGTAGTTGTCGTCAGTCGTCAGTTCTTCTCAATCCCCTCTCTCTCTCTTCTCTTGTCGGAGTTCTTGACCCAAGTCTACGGATCCCCCGATCCCCTCTCTTCCTCTACCATTGTAATGTTGTTGGCCCAGGGCCTGCCCAAAGAGCAGAAACAACCTTTTCAGTCTAGTTTTCACCTTAACAAAGTAGACCCTTTCCTTGGGGACGAAACGACACTCGCTCGGAAGGTCATGATCCGTACTTCTTAGTAGCCATAGCCACTATGCAACGGGTTTCTTCCCTCCTGTGGGATCGCAGTAGAACGAGCACCGGTGTAAATACTAATACGTCCAACGTCCGCAAGAACAACAGCGTTGACATTGTGCGCGGCTGGGCCGACAAGATCCCCTCGCCTGTCAATCGCCTGAGTGCCCCGAGACTAGGAAGGGATGCCTTCTGGCCCGCGACTCTAGATAAAGAATGCGACAAGGCTGCTCGCATTCTCAAATCTTTCTGCAGTAGGTTCCCGCCGCCCGCGCCTCAAACGCAGATTGGCTTCTCACACTAACGCCCCGTTTCAGGCGATGGCTTTTCTACCCCAGATGACCGACCTGTAAGCCCGTCGACCCATTCGAGCGCCCATTCGTCGCATCGACTTTTGAAGAAGATACCCCCGAGGATAATACAAAACGCCGTCGGCCTGGCAATATTTACTTCAATGCGATCTGGAATATGGACCTCAGGATCTGGTGGTAGCGGCATCTTGATCGCGCGCAAAACCGATGGGACATGGTCGCCCCCTTCTGGATTAATGCTTCAAACGTCTAGTTTGCGATTCGTATTTGGTGCCGATATTTACGATTGCGTTCTCGTAATCAACAATTTCACCGTCCTTGAGGCCTTTGCTAGGCCACGGTTGACTCTCGGTGCCGACGTTAGCCTGACCGCAGGTCCTCTAGTCGCCCTGGGACTTCTTGAGAACGATGTCACTTGGGCAGATTTGAGCGACAGGGCCATCGTATATGTGAAATCAAAAGGGCAAACGGCAGAAGTGAAGCTTGACGGTACAGTCATGACAGAGCGAGCCGACGAAAATGAGAGGTTCTATGGAATGAACATCAGTGTCGCCAAAATTCTAGCGGGCGACGTAAACCAGAGTATGCCCCAAACACGACCTCTTACCGAAGTACTCAAGGCTGCTGAAGGAAGAACCGATTACGACACGGCTCTCGTTGAGCAACTCTCTTCTCAGCCAGCGCCGGGAGATGCGACTCTTGAATCACCGAGCTCGGCAACCTTATCTCCGCCATTCGGTGTTCCCGACGTAGAAGACCCCGACCCTTTCGGTGTTTTAGCTCTGGAGATGGCTGGAATGGGTATTCGAGAGGCTGGGACGCGACTGAGACCTGACAGCAGCCAGTTTGAATATAACCCTAGCCCGACGAGCCCCTTCTTCCCTAGAGTCGGTCGCCAAAGCGTCGACACTTTCATGTCGCGGAGTAATAGGGGAAGCTATATGTCCAGCAAAACGATAGCTACAGAACGGAGTCAGATGACTGATGCTGGCACTCAGACCTTCATTGTGACACCTCAGACAACGCCAACCTCGAGCCAAAGCCAAAGTGAGGATGGAAATCAAACACAAACAACCGAGGATATCCCTGAAGTGAAAGAACCAGTTGAAATAGATTATACCAAGATTGATATTAGCGCTCTAAGGAGTTTATCAAACTTCCCGGACTTAGACGACGAGCCAACGGCGACAGTTACCATTAAAGAAGAAGACGAGGAGGAGCTGGGCGCGAATGATAGCGAGAGCACCAAGAAGACTACCAGCACACATACCGACACTAGTGACAAAGTGGATGTGGATCATTTAGCGTTAGACGAAGGCAATGACAATGATGGTGACGACGAAGAAGATATAGACGAGGATACGGAAGAGGATGTCGAAGAAGGCGACGGATCTGATGTCGAAGAAGAGGCCATTGTTTTCGAAGTGGCCACCGCCCGAGCCCCAGCCCGGCTGGCGACGGGAGCTTCGCGAGTCAATATTCCAGCAAGAATACCACCTCCGCTTCCAGTCAGGAGCCCTGCCCGTACGTCCCGCAGAAGAAGTCAGATGGGAGATGTCAACAGTCTGGTGAGCAGTCCGCTGAGACAAGAATTCGAGCTTGGCAGCGAAGTAGAGGAAATGACCACGCCAAAGGCCGGAGACATCAAGATTAAGCGCGTGGAGGTTGCTGATGATTCGTCAAAGGAGATAACGACAGAGGACTCCGACTCCGACAGACAGGATGCCAGGATTACCGAACATGCCACAACTCCAACTCCGACTCGGGTATCAGGGGGTGCAAATGGCTACTCTCCTAAATTCGGGGACCGATCTTCGCGCAGGGAGACGGTTGTGTCGGAGAAGTCGCTGGATACTGAGGAGCATTCTGGCTTTAAGACGAACACCGATGTGCCCCTATCGGTTGCGTAGGGGTAATGGTATGTCGTTCAATATTTGCTTCAGTCTAACGATTATGGGATGTTTGGAGTTTTTTTGGGAAAAGCATAGGGATGGTACAAATGAGAACAAGATACCACAATGATCAGGGAACGATCAAGTGTCACAGGCATAAGGACTATTTCCTGCACGATGCTCAACACATGAAGATGGATGTTGAAAGATTGTTCTCGAGGACGGGACGGAGTTCTCTTGCATGAATACCCCTTAGCATGTATTTTTATTGTTTAATACATTGTACAAATCTACGATCACCAAGCATAGGGAGTTGAGAGTTAACCCGTAGCGAGGAAGGGTACAAGGTTGGCGTACCTAGGTGTACTTCGAATAACCAATTTTGAAGAACTGTCGTGTTGAGTAAGATACCGACTACAATACGTACCTAGGTAATACGTACCTAGGTAGGTACGTATTGGAATAACAACTACGGCGGATATGTGTTGCCATAGTACTCTGGCTAGTAACGCCGTTGCTGATGAACATAGCGCGTATTGTAGTAACTCGTAGCCAACCCTCATAGCTCTCGTAACACGTGAAATCCAAACGCGTTTCGTACATGATTTTGAAATTGTTTAGGCGACGTTGGTTTAATTCTAAATCCGTTCTCGACACGTTCTTTTCACATTCGACGCAGTCAATATAACATAAGAACCCGTTCATGACCAAATCTCGACAATATGCGTAAGCCGCATCGCACCAGCCACACCCGCCGAGGTAGCGGCTCTCAGGCCAGCCCTGGATCCTTGCGACGGAGCTCACCAGCCATAGCAGGGGTACCTACTCTTCTCAGCCAATTGCCGTAAGCTTGCCCAGTGTTTTACAGTGCCCTTAGGTTTACCTTAGGTTTATATGCGCCTCAGGTATCAAGATTACCTAACCTCTAACCCCTCGTCACAGTTCGCGACCTCGATCTCTGTCACAGCCACAGTCGGACCACCAGCTGTCGCCGCCCCGACAGCCCGGACCCCGAGCAGAAAATGGAGCTAGAAGACGATCTAGTAGCACCTGGGCGCGTGTCGGTACGCGCGAGCTAGAAGCAATTCAAGAAGGCCTATCTGAAGGTAATTCTTATCCTTCTTCTCCAGACGACCCTCGTCACCAGGACCAAGACCCCGGTCCTTTGCAATCGAACGGCTTTTATTCGTACCCGCCTCGTACACCAACCAAAAACAATTCCAAGTACAAATCCAAGAACAAGAACAAGCACAACGAAACACCCCGAAGCCAAAGAGCTATCCGCAGAGAGCTTCTGCGACAGCAACAATCTGCGACAGCATCGCCATCTCCCCTTGCCTCCCGTGCCTCACGCACCTCCCGCACCTACGACGCATTCGATATGGGGAGCCAACAAGGAAAATGGCGAGAGGATCAAGTTCTCATCATCTGCCCAGGCAGCCAGACCACCATGGCTCAGCTGGGCTGTAGCGAGCTCACCCCGCCTACCCATCGCATCCCTACGCGAATGTTCAAGGACGAGGAGACGAACGAGTACACCCCCTACCACACCTACAAGCGTAAGAAGCCCAATGCAACCGTCGACGGCAAAGCCGATGACCAGTGGGAATTTGTCGAGGATCGCGACAGCATCGAGGGCGCCGTTTATCCTCTGCAGGGTGGTCGCATAGCAAATATGGCGGCGTTTCTAGCCTTCCTCGACCACGTGCACAGCCTTCTCACCACCACATACCACAACACGCCTATCATGCTCATGGCGTCGCCTCAGTGGACTCGACCCGACTGCGAAGCAATTGCGCGCTACGTATTTGAGAAGACTAAGACGCCCGCCCTCTGCCTCTTGAACAGCGCAGTGGCAGCTCAGTACGGTTTGAAGTGGCCAACCCTGACTGTCGTAGACATTGGCTTCGAAAAGGTCGATGTGACGTGCATCCACGAATATCTAATTGTTGGCCACAAGGACTTGGGTTATCCCAACCCGGATCGAGAGATCTCTGGTGGAGAGGTCTTCACCCAAAAGCTCCTTTCGCTTCTGAAGGACAAGAAGTTCACGTACGACATGGCCGAGCAGCTCAAGAAGAGCTCCCTTTGCGAGGTTTTACCTTATGCGCCCGACTTGCCAGAACTCATGGAGCTCCCCACGGACGATATTACCCCGGCAGTAGGTCAAATCATTAACCCTGCTTCGTCTAGCGCAGAAGGCGTGAAGGTCGTAGAGCCGCCGAAACCTGCAACAGCATTTGGTGGAGAGACAGAGAACGGAATCGCCGAGGGAAAGGAGAATGACGAGGGCGTTCTGGACGTGGCCAATATCGTTACTAGCGGTAACACGCGAGAATTCCTTGCCAAGAAGGAAAAGGAGAAGGCGGAGAAGGCCAAGGCGAAGAAGCAGAGCAAAGCTCAGGAAGCTGAGTCTGCGGCGAAGCCAGCTCGATTACCCAACTCCAAGCGAAAAGTCAACGTATTCCACTACGAGGAAGTGGTCCATGAGGACGTTCAGGTCCCCATCTCGAACGGAGCACCCAAGCCGGAGGCCATAGCTGCGACAAATGGTAACGCGTCTATATCTGAAGGTGCGACTAATAACCAAGGAGCAAAGCCCGAAGGCGCCCCTGAAGCTGGTGGCGACGCAACGGAGTCTGCTGTCAATGTTACAAATACAGAGCGAAGAACAAAGCGTGTGCGACGAGACATTGAGATCGGACTTGAGAGATTCCTCTTTGCGGATCGCGGTGAGATTAACCGCATCACGGATACGATTTACCGCACGATCCAGGCCATCGATGAGACATACAAGCGAACAGGTTGTTGGGATAATATCGTCTTTGTCGGCAATGGCGCCCGACTACGAGGTCTCAAAGACAACATCATACAGACACTCAACGCACGCCATCTTATCTCGCCAAGCACGGCCACTATCTTCACATCCGAATTGCCCTCGAACATGGCAACGCCGAGCGGCACCGGTTCTCAGACACCCACGGGATCCTTCACCGGCCAGATTCCGACCACGAGTTCGGTGAATCCGCTGCTGCAGGCAGCGACAACGGCTTCGCTAGGCGTTCCCGGCGCTACGCAAGCCCCTGGTTCTACGGCCGGCGACGCGTTCGGGTCCGGCCACCACTCGCACGGCCAGACGCCCATGAGCATCAAGCAGGCCCCAATGCCTACCTACCTTGCGGAGTGGACCAAGAACGGCTTCGAGGAGGCCATGTTCCTCGGTTCGCTCGTCGCGGCTCGTCTCGCGTACTGCATCCATAACTTGGATGCGGGGACTCAGGAGGCGCAGCGCACGATGAGTCTCAACCGTGTTGATTACAAGTGAGCTCCCCCCTCTCTTTGTCTCTTTTTGGAATCGATTGTTGGATAGTGTGGCTAATGATACTTTTCACTATAGCGAGCACGGTCCCAAACTCATCCACATTCACTCTATGATGGGAGATTCTTGAATAGAAGTGACATTTCGCTGGATTTGCCTTTTTTCAACGGAGTTACGGTATTACGAAGGCAAAAGCATCTTGAGGTTGTGTTTTTTTTTTCCATCACTACTCTTTCTCTCCTTACTGTCTCGAGAGCATCTCGTACTCGAACACCAAGCAGTACAATGTTGCGAGCTAGAATTTCGGTGGTAGAACTGTTGCTTCTTCTACAAGATGGAGCATCGAAGGGGATACTGGAAAGGAGAGCTGGGCCTACGAGCAAAAGGTTTGGTGGTAATTAGCTGGCCTGTTGAGAGGTATATTGGCTGGCTGGGTTCCCTTTGCTACCTTTGCGCAGATACCCACACGTGTAGAAGGTAGTAGGCTGTATCATAGGTACAATAAAGAAAACAAATTCGGTAAAATAGGCTCGTTTCTGTGAAATTTCTTTTTTGTGAATGTGCCTTGCTGTTGAGTAGTGAGGTTGACTAAAAATATAACACGTATGACATGGTTTACCCCTGGCATGTAAGGGGGAATTTCTGCCGTCAGCAAACAGCACTATGGCCTACACAGTAACTCTATTTCCTTCATAAGACCAACGAGATCAGATCGTAGTATTACGGATGGTACACTCCCACACCGCTTTCCACATCAACTAAGCGCCTCCCCTCCCTCTATCCTACTATCCTACTATTACCATTTCCTCACTTGGAAGGATCCAGCAGCAGCTTCCCGGTAGTCTTCCTCCCCTCCAGATCCTCGTGCGCGCGCGCGACCTCGCTGAGGGGGTACACGCCGAAGATGCGCGCATCGAGCCCGTCGCGGACGACGAAGGCGAAGAGCTCGTCGGCGTAATGCTCGAGTTCCTCGCGGGTGGCGAGGTAGTTGACGACGGTGGGGCGCAGGAGCCGGGCGTTCTTGGCCGTGAGGCGGCCGATGGTGAAGGGCGGGACGGCGCCGCTCGCGTTGCCGAAGGAGACGAGGCTGCCCTTGCGCGCGACGCACTCGAGGCTCAGGTCGAACGTCGACTTGCCCACGCCGTCGAAGACGGCGGCGACGCCTTGCCCGCCGGTTAGTTCTAGGACCTTGGCTTTGACGTCCTCGTGGCTGTAGTTGACGACGTGGGTGGCGCCGGCCTTGAGGGCGAGCTCGACTTTTTCCGGGGTGGAGGCGGTTCCGATGGTGTTGGCGCCGATGGACTTTAGGAGCTGGACTAGCCAGAGGCCGGTACCGCCGGCCGCCGCGTGCACTAGGACCCAGTCGCCCTTCTTCACGGCGTGCGCCTCCCGCACCAGCGTCAGTGCTGTGAGCCCTTGTAGTAGGGCCGCCGCGGCGATCTTGGGCGGCACGCCCTCGGGGATCTTGACGGCGTTCTTGGCGGGCACGCCCGTGTACTCGGCGTACGCTCCGTCGCCCATCCTGTTGTGTCTATGTTAGTCTCCTTTCTCCTTTTCCCATCTCGCACGTTTACCGCTCTGGGGAAAAGGGGGAGGGGGATGAGGGCGGTTTATGAAGTGCGAAGGGAAACTTAGGGGCAGGGATCAATAGGTAGGGAGTTCATTCAGAGGTATTAAAAAGGGGAAAAAGGGTGGCATGATAAACAGAGGTGTAGATCGAGAAAAGGGTCTGTTAATGAAATCTGCTTATACGTACCAGACCACTTTATCGCCCTCCTTGAGTCCATAAGTCTCGCCGCCGCCGGTCTTAACGACGGTGCCTTCGGCCTCGCGACCAAGAATGTATGGGAACTGCGGAGCCGGATATAAACCAGTGCGGAAGTATCTGAATCAACTATTAGTACAGAAGCGTAGGTGGGTGGTTTTTTTTCTATAAGCGGGAAAAGGAGCTCACGTGTCGATGAAGTTGAGGCCGATATAATCGTTCTTCACCAGAATTTGACCATCCACGAGCGCGGGGACGGGCAAATCGGTTGTGTACTGGAGAACTTCAGTGCCGCCCGTCTTGTTGATAAGGACACCCTTCTGCGTGGTCGGTATGGTAGCCATGGTGCGAATATGTGCTGTAAGTGGGGTCTTCTGTACGTTGGAGTGGGATGAGATGGTGGTAGAGATTTGGTGACTGGACCTATAAGCTAATATGCGTGTCGATGGGATTCTTGTTGAGAACATGAACATGACGTTATATTTATACAAAAATCCGAGATAGTTGCTTTTGCTTTTGACTTCAAGATTAATAATAGATTATTTAAAACGGGCAGCTGCAGGCTTCGTCTAGCTATTCGTCAAGCTATTCGCAATGTGACGCCATTCCCTTTAAGCCCCTCCCGCTGGCGGTCCCCCTGCCCCTCGCCCCGCAAGGTGTTTTAAGGTGTAGTTTGTAATATGCCGAAGCCGATGTATCAGCCCGAACAACGTCCCTGTATCTCCGAGTTGTATAACGAAACGGTCTCTTAGAAATCACGCCTACCTAGACTTCTGCTTCTATAGAACCCTTGTGGAATGTATTCATCGTCTATTCCAATCGGTCTATGGTTCGGGGAATCATGAATATCTTACTAATGTCATCTCATCTCATCGTTTCGATATACATTTTGCCCCCTGGCTGACAATACCTGCCCACTACCGCGTCAAGGCAATATCGTCGATTCTAAGAATCATCTTCACCGTCTCGGCCGCCAACTCGATGGCACTCGTGCTCACTAGTAGGGGCTGTAGCACATTCTCCTTGGCAATGTTCGAGTTAACACCGCCACTCTTGATGCTGACTCCTGCGTTCTTCTCCCCCATTTCGTGTCTATGTCGTAGATCTGTAACCACTTTGATGCTGTTCAACCCAGCGTTCTCAGCTAGCGTCGTAGGTATTACTTCTAGAGCATCGGCGAAGGCTTTCCAGCAGATTGCCTCCGTGCCCGTCAACGAGCGAGCCTGCTTGGAAAGCTGCGCCGCCACCTCAATCTCGGGTGCACCGCCACCTGCAATAAGAGCCTTCTTCTTGACTAGGCAGCGGATGACACAGAGAGCGTCGTGGAGCGAACGCTCGGCCTCGTCTAGGATTAGGCTGTTGGCCCCACGGCAGACAATAGAGATCGTCTTTCCCGCCGATTTTGTGCCAGTAACCTTGACCATCCGCGCACCATTTGACTGAGATTCCTCAACAAGGTCGGCCGTTCCGAGTTTGTCCTCGGTGAAGGAATCAATATCCGCAATCGGCTTGCAGCCGGTGGACTTGCAGATGAACTCAACCTCGTCTCGCTCAACATCCTTGACAGCAAGAATGTTCAGCTTGGCGAGGAAGTGTAGAGATAGGTCGTTGACGGCGTCACGTAAGATAGACTTCTGGATCAGGAGCACGTTGCACTTGGCCTTTTTGATCTTCTTGACTAGGTTAAGGAGGTAGAGTCGCTCCTCCTTGACGATCTTGTCCATCTGGCGGTAATCGTTCACTTGGATAGTGTTTTCCATCTATACATGTTGGTTAGAAAATAGTAGGCAGAGAATAGCGATTCATATTGACTTACATCTGGCTTCGGGGGGCTTAGTTGGAATTGGATCAGACCGATCTTGGCCTTCTCCATTCTCACGGGCCCACCAGCTGCCTTGATGACGGGTTGGTTCAAGACCAATCCATCCACCAACTCGCTGTCCTCTATTGTGCCTCCCACCTTCTTGATAATTCTAATGTTCTTCAGATCGACATTGTCGGCGGTCTTGATGTCGATGGTTTTCGTAACGGCGTTCACTGCCATAGGGCCAAGCAAGCCCGAGTACTGGGAGACGATCTTGGAAGACAGGGAGGTATTCGCTGCTTGAAGAAGGGTGGCGCTGTCGGCTAGGGAGACGGGTTGGGACATATCATGGAGGACCTGAACTGCCGCCGCGGCCGCTCTCTGAAAAGACTCCGAGATGATTGAAGGGTGGATTCCCTTGGTCAATAATCTGTCGGCAGCACCAAGCAAGGCACCGCATATAACTACCACGGACGTGGTACCATCTCCTGCTTCGACATCCTGTGCTGCTGAGAGGTTGACGAGCATCTTGGCCGTTGGGTGCATGACCGACATGCTCTTTAACATTGTGTTTCCATCGTTTGTGATTATAGTCTCGCCTTTTCCGCTCCGGATCATCTTGTCCATTCCTCGGGGTCCTAGGGAAGTTCTAATAGCATCGGCAACGGCTATCTAGCTTTAGTAGGTGAAATAGGAGTAGAAGAGCTAGAGGAGTACATACCTCTAGCGGCTACAATATTTGAAGAGCGCACGGCGACAGGCTTCTCCTTGTCCTAGTATTTGTTAGCTCGAGATCACAGAGCTTCAAGGTAAACGTTGGGTGTGAGGAAGCTGTCGTGCCATACCCTGAAAGTAGTGTTGAAGTTGCCGCCGCTTAGTTGCGCTGCTGAAGCCATAGCGAAGAAGGCTTAATGTAGCGACGATGATAGTGATTTGAAATTTCCGAGCTATCTCTTTGAGTGAGACGATGGGAGTCTCTCAGAATTTGGAAATTAGGTAGGTGTATGTTGAAGCTTGCAGGTTGGCTGTTTACAAGGTCCCCCGCGCAGGCTGTGATATTTTTTTGGTACGAAGATTTAGTAGTGAAATAATTACGTCCCGGGGTAGCTGCGAGGCTACTTATCGGCTAGACCCACTTCGGATTAGTGCAGATACGTCCTTTGGAGCTGCGACTCTAGGCAATGAAGTAGCTTATGCAACCACCTACACACTTGCCCATCAGCGGCCATCCGATCCCTAAGCTTCCAGTTGCCATTCTGCCATTTCTCACTATCACTATCAATCCATCCAACTCCGTCAACGTCAACACCCTTTCGCGCACCACAAACGATACCCAAACACTCGTCACTTTATCATTACCTTCTCTCACTTATTCTCTTTTCTTCTTCGCATCCACATTTACTGGCCCCTCGATAACCAAAGCATTTCGTTCTAACAAAATGGTATTACGGCTCTTACTTGTTTTGAACTGAGCCATAGCTAACAACTAACGTAGCCTTCCGCCACCGGGTCAAGTTGGGAAAAGTACAAAAAGACCTTTGCCGATGACGAAATAGAAGAGAAGAAGATCACACCGTTATCCGACGAGTATGCTTCAACCTAACCCGACCTCCGTTCCTACCTTATGACGCAAAGCTAACCCATATCCTAGGGATATCCAAGTCCTCAAGACCTACGGAGCCGCTCCCTACGGCACGGCGATCAAGAACTTGGAGAAGCAGATAAAGGATAAGCAACAAGCCGTCGACGAGAAGATCGGCGTCAAGGAATCCGACACGGGCCTCGCGCCGCCTCACCTCTGGGATGTCGCCGCCGACCGTCAACGCATGTCCGAGGAGCAGCCGCTTCAGGTAGCGCGGTGCACCAAAATCATTGCGGACGAGAAGGACGAGACCAAGAGCAAATATGTCATCAACGTAAAACAGATCGCCAAGTTCGTCGTCCAGCTCGGCGAGCGCGTGTCGCCCACCGATATCGAGGAGGGTATGCGTGTAGGCGTCGACCGTAATAAGTACCAGATCCTGCTGCCCTTGCCACCCAAGATCGACGCGAGCGTCACGATGATGACTGTAGAGGAGAAGCCCGACGTCACGTACGGAGATGTCGGCGGTTGCAAGGAACAAGTCGAGAAGCTAAGGGAGGTAGTCGAGATGCCGCTGCTGTCGCCCGAGCGATTTGTCAACCTAGGTATCGACCCTCCTAAGGGTGCTCTGCTCTACGGCCCCCCCGGTACCGGAAAGACGCTCTGCGCCCGAGCTGTTGCGAACAGGACGGATGCTACATTCATCCGAGTTATCGGTAGCGAGTTGGTACAGAAGTACGTCGGCGAGGGCGCTAGGATGGTTCGGGAGCTCTTCGAGATGGCCCGAACCAAGAAGGCCTGCATCATCTTCTTCGACGAGATCGACGCCGTCGGCGGTGCCCGATTCGACGACGGTGCCGGCGGAGACAACGAGGTCCAGAGAACTATGCTGGAGCTGATTACGCAGCTGGACGGTTTCGACGCCCGTGGAAACATCAAGGTCATGTTCGCTACGAACAGACCTTCGACGCTGGATCCCGCCCTGATGAGACCCGGTCGTATCGACCGCAAGATCGAGTTTTCGCTACCGGATCTCGAGGGCAGGGCAAACATCCTACGAATCCACGCCAAGAGTATGTCGGTGGAGCGTGACATCCGATGGGAGTTGATCTCGCGTCTCTGCCCCAATGCCACTGGCGCCGAGTTGCGAAGCGTATGCACGGAGGCTGGCATGTTCGCCATCCGAGCGAGGAGAAAGGTCGCGTCCGAGAAGGATTTCCTGAGCGCCGTCGACAAGGTTATCAAGGGCAACTTGAAATTCAACTCGACCGCCACCTATATGCAGTACAACTAGACAACGAATCGAGCGGGTTCAGGAGTCCTGGGGTGTATTATTAATAGGTAGATAATGGACAATGGGACACAATAATCAGCTGGATTCTGGACGTAGTAACAGCGATAGGCATGGGTATTAGAATTCTACCTGTGCCGTGTACTTTGTATTATCAAGATATTATTGATGAGTGTTTTTGCTGCTATGAACCCGCCTCCTATGGTTCGTCCCAAGTAACGCTCCTGAAAGAGTAGGTATCTATTTACGAGCCATCCCAACTCGAA
The DNA here is from genome assembly GCA_902806565.1 of Hypoxylon rubiginosum. Taxonomy (NCBI): domain Eukaryota; kingdom Fungi; phylum Ascomycota; class Sordariomycetes; order Xylariales; family Hypoxylaceae; genus Hypoxylon; species Hypoxylon rubiginosum. Next base: position 729,211 of record CADCXA010000016.1, on the reverse strand, counting down.
TCGAAACCCGCAGAATCCCCTTCTCCTACATAAAAGGGGGCAAAGGTTGATTTAGTAACCCCTTAAGTACAAATTACACCTTGAACCCCAGCAAACACCTCCACCTCCACCCCATAAGAATAAATACAATCGTGGCTTCGTCGCGGAATTGGTATCTAGGCTCGTGCTATGCTTTGAATGCAAATGCGATAACCCCCTTGTGAAGCGCCGTAACAATGAAAACCCCCAAATCGGATGAAACCCGTAGCAAAACCCCGTCGCCGATGCGGGTAGGATAAGGCCGAGAATCCCTATACTTCCAGCAAGAAAGACAGCATCCCGTCATGTCGTTAAGTAACCTGACCTTATACCTTGACTATAGACGGACAGTCCAAGGCCGGTAACCGATGCTTCTTCCCCTTTTTTCGATCACCAACCTTCGTAGTGTGTCAGTGCTTGGCGCACAGGGACTTCCTACGTCCCTTCCATCCAAGCTAGACACCCCAGGCAGACGACGTCGCCCTCAGTCCCTCGTTCCACGCAGCAGCGGCTACAAATCATAGCTCGATGGCCGCGGCCGCTCCAGCCTCCGAAATATCCTCCTCCTCCCCCTCTGCCTAGCTTTTCGTGTGGCTCTTGGTCGAGGCTGGGATCGTCGTCAGCGTCTTTCATCGTGAAGGACGACGATAGGCTCTGCTGCTCCTCTTCCAGCTCGGACGGGAAGGTGGGCGGCAGCCAGCCCTGGCACGCGCGTATACAGACGAAGCAGGCGCGCTGCCCGCAGCCCAGGCAGTCGGCGAAGGAGTCGAGGTCGGACCTCTTAGTGGGCTTGCGGTGGCAGATGTGGCAGGGGCTCAGCAGCGCCGCCGGGTTTATTGATTTGGGGATGATGGTGCTGGTTCGAAAGCTCAGCGGCGAGGCGGGCGGCGTCGAGTACTCGGGGTGTCCGTGGAAGAAGTGTGATTGTTGTAGTAGAGGCTGCTGCTGGTGCGAATGATGGTGGTGCGAGTGTTGTTGATGGTGATGATGATGCTCTTCATTCTCGTTATATACTCGGAATCGCTTGCTCACAGGCACCGGGATCATTTTCCGCGGCATGTTAAGCAGGGGGGCGCCGCCGCCGCCCCGACCAGAGGTGGAGGAGGGAAATATGAGGCGTTCGTTGTTGTTGATGGCACAGAGGTGGTTCTGGGGTTCGGATTCGTACTGGGTGATTCTGGAGCCGGCGTCGCGGTTAGCGGACCAGGACCAAAGAGAAGGTTTCGGTGAGCCGTACAATGGCACATGGACCTCGCTGTGGTCATCATCTCGTCGCCTCTTCTTACTCGGTGAGAGAGTGGGCGGCTGAAAGGGCGTTACCGACGGCATCGCGAGGTCCGTCCGTTAAAAGTAGATGCGAGTTTGGAATGTCGATACTATTTCCAAACGATACAGTAGCAAAATGTTTTAACCCAATTGTTACGGTCAAGAATAATGAAGTTGGGGTGGGTGTTGTCAGCGAATAATACAAAGTATTATGTGTTGGCTGGCTGGCAACCTACAAAAGGTGAAGGTTGCCCAGGTGTTGTTGGAAGTGATACGGAATTCGGCGGATTAAAGGGCTCGGGCCAAATCAGCTTTCAGGGGTCTTTTGGGGGCAGGGGGAGCAGGATCCATCTCCAGCCAGTCAGCTCCTTACACCCTTGGAAAGTCTCAGATAACCCTTGCAGGTAGGCAGGTTAGCAGTTAGGCAGGCAGGGGTTAGTAAACAGCCCTAGATAGCTTCTCAGATCGTTGTTTACTTGCATGTGCAGGTGCATTCACACTTCGAGTCCATTTAGCAAATTTAGCAAGCACCCGAACAAAAGTATACCTCCCAAGGTCTATTCCGCAAATTACACAATGTACTTCTTTTTTAATGCCGTCATCACCCAAGACGCTTTCGAAGTTACGTCAAAGGAGGTTTGTTACTTCTCAACATCTCAACATAAACAGGTCTTTGAGTAACAACGAATCATCAATTGCCATATATACAGGTTGGTATTGACGATATCAGCCACTTTACCACACACCAATGCGCATAGTCAGCTCTCACTGCTTACATAGACTTACAGTACCCAACTACCATTCGCAGATACTGAGCCGTTGTAAATTTTATACACCGCATCGACAGAATACTCGTACAGGTAATATCGCCTCTCGGCACTTCAAGATATCTATAACCCCCGGAATACCATACGAACGGGAAAGTAATAAAAGCAACCTTTCACAAACTGTAACCCTTCCATCGTCTATCCGAGACAAGCTTGATCCGTGCATATAAGATATCGTTCTATTCCTCGCTCCAGTTCCCCTTTAGAAGATTTACGAATCTTGCCTGTAGGAATGTTAGACTCTGCCAGAGAGTGGAAGTGTACGAGACACTTCGGTCGTCGCTAACCCCTCTTTTCTCCACCCTCCTCTGCTTCAACGCCTCGTGATACATGGTGAACGAGTCGAACATGCCCGTCTCCTGGAAATACGTTTCGTAATGTTGAAGCATCTCCTTCAGCTTCTCTGGCCTACTCTCTGCCAAGTCGTGGACTTCGCCGAGGTCCTTGGAGAGGTCGTACAGTTCCCATCTTCCTGGCCCTTTGGGAGGAGGGAGAAACAGGGCTTTCCAGTCTCCTACTCTGACCGCAGCGATTCCTAACTGTTCCCAACCAACGATATCCTTGTCCTTGTATATCTGAACGTTCTGGTCTTCTGGGTGCTCGAGGATTGGCCGCCACGACTTGCCTCGGACGGGCATGACCTCTCGCCCACGGAAGATAGGACTTGGATGCTTCAAGCCCGCGAGGTCCAAAATAGTTGGGACAATATCCATAACTGTTGTGAAGGCGCCGGTAGCTAAGCCGCCCTGCCTCAGTGAGGGTGGATATCGGACGATACATGGGCAGTGAATTCCTCCTTCAGTCGAGTGCGATTTTGCTCCACGCGACGGAGCGGTTGCTGCCCCCGCCCACTGCGGGCCGTACCATACGAATGAGTTGTAGTTGCCTATATTGTCCAGTGAATTATCGTAATATCTCTTCACTATGTCCTCCACTGTATAACCAGCCAAGACGGGTAGTGCTTCCAGTAATTGCCCCTCAGCGCCATTATCGGACATGAAGACAATGAAAGTGTTGTCGAGCTCGCCTGTCTCCTCTAGATAGGTTCGAACACGGCCTATGTTCACGTCGATAAGATCGACCATGGCGGCGTAGACCTCCATAGCTCGAGATGACTTTTTCTTCTCTTCCTCCGACAATTCCTCCCATGGTTTGGTATTCAACATGTGTAATGGTGCAGGATCAACACCCGGGGGTACAAGCCCCTTTTTGATCAAACTTTGGAGTCTACGATCCCGTAATGCGACAGGGCCATCGTCATACATGCCACGATACTTCTTGATGACCTCCTGAGGTGCCTGCAGTGGCCAATGAGGTGCCGTGAAAGGAAGATAGCCCAAGAAAGGCTGGTTCTGTTCGTCTACTGTCCTTTCCTTGAGGGTATCTAGGAAGTGGTCCGTAAATGTGTTAGAAGAATAGAAATCCTTGGGCAGATCAGTGCTGCCATTGATGAACTCTTCATCCTTCATCCATATTCCGTCACCCTTGAAGATTGCTGTGGGCTTTTCCTGGAGGTTATAAAGCTGTGGTTCGTGATTGAAATGGTTTCCGCCCCCGGGGAGAAAAGAGAGCGTCTTGGTGAAGCCTCTCGCGTGTGGGCCCAGCGCTTTCTCTAGGCCTAGGTGCCATTTCCCGCTCATGAGGGTAAAGTATCCTGCATCTTGAAGGATCTCTCCTAGAGCGGCAACACGATAATTCAGGTATCCCTCGTATCCAGGCTTACCCTTGAAAATCCCAGGGGCTTTTCTCTGTATGGAGACTGTTAGTCATGTGAATTGGTCAAATCTGCTAGAAACCAGAGCACTTGCTATCTTCTCAGCCATACATCCCAACCCGGCAATATGAGAGTCTGTCCCCGAAAGTAGCATAGCTCTCGTAGGAGAACATGATGCGGCCGTATGGAAGCCCGTCATCCGGAGTCCCTCGTCTGCCAACTTTTGCAAGTTGGGCGTGTCAATCTCGCCCCCATAAGGGGACGTGTCGCTAAAGCCTAGGTCGTCTGCGACGATAATAAGAACATTCGGGGGCTTCTCTTTCGACATGGTCGTTGATCGAACATAGCGATCGTACATGAATGCGGAAAAGACGGAAATCACGAAGATGCTTAATAACGAACGCCCTAAGACATCTTGCCTTGTAAGTGGCCACATGTTTCATTTCACGGGGTTCGTGGTACCTTCCACGGTTCTAACTTCCGGCAAAATGATGGGATCCAGATATCTCAATTTGGATCGGAAGAATCCAAGGTCGTGGATATAGCCATTACCCAGTACAGGGTATGATACGTATGATCTGCCTGTGTAGAAGGACGCTATTTTTATCCCAAGCAGATCTGCATCAAACAAGTTATGTGCGGTACAGCTTGTGATTGCGTATATTTTACCTACTCAGAAAAATTGCTGTTATTGTTTAACTTTGGAGATAGTCATGGTAGTCATTCGTCGTGGTTGTGTTGTTAAAGGAACGTTATGATGGAAAATAGAATTGCCTCGTTGATTGCATTGGAGGAATATGTTTCTACATATTCATCTCGTTATAGCAATAAAGTCGTTAATCTGTATCATACCCGTTCCGTAGACGAGGCTCTGTGAATATTTGCTCAACTCTTCAAGGATCTTTTATCGGTAAACCCTTGGCTATACAAGACATCGGGATTCCGTTCTGGGTTTCCCAGAGGATGGATCAGCATGTTGTACATGTAGATACGGTCAGCCTCAAATTCCTCCTACTTAAGAAGCTCGCGTGAGTCGTAACCAATTCTGGTCAAGCCAGGCACCGTTAAATAATCCTTATGCCTCGGAGTAGTCGGAGCTCAGCTCGGAGATCTATGGTATATCTGTCACTTCTCGCTTTTTGCAATGATTCGGTTTCCGACATCTGGACTGAACCAAACCCCAAATTTCGAAGTGACGCCGCAAGCAGCCCAAAACTTTTGTCTTCCAATGAGGTAATTACACATGCAGCATAACGTACGTAGCAACGTATTCATGTGATAGCTACGCTTTTGCGGCCGTGTGCTGAATAATGATGTTCGCCGATCCTACTCCGAGGTAAGGACTATAAGATATGATACAATTATGACTGTCCTAGAAAAAGACTAGAAAAAGACTAGAAAAAGGCATCTGAACAAAGATTGCCAAATGGTGATGCTCCATCTTTAGACCCCTAATTTTGTAGGAATGGAAGTCGGAAAAAGAAACGAGGGTAGTACTATCAGATAAATGCATACATGTCCTTACCAGGTATATACATGTGTTCACAGAGTGGATTTACACCGTAGTGCGTACATGTACGGTTTACATAAGTAGGCTAAATCTGATAAGGCAACCATCTGTATCACCTGTCACGTGCCCCCGCTCGGTCTTTAGCGTGGCCTAATCCGATTTGTTCCCATGGCCAGCGAAAGGCCCGTCCCCCAGAATTCCAGATCGACTCCTCCAAAAGGCTGCACAATTGCACACTGCACACGCCTCTTCGCCAAGTTTGAACAACCTAAAACCCCCCCAATCCTCCATCCCCCATCGCCCATCATCCATCACGGATTTAATTTGGACTACCATCCAACAATAACCAACCGTAGTATCAAGAGATCTCAACTAATTGTCCTCATCAAGATATGAGTCGCGCCGGCAAGATTGCCCCCGAGCAGCTCCCGTAAGTTGCAACCCCATTTTCACTTTGCCTCTTGAGCCTTGCGCGTCGACCCGAATGGACTCGCTAACCCTTGTGTCTACAGAATCTTGTTCGTTAAGAATCTAAAGTCAGTCTCTATATCCTGGAAGTCGACCACCGACCAGTCCGCTAACGTTATCGTAGCTACGAAGTATCCTCTGACGCCCTCTGGAAACTCTTTGATCCCGGCGAGGACGGACTCATCCGGTATGGTCTCAGTTGATTCAACACCACCATATGCCCACACAACTAACTATCTCTAGTCAAATTCGACAGGGTATTTCGGTCGAGGCCAAGGGAACCGCCTATGTTGTCTTCTGGAACGTAATGGATGCGAAGAACGCCCTCGAGAAGTTGAATGGCTACAACTTCCAGAACCGTTATCTCGTCGGTACGTTTATCCCCGTGATCACACGACACCCCCTTTCGTAGCCTTTCTAATACAAATTCTAGTTCTATGGCATCAACCAGAGAAGACCCTCAAGTCAAAAGACGACCTGCAGGCCCGCAAGGACAATTTAGCGCAGCTCAAGATGAAGCACGGCATCGATTGACAATTAGACGGGCCTGCGGACAGACATCACACCCGTGCTCGTCCTTCGTCTGCAGTCCCGTCTTCTCCAGCTTCTACTAAATCTAGCTCGAGCGCTACTACTGCCAGCACGATGTCGATCAAAAAGGATCCGATATCGGTGGCGAAGACTAAGAAAAGCAAGACGGACGACGTCGCCGGGCACGCACGTAAGGTCGCTTTGAACTTCGTGCGCGGCCTACTCCCACAAAAATCCAACAAGTTGTGCATGACTTAAACGTATCGTACAAATCGCCTTCGGGGATATATGGATGTACGGTCGTGGCATAGATCATTTTTGTGGCAGCGCAGAATTGGCTTTTGCTCGGCATGTCGCATTTACGATTACGAGTCGCTCTTTAGGTGCACCTACAGAACGCAGGGGACGTTAGTCAGATTGACAGTTGATTCGATGGGTTTTCGGAATGGGCATTATGCCATATATTTTATCGGCGTTGTGGTTTATGAAATACTCCCTATTCGTGGATTCGGGCCCTCGTGACCCCTATGTTGAGAATGCAGAAGACCTTGCGGGTTTATTTTCTCGATAATATTTCCCGACTTCTATTTTTTCTGTGACTTAGGTATTCAAGTGTGTGCTAAGTGTGATATCCTCAACACTCTGCTCTTATGAGTTCGGTAGTTAGGGAACCTAATATAGCATGACACCAACACCGTATCATTTCATTATCTACGTCTACATAATACATCGAGGTACGGATCGACCCCAATTGCGTGCCAGAGCAGAGCATATTGTAAATGCTCCGATTGTATAATCTACTTAATATGTCCCGAGTTTGTTGAGAGATTTACCTCTGCCCAATGAAGCCCAAGGCACTGCGAGTAACACTACTCTGTCACGCATTGCCACTCATACAGTAATCAAATCCATATGTATCCTACCTAGTCCTACCAAGATAGGTAGGTATCTGGGGGTTGGATTCTAGAGTTATTATCGGGTAGACCTATCCTACAGTTGAAATTCGTGTAATCTCTGACATTGTTTATATATATATATTTAATTTTCTCTCTCTCTTCGTCCTCTTTCTATTATCATAGGAATCAGGATGATCACGTAATCTGAACAGGAGATGTGTATAGCAGCTGAAGTTGTGTGAGGCTGTCTTACAGTCAGCATTTCTTAATTAGAGGTACCTGGTTACATGTATTTAAGCGCTGAAAGGCACTTGGATATAGGGGTCAAAGGCTGCTAACGACCTAGTACCAGGTGGGATTAGTGGCTTCAGTTAGACAGTAGCCTGGCCCTATGTGATGCCCTACTCCCGTATGATCCCCAGTTTTATGCGCCTGTCACCTGTCTACAGGCCCTAGGCAGTGGCCAGAGCAGGTCCATAGCATCATACCTGGAACTCTATTATAACACTCTGACACTGGACCGTAAACCTTAGCAGCATGCGCCCGGCGGCTGATCTCGTGGCTTGGATCATCCATTTTACCACCTATTACCAACAACCTCAGCCTTCAGGCTTCTAACCTTCTAACTCTGCCTTCTTCTTTTCACCTCAGACCTTTCATAACCTTTTTCTTCAATTTTCATTTGTCCGGTCATAGATACTGAATGACTAAGACAATTCTTCTCCTTGAACCAAATTGTCTATTCCTAGCAGGACTTCTTCTCTACCCTTAATCCCCCAAGCTACTATTTCGGACCTGGCTGGAACCTAGGTGTCGATCCTCACTTACTTTTCCCTCTAGAGCTGTCTCGCCCCATCCTGTGTCTCGAGCACAGAGCCGGATGTCTCTTTCCTCCACGGTTGCTTCTCTCGTCCAAAGTGTTCCGTCTGCTATACCAACAGCTACTCCTAATGCAGCGATAGGCGTCGACATTCCTTCTGCTATCACCGACGTGTCCTCGCTCATCACAACCACTGCAACGGCAATAGCGGCAGCTGCGACGACGACAATGGCTGCCCCCGAAGACGATCACGGCGGAGAAGGCGAGTGTCGACTGCTCGGACCATTTGCTTTATTTGTACAGCTGGCCCTAGGTGGATTGGCGCTGCTGTCCCTCGTCTACAAACGGTGGCGAGAACGGCCTCAGCGCCCCCTCAAGATTTGGTTCTTCGACGTATCAAAGCAGGTGTTCGGGTCGGTCCTGGTACATATCGCGAACGTGTTCATGTCGATGCTCACCAGCGGTCGGTTTTCTATTAAGTTGGATCCGGCCAGTGTGCAGACGGCAGCGCGTCTTCTGCGAAGGGATGAGGACCCGTATGTCCCGAACCCGTGTTCGTTTTATCTGTTGAATTTAGCTATCGATGTGAGTATTCTGTGCTACCCGTGTCACGAAACTAGCCGTACGGAATCTAATTATAGGACAGACTACTCTCGGCATTCCGATTCTCATCATCCTTCTCCGCGTCTTCACTAGCCTAGTATCTTACACACCTTGGGGAAAGCCACCGGAGTCAATCCAGTCTGGCAACTACGGCAGCCCGCCAAGCGCTTGGTGGTGGCTAAAACAATCCGTCATCTACTTCTGCGGTCTATTCGGCATGAAGATATGCGTTCTCATTATATTTTTGATATTACCGTGGATATCTCGTATAGGAGATTGGGCGCTGAAGTGGACTGAAGGCAACGAACGACTTCAGATCGTATTTGTCATGATGCTATTCCCACTCATCATGAACGCGCTACAGTACTATATCATTGACAGCTTCATTAAACTGAAGGATGAGGGCCACGAAAGATTACCGTCGGAAGATGGCGACGCGCGGGATCCCTTCGATGATGCGCTCCTGGATAGTGACGATGAGGGTTCGATCAGCGAGGAGAGCAACGAGAGTATGAAGCTTTCAAGCTCCAGGACCTTCAAGAAATCTGGGGGCAGAGATTCGGATAATCAACACGAGGAATATGATCCTGACTTGGATGGTCAAACGGTCATAGGCAGCAGTAGAAGCCAAGAAGATAGGGGCAAGCTGTTACCCAAGGAATTAGCCCCCGCTGAGTAAGATGGGCTTCCCTTTTCTAACATTTTAGCATTACCTATCAAATGGATCAGTGTTTGCAAACATTGTTTTACTATAACACATTTAGCGTGGCCATCGTCTTTGGGATATTTTACATGTACATACGGTATGGGGAGCATAGGATTAGTCTCACAACTGACGGTAGTGTCATATAGGAATTGTATGGCTTAGTCCAGTGTTCTGCTTGTTAGTCTTGACGGGAGTGTGCAGAAGTCTCAGCTGCAGCAAGTGTTTGTCGTGTGGGCATCACATTGGTCCCTTTGTCGGATGGGATGCCGACGTATGCCAACAATCAGCCGCTTAAGTGTATTGTAGATGTGTCCTGGTCATTGTGTAGCCGATACACGATACACGCAACATGCACATACATAATGGGCAAACAAACCTAAGTTAGATCTGTACCAGTGATATGTCAAGGTTGGTCCCTATAACGTAGGTGTCCCTTTTTACTAGGTGGCCTTTACAAAATTTAACTTGTTTCCACTTCACAATATAAACTTGACTCTCAAGCCTTACTGACAGACTTCATTTTAACGCTGTAGTTTTCGAATCGATCTTAATAGCGATGGTTTCCTATATCTTTAAGCCAGCCGCCTTGAGGGTACTCTGGCGGCGTGATGTCTCGAATATCTACATTATACATTATAATTCAGAGCCGCAACAGGTGTGTTTTGTAAGAGTTCCCACCTTCCCCTTTTCTACCTACCTAGAGTAGACCTGGCAACGACACGAGAGACGTTCCTACCATGCCTTCCCGAGGACTGAGATTTCGAGGTACTTTGGATGCCGCTAGAGCACTGGGCTACCGGGGTCCCCAGAGGCAACGACGTTGGTGAGCAACAATGCCGCCGTTCCTTCCCCTTTCACGCCGCGTCCAATGTTTCCCCCTCCTTCGTAACTTCCCTGTTTACGACCGTGCTATTTTTGACGGTCTCCCAAGCTACCAGCCGTAACTGCCGTCACGGCAACGGCGCAGGCCTTACGGGACTCTTCCCTGTCCCTTCCTCGTCTTTGGTTGCGCCGTAACCGATACTTAAAAAAATTTGTCGTCTTTTTTATTTTTTTTTAAAGTCGCGTCGACGCTCGCTGCCAACACAACCTTGTTCCCCTCCGTTCCCTCTCACCGATACAGCGGCGACAACGAGACCCAATACGTAACAGAGAAATAGTAAGCCAGTCTTCCACTTTAGTGTCCAGCAACATGGCGGATCCGATGCTGTTTTCTGCGCCGTATCCCTGCCGATGCCGACCTCGATACGGCTATCAACCAGGTACCTTCTATCTTGCTGGTTCCGAGTCCTGCACCAACTGCGGAGGCCATTTCGGCCATCCCGTAGTCTCTCGTCCCGGACACGCGAACGCTCCCACTCAGCCGACGCAGGAATATGGTTCTTACCCATCTGCCATTTACTCGTCTGGGCTTCACTCGTCTGGGCCTTACTCGTCTATTCCTCGTGCAACGCAGTACGAAGGTTTACTCGATCCGAGACTCGTGGGTGGCTACTACCCAAGCGTCGACCGTCACCAGGCCGAGCGAGACCAGTTGTACGAGCAGGCCCGAGTCTCGACCGGTCGCGCCGACAACATTCCCAACTACTCGCACGGCACGCAGGAGCATGGGTTTGACATGCCCGTCCTCGTCGAGCGCCATTCAGGCATGGATTCCCCTGATCCGACACTGCCCCAATCCCCCGGGCGTGACGACTCGTTTGCTTACTCTCGCCTTCTGACAGCCCCGGAGTGGACCATGCCGCCCACCGAACCGCCTATTCCCGTCCGATCTGGCCCGCTAGCCGGGAACCGACTCGAGGACCTCCCTTACGACCCGCACCAGCTGGTCTCCCTCCCGCCGCTGTATGACACTGCTCATAACTACAACGTCGGCCCGCCCGTTAATCCGCCGCCCGTCAATCCGCCGCCCGTCAATCCGCCGCCCGTCAATCCGCCGCCTGCCGAGGCCGGCTCCGACCTTTCCGATCCGGACTTCTGGATCGAGGATCTGGATTGGCGCGACAGCTCGTCCGGTGCCGCCAGCTGCGAGTTCGAGTACGAATTCACCGCCGAGGGCGCACAGGCGGAGAACAGCAACGACAACAACAACGGCGATGAGCAGCAGGCGGAGCGCAACGATGGAGAGGATGACGACGTCGAGATGTACATCGAGGGAGGCTGGCATGGCATCAACGACGACGATGACGACGATGACGGCACCGCCACAGTCGTCGTTACAAACGGAGAAATCCAGCTCGTCGGCGACGAGTGGGCTGTACCGGATCCCGACACGGCTGTCCGACAGGCTCCCTCCCCCATCGGAAGGAGCACGACCACTTCGTCTCACCAGGTGGACGACGTCGAGGGAGGCACTTGGGTGGATATCGTGGAAGGTCTTGCCCCCGCCGACCTCAGCATGTCTGGCGGTCTCTAGTGAGCGGCGTTGCATAAGAAATTCTTGCGTCGGAAGGAAGGAAAGGGAAGAAAAAAGGAGGGTCAAATTCGTTAATCTCGATGCGTTTCAGGTTTCGTTCTCAGGCTAAGTGGTTTTCTTTTCAAGGGTTTTATAGGATGACCTATACCTGGACAACAACTTTGCCACCAGCTATTTGCCTTAGCTATTAGCTAGGCATGCTTTGACTACTTGAGAGTTCAGGAGAAGGTAGCTTACGGTGGTTTAGTCTAATGCTTAATACAACGAACGAATTGCCTGTCTTCCCTCAATTACATCGTCTCATGCTGTTTTGCTGCTGTGTGTGAATATCTTAATTAGAAGAACACCTGCTTATCGTGATGATACTGAACGGCGAGTAAACTCACCTGCTACTTCATATCCAACCCTTTAAACGCGCAGATTCTTCTTGTACTCACGGACACTAATGCAGGTAAATTTAGAATTGATATCCGGCCCGCAGCCGCAAACTTTCATCGATCGAGTCTAAAGTAGCTTTAGACCGTCTCGTCTTCACCTAAGCAGTCACACGTTAACGCGTATGTATCAAGAAGGGGGCAAGGGATACCTAGTGGGTATAGGTAGTCAATTGAATTGCACAAGCAACAAATCTGTCTCTCTATTCGAAAAACCCCATCATGGCTATGCAGATGATCAACCCCCCTAAACGCCTCGTTGCCAGAAAAAAAAAATGTGGCCACAAACGGATCTCTCCAGAAGATGATTGATACCGGCCCCTTACCACTCGGACCTCAGCCTTATTTTACACAAACCCACCGGCTCACTCACTTATCATACTCCGTTCCAGTTATCTTGCTGCTGCTGCTGTTGCTGTTGAGCTCCGCCCTGCGGTCTGTACGCGCGGTAGCCTGGATACGCCGTTCCGCCATTCGCCGTCGTCTGGTTACCACTGCCACCACCACCACCGCCGCCAGCAGTGTTAGGGCGGCTGTAGCCGGAACTAAAATCGAACCCGGCGGTGTTCTGGATGGGCGATACCGGCCCTGACGCCTCCGAGTATTGACGTTCCGGCGGCGGCCGTACCAGCGGCCGGGTGGACTCGTTCGAGTACTGCCGCTGGGGGTTCGGGGGATACTGGCGGTTGTAGCTGCTGCCACCTGGTGTCTGCGTCTGCGATCTCGGTGGATACTCGAAGCCTATTTGCGGGCCGGGAGACCGACGGGCGTTGTTGTTGTTGTAGCCGCCGTAGCCTGCCTGTGGGCCAGGCGATGCCATGCGGCTGGGATTGCTGTATCCGTTGTTGCTACTCGGCGCAGTCCGGTAGCTAGGCGGAGCACCGTATGACCCAGGTGTACCACTACGTCCGTACTCGTCGTTGTACGGCCTCGGAGTTCGCGATTGGGGATATCCCTGGTCCATTCCACCTCGGCCATAACCATTATTATAGTTGTTATCATAGCCGTTGTGGGGAGTTCGACGTCCCATTGCTCCCGCCGCCATACCGTATCCTTGATTCACGTTGTCTTGCGAGGTCTGCCCATAACCGTTATAATTGTATTGCTGATCATAGCCTTGTTCATTCGTAGCATACGGATCCGTATCAGCCCTTGCCGCTGCCATATATCCATTGGCGCCGCCTTGTCCCGGCGGTGCTCCGTAGGGACTTGCGCCTCCAGGCGAGACCGGGCTCGGGGTTGAGTGTGGCACATTGGCTGCATTCAGAGCTGTGTTTGGGCTGTTCTCCGGTTTCTTCAACGGCTCCATCTCGACAGGCTCATCCTCAACTAGTACTTTCTGAGATTTTGCGCCCTCCCAACTCGGCATAGCAGGTAGCGAATCCGCGTCCTTCTTGCTGCTGTCGTCGAATATGGCGTACTGGGGTGTACTAGATGCCGGAGCTGAGACCGGAGCCGGAATTGGAGATAAACCTGGTGTCATCGGTGCCTGCGAGCGATAGGCCTGGTTTTGGTCATGGTTCGGCGGGATGAATGGGTCGTCGAGGTATTTATGCCGCTTCCCTCGAGGGGGATCACAGCATCCGCAGCATTCGCCGCAGCACTTGAGACAGTAACAGCATTCGCAACAACACGAGACGCCGCAGCAGGCACATCTCACGATACACCAAACGATAGACAAAATGATGAGCCCGCCAATAATTATTACGGCGATTACAGGCCACCTGCCAGATGTTAGGTTTTTATAGAAGTCTAGAGGGTCGGGGGTCGGGTAGGGCTCAATCGTACTTGCAAAAGTTGGCCTTCATACAATTATCCCAACTAGAGAAGGCTGTTTTGGCGTCTGAAATTCCATTTTCGATACCGCCAATAGACTGTCGCTTACCCAATGCAGCAACAGCGCTCCGCGCGAGGAGACCTACGAAGGCATCCTTGAGGCTGCCCTCTTGGAGGCTTCGCTCCATTGCAACGCCGATATGCGGCATCGTGTAGCTATACCTCCAACTCCGATTTCGAGTACGTGTTGCGTCCAATTAGAAGGTACCGGAGAGATTCGCGATTATTCGAGTATACAGTTGTGTATCGAGGCAGCGCTAAAGATCCATAGTACTAGAACATGTATTGTATTATGCTCCCAAACCTGTGGGAATAGGACCCTGGCTAGCAAACACGACAGAAATTTTCGATATATATCGGTGAATTACTCGGTTTGACTCCGCGTATGGCGATACTTTGATCGTGACTCGTTATTTCGGTGTGCGGTTCACAACAAACGTAACGTAAGAGTAGGGGGGAATCGGTTCAAGATTGAGATTGAGGCTAAAATTGTCACGGAGGGAAATGAAAGGACGAAAAAAATGCAAGGCAAATGATGCGAGTAAGGAGCGTCAGAACGAGACAATTAGTTATATTGGCCGAAACAAAGAAATCTTGGACATGAGAGCCGTGCCTCGACCATGAGAAAACGAGAGGAATTTTTTCACAATGGAGGGTTGGTGAAAGGCTGGAGGGAATTGGAAAAGAATACCCCAACCCATCCCATTGTTGTATCCCGTAGTCTTTACCAAGCAGCCAAGCAGTCCAAGTAAGCGAGGTGGAAGAGCCTGTCTCGCCTGTAAGACCCCTAAAGAATTGTGGGGGCGCAACGACAGAACGGTAATTCCAATGACGAGTCGCAATTAAGATACACTGACGAGATGCAGCGGGGGAGATTGCCTAAAGCGATCCCTCCAGTAAGCCTGCGGCTCAGTCTGTCGGACTGTCGGTGCACTGCCATCACGAAGCGGTAGGCTGATGGCTAAATGTCACCTTACTACATGTACACGTATTTACACAGACCTTATGTCTCTATTGGGGCCTCGATATTTCCTTACCCGATAAGCTTAAATTGATCAAGCACGACCAGCTCCACGGCGTGACATTGTTAACGCCATCTCGGGACGATTGAGTTTCTCGTCATCCTATCTTGATGAGCAAACTCGTTGTTTGTTTCGTCTAATCGTCGGCCGCACCACGAACTAGCGCTGTGGAGGTTATACATACAAGCGCTTCAGTGAACAACCGCCCCTTAACTTGGCTGGGTTTCGTGTTTAATAGGAGGCGTGATATATCAATGGATGTTATGGACGCTTGGCGGTCTTCATTTTTATACCTGTACCTCACGAAGAGGCGCAGTTCCGGATTACGGCAGGCGACTTACATAACCGGGTGTAACTAGAAGTATGAAAAATGTTCATCTCAAGTCATTCGAAATCTGTCATAGGTTACTTGCGCGGGTTGAGTTAGTAATACAGGTAACAGAGCTGGTAGCTTTACTGGTGCAGCAGACGGACCAGATCGATATGCGGGTTTGCGGGGTTAGGTTCCATGTTTTTGTCACTTGCAGCCCCCACAGCGGGAATTGCTGCAAAGTTTGAAACCATCTGAAGCTGTTTTTAGGGCCTTCTCACGTGGGCCGTAACCCTATACCCTGAATCCCAGTGGAACCACTTGAGAAATCTGTGACTTCTGAATGCTTGGATGCTCTGATGCTTCATTGAAGTGACTATCATGTATATACATGTAAGCAGACTTCTATCAGAATTAGTAAATAGTCTACTCAGTATGTACGTTAGGTATGTTATGCCGTCTGTAGATCACACAAAGGAATCTACATGTACGAAAGATCCAAGACTATCGAGATATCAAAATATTATGGGGATGAGGACGATCAAGGCGAAGATCCGGAAACATTTATTGGGCGGCTCTAAAACTGGTAAACATGAACTACGAATCAAAGTCCGCATATACTAGAGCACGTAACCTAGTATGTATGTAGAACGAAGGTTAAAAAGAATGAGGTTTATTTCAATTCACTCGCAATAACAGATGCGCGGTGGATGCGCGGTGACCTAGAAACATAAAGGTACTCCTCAATCACCGTTCTCATTACTTCATCCCGTCCAACGCCGCAGGTTAATAACCCGAGTCCATTTTATCAAACGCCTCCCATAACCACCAAGCCAATTAAGGGTATGTCCGAATTCCGTCTCAATTCACATCTTCTCCCGAGCCGACAAGTGACTTATCGGGCGGGCGGGGGACCCTCGGGAGGCGCGTAGTCGTCCTTGCCGTGGTTGTTGTAGACGTTCTTCGGTGCCTGCACGCCTTCATGTTGAGCGTAGTACCCATCGTTGCGCGACAGTGTGGTTCCCGTGTACTGGTTCTGCATCGGATACGACTGTCCCTGAGGCGCGCCATAGGCAGGAGGAGGAGGGTTGTTATAGCCCTGAGGGTTGCCGTAATAGGCGGCGTTGTTGCCGGCACCACCTTGGTTGCTAGCCATCCAGCCGGTACCGTACCTCGGCTGGAGACCCTGGCGTCTGCGGCGACGCGAGTTGATGCATCTGGGAATAGTGTTAGTCATCGCAATTCTGATAGCTTTGTTTGGTTCCGGCATGATACTTACGCCCATAGGATGAAGATGGCGAGAATAAGAACGATGACTACGGCGGCGAAGATCCAACGACCGTACCAATTCCAAGCGCTATAGCATTGGCCACCGTATCTGTTGTACTCGACATCAGAGCAGTATCTTCTCTTCGTCAATTGCGTAGCGAGTTGATCAAGTAGGGGCGCCATGTCTGCTTTTAATGATGTGCGACGAGGCGTAAAGTGATGGATTTTGGATTGTGTTGCGTCGCTTGAGGTTGTAATAAGAAAAAGAGAAGCTTGAGCTATAGTCCGATCTGCGGGTGCAGAAAGTATGTATCTTAAAATTATCCGAAAATGGGAAAGCTCGTTGCCGGGGTTATGACGCCGAGTGACGTCTTTGTCTTTATGTTTGATGCGTATACCTTGTATACCTGATGTTGTACACGTGCTACGCAAAAGAAAATACAATTTGTATTTGTTTGTATTCGTGATTGTAATTAGGGTATTAGGGTATTGGAAGTTGAAATAGGTTAGGGAGGAGGGAAAACAAGGTGCTGCCACCGCTTTTTATTAAAAGAGGGCGGCCTCCAGGAATCCAACACATGGAACACGCAATACGATGCATGTCATGGCTTGGAAAAGCTGCCGGTTACCGAGTTGGGAGGGATGGTGCTTGGCGTGACAGCGTGACAAGCGTGAGCGGCGGGGATAAAGCCTCTGGGCTTCAATGGAATCATGTTCGCCGCGTGGCTGTGCAGCCGTATCCAAAATCCGAAACATGTACCTTTGTGCGTGTGTTTACGTGGGAAGTTACTTTACTTACTAACATTAGCGTTCCTCATCTGGTATACTAGACATACCTAACATATAAGTCTTGTTGATAAACTGCTGGGCGAATTCCAATAGTGCGAGGCGCAGAAGGTCAATTGGGTCTTCGGGACATTCCTAATTCCAAATATCAGTCTTCCTAAACGATTCATTATCGTACTTCGTACAATTACTATTAGTTTTTGAAAACCTTGACAATCACCTGCTAGTGTCTGGTCGTGGCTTGGTGATGACGAGCACGATAGGACAACTCCGCAATCAAGGCTGAGTAAGTCGTCAAAAGGCTAAAGCCAAAGAGCAAAAGGTCAGCTCGATGGATATGGATAGCAAATTCCCTCGCACCATCGCACCTCCGCCTGCACATTTGAGACTACTTATTCAGATATATTGCCTCGGGAATCTAAGATGTTCCATGATTGGTTTCATAATAGAAATACACATCCTGCCATCTCACTTGGGTTATAAGGTTGAAATAAGCTGAATTCTTATCAGGATCCATATTGAAGGTATTCTTTTAAACTTACATCTAACTTACATCTTAGCTAATATATAGAATCAATAATACTACCTACATATACCTATTTCATACATGACACCGTCTTCGCGACCATCACGAATTGTGCTGCCCCGAAAAACACTAGCCGGTTCGTATTTCTCTCTCTGCAACCGTACTAGTCTTCTCTCCTTTTATCAATTTCCAAAGCATCTATCAATAAAATAGAAAGACTAGGGCGCTTGTGTGCATTCAGCTAGTCTAGAACGCGGGATTGGCGATCAGTTGCTGAGAAGTCGAAGGGGGGGACGGAGGGCAGCAGGTCCGGCGAGCTAATGATATGCGGCCACGTCAAAATTCTCCGTAGATTTCATTATCATGGGTCCATGGGCATGCCGCCCATTCTAGCACACAACGCAACTTCAAAAAAAACTTTGCGCGCGACCATCGCTCCCGAAAAGAAATTCCTACCACACACGCACATGTACACTTTTGACCGCCACGTTACCGGTAGATACATGTTAATGTACACACATGTTCGTAAAAAAACCCATACATACATCCATACATCCATACATCCCAATACATATTCATACCCACACGCTTCCCCCCTGCTCCCCCTGCTGAGGTACCTGAAGTCCACGTTGCGCTGTCCATGGTCGCCTCGCGAGCCAATCAACCCCCTCCCATCGCCTCGATTCTGGAGGGTTTGCCAACTCATCATCGCATCAAATGTGGTCTGTGTGTAGCCTTCAAGTATCGCCTGTCCTGCACCTCTCCCTGCTGCCGACGCTTTCTCTCCTCTCCCTTCCTTATTTCTTGCAGACCCAATCCAGTCCGGAATGAAATTTCCTTCCTTCCTTTTTTTTCTGCTTTTGTCAAAGTTGAGCTGCGATTTCGTCCTTGTCGAGCGACGGACGCCGTGTCGAGCTGTAACACATGTTACACGTCCTAATCGGGGCGACTAGGGATCACCCCCCAAGGGCACCATTGCTGGGCGCATTTTCTCGTACTTTTGATTCTCACTAATTCGGGTTTTCATAGGCATTGCAGCGACATATATCGCATTGCGAAAAATATGCCGTGACTTTCGAGTGAAGTCGTCAAGTCATGATTGATTTGGTCATAAAAATGCACCTAACTACACCGATGCTTCCTTAATCCGCTGTATTCTTGCATACTTGAACATTCCAACAATGTTCGCCGTCACAAAACCAAACCCCTTTAACGTTTACGAGACGTTCCAGCCAAGGAAAAGTCTGTCGGAGCATGTCCCGACCCTTCTAGCGCTTCGAATATCGAAACCGTCGACTCCATTCCGATGGCTATGCAGTGCTTAGGTCGAGCAGACGAGGCGCATAAAAGAAAAAGAAGAAAAATGGAAGAGATGCCGGAACGTAGGATCCGAGATGTCGAAGGCACACTGACGGCGCAGTGACCTCCCGAAGTTAAGCTCGCGAGAGATGATTTATATATTAGGTCGTCGCCGGCCAGAGATTGAACCGTCTTTTACACATCCCATGATATCATTAGCGTCGTGAAAATGCTTCAAAACTGTGGCAGGAGCCGCGAGGGAAGGCCCCCGGCGGCCTTATTTGTGCTTCCCGGTGGGTAGTGAAAAGGAGAAAGAGAAAGAAAATCGAAGCCGACGTCGTGCAAGGCTAGGATGGATTTCATCTGTTGGCCCATTTCAAGAGCCACTGGAGTACAGCATCTAGGTTAGTCTCTTCTTTCGCGCTAATTCCATAGCAGGAAACCTCGCGATGCCCTATACTCTTGAGGTCCAGAGCATCTATAAGTTCGTCCACGCTGAGCTTAATATGGAGGTCAGACTTGTTCCCAAGCACAAGCAATGGAATTCCTTCGAGGCTAGGTTGCGACATCAGGGAGTGGAGCTCCTCTTTGGCCATGGGTAGCAGGTCCTGGTCCGCGATGTCGACGATAAACACGATCGCATTTACTCCGCGACAGTACCTCTCCCACATCGGCCGAAAACGAGGTTGGCCACCTAAATCCCAACATTTGAGTGTCACATGGCCTCGTTGCACACGCTTCATATTGAAACCGACCGTGGGGATGGAGCTACACCACCTGTCAGTTGGCTTGGACGATAGCTATGTTGACTTTCAACGGTTGCGATGTGATATTATCAACGCTATTTTACGAGGGTTTCGTGCTTACTCGATCGTAAATTCTCCACCCTGAGAAAAAATCAGATTATTAGCGAAAGCCAGACGGTGGGTAGTGGATGACAATGGTTGCTTACCGACAGCACACGGAGCAACGAAGTCTTGCCAGCATTCTGCAGACCTATCATAGTGACGTCCATCTCGGTCGCCCTAGTTAAGGGGTCGTCAGCACAATGCACCAGAGCGGAAGGTCGACGACGTCGACGTAGTGATGGAGAATGCGCATGCAGGTACGGACGGCGGTGAGCGGCACGACGTTGCGACCCCGCGCTGATCGTAGCTTTGGTGTACTCACCAGAATGTTCTGAGCAACCAGTCGTACACCTTTCGGAATAACCCTGCCATCGCGTCCCGAGTTCAGAGGTAATTTACTTGATCAAATAACAAGCTGAAGAGCTTCGGGGGTTGGTCACCAGGATCGTAAGGCGGAAAAGGGAAAATAAAGAAAGTTTGCAAACTTCACGCAAGGCTGGGCGGTTGAGGAAACGCGGTAGACGCAGATGATTGGGGGAAGAAGTTCGTCTCAAACAAGAAGCTTAGTTAAATAGGTAGTTTGCGCTTGGACTTTTGCTTGCTGAAATTAGGAATAAAATGTCTCGTATGACGATGAGCTCTAATGTCTTCGGTCGTAGCGCTCGTGGCGGGTGAGTCGGGGCCAGGCGCAAAATTGCATTCGGTGAATTCCAAGTAACGGTATCTAAAGCTTCTGGCGGTGGTGAAGGTACATGCAAGCCACTCTGATGAAAAGATAGAAGCGGGATGAACGGTGACGCCTGGACGGAGGGTCACAATTCCCCACCACGGAAGATCGCACAAGCTGTTATGAACTTATGATGCCCCGTGCCTTCAACTGGGGACGTGACCAAAGTGGGAGTGGGAGGGATAGAAGGCCGACCTTGCATCGAAGTAGACAGCGGCTAGAAAGACGGGGGTTTCATTCGTCTATTTCGACAAGGCCAGTCAATTTCGAACCACAGTTTTAGTCCAAATGGGCTTAAGGTAATAGGTGATAATAGTGGCAATACCTAGGTAGCAGCAGTATTGTAGGTTTAGACGAGTCTGCAATGGGCAATGGGGAAATGCTGCGCGCTGAACGAGAAGACTTGACAAGCGGGAGCGGATCAAAGAGCCGCGAGTATGGGGAATTAAGATAGTCGCTATTGACCGGCCCGTCGCGAAGCGGTTCGTAGAATGCACGAGTAAGTATCGTCTAGGTTCCTAAAGTAGACTTGGGGATTGTAAAGACTTTTCCGCAACTGCAACTCGATGAAGACGGATGTAAGATTTGGACAAGCGGGTATTGTAGGTGATGATAGAATATAGGATAGGTTAGGTTAGGTCTAGGTAGGTAGGTAGGTAGGTAGGTAGCCGCAGAGTGTAAAGTGGTCAGGGACAAGAACCAAGAACGAAAGTAGTAAGGGCTTATGCTCTCTCTCTGACTTGCAAGGTGCAAGAGAGGTGCAAGGTGCAAGGTGGGGAGCACTGTAGCAACGGAGACTGGTCTGGTCTGTCTGGCCTGCTCGAGATTTGCGCCTCGAGGTTTTCCCGAACTCGAACTGCTACTTTGGCCGCTTCGGAGGCCCGTCACCTGCTCGGGCGGGTAAGGTATTCTCACTCGTTCCCCCACACTGGGCAGCAGCTAAACTTATCGGGCCTGTTATATTTTTACGTATTTCGTCGCCGAAAGGATAACGTAGTTTCGCTTCTTCTCATAGGCTAGATATTGCCCCTCTACTTCATAGGATTCCCTTTAGCTTAGCTTCGTGATACGCCCGTAGGGAGTGGTTTAGACCGGGTCGACGAGAGCAGCGATGTGCTAGTGTGCCTAGAGCTTTCGGGCACAAAGCACGGTGTGAGAGCTATGTGAGAGCTCGCGGGCAGAAAGCGGTGATAGTGGCCGGAGCGCTTGACGGGCCGGCTTGTTTGCAGCGTAGGAAACAAATCGAAAATGGTAGGCTGCGGTTCAAGGTCTCAGAAATGGTCGGCTCTTCCAAACGCGGGCAAGGTAGGCAAGGTAGGCAAGGTAGGCAAGGAAAAGGAAAACGACGTTAGGCAGGGTCAATGGCAAGATCATAGGTCATAGGGTTGAAGATTGATAAATTCTAGGTATAAGGTTGGACGTTTTACATTGACGTGGGGCACTATACTAATCCGGTATAGCTTATCCGCTGCTTTTGCTCTGGCCTGTCTGGCCTGTCTGGCCTGTCTGGCTTAATTATGTCAATTATCAGGCCCGTGACTGAGCCATGCATTTATGAAAGTAACCAAGACTCAATTCTACCACTCAACAAGATGTAGCTTATTAACTCAGCACGAGAATACAGTCTACCAGTATAACTATCGGTTTCATCCAGATGTGTAACTGATTATAGATACATCTATAAACGACTGGTACTAGGTATCATGTTTGTCTCTTACATTTGTAACCTGTGTCTCCTTTATAAGTTAACTAATTCTCACTCACTCTTGTCAACATGCCGTTCGCTCCAGCGCCTACATATATCATCTCTCAGCACACTTTCACAGACTGCGACTCTCAGCCCGCATTATCTGTCTACCGCGGTATCTTATCAAGGTCCGAGGTAGGCGATGATGGCTCCTCTAAAGTTCTCCCACCGCTCTTCTCGTTCCAGGTGTACGTAACGTATGGAGTTACGCTTGCCTCAGCGCCTGAGGAACTGAAGCAAAAATTTGTGGCCCACGCGCTCGCCGATATGCAAGACTCTGGCATAATCCGCTTCGATATCTATTTTCGCCATGGCGCTTTACCGACTGACATCGTGCGCCACTACCGTGCTGAGAACAAAGCGCTGAGCAGCTACTCCACCGACGCCAATGCTTTCCGCGGCGTCGCCGTGATACTTACTAGTGAGCATTGGGAATCAACCGGTGTAGAGCTACTCTTCTTTGACCCCCCCCGCCCAATTTGCTTAAATTGGAAGATAGGAAGGAGATCCTAGGAGAGGACGTGACCGATAATGGGATGTTGACGGTCCACGACGTTGCTCTTCGAGGTCCGACTGGGTTAAGCATAAAACTACGAATGCTAGTCGACAATACACCCAATTGGAGTGATCTCTATGAACAATACAGAGACACTATTGGTGAGGAGAAGACCGCTTGGTAGTCTTATTGCTCGAGCAAGCGATTGGGGTTGGACAGCAACCTTCCGCTACAGTATCACTTCTTCAAGTGTATGAGGACATCATATGGCCTTTGTGGTAAGTGCTGCGAACTCAGGTAGGTGCTACGAACTCAATCCATTCGATAGACAGTGGAGACTCCTACGAGATAGAAGGACTGAAGGTGTCTGAAAGCCTTGTGTCGATAAATGAAAGGGCTACCACCAATGTTTCGATGCTTCACTGTTCTCCTTGGACTGCCGTACTGACGTTGCGCTATTCAAAGGCATAGTCACTATTTACAGAAAATATATCTCTGCTGCCACGGCCCGCTCGCCGTGAAACATCCGACAGCACCTCAGGATCAAAATCTCAAGGCCTTCATAGTAGCAGCGTACGCAAACAGTCTTCGGTTCGTCTAGGCCGTCCTGTGTGTGTTTGCTTGCCTCTATGCGCGCCGAGAGTGGTAAGGTCTTGTCATTCGTCGTTTTCAACATGGAGATACCTATCATCGAGCAATATCACTGCGTACGGACCTGTATATTCCCGCTAATCTACGCCTTCCAATTCCTTACCAGGACAGCCCGAGGGGGATGGCAGATCAGCAGCCGTCCAGCTAATGAAGATGAAGTACTCCACTGGAGCGGATTTCTTTGCACCACACCATTGCTGATGCCGAGCTTTTCAGCCCGCCAATATTTACTCACTTACCGTGCGGAATATGCTCTACGGAACTAGAAGTGTTCAGCTCCTAGGGTTTAAAGTGACATCTACGAGGCAAAAATGACTAATAACGCTTTGCGGAGTGGGTAATTCTACATTTACACTTCTAGATAGCTTCCTAGCAACGTTTCGATCTACCTAGGACCTAAATAAACTCCAGACCATGGCCCATCGGCTGGCAGGGCTTCTTATACAACTCCATACCGCTGTATATCTTCCTTGAGACAGCTGTATCTCTTCTAACATATATCCCTACTAGTATTTCTAACCTCTGATTTTACCTAACCTAGCTGTTATATTCACCGACAGTAAGAGCCTAATCGAAGAGCCTCTCCCGTTTCATGCACAGCGCAGCGATCAACATTATGCTGCCGGCAATAGGTACCAACACAAGGGTTGTCTGCATTGCTCCGGCGATGGCTTGGATTGCTCGGTCCCGCAGCTCTCCACTCAGACTACTAAACAAGGCGCTCTGCGCGCCTGCCACTGCATCCCTGATTTCAGAATCCGTGTAGCCGTGGCCGGCCAGGGCCGCTGACAGGTTCCTGACGCTCGTCGACTGGTATATTTGCCCTGCTATAGCGAGTGCAATGACCTGGGCGCCGATCTGTGCGATGTTTTGGAGGTTGAGTCCAGCGCCCACATCCTCTGGTTCCAAGGTCAGCGTGGCGATTGTATAGGCGGACGTCATGGATAGACCGCAGCCAGCGGCGATGATCACCGTCAAGCCGTATATAAGGCCCGTCGCCGAACCCGGGTCAAGATAAACCATCAACGGGCCACCGCCGGCCACGAATAAGATACCGGCTATCAGGTAAATAGCCATGTAAACTTTGATCAAGTGAAGGAAAGATCCCGCGAAAATGCTCACTGTGACGGCAATGCAGACAAAGGGGAGCAGGCGCACAGCTGCCATAACAGCTCCGTCACCGTTAACAAACTGAAAGTAGATGGGAATATAGTAGATGATGACGTAAAGCGTCGTTCCGCCCGCCGCTGTCACTATGTATAGAAGTACCTGCGTGCGGTTACGCAACAGATGACCCGGGAAGAGGCGCTTAGCAGGTGTAGTGAAGATAGCAAAGTATTGCTGCAAAACATAGGCGATCAGTAGCACGCCGAATACAACGAGGGTGGCGATAGTGCGTCCGTCATCCCATGGCCACGCGCCGCCAGCCATGGTAAAGACCAGGAGAAAGCTGACCCAAGTACCGCAGCCAAGGAGGAAGCCGGCAAAGTCAATGGTAGCCAGCCGCTCTCGGATGGTGCTACCTTGTGAAGGATGGAAGGATGGAAGGAACACGAGGAAGGCCGGAATCGTGAGGGCACCGATAGGTAGGTTGACGTAGAAGGCCCAGCGCCATGTGGCCGAAGACTCGACAAAGGCTCCCCCGATTACAGGTCCTAAAACGCTGCCAACGCCCCAGAAGGCGCCGATAAGTGACATGTAGAAACCGCGTTCCGTCTCGCCGGCCATGAGAGCAATATATTGCAGGGAGCCGAGGTAGATACCACTTCCTCCAATGCCGGCGATGACGCGGCCGACAATCATGGCATTCATGGACGGAGCAGAGCCGCAGATAGCGGAGCCGACTTCGAAGAGGACCACGGTGACGATGAAGTTCCACTTGGTGTTGAAAGTGTTGTAAAGTTTACCAAGCAGCAGAATAACGCACACGGAGCCCAGCGGAAAGCCAGCTCCAACCCAGGCGAGTTGTTCGACGTGACCCAAGGTTTCGACGATGGGACCTTGGATATCTGCCGCGATGGTCGTGTCGAGGCCATAGAGGAAGCAAGTGGTGTAAATGGCGATGCAGAGGAGTAACCAGCGAATACCGCGGATGGACCTGCCTTTGTTGTCCTCCGGTCCGTCTTCTGCCAGGGAAAGCTCCTGACCAGCTTCTTCCCCCTTTTCTGTATCTGTCGCCTGGGCTGGGTGCCCGTCGCCGTTGCTATCCTCCAGGTCGATCGTCATTTTCGTGGCAATGATATAGACTTTCTCACTTGATAGCCGAATGCTAGGAGGGAGGCGGAGTGAAAGGCTGACGGCTTATCTGAAGGTAGGGACACTCGTGTAGACGGTAGAGTTGGAAATCTAGCAGAATCAAGGCATGCGTATTTTGAATACGCCTGGGGGCCCGTTTCATTATATAAGTATTCCCCTTCAACTGCGTTAAGTCAACGGAACCCAATATTACCTTCGGTATCTACCTGGGTAGATTAGGTACAAATAAAGGACCAGAGTCATATACTAGGCAGATAACAATTATTTTCATCTCAGCCCCTGCCCATAAGAGGTGCGTAAACAACCATAGGTGCCAGGCATGTAACCACCATGTACCTTTCCCCTATTCCACGGAAGCCCTACAGTTCCGACGTAAGTCCCCGGCGTGCTTACGGCCATCCAAGATGGGTATCGTGCCTGAAATCTTTTTCGGCGGAGCTTCCGTATGAGCTTCCGAGGAACCCCTTAATCGGCCGCATTTAGCGGCGGTACCCTGTATATAGATAAGCACCCCCGTATTTGTCAGCGCGGAGCCTCCGCGGAACCTTAGACAATTATAATCCCTTGGCACCCCGGTCTACGAAGTTATCGGCCAAGACTGTCAACTAACTGACCCTTATTTGTATTTGCCAGGCCGGGTAGAGTCGCACATTGCTGCCAACTCATTAGAAAAACCTGACTCAACCATGGTCAATCATGGAAGGAGTCCATCCGCCGCAGAGAAAGGTGACCTATCGTCTATCGAGGTGCTCTTGTAGTAAGACCGGGCCGTGCTAACATTCGGACAAGGCTTGCGATCTGTGCTACCGTAGGAAGATCAAATGTGACGGACAGAAACCCCGCTGTACCACCTGCGTGGTGCATAATTCCGACTGCACCTATGACGCGGCTAGTCGGAAGACGCCATCACGGAAGCAGGTGGCTGTCCAACGGCAGCGACGGGAGTGCGACTTGCAGTCCCGCGTTGAAACACTCGAACGTCAGCTGGGTGCCGTCTTGGAAAAGGTCGAGAAACTTGAAAGAAGGCAAGATGCCTCAAGCTCGGCAACGCTAGCTTACAGTGAAGATGCTGCTGGGTTGGCAAATCAGGCCTCGGGCTTGCCAGACCTGCCCTCGTTTCGAGAGGTTCTTCCCGTAGTAGAGCGTTATCTCGCCACCTTCAACTCGGTGCTCCCTCTGTTTCACCCCGCGACGCTCTTACAGACAGTGAAGAGCTGGTATCAGAATCCCCACTCGAGAGATCCTGTTACGTGGGCCGTTATTAATATAGTTCTCGCTGTGGTCCATCATACGAGCGGCCCGGGTGACTGGTCTCCCATAGGCAATACAGCAACGTATCTGAACAATGTTCAATCAGTCCTGACAGAAATCATCATGCGCCAAACGGATTTAGTCAATGTCCAGGTGCTTCTTGGGCTAGCCATCTTATTTTGGTCGGCGGAGGATTCGGGGCCAGCCCTGATCCTGATCGGCACCGCTCTACGCCTAGCACATAGCCTCGGACTTCACACCAGAAAAAGTTCCAAGCACTACAGTCCTACTATGGCCATGCAAAGGAACCGCGTTTTCTGGATAGCTTATATTCTCGATAGGGATATCAGCTTACAGACAAAACTAGCACCAGTCCAGCTCGACAGTGACATAGACCTAGATTTACCACCATCCGAGGCCGAGGAAGACTTGGCGGGATTCATCTTCGCGGCAGATGGCCACACTAATGTGAACTACTTCCGGGCTCGCGTAGAACTGGCGAGAATTCAAGGCAATGTATACGAGTACATCTTCTCGGTATCCGCGCAGAACCTAAGCTCCGAGGAGAGAGCCCAAAATACTACGCACATCCTCCGCTCTCTCGACGACTGGAGCTCTCGAATCCCGCCTGGCTTCCACGCCGCGACATTATCACAACCGTATTACCCCGAACTTTCAAGATACTTCTGTATCCTTTATTCTACCCGTCTATCATGCCGGTCCCTGCTTAGCTTTGGTAGCGCATCCGATTCGTTTCACTATTCCGAATGGATGAAGCGCCTGCAAGAGTACGGGGGAGAAGTCGCTACAGGGCAGGTCGTTTCGCACGCACCCGTACCGCCAGGATGGCAGACACTTGCGGATGCGTCCCGTGAATATATAAAGCTGTTCGAGACAGTCACGTCTACGGACACATTCTTCATGCGGTGGGTAACTAACTCTGTTCTCCTATACAGTTAACTACTTATATATGATCTAGTAGCTAACTGGTTTATCTGATTCGTATAGAATGACGCTTTGCGCATACACTTCAAGCCTGATCACTCTGATAGCCAACAGAATATTCAACGCCCATCACGACGCCATAGAGTCTGATATGGAGATAACGAAGAAAGCCATGATGAACCTAGATGGCAGGGTTAAGCAATCAGGTAGCCAAGTTCGGGATGCTTTGGAAAGACTCTGGTCGTGTGTAGACTTAATATCGTGCCAAAATATCCCCCTGAGTCCAAGGTCGCCGAGATTGAGCTTCCTAGGCGGGGAACTACGAACCGGTTTTGTCGAGCCTCCAGGGTACCAGTATCTCGAGAATGATGTTCTCATGCCAAGCACGGACTTGAACTGGGCTTCTCTGTTTGACGAGAGGATTTGATGGTGGATGGTGGACTCCTGGCTACATGTACCTACACTACCGTGTTGTATTTATACAGTATTATGCATATAATATATATGTAATATATGTATCTCGAGTTGTGCATAGCCTAGGTCCCCTCATTGATAAGTTATCGATAAAAGCTGAATGAAATATCCTCGATAAGGATTTTTTTTTAATCTTTCCTACATGTAGGGACCTGTCAATTGGTATCGTTCGCGACTTAGCTGAGTCTACTCACAAGAACTGCGATCTCGCTCGCGTATTCTCTCATACGCACAGAATACAGATAGCTGCTCGAGTTTGAAGCATATCTGAAGCATAGGAAACCATTTCTACCGGCGCCATGGCTCCGCAGCCGACCAGCACCAGCTGGGACCATGAATACAACACCCTTCGTCGAGAAAATCTTTTTAGGAACCCCCCAACAGATCGCTCGGCGTACCCTCTACTACAAGAGGCTATAAACCCGCATATCGAGTCGTTCGACGCTCTCTTCGGCACCAATGGTCTGATCGCCCATGGGCTTGCCGACATTGGCACAAAGCTCTATCAAGATGGCGACGAGCGTGCTCCCCCGACTGGAAAGAACACGCTGAAAATCAAATATAAGGGGATACACCTTCTAAAGTCACTACTCCCCTCGTCCAACAAATTCGCCGTGAAGAACCGAGAAATTCTCCCCGCAGAGTGCAGAGAACGACATGTATCGTACCGAGGGAAGCTTTCTGCTACGTTCGAGTACAGAATTAACGATGGCGACCCGAAGGAATTCACTCGAGAGATTGGCCAACTCCCAATCATGATTAAGGTAAGGCTACCAGCAAGTGTTTGAGAGGGAGGACTTACTAAACCATGCTATAGTCCAGTCATTGCCATCTTCGAGACAACAGCCCGGCACAATTAGTTGCGCGCAAAGAGGAATCAGAGGAACTAGGAGGTTATTTCATCGTCAACGGCATCGAAAAGATAATACGACTTCTCCTTGTTAATCGAAGAAACTTCCCCCTGGCAATCAATCGCCCAAGTTTCACTGGCCGTGGTCCTGCTTATACCCCTTACGGTATTATACTGAGATCGGTGCGACCGGACGAAACTTCACAGACCAATGTGCTTCATTACCTAAACGATGGTAACATCACCTTTCGTTTCTCCTGGCGGAAGAACGAGTATCTTGTGCCGGTTATGATGATCTTAAAGGCACTCGTGGAGACCAATGATAGAGAGATTTTCGAGGGCCTGATAGGAGCCCCTGACTCGAAGGGTATTGAGAACACGTTCCTTACCGACCGCGTCGAGCTCTTATTGCGAACCTACAAAACATACGGAATCTACACCAAGGCGCAGACCCGAGCGTACCTAGGAGAAAAATTCCGACCCGTTTTAGGCGTATCAGATACTTTGTCGCACTACGAAGTTGGTACTGAATTCTTGCGGAGAATTGTGCTCGTTCATCTCGGAAACATAAATGTAACGGAGGAGCAAGATTCGGACAAGTTCCGCATGCTTTTGTTCATGATCAGGAAGCTCTATGCTCTAGTTGCTGGGGACTGTTCCATCGACAACCCCGATGCAGTCCAAAACCAGGAGATCCTTCTAGGTGGATTTCTATACGGGATGATCATCAAGGAGCGACTGGATGAGTTGCTATCTGTAGGAGTCCGCATTTCATTGCGAGAGTATCTGAGAAAATTCCCTGCGAGATCATTTGCTTCCGAAGAGTTTGCAAAGGATTTCCCGATCAAAATATTCCAGAAGACCAACGAGAACGTTGGCAATGCCTTGGAATACTTTATGTCCACCGGCAATCTAGCAAGTCCGTCTGGTCTTGATTTACAGCAAGTATCAGGCTTCACCGTCGTTGCCGAGAAGCTCAACTTTCTTCGTTTCATAAGTCATTTCCGAATGGTCCATCGAGGAAGCTTCTTCGCTCAACTCAAGACTACAACAGTACGAAAGTTGCTCCCTGAGTCATGGGGTTTCCTTTGCCCTGTACACACGCCAGATGGTTCCCCTTGCGGTCTGCTTAACCATTTTGCGCACAAATGCAAGATCATGACTCATGCTGCCGACGCTTCAGCGATCCCGCGGTTGGCTGCTGAGCTTGGCGTTGTCGATACTTCTTCGGCCGCTACAGATGAAAGTGTAGTCGTTATGTTGAATGGTAGGATCCTCGGTTGGTGTCACCCGTCGGAGTCACGCAGAATAGCCGACACGTTCCGATACTGGAAAGTCGAGGGCACCCACGGTATCCCTCTACATCTCGAGATCGGCCATGTGCCATCGTCCAACGGAGGGTCATACCCTGGCATATACATGTCTTCCGAATCCTCCAGAATGGTACGACCGGTAAAGTACCTTCCTCTAGGGAAGGAGGACTTTGTTGGCTCCCTCGAGCAGCCGTATATGTCTATTGCTTGTACAGAGCAGGAAGTTGTCTCGGGCGAATCTACGCATGTTGAATTCGATCCTACCAACATTCTTTCTATACTGGCGAACATGACCCCGTTCTCAGACTTCAACCAATCCCCCAGAAACATGTACCAGTGTCAGATGGGTAAGCAGACAATGGGGACGCCCGGATCGTCGCTAGCATACCGCACAGACAACAAGATGTACCGTATTCAAACCGGCCAGACACCTATCGTCAGGTCTCCCCTTCATAACGCTTATGGCTTCGACAATTTCCCCAATGGTGCAAACGCAGTCGTTGCCGTGATTTCCTATACAGGATACGACATGGACGACGCCATGATTATAAACAAGTCGGCCCACGAACGAGGATTTGGGCACGGAACGATTTACAAGACGAAAAAGTACACTCTAAAGGAAGAAAGTCGAACAAGAGCAGCCAAGAATGTGACTAAAATGTTCGGCTTCGCTCCTGGAAGCGTTGTGAAGGCATGGACGCAGACAATGCTAGACGAAGACGGTCTTCCATACGTCGGACGAATGATTCAAGAAGGCGACGTCATCTTCGCCTATCACACAGTCGCTGCAGATTATAGCGGCAACTTAACAAATCGAGATGGCGTTACCAAGTACGAAAAGTATAAGGACTCGGAACAAGGATTCATCGAAGAAGTACGCATAATCGGCAGCGAGCAAGGCAACGAGGTAGCCCAGACTATCTCAATCAAGTTTCGAATCCCTCGTTCACCAGTTATTGGTGATAAGTTTTCGTCACGTCATGGTCAAAAAGGTGTGGCCTCGCAGAAGTGGCCGGCTGTCGATATGCCATTCTCGGAGTCTGGGATTCAGCCCGATATCATCATCAACCCTCATGCTTTCCCCTCTCGAATGACTATCGGTATGTTTGTCGAGTCATTGGCCGGAAAATCCGGCGCACTTCACGGACTGGCACAGGATTCGACGCCTTTCCGGTTCGATGAAGAAAACACAGCCGCCGACTTCTTTGGTCATCAACTCATGAAAGCCGGGTACAATTACCATGGCAACGAGCCTATGTATTCTGGAATTACCGGTGAGGAATTGGCTGCCGACATTTACATAGGCGTCGTATACTACCAGCGACTGCGACACATGGTTAACGACAAGTACCAAGTGAGAACAACAGGTCCAATCGTACCGACGACGGGACAGCCAATCAAGGGCAGGAAGCGAGGTGGTGGTATTCGTGTGGGTGAAATGGAGCGAGACGCTCTGTTGGCGCACGGCACGGCATTCCTTCTCCAGGATCGTCTTTTCAACTGTTCGGATTACTCGCCGTCTTGGATCTGCCGTAAGTGTGGCTCCTTCTTGTCGATACAACCGACAGTGTCTCCTTTTGTGGGCCGGAAGAAGACGGTGAGCAATGTCCGATGCCGTAACTGCGCGACGCGCCTAGACCAGATGGGCGACGTTGATTTGACCAAACTGACTGGGGAAATATGGGAGGACGGTCAAGGCAACCAGTGGGTTGGAGGCGAAGACACTACCAAAGTAGCGGTTCCAGGAGCTCTGAAGTACCTTGACGTGGAGCTGGCGGCTATGGGTGTTAAGCTGAAATACCGGGTTGATCCGAAGGACGCTCCGCGGAAGGGCCCATTGTTACAGGCAAATTGGGAGGGCATCTCTGCAGAAAAGAAAGCAAACGCCCTCCCGCCCGTCATGGCAGCTGCATAATCCATCATACGTGATTGGAGCACGGCGCTGATTGCATTAGATGGAGTTGAAGGGTTCTCGGATTTGGGCATGGACAATCCCGGTAGTGATACAAAATCTTTTAGCTGAATCTGAATTAAGTGTACCTCTGCCCATGCCCAAGTGCTAAGGTTGTGTTTGAGATGTCTTGCTATTGGGTCTGGAGAGTGGCAGCCGTGGTCATCTCGCTAGAGATACAGAAATGCAAGCACCCGGCACGATGAACCAACTAGTCTCAGAATACCTAATCATCTGCCGTGTATCGTACACCTCTGTACGATAGGTAAATTATCTAAAGCAGGTTGCCAGTGGTCTCCAATGGCCCGGGTCCTCGTCTTTATTTCGGTGTTCATAATGTGCCGTGCCGTGGCGATGTCGATGTCGATGCTAATGCTGAGAGGAAGTGGGTTATTCGCAAAAATTAGGAGCTGTATGTAGGTATCCAAGGGCTGGCCATGTTCCCGCATTCAACTTATTCGGTACCGGCGTTTGTAAAGGGACGCTGCCGTCGGCAAAGTGAGCAATCGCGAGGCCGTGTTAACCGTTTCTCAGGGTAAGTCCAGGCCAAGGCAGGAGCGATTATTACATCTTACATCTTACCTCTTACCTGACATGCAGTTACCTTAGGCCCTAGACATAGACTGAGGTCGCCATCTCCATTCGTTCTAAAGCTCCGAAAGTTGGGTCTGGACTCCCTGTTTTCTCACCTGTTCTTTCCTCTCCATCGTATAAGAAAACCTGACCTAGTCCATTTTCTTTGATTTGATCTCGCCAAGAGAAAAGAGAATCTCACTTCGCCTATATCCCATTTCTTCCTTAATCTCGCCGACAACCCTTCGAGGCCAGATCCACGTTGTACGGCTTTGCTGTGCTATTCTGTACGCCCTATGGTGTTTCCTGTGCTCGCCCGTGCCTCTCAGAGGCCTGCGTTTTCGAAAGGGACCGCTATGCCATCCTCTCACAGGATCTTCTTCGTCGTCACTTTCTTCTTCTCTCTAATTCTCGCCGACCTGACCCAGCAAGGACAATACGATTATGGGTTTAACGTCGACCTACGTCTTAGGAAGAGAGATCCTTCCCAATCTTCCATCGTTACAGGCCTCCCCCGTGTCAACGGACAGCCACCACTAAGACTGGATATTCGAGACTTGCAAAAAGACAAGGACATGTGGACCCTGTACATCCTCGCTCTCAATTGGATGCAATACACAGATCAAGAGTCACCGTTCTCGTGGTACCAGATCACAGGTACGCCAGTGAGATGCAAGATTGTGTTTCCGTTCTAATTGATCATAGGTATCCACGGTGCTCCAGCCCTGACATGGCAGGGTGTCGATCCAACACCTGGGAACGAACACAGCGGATACTGCACTCATGTTTCTATCCTTTTCCCTACCTGGCACCGGCCATACCTTGCTCTGTATGAGGTAAATGAAAAGAACCCTTATCGACTACAATCTTTGGCGTTCTAACCCACCGCTAACTCCACCCTGTTCTAGCAAGTTTTGTACAATATCGTCCAGTATATCGCCTCACTATATCCACTTGATCTTCAAGACCGCGCCCAGAAAGCTGCAGACTCTTTTCGAATCCCGTACTGGGACTGGGCTGCTGCTCCCCCAGACGGAGAAAGTGTTCTCCCTCTAACCGTAGGCGGTTCATCGACTCTTGATATAGAGGGACCAAATGGTGTTCAGACTATTTCCAACCCCCTTTTCAGTTACGTCTTCAGGCCTTTCAACGGGTCGACATTTCCAGATTTCCCTGTAAGTCCAAACCCCACCCCCCGAGGGACGAAAACTCCAAACTGATCAGAATGCGTAAAGTTCAACACGTGGCGCGAGACGAAGCGGGCACCGCGTCCAGTGAGCAGCCCTAACGCAACTTCAAACAACTCGTTCGTAGCACACGCACTGGACACCCATCTACCAAGCTTCCAACAGCGGTTGTACAACATTTTTACAAACTACCCCAACTATACGACCTTTAGTAACGAGGCCTGGGTTCCTAATGACAACAATGGTACATATGATTCCCTTGAATCCATTCACGACTCGATCCATACAGTCGGAGGGGGAGTGTATGGACACCTCGCCATCATCGCCTACTCGGGATTTGACCCTCTCTTCTGGTTGCATCATGCCAATGTCGATAGGATCTTTGCGATGTGGCAGGTCCTTTACAACAACTCATACGTAGTCCCTCAGACAGCGATTTACTCTTCGCATACGACATCTCCCGGAGAGACTGAAGATTCCCAGACTGCGCTCACGCCATTCTTCTCCAACGAAACTCACTTCTGGACGTCTGATGAGGTGCGAGATCTCGAGGTTTTCAACTATACTTACGCCGACGTAGCCAATAAGACCCGCACGGATGTCATCGCCTTGATAAATAGTCGTTATGGTAATTTCACCCCGGCTTCTATGTTCCTATACACCGACAGAGCTCAGCGGCACCGCAGTATCCATGCTGGACACCTAAATCAGCATCCAAGTCAGGCACAGCCGCACCGAGCAAATGGATTGTCATGGAACAGCCAGACGTCTACTCGTCCTTCCCTAAGCGCGGTCTTCAAGGGCAACAAGTATCGTGAATGGATTGCAAACGTACGGGTCAGCAAGCATGCGATGGGCGGTTCGTTTTCAGTCCATCTCTTTCTGGGGGAAGTTCCAGCTGATCCGACATCATGGCCGGTGGCATCCAACTTGATCGGTACGCTAGGGGTATTCGCTCACAGGAGCAAACACAGGATGTCAATGGGCCGAATGATTGCGGGAACTATCCCAATGACCTCGGCGCTAATGCAAATGGCATCACTGGGAGAGGTACCAAGTCTACACGCGGAAGACATTGTGCCGTTTTTGAAGTCCAACTTGGAATTTCGAGTATCTCTGACCGATGGTAGAACGGCCGAGCCTCATGATGTAGACGGACTCTGTATAAGCATTGTTAGCTCGATGGTGACAGCACCAGACTCGGAGACTAGGCTCGCGGAGTGGGGCGAAGTCGAGAGTCATTTCGATCTCTTTGTATAAGAATGGGGTTTATACGCCTTCAGGTTGCTACGGCATGTACATGGCTTGGGAAGTCTAATAGGGCATGGGCTGACGAGGTTGTATCTGGTCGATTTCCTATAGCAGGCGTGAGACGCAGTCAGGTAAAAGGGGGGTTGATATGATTCGACTGTAACCATTTTGGTACGTACTAATACTAATGAACGAGCAATTCTAATTCCCTCGAGCTGTTATAGACATTGCTGGTACTAGAGAGAGCAGAATATAAGTTAAGACCTGCTACAAGGATGCTCTTCCTACATTCTTATTCCTATTGCGGCGATGGGCTCACTCCTTATTGGACGTTTTGATGGCGGGTTTCATCTTGATACTAAAGACGACATTCCATACAACTCTCCCTACCACTAATTGCTTTCAATTTAGTCAGAATCATCATAGAGCGCAGTGGCGTCTGAATATTAATCTCATTCCATCTGACGCGTTTCTCCCATTTAAAACGCTGTGAGTCTTGGAATAATTCGGAGGCGTTCTGGAGATGTTCTGTAAGAACCAAGACCTTCCCACCCCCGCTTGGGAAATGTAGCAATGATCTATGCACATTGCAGCGCGTTACAGTAATCATCTCGCTGCTGAACAGACCGGAATGGCTGGCGCTGGCTGGCGCTGGCAGTGGACGCGTATGCTAATATATTCCACTGCTGCGTAACGTGCCGATTCCCACGTGTGAATCATGTGAATCACGTCGACCACGAATGCTATACAGCAGGATTGTCAATGGAATTTACCTTGTTAGTGCTTAGGGGGTAGTGTCACCTGCCCGAGAGCTCACCTCCTCCATTCTGTGCTACGAGCTGCCTCAACGAGTCGAAACATAACCCGGTTCGGTATCCCGTGTCGTTTCCAAAGCGGGACTAGAATCGGAAAGATACCACATTCAAATCTAGGCGCCGAACGTTTGTATTTTGCATGATTGTACGAGATGCGTCGCATACCTGTGCGAATAGTTATCCTAGAATAGATATCAAGCTCGACTGGATATCGCACCTAGATAAAACATAGGTTAGCTGGCCGCCGTGTCCGGAAATTACATGGCCGCAGATATATTGAAACTCGTGTCGATAGAGCGACTTATGGCATCGGACCGACGAGACTATGTAGGCTCGCAAGCCAACGTTTCAGCCCTAAGGGGCATTATCTTTCACCTGCCTAGCCCGCCTAAGCCACTGCTAGTAGGTGCTACTAATTAAACAGCTGCATGAGGGTCTCTGAAGAAATAGAGATGTCGCATTAATTTTCATCCCGAGAACGGCTAGTTTATATACTACGCCCATACCGTAGCGTGATATAAGCGAGGATGAGAAATAATAGCGTCGATACAGATGAGAGATACGTCCCAGTGATGACACACGACCAATGGTAATTGGACTCGAGGATTTCGGAGGTTAGGAGGTTAAGAGGTAGGTTCTAGATTCTGGGTAGGATTCAATCAGCCTCATCATCAGCACGCAAGAGCTTTCCCATCGTTTGAACATGAACGACACGCCACAGACGTAAACACACACACTCTCCTGTTTCTGACCACCAAATAACATATGACGGAACCGGCCGCTCCCTACACCGTAGGTCATGATGAACGAGTTCGACGTAGATGATCTCCCACCTCAAGAGCAGATCTACTCGGTACCGCGCCCGCCACCATCTGGTCATTGTTTTTTGACCTTCCCGATGGAGTAGGTATAGCTAGGTAGGTATAATAGAGAGATAACTTTCACAGGGGGCCCTGGGGGGTTCGAAGGGGGTACCAAGGAGTCGGAGAACAATCCTCACGAGACCCATCGAACTTGTTTTGGACACAGAGCCTCCCACGTGAAGGCTAGAAGCTTTTTGTAATTCCATATACGTAACCAGCTTGACAAAGTTGATATGTAGTACTACGTAGTCGACATTCTCGGGCCACTGTGAAAAGAAGTAGGTGTGATAGGTAAGGAGGTGAGCTTGAAACTCGATTCATCAAGATTCATCAATGCGATCGAATATTCTGTTACATACATGCATATCTAGGTGTGTCACTTCTCAGAGAGGCTTCAGAGGTCGGAACAATTATTCGCTGCTGCTTGCTTCTTTGCGTCCTCCAATCCGTCTTGGGGTACAATTAACAAATTACAGGGCCCTGAACGAAACAAATGGGCATAAAGTTCATGTTGCACCGCTATCTCGACCTTGGAACCTTATCAGGACGTTGCTTAGGAGGGAATGTGCCAAGCATCAACCCCCTAACCCCTCTAACCTCTTCCCCCCTTGTCCCCATTGACCCCCCTTTGCCCTCTTCTGCCCTCTCTGCCCTCTCTCTGCCCTCTCTGGACC
Organism: Hypoxylon rubiginosum; assembly: GCA_902806565.1. Lineage (NCBI taxonomy): Eukaryota > Fungi > Ascomycota > Sordariomycetes > Xylariales > Hypoxylaceae > Hypoxylon > Hypoxylon rubiginosum. Next base: position 691,082 of record CADCXA010000016.1, on the reverse strand, counting down.
TTCTTCCCTCCTCCGGCTGCCCGATCCCCTGGGACCGTTCCCCACTCACACCCCACGCTTAAGCCTCTTCCAATGATCCAGAGAGGTCAATCGGCGAGAATATATGGGTCTCCCATCTGTTGCTTATCTTGTTGCCCTGCTTACTTATTTCGCTGTGTAACGCTATCATATGCCCGGTCTCGAAGGGGTCTTCTTCTTCTCGAGGCGGCGAGGGTAGGTAGCTTTGAACCGCGGTCGGTGCTATTCGGTTTTTCCTGCTGTGTCCCGTCACAGCTGAAAGTCTTCGTCCCCTATTCGGGAGGCAAAAAAGGGATTCTTCCCTTGTCCATTGGATATCCTTCCCCCGATGAGTTACCATGAGATACATACCTAGGTGACGAAACGGATCTCACCCAGAAGCACAGTGAAATTTCGATCGGTGCCAAGGCCATGTCACCAACTGCCAGAACTGCGTTTTATTTTATTTTTATTTTCCCTTGTTGGTGTTTAGTCGATATTGAATCAAATCCCGTAGTGCTCGAGGCTTTTTGGGAGATCGCCCGAACCAAACAATAGACCCCGGGTTTCTCGGAACAGATTGGACAGATTGGATAGACCCCCTGCTCGATATCGAAAACCCTCTTGCTCGATGTGTACTGTTACTACCGCTCGCTCGCTGGCTCGATTTGGGGCCGGGGCACGGAGCTTGCAGGCTTGCTGCTGCAGGTCATCGAACCATCCCCTTGCCTCCCCAGTGGCTGTATCTAATCTCCCACTTGTGGAAGGATAACCAAGCCCCAGGTAGTATCATCAGGTCGTCGGTGTGCCAAAGTACCTAACCAGTCAACCTACCACAAATGCAACGCTAGTCCCGTAGGTCTAACTGGCAAGACTAGTTGCAATAAAAGATATCCTCGCGGCTGTCGACCCGAGGAATTCCCAAGACTTCGTCTCCCAATCTAAACCTGGCGCGTGTTGGTGTTTTTAACTCATCTTACATCTGTCTGATAGGCGAGCCCATTCTCCAGAAAGAGAGCGATTGGCTGTCTAAGACTTGCTTCTTATTTGCATTGCCAACTGCTAGTACCTTTTTTCACTAAACTACTAAACTGTTCCGCTTTTTGCATTAACCCTGCCCTTGGCTCCATCTCCAGCCGAGGGGAATCCGAACTACTTGATCTAGCCCTCACCTCAACACGGGGCGCCCTTGAACCTCTTTCCTTACTACGGCTTCATCCAACTTCTCTACACTCTTTTGAACCAAACCACAATTCACTTCGTCACATGTGAGGCCGGCCTGTTCCTTTTTTTGACTCTCGCAATCTAGTCGCCTCCTACGCTCCTGCGCCGAGCTACGTGACAATATGGTCGTACTCGAGGGCGTCGATCTCGACGCGCTGAGCTATATCATCAAAGTCCCTTATAATGGCAGCGGTCCTACTGGTGGAGATTCGTTGACGGAGGATTTGAACATATGGTATGAGGTTAGTAGACGAGACTTACCCGCGCCCACATCTGTCTTGCCTGGCGACGAGTTTTAACAACATGGTATAGAGCGGTGACATCGCTTGGATGATCACATCCACAGCTCTCGTACTGCTTATGATTCCGGGAGTTGGGTAAGTGAAATAGACTTATAGCTAACCTCCATGGCGAGTGTCCGTTAACTTACAATCTTCAAGCTTCTTCTACTCCGGTCTCGCCCGTCGCAAGTCGGCCTTATCCTTGATATGGCTCTCCGTTATGGCGACAGCCGTCACGACGTTCCAATGGTTCTTTTGGGGTTACTCGTTGACTTTTTCGCACACGGCGTCCTCCTATATTGGAGACTTGGCCAACTTTGGGTTTAAGGATGTACTGGGCCAGCCGTCGGTGGGTTCCACAAAGATCCCGGATCTGCTCTTCGCAGTCTACCAAGGCATGTTCTCGGCCATCACCGTGGCTCTCGCAACTGGTGCTGTCGCCGAGAGAGGTCGCATGCTTCCCTGCGTCATATTCATGTTTATCTGGTCCACCATCATTTACGACCCAATCGCCTGCTGGACCTGGAATCCGTCGGGATGGTCCAACAAGATGGGAGGTCTCGATTTTGCTGGTGGTACACCGGTCCATATTGCCTCCGGGACGGCTGCCCTTGCATGTTAGTTCACACAGCCCATTGTCTTCTCACTCACAAGTTGAAGTTCCGAGCATTAACAAGAGGACCGCAGATTCGATGATGCTTGGTAAGCGACGAGGACACGGTACCCACGAACTCAACTACCGACCGCACAACGTCACCCATATCGTTATCGGAACAGTATTCCTGTGGGTCGGTTGGTTCGGATTCAACGCCGGTAGCGCCCTCTCAGCGAACCTACGAGCCGTCATGGCTGCGGTCGTAACGAACCTGGCAGCCTGTGTTGGTGGAATCACATGGTGTGTGCTTGACTATCGGCTAGAGGGCAAGTGGTCGACGGTTGGCTTCTGTTCGGGTGTTGTCGCGGGTCTCGTGGCAATCACCCCAGGCTCAGGTAAGTTGATGGTTGTGGTCTCCAGAGGGTAGAAGTTGAATGTGTCTAACCGCTTCTAGGTTACGTTCCCGCCTGGGCTGCAGTAATCTACGGAGTCCTCGGTGGTGGCTTTGCCAATTATGCCACCAAGCTCAAGTTCCTCATGCGAATTGACGACGCCTTGGACATCTTCGCTGTGCACGCCGTCGGTGGCTTTGTGGGAAATATCTGCACTGCGTTCTTCGCAGCCGACTACATTGCGCATCTCGACGGCTTTTCGGAGATCAAGGGCGGCTGGGTGAACCAACACTGGATTCAGCTCGCATACCAGCTTGCCGATTCTCTCTGCGGAGGGTGCTACTCGTTCGCCGGAACATGCTTGATCTGTTTCCTCCTCAACCTGATCCCGGGCCTCCAGCTTCGCGCTACAGAAGACGCCGAAATTCTGGGTATCGATGATGCGGAGATTGGTGAATTTGCGTACGACTACGTCGAGCTCACGAGAGAGGTGTTGAATGACGTCGAGGCCGACGGAGCTAGCCGGTACTCGGCAGAAGCAGGGAATTCGTTTAACGATCCCCGAGAGAAGAACAGTATCCCTCTGATGGATTCTCGTGGGTACCCCGGGCAATCATCACAGTCAGCTACCCAGTAGAGGTCCAGCTGGTGAGTCTGTATGATAGGGTGCAGGGCTGATCTTGGTCGTGGGTTCGGGATGTTCGGGATCGGGGTTCATTCGCTTTGCAAAACCTGGGTAATGGCGGGGATATCTGGTTCGCTGATACACGATGCCCTAGGTAGGCGCCTCGGAGTTCAAAGCATGTAATGTGAGAAAGGTGGAAGATAATACCCTCCAAAGTTGGCGTCAATGTTTGTATATGACACGTACCCCTTTTTATCTGATGCCGATTTTGAGCATGTAAGGCAGTATAAGATAACGAATCAGACTGAACAATTTTCCTGATAGGATAAAAATAGAAAAATGTCGACAGAGTAAGCCTGGAATTGCGAATCAAAGACATTGCTAATTGGGAGCATCCTCTTAATGTAGGCTGATGTCTTACATGTGGGTAGGATGTATGAATGAGTGACCAAAGGTTGAATGTGGGTACTTTCAAGATACCCGACTATCCGGTGTAGATCAGCCTAATCCGGCTGAGGATTGGTACTGGCTTTGTACCGCCGATATGTTTGTCACAATTGGTCACAGTGAGGGGCAGTCAGGCAGTCCTACAGCGAAACATCGAGTGAAGGAAGGGCATTTTAGCTTCAGGTTAACCTAATCCAGGCATACCTAAGGATGTGCCTAAGGTAGTCACATGAATCAGCAAATCAAACTTCCCGTGAAATCATTCATTACTACGAAATACAATGCGCCTAGTCATCGGTGCCTACCGGGAGAATTCGTCGACTTACACAAAGAACATATCTATCAAAGCACCCGAAATCCTAAGAATGTATAGGTATCTAGCAACGACAGACATCAGAACGGACCTACATAATCATTCCTTCGTGCCTAAACGATGGATCCCCGGCTAGGAGAAAAGGTCGTATTCTTTAAACGCCTCAAAGAGTATCGTTATGAAGACAAGGATGACGACTTGGATGCAGAGGAAGAGCTTTATAGGCAGAGAAGCAAGGCCTTCCACTCGGTTACTTGCGCCGCTTCTTCAATAACTTCCAATACTACTACAACAGCTATTGCTGTTCCATCACCAAGTCCGGCTCCTTCTACTGCTCCTGCTCCTAGAAGAACAGCATCGGAACCAATTCCAGGAAGCGGCGATTCGGAGGTAGAGATAATTGCAGTTACACCGAGAAACCGGAACCCGGTAGCTGGCGGCTCAAACTTGTTATCAAGCACATCCATCGACGACGATACCATTATACCTGAAACTATCATTGCAAAAAGCCGACGCCCGTTGCATCATTCGAAAAACCCGTTACTTCGCACCAGAAATTCTAGCCCTCAGCTTAATTCGTCTCCCTCTGCCAGGATGGGGAAGCGAAAGAAGGATCCGCCTCTGAAATTGGCCCCTGAGGCCCAGCAGATTTTTAAGGGGCTTTATTTCTATTACCTCCCCAATGACGATATCAACCCAGCTCGTAAGCTCCGGATTACCAAGGCTCGAGAGCATGGTGCTACGTAAGTCACCGTTTATATAGTTGCGGGGGAAGGTTATATGCAGGTTTACTAACAAGGGAATGTCCAGGTGGTGCAGGAATTTGGTCGATGCGACGCATATTATCGTCGACAAAAAGCTTACCTATACGGATATAGAGCGTCATCTACGAGATGATCCAAAGTTGTCAGAGAAGGTCCTTGTCAACGAGAATTATCCAATCGACTGCTTAAGGCATCGGATAATTGCAAACCCAGGCCAAAGTATATATAATATCACTGGCATGCCAACATCATCTAAACAGCAAGTACACGAGCCTCTATCCTCTGACGACGACTCTGCTGCCTCGTTGAAAACTAAGCCTCGGCCGAAGAAGCCCACAAAGCGAGCTTCTAGGATTGCAGCATGTACGCAGTCAGGCAGCGACACTACATCCCAAAGGAGCGCTAGCTTGCTTGCGACCCCCTCGGAGCATGTAGCTCAGTCCGTAGTAGAGGATGATGAACTCACTCAGTGCATACACGAAATGAAGACAGCGGGCAACGCCAACGAGTTGGACGATATTTCAATGGACGACAATGATATTACCAGGCCTTCATCGAGTACAAATCGATCGGACGATTCATCTAGTTCTGACAGCTCAGCTGATAAGAGGCCGTCGAAGAAAAGATTTACTAGGAGTAATAGCAGTTCTAAAGGGGAAAAGTCTGCATGGCAAGACAATTTCGCTTGCATGAAAGGAGGCACGAAGGACGGAGCAGGCAACAATCCAAATGCAGACACGATCAAGGTACTCCAGCAGATGTTAGATCTGCATACTCAAGCAGGGGATAACTTCCGGTCCAAGGCTTATAGAATGGCCATCGCTACACTTCGGACAGAAACCAAAAAGATATGCACTGTCGACGAAGCACGTGCCTTGCCGCATATAGGCCGAATTGCGGAAAAGATAGAGGAGATCGTCAATACCAACCGACTGAGACAGTTGGAGTATGCTCTGGACGATCCTCGAAGGCAAACCCTGGCGTTATTCATGAAGATTTACGGTGTTGGCCAAATACAAGCCCAGAAGTGGATTTCGCAAGGTCTTCACACATTGGAAGACCTTAAAGCCAAAGCCGAGCTTAACACCAACCAAAAGGTCGGCTTGGACCACTTCGATGATTTAAATACTCGGATTCCGCGACGGGAGGTAGAAGCGTTGGCCAATTACATCAAAAGGAGAGCTACAATCATTGATCGTAGCGTAGAGTTGATCGTCGGAGGTAGCTACCGCCGTGGAGCTGAGAATTCTGGTGATATCGACTTGATCGTGACCAGACAAGGCACATCGTCTACGAGCGAGCTTGTTCCGTTTCTGAACAAACTTGTTGGGACCCTAACTCAGGAAGAGTTCTTGACCGCGGCGCTCGCCTCGCATCATGACAGCGCCGAGGAGGTAGGTGGAGGGAGCAAGTGGCACGGCTGCTGTGTACTACCAAAAAGCGCGTTCCCGGGACCAAAAGAGGAGTATCAACCGATATGGAGACGCATCGACCTACTACTAGTACCTCAGAGTGAGATGGGAGCGGCGCTAGTCTACTTCACGGGGAACGATATCTTCAACAGGTCAATGCGATTGCTAGCACGCAAGAAAGGAATGCGGTTGAACCAAAGAGGACTATTTAGTGATGTCCTGCGGGATCGGGGTGGTATCAAGATGACTGCGGGGACCCTGCTCGAAGGGCGAGACGAGAAGAAGATATTCGCGATCCTTGGTGTTCGTTGGAGAGAACCTCACGAGAGATGGTGCGGATAGGTTGTGGGCGAGCCGACTGGATACCCTGTATTTTTTGGATGAGCAATGAGAAGCTGGCAATGATATCATTTTCTCCCTACCCTAGGGTCTTTGGATATCCTTCCCCTTACCCATTACACATGCGCTTTGCTAACGCCTAGTGCGATCTACCAAACCAAGATGCTCTTCAGCCAACTAGAAGACCAGGACAATGCCATGCTGCTCTGTCTTGATGGGATACAATTATATGTTAGTAGTGTCTACTTGCTTTTCCGAGCCGGGAGGTACCGAGCTATCAGCTCAGCTCAGGCTGATGATCTGCATGGCGACGATAATTCTCGGCCAATTAAAGTAACACTATTACACACGTTCTCGTAAAGCCAGGAGGCTCAAAGCAGTGCCACCCTCCACGCTCGAGCTCGAAACTCTTAATTGGAGCGTCTGGATCGGTTATCGAATCACCTTCCGCTCCTGATGCTAAAGCCTTTATTTATTTATTTTTAGTGGTATTTTACCTGTTGTCTGGGCCTGGCTATCGACGAAGTTGGGGAACTGATGAAGCTGTGATATGCACCCCACATTGCCCATACATATCGCGAGAGAGGAGAAAGGGTACCAGTTAGGTATAAAATGAGAACGCATATTTAACGTTGCTATACTCACCTTTTAATTGTGCCTGCCTTTAGACCTGCTTGGGTCGTTTAGTACTGAGATTGAACCTATTTGGTACTGTGAACACAATGTTCGACTTAGTAGTATTCGGTCTTGCAATTGAGCTCCTAGCTACTCGTGTAGCCGCAACATTCGACGGGAACCTCAATTATGCCAGCCCCTCTCGTCGACACTCCGGGCTCGGAATCGACGTGCCTCACGTTTCCAGGCGCAGCCTCAAGCGCGGCGCCGTTGCGTACGAGGCGGACGAGCTGGACTTCACGCACGGCGTGGCGTCTGGAGATCCCTTCCCGGATAGTGTTATCCTCTGGACTCGCGTGGCGCCGTCGCTTGTCTCGGATACCAGCAACGTAACGGTGGAAGGGCCCGTGCCGGTGTATAGCCACGATACGGAGACGTACATCAAGGCGGACCCCAGTCCCATCTGCGTCGAGTGGACAGTTTCCCCGAGCGGGAGTCCAGACGTCGTGTCTAGCGGTGAAGCATACACTACTAGCGATATCGACTATACGGTCAAGGTAGATAGTTATGAAATAAATGCCAACGTCCTTCAACTGCCGAATATCTAACGAGCTTACAGGTCGAGGCTGGTGGTCTGGAGCCGTTTACAACTTACAATTACCAGTTTACCATATGCGGATCGGATAAGACAAGCCCCGTGGGACGAACGAAAACTACACCCACCTCGGACAGCGATGTTGCAGAGCTGAAATTCGCCGTCTTCTCTTGCAGCAACTATCGTCAGTAGTGTACCTTACTGCTAACCGGATTCGCGCTTACATATTTGAAGCAAATGGCTATTTCAATGCCTACGGGAATGCTGCACGCAAAGATGAGCATGACTTCATAGTAAGGATTGCACGCCATTCTGATAGGGGCTGTATTTTAACATGAGTAGCTGCACCTCGGAGACTACATCTACGAGGGGAACCAAAAGGGCGAACGAGCCCACGAGCCGCCCAAATATCTCTTTAGTCTGTACGACTACAGAACCCGCCATGGACAGGTGGGTGACCATACTGATGTGCAGGTCTTGGAAACAGAAGTAAAGACTGAATGACTTTTAGTACCGGACCGACCCGGATCTACAACTCGCTTCTCAGAACTTCGCCTGGATCGCTACTTGGGACGACCACGGTACGCAAGGAGAAAGAAGGGAGAAGGGAGAAGGGGGAGAAAGCGATTGCTGACTACCCACGTAGAGGTCTCCAATAACGGTTATCGTGATGGCTCGAGCGCTCTGAATAATACCGAGGAGTCTTTCCTAAACGACGGCCGCGTCAGCGTAGACCAGCGAAAGATGAACGCTGTGAGAGCGTATTTTGAGTGGATGCCTATTCGGTAAGAAATAATCATACACTATCGAATATGACGACGCCTAAACTCCCCCAAGTCAGATAGATCTCGACGATAACTTGAGGGTTTGGAGGTCGTTTCAGATGGGGAATCGTATGTGGCCCTGAATCCTCTCGTGTCACTTTTGAGCTCGAACAACTTTTAATCTTGTAGTGCTGGACTTGATCATCCTCGATACCCGCAACTACGATCGAAGCATTACCTCCCTAGGTGAGTAAAGTTCAGGCTGAGCGGTAGGTAGGCCGAGCACAGTCTTGCTAACGAACCCAAGACTGGAACGACGAATACATCGATCTCATCCGCAACGACGCCTCGCGGACGCTGATGGGCTCGCACCAGGAGAACTGGTTCTACAACCAACTATCCACGTCCTCTAGCCGGGGCGCGACTTGGCGCATAATCGGCAACCAGATCGTATTCTCGCATATCGTCGAGTCCTACGGCTTCAGCGGCGACAACTGGAACGTAAGCCGCAACTTGATTATTAGCATGGCGAGGAGTAATATATCACTGACCATCTCAAAAGGGATATATGGCGAACAGGAACCGGACGCTGAAGCACCTCTACGACAACAACATCAGCAACACCGTCTTTCTCGCGGGCGATAGCCACCAGAACTGGGTTCGTTATTCCGAATTTGCCCCCTCCCCCTCCCCTAGTACACCTAAAAACCCCTCAGGGGAACTCAGCCCCGAACTGACTAACATTCCGAAACACACGCGGACAGGTATCCGACCTAGTCTGGCTAGACGAGAAACCATACGACCCGGCGACGGGGGAGGGGGCAGTCGGGGTCGAGTTCGCGGGGACGGCGGTCAGTTCGACGGGGTACGGTGGGCGGATCGCGGCGGCGCGCGCCGAGGCCGCGAGCCGCGTCGGCAACAACACGGTGCTGCAGTGGCAGGACGGCTACTACCGCGGCTACATCTTCATCTCGGCGGCGCCGGACCGGCTCGAGGCCCGCTACTACGGGTCCCCCAGCGTCGCGTCCCGGAACGCGTGGGACCTGCCGCTAGCCAACTTCTCCGTCGTCGCCGGTGAGAATAGGCTTGTTCGCCCGGTTGCTGGGGGGTCCGTCGAGGCCGGGTTTCGTAAGTGTTGCTACACCTTTTGGATAAGTGGACTACCTACCTAGTTATTTCGGCGCTAGGTACTATTTTTTGTTCGTGATCGGGCTGTGCTGACTCTTTTTGTGTGCTGTAGTGAGGGGCGGCGAGACTAAGCCTACTAATATTACGCTGAATACGGATACTGGGGAGTGGGATGTTGTTGGCTATGACCAGATGTATATCACCACATAGGTGGTTTCGATGAGAACATATGGTGACTAAGTACCCAAATATCTTGTAAAGGACAAATCTTTGGTTATAAGAGCTAGCAGGGCTGTGAATGAGCAGCTATCTAGTTATCTAGTATATGCCAAAGTCTTCTATAGGTCACGAAGGCTCTAGAGTGATATGATATATGAGAAGTAAGTTGGTTAAAGGGATGGTTAGCAGTATATATAAGGGGTAGTTATTATATTTCAAGACTAACATTTTAGTAGGCGATTATACCGAACCATGATTTTTAGATAAAAGGCCTTGCAGAAAGCCTTAGACCTTATGCTAATGAGTTTCTGCGAATAAACTTAAACAGTGTATTCCGGGACTTATAGGTGTAACTAAACGGGCGTTGTGGAATCATCTAGGTACCTAGGTACCTCCTAAAGGAGGTTTCAGGAACATTTTTCCACCGCTTCCGGTGGGGTTCTGAAACTGTACCCAGGTTCCAAGGTTGCCCCCCCCCCCCCCCCCCCCCATGTGGACGCGCCTTGGGCGCGTATGAAGGTTACTTTAGGCACTTAAGATACCTATAGAACTGTGGGTACCGACTGGATACATCAAGTCTAGATCGGTCGTACTACATTTTTTTCTTAGTTCACTTTGCAGCCCGGCTCCAGAAGAAAAAAAAAAGAGACTAGACCTGACTGCCGTCAAGCCCAATCTTCACTCTTCTCCCCAACTCATCTTCAGACAAGTTCTAATACACATCGCCCTTGAAGATGTCGGCTCCTGATAAGATGGACGTGGAAGTCGCCGAGCAGCAGCTCAAGAACATGGCTCATTCGGAGCAGCATTATTTCAACAGGTGAGTTTTTCATGTGTGCGCGCATCGCATGATGTAATCTGCCTGATAAGGATTCAGCTAACACTCGTCGCAAAACAGCTATAACCACCATGGTATGCACCCATTGTGACCTGGGACGCTGATATGGTGACTTTACTAACGGGTATTTATCGTGAAGGAATCCATGAGGAGATGTTGGTATGTATGCTAGGTCTACAAAACTAAGCAAAACCTAACCCTCGAAGATCTCACCGGGCTAATGTTCAATGTAGAAAGATGAAGTCCGCACCAAGTCGTACATGAATGCCATTGTCCAGAACAAGCATCTCTTCAAGGACAAGGTTGTCCTCGATGTTGGCTGCGGCACTGCCATTCTCTCCATGTGAGTTGCTACGAGCTGCCACGAGTTGTCACGATCAAATTTCAACTCTCCCTGTCTTAATATAGAGTTAAGCTAACGCACCAACCTTCGTATAGGTTCGCTGTCAGAGCTGGCGCGAAGCATGTGATCGGCGTTGACATGTCGACCATCATTTTCAAGGCCAAGGAGATTGTCAAGGTCAACGGCATGGCTGACAAGATCACCCTGATCCAGGGTAAGATGGAGGAGATTGAACTGCCGTTCCCTGAAGTCGACATCATCATCTCGGAATGGATGGGCTATTTCCTTCTCTATGAGAGCATGCTTGACACGGTTTTGTACGCCCGCGACAAGTTCCTTGCTAAGGGTGGACTGATCTTCCCGGACAAGGCCACCATCTACGCCTGTGGCATTGAGGATGGCGAGTACAAGGACGAGAAGATCGGATGTAAGTTTTGGACAAGCAGTGATGCGATGAAAGTGATGACTGAGCTAACAGGTGATAGTCTGGGACAACGTCTACGGGTTCAACTACTCCCCCCTGAAGGAGACGGCTCTGGCTGAGCCTCTTGTCGATACTGTCGAAGTCAAGGCCGCCGTCACCGACCCCACCGCAGTCCTAACTCTCGATCTCTACAAGTGCACGACGGCTGACCTTGCCTTTTCCATACCCTTCAAGCTGTCATGTCGACGCAATGATTTTGTCCACGCACTCGTGGCATGGTTCGACATCGACTTTACAGCTTGCCACAAGCCCATCCGATTCTCCACCGGTCCGCATACCAAGTACACGCACTGGAAGCAGACGGTCTTCTATCTAGGTCAAGTCCTCACGGTGGATGAAGGCGAGGAGATTGACTGTAGGTTGGAAGTGAAGCCCAACGACAAGAACCGACGAGACCTCGACATCAAGATCAGTTACGACCTTGAAACGACAGAGGTTTCCCGGAAGATCAAGGGATTCTCTGAATACAAGATGTGCTAGTAGTCATTCTCTCTCCTCCGAGGAGCATTTTGTGTTGCACTGCCTTCTACACGAAAATGACTAGTGATGGCGTCTTTCACAAATAGGACCAGCCTTGGAAGATAGGTTGTAGAATACCAACAAACTAACCTTGCATAATTGCATGGCGATTGGGGTCTGACGGCGTTGGGAGGCATAAAAAGCCATAGCCCTCTAGTCTAGAAGGGGCAGGGATGGCTGTCTATAGACGACGGGATGACACCAAGGGCAATTATGGTGGGCATGGCGCAGATATGACGACTGATGAAGATTACGAAAGAGTAATTCACACGTCCCTCGAGATACCACTATAGATAGTGTTAGTCAACGAGGTTGATGGATCAGTACACATCAACTCTGATACCTAAAGAAAACTTGGTACGTGCTTGGTTGTTTTACCACTTCTGACCCCGATCTTAATCTTCCAAGAAGCCGTGGTGGGAATGATGGTATTCTGTGAATGGAGTCTAGAGTGAACTACCGTGGTTAGGGTGATGATTATCCTTGTAGGATGCCTCGGACCGGCCCGCTCAGGGTAACAGTGAAGCTGCAATATCTTGGCCAACCTCCATGCAGACTGCTAAGTTTGGATTGCCTATCGTATGTCTAGCAATATCTGAATGGCGCAGCATATCAGCGGCCTTCTGAACACGAAGCTATATAATATTCCGCTTAGTAAAAAAAAATGTCTTTAGTACATAGTTTATAGGGTCCTTCCCTCTAGCCCGGAAAAGGATTCCGATGCATCTATCCCAAACATGTGATAGCGGGGGTGGAGCTGAAGAAAGCAACGTCATTCTTGCGACAAACAAAGAATAAGAATCCCCGTCTAATCCGTAAGACAGCAATTAATTACAGGAGCTGAGCCGCCAATATGTTCACAGGACTAGTTGAGGAGATAGGAGGTGAGTAGTATTTCATTGCTTAGGCGAAGTATCATGGATACCTCATACCTACCACCTGTTTAAATTTGGCTGACACGCTGTAGTGGTCGCCGAGCTGAACCCCCACGACGAGACGGGCGGCACCTCGCTGACCATCAGCCTGCCCGAGTCCTCGAAGCTGCTCGAGGGCGCGCAGCTGGGCGACAGCATATCGATCAACGGGGTGTGCCTAACAGCGACGCACATCAACGTACAAAACGCGGTGCCGAGCTTCCGGACGGGCATCGCGCCCGAGACGCTGCGGCTGACGAACCTGGGGCAGCTGGCGCAAGGGTCGAGCGTGAACCTGGAGCGGGCGGTGCGGGCGGACACGCGCATGGGGGGCCACTTCGTCCAGGGGCACGTGGACACGACGGCGGCCGTTGTCGAGGTGCGGGCGGACGGGAACGCGCGGACGTTCCGGCTCGCGCCGCGGTCGGCGGACGTGCTGCGGTACGTCGTGTTCAAGGGGTACGTGGCGCTCGACGGGACGAGCCTGACGGTGACGGCGGTCGACGACGCCGGGGGCTGGTTCGAGGTCATGCTGATCGCGTACACGCAGGAGAAGGTGGTGCTGGCGCGGAAGACGGCGGGCGAGTCGGTCAACGTCGAGGTCGACGTGCTCGCCAAGTACGCCGAGAAGTCCATGGCGGGCTACCTCGGCACCCAGAGCGAGGCCCTTATCAAGCCGTTCCTCGAGGAGATGGTGCAGAACTTGGTCGCGCAGGCTATGGGTGGCCACTCGTAGGAGAAAGCCGACGCGCTGTTTCTCTTGTATACCTATCTAGGTACCTATATATCACTTCCGTGTGGGCTACAAAAAGATATAGTGGTATTCAGTGGGAGTTTGATATATTGCACCGGCGTGTCAATGCCCGGAAAATATTACGTATGAGTTTCTGAACATATCACAAAAGCACCGAGCATAGGTCTTAGGCCTATATATATTGCTATATTTTTCTGCTATGCTTGACGAGCTACGCAATAGCCACAACAGGTTTTCAGAACTAGTAGTGTGGAAGCAATGTGAGTTCGAGCTGTGTCCTATCAATGTACCTCATTTCGACATCTAGAAAGCACGTGCTTTCGAATGCTCACTCAAGCAGTCAACTCTCCAATGACAAGATTGTTCTGCCACTGTAGTTTCTTAACAAAAATGTCTCCGTGGATCCCAATTGTAAGTAGGGCTCTAGGCTAAAATTCCAACGACGCTCGTAGTCCTAATTAGCACTTGGATCATTTAGTCTCTTAGTAGTGTTAATCTTTCTCTCTTAAGTCTATTCTGTTTCTTAGTAGGTTATTCCTCGTGTTTTTCTTCCTTCTCTCTCCTATCCGCAATACATCGAAACCACTCCATGCTTCAATGCTAGCAGCACAACCTCCCATTGAGTCGTATGAAGGCTATGTCAATATCACTTCCGAGTGACGTCGGGACTTGGATAACTGATATACTCTAGAATAACGCAATGCTCGGGCTACCATCGCCCCCTATGTCAAGCAACATCATCCCAATATACACTCGCCAACCTACATGTACTCAATATTTCCGCACTGCTACTGTGGGAAATAACCCCCCTCCTATGTCAGCAGTGCTTGTCATCATCCCACTCTCCCAACTGGCAATATGATACAAAGTTTGGGGGAAAAGTTAAACCTGGGCCTAACCCCAGTGAGCTGGAAGGTCCTTTGAGTACATCCCCACCACCTACTACCTACTAGGCATGTACGGTAGGCATATATGGGGTAATATGCTCAGCAACTTTCACCGGGGAGCTCCAGGACTGATCATCCTATGCCAGACTAGGTATACGAACCTTGAATAGCGCAGGCGTCTCAACTGACGGCCTAGGACTGAAATGTCATATAGTGGAAAAGTCATTTGATGAAGTGGTTCGATACATGTCTGGCTCAACTTTTTTTTTTACTCTTCTTTTTCTGTTTACTCAGACGTCTTTGACATAGATCCGAAGCTTATGCTAGTCTCGGAATCATTCAAAGCTTCATGTAGCAGAGAGATTAGTGAACGAAGAGCATCCTATGCATTGCATCTTACCTGTGTGCTAAGAGTAAAATCTGTGTTGATAAGACTATTGCTTGTCTGAAAGGTACTAAGATGTCTATACGTGGCTCCAATTAAGCAATCCACACTCTACGACAGAAATCAATCAAAGACGTGTTAATTTTCGGTATTATCAAGGCTAATGTAGGTATTAAATTGACCTCGAATTAGCAATGCTTTACCGGGCGTTGCTTTTATGGCTATATTGGGCTGAGACAGCTCTAGCTATTAGACTAGACCCATACTTATTTATGTTTAGTGAATGCCAGGTAGACAGCTCAAAGCATTCATGCATCACCCCAGATTTCCGCAATCTTCAGGCTCAGTGGCTTTGTGATCTTCCCGATCCCGATCAGGTTTCTCATCTGCTCAGAAACCATTTCTCCTTTCCGTTTTTTGCCTTCCTCACCACCACCACAATTCTCAAATGCCTTCACGAAGTCGTATGGCGTCTTCCACCTCTTTTGGATCTCAATAGCCTTCATCCCTGAGACCCCTTTGGTGCACATCAGCATCTTCAGATGTATGTCCCGTAGCGTCATCATGTCCGACTTTGACGCCAAGGACGCGAATGCTGGGTAAGTGATGTGATGGTCGGCAGTGGGCTCTTTATCTCGGAGATCCGCGAGTAGTGGGAGGTAATTCTGAGCGGTAAGGACTTCTGTAGGAATGACCAGCAAAGGCTTGCTCTCGTATTGCTTCTTCAGCAACATGGTCATTCGGGTAAGATATCGAATGGTGTCGTCCATCTTCTGCGTTTTCTTCACGAAGAAGCCATTAACTACCTGTGTCGACGCGATGGCAGACTGTACCATCGATGCACGTCTATCTAATGTCTCCGAGTCCATCGAGATCTCTTCGACAACATAGACAATATTCTTAATACCGGACCGTTTCAAGCGGAATTTCTGTTCATGGAAACGGCCGTCTTTGACGCTACTAATCAAGTCGTCGAGTCGCTTTCTCTCGACAATGTAATCCAGGACCACCTCATCCCCCTCGGCGCCAAGTCGAGAAAGGAAGTTCGCGTCTTTACATTTGGCAATCCAGAGCGCGTCGCCAAGCTCAAGGGAGCGCATTATGGGGTTGACGCCCTTCTTCGCGAGTTCATTTTGCACTGATGAGAATTAGCACCGTCTTTTCAACAGTCTACTAGGAAAACATTGCTCGATTGGGCAATGAAATTTCCGTTCCCAACTAGATGGCCACGTAAACATTGAATCCAGGGACCACTCACTATAGTCTCTGTCGGTCTTCGCTCGAACCTCACGAACATCTAATACTAATTGCACTTCAAAAGACCCTGGTGCGAGCCGAATTGGCCTAAATTTCGGCAACTCCAACGGCTTCGAATCTCCTGACGACGAATCCGCATTTGCGACAACATCCGAATAGTTGGAACCCTCTTTCGGCCTATCCTGTATTTCTAATGAAGGGGAACGATTAAGTCGTTGAGGGACGGCATCATCTAAGTCCTGTGGCTGGGGCTCTGGCCGAGCTGGCTGAACCAGTTGAACTGGTTGAGCCGGTCCGGGTTGAGCAGGATTCGTCGTCTGTTGGATCCGCCGCGCCACCTCCCATCCCTCGTCTGTGAGGTGGTATCTCCTTGTAGGCCTACCGCGTTCGTACACAATGTCCTTGTCGAGAAGGGTCTTCATGGAGTTCCAAGCAGTATAGAAACTTCTAGGATCAGGTGGGGCGGTAAAGGAGGCATCGCAATGGGGTTGCGCTACCTCGATTAGTTGTGGCTTTGTCATCCCATTGCGTGTACCCTCTTCGAGAGTGGCCAACCCCAGGATTATTGCATAAGGACCAGAGCGAAGAGTCGGCACGTACGGCTTTGGCTTTCTCTGTCGCTTAGGCGGTCTTTCTTCATTATCTTGGCCATCCTCGTCTTCGTTGGCCAAACCGGGAACGATAGATCGCCTTGGACGCTTAGGTATAGGTAGTCCATTATCTCGACAGTGCTGCTGCAGTTTCTCAGTCAAGCGATCGCACAATTTGGGACCAAATCCTTTCAACTGCTGCAACTGAGAGGGATGTTGGAAAGTCACCGGGCAAGCCTTGAGGGCTGCATGGGCTTTCCTGTAAGTTGTAAAGCCCTTCGAATTTCGCTCTCGTGCTTGTTCAACCCATTCCTGCACCCATCCAAGGAGGAGAGGGTTTGCACATGGTTCTTCAGCAGGCATGTTGTTTTGTCTTGGATAGGTAGGGAGAGGACGTTTGTAGATAGCGGGAAGAGATGACGCGCATGAACGCGTCGGGAGTAGAAACGCGAATCGCCAAATCAGGTGACTCGTTACAGCTAAACGAAGAGTTCTGCCGTGGACTATGCCTAATGTGGTAATGATGCGGTTTAATGCTGAATGGTTCAAGTACCTAGGCTGGCAGGATCTCGCTCATAGGGGCTGAGGGGTTCGGGCTGTTCAGCTTTGGAGTACACGAGCCACTAAATGGCCCATACGCCTGCTAACCGGGTGCTAAGTGGTGGAAGGTCCTTAACCCCCACAGCCCTTGGTAACGTCAGATTGCCTAGCGCGCGCAAGGCGGGGCTATTCCCGATACCTGCATAGGTACAACACATAGCTGGGCTTAGTGCTGTACGTGCTTGTACCTTGTCTGCTTGTGCTATGTTTAGTTGGTACCTGCCTCTGACCTGCCCTGCAGAAGGAGGGGTTGCCAGCTAACTTCGTATTAGCCTACCTCGCCTACGCCTACGCCCGCGCCTACGCCTACATACTTCGCCTTACTCGTTCGACTTCGTCTTAAATCTTAACACCTTGGACTTTTGGATCATTGCTAGCCTCGCTTTCTTTTTATTCCTTCTTCTCATACTACCTACCTAGGTAGCAACTTACTGACCCGTTGTATCTAAACTGGTCATTATATCCAGTTCTAGTTCTAGCAAAGCCCTGGAAAAGCGCTGCAGTAGAGCTCCGAGTCGATTGAGTATTTCACACCTCTAGAACCAAACCGAGACGACCATGGATCGAGACGCTATCATTTCCGCTTCCAAGAAGCACGACATAGTCCCCGGAAGGCTGTACAAGTATGGCACCGCTGGTTTCCGTATGAATGCCGACCTCCTAGATGGCGTTACCTTTAGAGTCGGACTACTGTCCGCTCTTCGAAGCCGCAAGCTAAACGGCCAGACGATCGGCGTGATGATCACCGCTAGTCACAACCCTGCTGTGGATAATGGTGTTAAGATCGTTGATCCCATGGGAGACATGCTTGAGCAAGAGTGGGAAGTGCACGCCACGAACCTCGTCAATGCCCCGAGCCACGAAGAGCTTGTCGACCACTTCTACAAGCTAGCCGATTCCCTCAAGATCGACTTGACCTCCCCCGGAAAGGTCATCGCCGGTCGAGATACTCGTCCCTCTGGCAAGACGCTTGTCACCGCCCTCGCCGACTCCTTGGCCGCTACGAATACCACATACGTCGACTACAAGATCCTCACGACTCCCCAACTTCATTATCTGACACGTTGTATCAATACCGCTGGAACTCCTGGCGCCTACGGAGAGGTCAGCGAGACCGGGTACTACAAGAAGCTCGTTGAGGCACTCTATCGCGCCCTCCGCGGACGTAAAGTCTCTGGGAAGTTGTCCGTGGATTGCGCCAACGGCGTCGGTGGCCCTAAGCTTAGTGAGCTTCTCAAGCACCATGACCCTTCCAAAACTGGCTTGGACGTCAAGGTTGTGAATGACGACGTCTTGCGCCCTGAAGTCTTGAATCTAGATTGCGGTGCGGACTTCGTCAAGACCAGACAGCGGGCACCCCCAAATCTGAAGCCTACCCCTGGCGACAGATGGTGTTCTCTGGACGGCGACGCTGACCGTCTCATGTATTATTGGATCGATCCGGAATTTGGCTTCTTCATGCTTGACGGCGATCGTATTGCGACGCTAGCCGCATCTTTCATCGCAGACCTCATCCGTATGGCTGGGTTGGAAGGTCAACTCCGTATTGGTCTAGTCCAGACCGCCTATGCCAACGGATCCAGCACCAAGTATGTCGAGCAGCACTTGCAGATCCCCGTCGTGTGCACGCCCACGGGTGTCAAGCACCTTCACCACGCCGCTTGCTCGTACGATATCGGAGTATACTTCGAGGCCAATGGCCACGGTACCGTTCTCTTTTCCCAAGACGCCCTGCAGGCGTTTAAGACTAAGGACCCTCAATCGCCGGCGCAGAAGGATGCTCTCGAGACCCTTAGCGCCTTGGGTGACCTCGTCAACCAGACGGTTGGAGATGCGATATCGGATATGCTCATGGTTGAGGTCATCCTAGCGCACAAGGCGTGGTCCCTGAGGGATTGGGCTATGACCTACCAAGATCTTCCCAACCGTCTAGTTCGTGTGGAAGTGGGTAACAAGGACCTATTCCGGACTACCGACGCTGAGCGAAAGCTCAGCCACCCGGAACACTGCCAAGATGAAATTGACAAAGTTGTGAAGAAGTACACCAACGCCCGTTCCTTCGCTAGAGCCAGTGGCACAGAAAATGCTTGCAGGGTATATGCAGAGGCGGCAACGAGGTCCGAGGCGGACGAGCTGGCGAACAAGGTGGCCGCTATCGTGAAGGCTTACGGAGGCTAGTTCCCTCCCAACCAGCTGAAGGAATGGTATTAGCGGTAAGGGGTGGATATATCGAGCCAAGCACATTGCTCTAGACAGTACATGAGGCGTAAAGAGGACCAAAATTAGGTGTGGTAGGCTAGGGAAATGAGCTCCTACGTGTTATGAACATGGCTGATGAAAATACCTGAATTCTGGTGCGACTGATATCTCGCGTTGGATTGCCATGAATAAATGAGATCTTCCTTTCTAATGAAAAAGGATTCGTAACCAAATTGTGTTGCCTATTCCGTGATGTTTAGAAGTAGGTTGAATTACGCCAGATCATCCCTCACGCCCTGTCGAGCAGTAACCCTCAATAATGGGTTCGCTTGGAAGGGGGCCGCTCCTCGGACTGATGAGAGCTGTCGACCCCATTTCCCACTGACGGCGGCAGAGTCCCGGGCAGAGGGTTCCCGCCTACGTACCGCGGAAACCCTTGGAATCCAAACCACAGCTCGCCGCTCCCGGGCCGCTCGCTGCTCCCTACGATTTCCGTCCTACGCGCCTTCAGCTCCTCCACGTCCCACGCGGCGAACACGAGCTTGTTCCGGAGGAAATCGGCCTCGGGCGAAACGACCCAGACCAGGAAATCTGCCGGTAGAGAAACTTAGAGATTGGGGTTAGACGGGTTAGCTACTCATCTAGGGATCGGGGATAACCGCAGGAGGTAGGAGCCGAACACTCACTATCGTCATACTCGAACGGCAGCTTCGTCGTCCGCGCGAGCTGCGCCGACATGGCGGTCGGCAGGAACCCCGGGTGTACGTTGTGCAACCGCACATTTGCGTTCTCGGCGGCGAACGCCTGCAGCAGCTTGACGGCGGCCATTTTGCTGCTCGCGTATGCGCCCATGCCTGGGAACGCCGGGAACAGGATTCCGGCCGTCGTTAGGTTTACGAACGTCACGTCCTTGGCGTCGTCGGCGTTGGTATTAGCGTTGGCGAGGACTACGGCCTGTGCTACAGATAGCGTGCCCACGACCGTCGTCTTGTACCCGTCCATGAACGTCGCCGGGTCAGCCGTGAGGAGCGGCTCGACGGGCGCCAGCACGCCCGCGCAGTGCACTAGCACGTCGACGCCGCCGTGCTCGCGGGCTACGGCGTCCATGACGGCGCGCACGCCGGGGCTATCGCACAGGTCGACGGCGTGTGTCTGCGTCAGGACATCTCCATGAGAAGCGCGGACCTGATCCGCGGTCTCGGCTAGGGCGTCGGGGCGCCGGCCTAGGAGAACTAGGGCCTTGGGCCCCGACGCGGCGAACGACTTGGCGGCGGCGCGGCCGATGCCGCCGGATGCGCCTGTGATGACTACGACTTTGCCGGCGGTCGACAGCGCGGGCGAGGTGGGGTCGATGGCGGGATAGGTCGCGTTGTGGGTTACCTTGGTGTAGGAAGGTTGCGGCGGCGGCATGATGGTGATATATATTGGTGAGTTGTCTACGGGCTATAATTATATATTCCTGTTGAAGAATTCTGGACCGGGAGTGGGATCGAAAACAAATCGACAGTAGCAGCAAAAGGGTCTAGACATATACCCCGATCCGAATCGAATCGAACTAGCTAGCAGGTAAAGCTTTGAGTCATCGTGAACTGTGCCGCGGACCGACAGTTCAAACCCGCAATTTCCACGTCCCATATGGACCTTCGCGTACGCGTCTTATGATATTTTCAAGGATAGCTGGCTAAAACCCCTTCAGCTCGCGTTTCGTCGCGTTCCCCTTAACACCGGGGACTAAGCCATAAGGAGGTAGTTTCACTGTAAAGACAAGATAAACATAGGGGATGAGCAGACCTCTGAGCAGTTCTCAGAGGGCCTTTTCATTTCTATGTGCAAATTTTATTAGTCTCGGTTTTCAGCCGCATCGAACTTCTAAGCTATTCACAGCTTGAGAGACTAATCATCACAGCACCCTTGCCCTTTTTCAGGGCTAGCCCTTCTGTCGCTTCATTAGCGGTGAGAGAACCATAATTCCATGACCCGCTAACGACGCGGTGGCGACGTAGGAGCTGGACACGGTACAGCAGGCAGAGGCTCATCCGGCGCAATCTCTTTGCCCTGGCTCATAGCCAAAAAGTGCTTCCTGATGAGCTGGATGCGATTATTTTGATTTGCCGTGTTTCCCGGGTTGCCGTATTGCAAGGTGAGCCCGTCGCTGTGGTACACGTAATTCTGCTCTACGGCATTAGAAGGTGACTAGCAGCAAGTGTATGAGTTACCGAGTCTGGCATGACTTACGCTGCAATCGGGGGCATTGTGACCGAACTGACTCCAGAAGGTGTCACCGGCAACCGTTGGACTCTCCTCGATGATCTTGAACATCGATTGCAGGTTGGCCGTATCCCCGCCTACCCAGTCGTACTCTCCAGCAAAGAACGGCCTTCCGGCGGCTTCGACGAGTCCAATGTCCTCCTGGAGCTTAGTTATGTTCACGGGATACATGTGATCGGAGAAGACGTCGACCTCGTCAATGCTCAGGTGAGTCTTGTTGATGCCATATGTTCCATCAACTGAGTATCATGTTAGATAATGTACAATGAATACAAGGACACAAATGTCCAGCCATGATGTTTGTATATATAAAAGGTGGGGGCGAATGTGCGGAAATAAGGGGGAAAGAGGGGAAAGGGAGGAAAGACGAGCAAAGAAAGTATCATTGGGACTTGGGGAACGTAGTGTACTCGTATAAGTGTTGAGACTATTTCGTACATACCTACTAGCTTCTGGGGGGCCAGGCTCTTAACATACTGTGCAATCTCTTGGACCCAAGCCGCTGGCGAGTTCATATCGCCCCATATAGGGCCGAGAAGCTCGTTGCCTGTCTCGTATGCGAAGATTGTAGGGTCTTCGGCGAAGGTAAGGTTTGTATATTGATTCCTGTGGGTTATTACCGTCTTGATATAATCCTTAAACAAGCTGACGATGGTAGCATTCGTGTAGAATTGCTGGACTAGGGGGTTGTTTTCGTCTCTGTTCTTGTTGAGATCAAAGCCTCCCCAACGAAGGAAGTTGTATTTCCCTCCGTGGTAGTAGTCCTACTGATGTATAAGCACATGGGTTTTTAGGCTTTCCCGTTATGTATGAGCTAACATAGTTGTCTACCAACGGCACCAATAGCCTAATACCGTAAAGACCTGCTTGATAAACAGCCCAATCGATGGAATCGAAAGCCTGTTCATTGACAACCCTAGCCTCCGGCCAGACACTGAGAGGATTCCCAGTGCTAACACCAAGAGTATGCCCGCGAATCATGGTGCCCCCCAGTGCCTGAACCGTTGCCATAACTTCAGTGATACGCTCCTTGGTAGGATAGCTGGCTTTGGTGGGAGCATAGTATGGCTCTCCTGCTGGGGGCGTCACATTCTCGTCAAGACCAAGCCAGTAAACGTTCGGCCCAACCATTTTCCAAACATTTCCGTCGACTAGAAGGCTAGTCCCGTTACGTATGACCGGTGACAGCTTTGTAGCGCCCCGGCGGAGAGGAGAGGCGAGAGCGCCCGCGGCACACAGGAGAAATAAAGTCAGCTTCATTCTAGCTAGAGTATAATCCAACTAGAGTAAGAAAATTCATGGCTCATGAGATGAAAGGAAACAGAGCGCAGAGAGCTCAAGGCATATAAACGTGATGCCTTGTATCTTGTATTAGACGGTGTTATAATCGCCCGCGGAGGGAGGTCTTCCGGGTAATGTTAGATACCCAATTGGCACTAACCAACATTGCGGCTCACAAGCTTCAACAGGCTCAATATGGACCTTTACTTTACCGTGACTACTAATAGACAATAACTGCATGTCTACCTAGGTAGGATCTTGAAGATATGGCTGCAGCTCGTGGTAGACATTCGAATTTTGCATAACCGACCACCTAGGTAGGTACGGACTCTTACATCATCTTCATTTCAAAATAAATATTCAACGATATAATAACGTAGCGCAACGGCGCATGAAAATTGTTTCTGGTTTGATTCGGCGACATGTCAAGGCCGCAGCTAACGAACGCTAGATAATATTCGGTCTACTGCGACCGTAGTCATAGAAGCTTTGAGATGTTCGTATGTGTAGGCTAAGTAAAAGTCGTAGAAATAGGAGGAAGGAAGAGATTACATTCAAACCTATACGACGTTACCCTGGGATTTGTAGGGGGTTAGGGGAAAACAGTTCGGGACAGCCAAGAATCCGGGGTACCGGGTACGGAATACAGCACGTCAAAGTTGCTGCACTATTCTTAGCGCAAACCGGGCTTGTCTACACACCGACTTGCCCGCGCACGCGCACAAGCACAAAGCAACGCGCTATGACGATCTACGCCTCGCTGACCTTTACAGAACGGTCGCGCCGTAAGTAAACCTCGTAACCCCACCGAAGCCCCCTAAACAACAAAAGTCTCCAATTGAATTTGCGATCCATCCACCGAACGGGGCCCAATAAAAAAAAAAGGCTGTCCAGCGGGACCCCCCCCCCCCCCCCCAGGCTTGCATGCGACAGGATTTCTCTTCTCCAGCTTACCCGGGGACCAGCTTTCCCTCCTCTTTCCTAATGCAAGCTGAGCTGCCCGCGCGGACAAGATGCTACCACGCCCATTATCCTTACTGAACCTCCTCGTCGTCTGCTTGCTATGGAGGACCGCCGAAGCTTCGTTAGGTGATAGGTTACCCGAGTTTCGGGAATGTGTCGAGGTTCGTGCTACGGGGCCATGCCATGCCCATCCCCGTCCGGGACTAGACCTGCGACATTCTTTGTTGTGTAGAGAAAGAAAGAAAAAAAACTGACTCGGTCGTTGTGAATCATAATAGGTCTGCTCCCGCGAGAATTGCGACCCGAACAATAATCCAACCCACATCCGTACGTTTCGCGCAATCCGAAATATTATAAGTAGCTTTATAGCTAGCTACCTGGCTGGTTACTAACCCTTTTGTTACCGTCACCTCGCAGCCTTCCACCACCGCCTCCTCTTCTGGACCTGCCCGCAGGAATGCGACTACACGTGCCAGCACATCGTGACGGAGCGGCGGCTCGCGGCGGGCCAGCCCATCACGCAGTTCCACGGCAAGTGGCCCTTCGTTAGGGTGCTCGGCATGCAGGAGCCCTTCTCCGTCCTCTTCAGCCTCGGCAACATGGTCGCGCACCAGAACGGCCTCGCCAAGCTGCGCCAGTCCATCCCCGCCGCCTACCCCCTCCGCCCCTACTACGTCCTCTTCGCCGGCTTCGGCATGGCCACCTGGGTCTTCAGCTCCGTCTTCCACGTCCGCGACTTCCGCCTCACCGAGCAGCTCGACTACTTCGCCGCCGGCGCCGGCGTCCTCTACGGCATGTACTACACCCCCATCCGCGTCTTCCGCCTCGACCGCCCCACCCCCCGCCGCCAGAGCGTCCTCCGCCTCTGGTCCGTCTTCTGCTGCTCGCTCTACCTCGCCCACGTCGCCTATCTCAAGCTGTGGCGCTGGAACTACTCGTACAACATGGCCGCGAACGTGGTCGTCGGCCTCGTGCAGAACTCGCTCTGGAGCTACTTCAGCTGGAAGAAGTGGCGCGCCAGCCACAAGACCTGGGCTGTCTGGCCCGGTGTCATCGTTGCCTGGCTCATGATGGTGATGAGCCTGGAGCTGCTGGACTTCCCGCCATTGTGGGGAGCGCTGGATGCCCATAGTCTCTGGCACTTGGGCACCATCGGCCCTACCATCCTGTGGTACAAGTAAGCTGGCCGTCACCTACGATTGTATACTGAATTGTGAGCTAAACTGGTGTATAGCTTCCTGGTCAAAGATGCCCAAGACGACCTGGCGAACGCGGGCAAATCGAAGGATGTCAAGGCCTGAAAAAACAGCACGCCTGGCTCCTTGGTGGCATTACATGAGTCTTAGCAGGCGTATATATCCCAACTGTGGCATAGTCCGGGGCGTTTTTATAAAAAAAATCTATCTATTGTAATGGAATGATTGTCTTTCGGTCGCATAGGGAAGGGGAGTGTTACACCATAGAGGCAGGAGTTGAGGTTCAGCGCTGGGTTGGTCTAGACTAAGATGTATCATTGACTACCTAACTTGTATAAAATCCTATTCGACAAGATCATGTCATGTATGGACCAAACTCAAGTTTCCCCCACAAGAATCTGTCTGTCCTTGGAAGAGACTCGAATACGATAAGCCTTGCTTTTCCCTTTCCCTCTACTTCCTGTCACAACATATCCACTGTTTTACCCAAGAGATAAACCCTGAAGAACATGTTAGCTCTAAATATCCAGCTATAGTAATGATAATATAACCAAGAAATAGCACATGTTATCGTAATGCAATCAGAAACCCGAATTAATCTAAGCATAACACATCCCCACCTCGCTGCCGCATCCCAAACACGCGCACCTCCCGACAACCGAGCATCCGCGGCAGCACATGACGATGCACACGCGGCGCCCATACGGCCAGAAGGTACAGCATGGGGATAACAGACGGTTCGGCCGAGAGGAAAGGACACCGGATCGTGTACCTCTCAAGAGAAAAACACAAAACCCGTTGCCCTCGCCCGAAGACGGTCTCATACGGCTCTTCCTATGATATATAAAGGTAGGTTCGACACTTGCGGTGTCGGAGTCATCATAGCAATGGACAAAATAGACAGGGAGAAAGAAAGAAAAGAATGGTAGGAACTTACTTGGAGAATGAAAAAAGCCTAGCCGTTGAATTGAGAAGGATTCACGGCTAGGCAAAGAGGCCTCACGTTGGGGGCGGCGTTGAAGATGTGAGGGAAGATGTTGAGATGTTAAAGGCAGAGCAGGAAAAAAAAAAGCTTTGCCCATATAAAAAGTCGGCATGGGTTGAATGAAGATAAGCGGGGCACCTGGCAGCCGCCAGACAGTAGGCGTACGAAAGACTCCACAGACATAAAATATGGGCACGAAGCATCACCTAGCGTTGCTGATAAGCCAGAATTCATAGGCGTTGTCCGCTAACTGTGTCTTTACCCCTGAAGCAAGATTGGTCAAGACAACAGATTTAAGAATCTTTCGAGACACATAAGCTCATGAGATATTCTTCTTATTAATGCTGAGATACTTTGCTGCTTGTTCCTGTCATAAAATTGCCACAATTTTCATGGCTTTGTTTCCTGAGTTAATTCCTCGCCGAACAGAATGAAGCATCCTCCTCGATACCCCCAGTGAAGCTAAGAAGATGAAGCAAAATCACATGGAATCCTGTACACAGCCAAGCAGGACATCGCCTACCAAGCCCGGGGCGTTCCCATACCCTATCCTCCAATCGAAAACAGTCTGGGATCAATTCTCCCCGGTTCCTGCTCCGTTTCAACAACCTGTCATCATCGTATCGTAACATCGTCAAACCTGACATGAAGCCATGCATATCAGAAAGGCATACAGCACACTACTCATGTGATCTATCTTCTTCCCGCGGAAACTCTCGCACCAGCGGTTCCTCTAGCCGCCCATGACTAATTAGGAAACCCCTGGAATTCCGACGCCGTCCAATCCATAGATGCGTTGTAATCCATGTTGAAATCTTGTGACGACGGCTGACTATAGCCAGCAGCAAGACTGGGTGGAATGGTGGCGAAGAGGCTGTTACCAAATTCTGCCGTCTTGTCCATCGTATCCGATGGGAAGAGTGGAAAGTCCTGACCAAATTGGTTGGTACAGGCAGGTTGGAAATCTTCAAAGCCCTCATCCACCATGGTTGGTGGCGTCAACATGACATGGTTTCCTTGCCCGGCAGTCGACATATGTTGCATGGGAACGTCTCGACACATCTCCGCTGCAAAGTTCGCAAAGGTAGAGACATCCTTGTTGTAGATGGAGTGTGATGGTGTTGGTATTTGCACATGCGCACCATAAATGTCATCAAACTGCCCAGTGAACTCAGGGCTGAGGTCCTCATATGTGTTGAACTGACCAGAATCGGTAGATGGGGTACTGTTGTCAATTGGGGAGAAATCGAGCTGGATATCCCTGTCAAACGGCTGCTGGTCGAACAAGCTAGCGTTGAATTCCTGATCCGAGGGATATGTAGGGAAATCAAGATCGTTGTAACGATCGAAGAGAGACTCGTCAGGAGGCGTCATAACCGTGTCGTTCTGCTCACTGGTAGGCGTTGGCAAGCCTTTGATCATCGGCGTAGGTTGCGTAGAGCTGCCAGCTTTGCTTGATTTCTTCTGACCATTGGTCTTGGTTCGAACGTATGTCCAACCGTGCGCCTTCTCCATGTGCTGCTTGCAGTTGGACTCCCGCTTCGACTTATACGGGCAGGGCTTGAAGTGACACTCGTACATCGGTGGGGCGTCCGAGTGCTTATCGTTGACGTGTCGGTCCATCTCTTTCTCAGTTGGCCAGCCATAATCATGGTATTTGCACATAGGAATGGGACACTTCCAAGGGCGAGAATGAGTCTTCTCGTGCTTGGTCAGATCACATGGCCGCTTAAACTCCTTATTGCAGCCCGGGTGGTTGCATTTCTTAGGAGCGAGCTCCTCGGGGGACGCATTCTTCTTTCGGCGAGCCATGGATCGCATGATTTCTTCTTCGTCCTCGGCCTGTTCACTCATCGAGCGCTTGAATCGGATTGGGCCCTTGGTTTCCTCCTCGAATCCTTCGACTGGTTTGCCAGTAGCGATAGAGATCGCCTTGCCGTTCTTCTTTACACGGACGAGTTCGGCCGGTCGTCCATTAGTAGTAAGGCCACCCATGAGTTTGATCTCGTCAGTGCTACATGCCAAGTTAGCTGGTACATTATTAGAAGGGCAGCTTCGTAGAACATACGGGTCAACATCCATTTCATCTAACTCTTCACCAGCGTCTTGCCTGGTGCGGGCCTCTTGCATCTGTTGCGCGTGTTGGCGAATTTGCTCCACGAGATCTATGAAGTAGCCGTTGTTATAGGGTCGGTCGTGGGGGCGAGTTTGTTCTCGATCGCTAAGATATTCGACGGTCGCTTGGATACATTGGATCGAAGTCAGGCAGAAGTCGCGATACAATTCGGCCGTTTTTGCTCTCTCCTTCAACCACAGTCCACGATAAGTAACTCCACAAACGCCAGGGTCTTTCATTAGTTGACTCACCGGTGCCATAAAGATCAGGGTCTTCTCGAGGTCCCTGAGACAAACGATTTGGTCCTCCTGGATCCTTCTGGGACAGTCAAGGACAATGGGACGGAAGTCCTTAAGTGAACGATCATCCAACAGTGGTTTCAGGATATGCTCGGTGATCCTGTTCTTAGCACGTCCACTAAGACGTTGAATGTTCTGAGACATAGAAGCAGTGACAGATCGCGTAATGGCTGCAGCACCGCTCCTAGAAGCCTTGGTCTCCTTCCGCTTCTGTTTCGTAGATGCGACAGACGTGCCCAGCCCGCTATCCGATTCATGATGGCGAGAGGAGCGACGGTTGCGAGGGCGCAACACGCGCCTCTCCGGCTCTACGGAGGCTGGCTCTTCGGACATCACGCCTCCGACAATGGTGTGGTCTAGGAAGCCTCTAGGGATAGGGAGGCTGTCGTCCGAGAAGGGACTGGTAGGCGTCAAAGGCTCTGCCTTGATAGCCGAAATAGTTACCTCGAATCTGTCGATGTTCAGGGCAGCACGACGAACGTGAGCGCCGACAACATCATCAAGGGTAGTTTGAGAACGATGTGGTAGCGAAGGTATCTTAAAGGTAGAGGGCGCCGGTGGGCTAGACGGAGGAGTGACGGGAGAATGGAAGGTTGCTCCCTTCCGTAGAGTGAGGTTCGTCTTAAGGCTCAAGCCATTGCCGGTACCAGCGTCCGGGCGAGTCACCGGGGTCCTTCGAGGGTTGGAGAAGGACATGATGACTCGGTATAGCGGGGTGTGGGGAGAGATATATGATAGGCACAAGATGATCAACGATATAGTTTTGTTGTTGGAAACTGTGTCGAGACGCGGTAGCGTTAGCACAGATATGCACTCTAGGGCTATGTAGGCCTATGAGTCACAAAAGTCCTTCCACACCGAGTCCGAGATGGCCAGAGGGGAAGAGATGTCACAATAGCCGATTTGGCATTGGTCAATCGGTAGGTATCCAACAAGACAGGTAGGCGAATATATATATGGTAGGGCTAGAAGATGCAAGATGCCCGGGGATAAGACAGTAATCCTTACTTGAGTGGCTAAGGAATGAAACAGGTGGTCTTATGTCGCAAGAAAAGAGGTAGATGATAGGATGTTCAGATACAGAGGCACGTCTCCGGCTGAAATAGAGATAAAATATCGGATAGGACGGGGTAGATAAAGTATGTAGAATAAGCACACGTCTAGTCAGATTCAACAATGCAATGCAGAATGGTACGTTCCTCGCAAGCTCTCCGCTACCTCATAGCCGGGAACAAGGTAGGACGAGGGAAAATAAAATAGGACACGATAGGGGGGGAGAAATATGGCAGCCTCAGGACCAAGAGTTAATAAGCCGAGGGGTTCGAGGACGCTTTGTCGAGAAGGACGCGAGAGAAATGACGAAGAGATCAAGGAAAGGCGGGTTTGGAGGTTGAGACGATGCGAAGATGTCGAGTGTTGAAAAGGATGGAGGTTTAGGCAGCAGCCGTCTAGCTATGGGGACAGTCATGGAGACCCCTGTTAGTACTGGTCGAGGATGCGATGTCGAATGAGATGGTGCTAAAAGTATACGCGCTAGACATCCACCGCCATGTTCCTAGTACGGATTGGCTTCCGGTCACCTCCGTGTTTAGCACGAAATACCTGCCAAAGTCCTAGTATACATTAAGGGCAGATGCGAC
This sequence comes from Hypoxylon rubiginosum, assembly GCA_902806565.1. Classification (NCBI taxonomy): domain Eukaryota; kingdom Fungi; phylum Ascomycota; class Sordariomycetes; order Xylariales; family Hypoxylaceae; genus Hypoxylon; species Hypoxylon rubiginosum. Next base: position 660,854 of record CADCXA010000016.1, on the reverse strand, counting down.
TCAGCTGCGCCTTTCCAGCGCCTCACGCCATACCACTTTGGGGAAATGCGAACCATTTTTATCTAGTCCTTCATATTCTCTAGGTACTACAGTGGGAGGCAAAAAGTTTGAATCCAAGATAAGTAGAGGTGGGTCCGAGGTAGGTTCACATTAGATGCATATACTCGATTTCTAAAAAGCTGGTATATAACGTATTAAATTATCAGGTATCTATCATTTATCTACCCAGTACATGTATGTATTTAATACATATATTAATTTAATGCGGACCTACTCCAGACCCACCTGTACTTATTTTGGATTCAAACTTTTTGCCTCCCACTGTACCAAGGTATGTCAGTATGTGAAAAGGTCCCGTACATCGTGCCATTCTGCTATTCTGCCATTCACTAAATATACTGCCCTCGTAATCGGATGTGCACCTATTCTGTCAAGACGATAATAAGAACCTCGGACGACCAGCAATAACTCTGGCGTTTGGTGAGCATCTTCCATTATATCCCAAGTTGATCAGATTTTTAATTTTTTAATTTACCTTCACTACGGATACATACTTTCGCCAACGAATGCAAGTGATAAACTATATGCATAAACCGTACCGGTAACGACACTAGCCTTACGAGATCGGCAATCCTTGTTGGTCCTGGCGCTAAGCCTTGGTGCTAGTTTATTAATAATAGGTGCACCACCAACATGCATACCTACGAAGCAGTTCCACGTTCTTCTCCGACCATCATTCCTCCAGACAGAACGTCTTCTTGCCGTGTGCTGCATCGACACACATCAGCTCCGGACGAGCAGGTGTTTCATATCCACCAACGGTCTACCTAGGTACTCAGCCCGGCTTTTGCTAGTTGATCAATTGTCTACCATATATTGTCGTCCAGTCGTCCTAGTTAATCCAATTGCCCATTCGCACTTCGGCCAAGCCTCGGCCCCGGGCTTGATTCAGTCCGGGTCGGACATGTTTTGTATGAATTGTCCCGACCGAGGTGTCCTTTTCTGGATCAGCCAATTTAGCAGTGGACGTAGATTAATCCTAAACGCAACAATATGATAATTGTGATAATAATAGGCCGCTTTCCGTCCTCTTGTTCCCGACCGTCCCATAGGAACTTCGCGCTGCTGCAATAGCTGCAACAAGTCAATGCGCGTTTGCGCATGAGCGCCACCCCGCGCCGGCGCCATTGCTCATAGCCACAGGCGATCGATTTGATTGATCCTCCATTGGTCCCCCCTGGTCCTCCTTGTCCCCCCCCTATCAATCCGACGGACCACATGAACAAAGTGAACAGTTCACAGCGCGTCATTCTAGCTTCAATGTTCCAATGAAGTTGTTCTCCACTATTAAGGCTAACTGTTAACACTGTTAACTGGAACTGGCCATTATCACATATGCATGTTTTAGTAAGGGCAGATGTGAATGGTCCAGCTGCCGGGAAGAAAACCCCTGGACATACATCGTACAGGATCAAACCATTGAATCAAGTGGGCGAGCGTGGGATCGAATCGACAGATGACACCGAAGCATCTTTTATTTGACTCATCGATCTCGGCATGTTACGATATTGGCTATCGAGCCTTTGTCTCATGCAGCCGTCCCCCCAGGAGCTAGCTCACCTGCAGATTCAAGCCGATCAAGATTCGGTCTGCTCGAGATACCTGGATATCTTTAACCCCTTACCCTTTAGTCTTGGCAACAATTGGTTGACACGTATCCACGGTCGCATCAGGATGTGTTTGTGTCTTACATACAATATGTGGTCGTCAGCCCTATCGACTGATTAAGGTATCCCGACCCACGACGAAGATAGCTTCGGCCAATAATATCAACCCAAATACGGGAGCCTCTACAGTCCCCACGTCTCCTATTCTCTTCTCTTACAACTCTTACCACTCTTACTATTGACGCCTGCGCGTCAATGGAAATATCGGTGCCTGAGACTACTATATCGACCTAGATCTCGTCATCCGATACGTAACGCAAATGCGCATGTCTACGAATTGGCGGGTTAGTATTCTGCGACCACAGAGAAAAAAGGCAGACGTTTTCAAGGTAATTGTTGAATTATGTCAAGTGGATGCTATCGTAGCCCTACAAATTATCCCTCGCCGTCTCTCCAATCCTTCCGCCCCCGAGATGACCTATCGTTCGGCTTTCGCGTTCCAAATAAAACAAATGCTGACCATCCTCGACATTGCCTTTCCAAAACACAAAGATATCATCTCGGTCCTACATAATATGGGTTCGTTCTGATCGATAATTTTGGCAGAACACATGCTCAGGTCCTCTTAGTATGTCCTGTCCGTTGGTCTACCGGGGGTTCCTATGCAAGCTGCCAAACCCGCTTGCCTAGTAGCTACTACCTCTTCTTGAGGTCGGCGGCAGCGTAAATCTAGATTGATACTCTCTATCGGAGTCGCTAAGGTCGCTTACCGAGTAGATTGAGACAATCGAGGGACTATACGTAGGTCGGTCTAGTGTATCGTCGTCGCCCCAGTCACTCACCTGGTAGCTTGAGACAGGCGAGGGGGTAAAAGTAGATCGGTTCCCGCTATCGATGTAGCCAACCTCGTTCGTCAGAGAGCTCCTTCCCCCGACTAGGGTTGGTGTACGGGAGTAGTGGCTCGATTCCAAGATACGTGAGGAATCAGACGTAGGTACGTACCCTCTAGCGAGGTCGCCAATCTCGTTCACCTCGTCGCTGTATCGCCTGGCAGGGGTAGCAGGCCTCGTTAGATCAGTCTGGTCTGATGTAGCCTGCGCCGTCATGCTTGTCAAGTCGAGCGTACGATAAGAATTCCATGAAACATAGTCCTCGCCTTCCAAGCTGGTAGATGATACGACGGTAGCTTCGTTCGGTCCTAGGTCGACAAACTGCAGAGTGCTTGTTGGCTGCGAGTTGGACGAGGGGTTTGGATCACTTGGCCGGCGCGCGCCTAGCCGCAAGCGATCTTCTTGCCCGGTACGCCGCCTGTTACCGGTAATGCCGTACCCGCTGCCCGGAACTAAAGAACGAGGGACATCGCTGCCAATCCGCGATCTCACCTCCGGAGTCAGGGGGCGCGCTTGTGGGCTCGAATATCGGTAAGTAGGCTGCTGGAGACTCTCCGGATCGGAATATTGGTCGTCGTCGTTGTCGTAGTAGTGTTCCCAGTTGCCGGGATACATCACGAAGGTTTCGCTAGTACAAGGTTGAATAGTACTCAAATTTTCTGAGGTGGTTGCCGTGGAATAAGAGATGTCGTCGAATGATACGCCAGTGCAGATTCGTAATGGTCTAGTGTCAGTATACCGGAGTAGATCCTTCAACAGTCTATGGCAAGTTTATATATCAGCAACTCTAAGCCGTTCTTGCTACCTGCGTGTGGACTTGGTATTCAGGCAGAGTCCTACTTCTGTGCTAGATATACGTCCTTCATTCCGACGTGGCATCTTCGTAGATATGAAGCAACAATAACAATAACATTAACAAGTACCCAGTCACAAAATCTCTATTGACTCTTTAAAGTCATCACGATTTATCTTGTTTGAGGTGTTCGCCCCTTTTCCAATGGAATTCCTCCATGGAAGCACAAGGATGACACATCAACACATTCATTCACAGCCAGCGGAGTCAGGTAGACAGTTACTAACTGACTGTAGATTCAACTTCCTACTTTCTACACGCACTACTTCATCAAATGCACAGAAAAATATATATATTCTCAATATTGCTTAAGATACATTCATTCTGCTAGAAAATAAATTATTAAGTCCTTAGTATCCCCTATGATACCTGTCTAGCCTCTGTTTCTCATATCCATGTCCACCGCGGGATCCCGTTCGGGGTTCTGAATGATGCCCAGCACGCAAATATCCGTGGGAATAGTGTCTCGATTCCGACCCGGAGCTGCCAGGCCTGCTTACTGGGGGCTGCTTTCCTCGACGGTGTGAGTACACGTTGGGGGAGCATCCTCATATGACGCGGCTGAAGGCTCAAGCAGCGTTTCCCGTCGATGAGAAATCCTTGTGATTCCACGTTTGACCTCCTTCAGGGTTAGGTCTTCTGTCGCCTTCTTTCCACGCTCCTCGTCGTATAATGTCTTGTAATCCTCTTTTTGATCTTCTTCTTCTTCATCGCCGGGAAGAAATCTCCGCACCTTTGGGCTCAGCCAGCGGTGCTTGTCCTCGGGGTCCTCCAGAAACAGCAAGATAGTTTCTTCCTTGGACGATTTGCTATCTTGGCTTGTACGGGTAGCAGGCGTTTCGCTTCGCCGTCTATGGGGGTTCGGAGATTGCCTTCTATCCTGCGGATAAGGGGTAGGGTCACTGTAGCAACAGTCCCTAGAGTTCGAAGGCATCGTAAAGACTTCGCTGGTGCGAACCTTTATGGTTCTCGCGTTCTTCAAGGTAGTTCTGTTGGGATATGAGATGGAGTTGAAATATTATGCCGAAAACCTAATTTGAATCGAAGCAGTCTGCGGGAGAAGCTTCGACTTTTTATGAAAATATCATATGCTGACTCCAGACGTTTCTATATATACTATATAAACCTCCTGATATATGTAGTTTACTCTAGAGTCATCATTCAATTAACGTAGCACGTCTTAGTTTTCGTCCCTTGCTCACACGCCTTTCACCAATTCTCAAGAGAAATGCGGTCACGAGCTTCAGCGTAGTCTATCTACCTCACGCATTTTAGCCCTTAGACAGTGATAATTCGTAGTCCATGACTCAGTCTCCCAAGTCACACAAGATGATTCCTACCCAGGTTTACATACTACGAACCCTAGCACTAGACACGTACGGTGCGACTCCCATGATAGTAATTGAAATGCTAAAGTCCTAGGCTGACCCATACTTTAGATCATAACAACTAAAAAACATCCCGGCTCAGCAAGACTATAATAAGCAGCACCATTTGCGGAATGATAACATGTTGAGAGTCATAGTACATGGAGGAATGCTAGTGAAGAAAGAACTACATGGCAACTTGAATAGAACAATGCTTTGTTCTTAAACAATGCAAACCCTTTGGGCCTACCGGAAAGACAACCCCTGATTATTAACTTGGCTATTGTGTACAAACACTTGAAAGCGACGGACATGTTCGAATGGACGCCTATTGTTTTTTATAGCATAAAAAGGTAGTCTTCGTCTTTGTATGAAAGGAAAGTTTGCTTAAAACGCTAACCTGAGGACTATCTTTCGAAATGGAAACGATAAAAGGGCTTCTTAACCTCGACAGGAAGAATAGGGGGAAGAAGTTTAGCATTGCGAACAAGAAATATATGATTAGTTGGCCGCTCGAGAGCTTGCCAAGCAAGGCAAGACAGAGGATAATGTATCATTATCATAGCGCCGACCTTCCAACACTGGAATTCACACCTCGGGATCAAGCTCACGATGCGTCTATTGCATATCTCAAATCCCGCTCCGCAGACGACTTAAGTCGACTGCTTGACGAACGTGACCGTGGCGAGAGCCATGTACACCGAGGCCCGAAAACGAATGGCACAGAAGAGGTCCAGTGCGTCCTTCGCGAGCCGAGTATCAAGTCCGTCGAACGGTTGCACCATGTCTGCAAGCAAGCAGAATTATCACTAAGATACGGCAATTCTGGCAGGCTCGTGTATAACTTCAGTAAGTCTCTCGCCTGGAACAAAGCCAGTGGGGCGCCACGGTTACCCTCGCTCCATCTTACAGATTTTGGCGACATGGTTAAAGAATCTATTCCGGTTTTCAATGACTTACATGTCTCGCGTAACCCTACCCCCATTAGTGAAGCCGGGGGATGGAGGGACCTGCCTAGTTCGTCGCAGAGCGATATGTACGAAAATCCAGAATATGATTCTCATGATTCCTCTCGAGAGACGCTAGACAGCAATGCACCAGAGACGGAATGGGAAATGCAAGAGGCGAAAGCCCTGACGGTAACCCAGATACCAACCTCAAAGGTGCGTAAAGTGCAAATAGGCTCCCCTAAAATCGGCCGCTGAAGTCGTTTGCATATTCGTAAAGTAGCCAGCCTATTGCCCCACGGCCTTTGGTATATGACGTTTTATATATCTGCCTTACAATATGCCATTGTTAGGCATACAGCTAGGAGGATGTAAGACTAGTACAGTTAAGTTGGCTTCAAACTTGGTAGATAGTAGTATAGGTCAAAGAAGCTGGGTCTTGTTGTTCCGGGTCTACCTAAGCAGACATGGTTTAATTCATATTGCCAAAGGCTTGTTTATTGTTTAATAGCCGTCCCTAATTTATGTCGGTGAACGTGAGCAGGTAGTTACATAGAGTTCCTGTGCTTCTGTCTAGAATGTGCTCATGGAAGAGCAATGCACTCTATTTCCACATCGACCGCCTTAGGTAGCTCCTTAACAGCAACGCAGCTACGGGCAGGCTTATGAGTGAACCACTTCTCATACTCCTTGTTCATATCGGCGAACAGAGACATGTCGGCCAGGAAGATGTTGACCTTGACAACTCTCTCGATAGAAGATCCGGCAGCAGTGAGGACAGCCTTCAGGTTGGAGATGCAAGCTGCCGTCTTCTCACCAATGGTGCCCTCCACGAGGTTGCCATTAGAATCGCAGGGAATCTGACCGGAGCAGTAGATGGCAGCAGGCGTCTTAATGGCGTGAGACTGTCATAGTCAAGTCAGCCTTCAAATTCATGACGATTGGAAATTCTTTAGGTTCATACGTAAGGCCCAGCAGCTACAGTCTTAAGTTAGCATAGTAATTAATATACTTTAACGATTATCCGCAAGTAACTTACGCGGAGCTGCGTCCTTGGAGAATACAGTAGTCATATCGGCCATTGTGCGGACAGGTGTTGAAGTCACAGACAAGAAATGCGATCGAGATTCTGGGATCAAACTGCGACGGGCCGTAGACGAGAGGAGTGCTCGAATTGGAAATGCTCGACGGAGTAGGGGCATAGCTAAGTGATTTATATAATGTAATGGATGGATCTGATGGATCTGACGACTTTTAGAATCGGGTCCGGTCAACGGGAGGGCGTGGAGATTCGTCAGCCCACTTAGGGTTGGAGAAGCTCCGTATTTCGGAATCCCGGCTTTACTTGGTAGACGGTGAATAAGTCGCCAAGCTCCGTAGTACGTGAGTCCGTCCCTAAATCGCGAAACTTTTATATGTACCTATGTAATAACTTGACCTACCTACCTTAGGTAATCTAGATCTCTTAAGCATTACCTCTATATGTATGGATGTCGTGACTTCATGAGGTAATAGGTTATGAGATAACAATATCTGTTTGCTTTTGGACGAGATGCATATGAATACGTTTATTTATAAGATCTATGTTACACTAGATAACATGTACAATGTTGTTTCGCATATGTATGTTTGCATGTTTCGGACTCGGATTGCAGATTGTTGAGGTGTACAAAGTTAAGATAGCCGCTTTATTTATCGATAAGAGATAAGACCGAATAATCAGTCTGATGTCTGGCGCAAATTGCGCCGTAAGAAATCTTTCGTGCAGGCTCAGGGGGACAGGGGTTTAGAGGAGGGAGGATTTGATGGGTCTATCTCCTATTTAAAGGGGTGAGGCTAAGTGGCGTTAGGTCTTGCTGGTCTTGCCAAGTGGCCAGAATTAACTTGACAACCCCCTGTGCGTTCTCAACCCTGGCAACCTGGCAAGCCCGGGTACCTAGTAGTAGCCTGGTAGCAAGCGAAAGGCAAGGTACCGAGCATCTCCTTACGTAGCAAAGCTGCAAAGGGGATTAAAATAGTGGAAACGCGATGCTGGCATAGCTGAAGCTCTACCCCGTGCTCGTGCTCTGACCCGTGTTAGGTTTTAATGAAAACCAGCAATTTTTTGGTCACTCAACTATCGTCAACCTACATCCCTCCCGACAATTTCGGTGACCATAGTCAACCATCAACCTAGTGTTCGGTCCACGAATTGGCCGTATGTTTGGTTGACTATCTTATTAACTTTTTTCTTTTCTTTGTCCTTGTGAGTAACATGCATGCCATTTCCCTACTGCAACCCTCTCCCACTCACTACGGACATCGTCATTCGCGTCAGGGGAAAGAAGAAGAAAAAAAGAAACCCCTTCCACTAATAATTAATTTCGAATATCTAGTTCCCAAGCTATTTTTCTTCTCCTGAACTGCGCTCTTTTACATCATGTCGTCTCCGCAGGGCACTCTGCGCCAGCGGAACGTCCCTAGTACTAGAAAGAAGACCCCCGACCCTGCTGGCGCGGACTCGGAGCTCGATAGCCTCGTTAAGGCTAATAAGCAAGTCACGGGTTCAAGCTCAGAACTCGACTACAAGATCGCCTTTACTATCATAACCATTTTGGCCTTCGTTTCCAGATTCTGGGGCATCGGCCACCCGAATGAGGTCGTATTCGATGAAGTCCATTTCGGAAAGGCAAGTAAAATATACCCCCCGTGTCATACCTAGGGCACAGGTCGAATGCACAATACGGGGCATACTTGCTAACCCTTCTCCCTATATCCAGTTCGCCTCCTATTACCTCGAAAGAACCTATTTTTTCGATGTTCACCCGCCGTTCGGAAAACTCCTTTTCGCCTTGATGGGATGGCTTGTGGGATACGATGGCCACTTCCACTTCGAGAACATTGGCGATTCGTACATTGCGAATAAGGTTCCATATGTGGCCTTCCGCGCGATGCCTGCCCTCCTTGGCTCCTTGACCGTGTCGGTGACCTATCTCATCATGTGGGAGTCGGGATATAGTCTACCGGCTTGCATTGTTGCTGCTAGCTTAGTCCTCCTGGACAACGCCCACATCGGCCAGACTCGATTAATTCTGCTTGATGCTACTCTGGTACTAGCCATGGCGTGCAGCTTGCTATGTTACATCAAGTTCTACAAGTTGAGACATGAGCCTTTTGGTCGTAAGTGGTGGAAGTGGCTGATCCTGACTGGCTTTGCGCTGTCATGCGACATATCCACGAAATATGTCGGAACCTTCGCCTTCGTTACCATTGGTTCTGCTGTTATCATTGACTTGTGGGATCTGCTTGATATCAAACGGCCCGGCGGCGCATTAAACCTACGGGATTTTAGCTATCATTTTGCTGCTCGCGCCGTTGGGTTGATTGTCATCCCTTTCCTCTTCTACTTATTCTGGTTCCAGGTGCACTTCGCTATCCTAACGCGATCTGGTCCTGGCGATGATTTTATGACCCCAGAATTCCAAGAGACATTGTCGGACAACGTCATGCTTGCCAATGCTATAAACATCGACTATTACGATACCATTACTATTCGTCATAAGGAAACCAAAGCCTACTTGCACAGTCACGAAACCAAATACCCTCTCCGCTACGACGATGGTCGTGTTTCCAGCCAAGGTCAACAAGTAACAGGATATCCATACAACGATACCAACAACTACTGGCAGATTCTTCCCGTTAATGACGACCACCAGATGGGTCGTCATGTCAAGAACCACGAGCTCGTCAGACTGCGACACTTGGTCACGGACACCGTTCTGATGTCCCACGATGTTGCTTCTCCTTACTATCCTACCAATCAAGAATTCACCACTGTTCCCCTAGCTGATGCGTATGGAACCCGCTCGGCGGATACTCTTTTCGAGGTTAGGATCGAGCACGGCAAGACTAACCAAGAGTTCAAGAGTATTTCCAGTCACTTCAAGTTTATTCATAATCCTAGTAAGGTAGCCATGTGGACTCACACGAAGCCCCTTCCTGAGTGGGGTCACAAACAGCAGGAGATCAACGGAAACAAACAGATTGCCCCTAGTTCCAACGTCTGGATTGTAGAGGATATTCCCTCTGTAGCAGCAGACTCTCCTCGCCGACAGAGGGAAGAGCGCCAAGTCAAGACCCTACCTTTCTTGAGGAAATGGTTCGAACTGCAGCGTTCAATGTTCTGGCATAACAACCAGTTGACTAGTAGTCATCCATATGCCAGTCAGCCATACCAGTGGCCATTCCTACTGAGAGGTGTTAGCTTCTGGACCCAGAATGATACCCGCCAGCAGATCTACTTCCTCGGCAACCCTATTGGTTGGTGGATTGCTAGCAGTCTGATCGCAGTGTACGCTGGTATCATCGGGGCCGACCAAGTCTCTCTACGACGTGGCATTGACGCCCTAGATCACCGTAAGTTACTTTTTGCCCCCCAATTCATGTGGAAGCGATCTAATTCGGTCAAAGGTACCCGCTCCCGTCTTTATAACTCTACTGGGTTCTTTTTCCTAGCATGGGCTACACATTACTTCCCTTTCTATCTTATGGGACGCCAGCTATTCCTGCACCATTATCTTCCTGCTCACCTCGCTTCATGTCTGATCGTCGGTGCTTTGCTTGAGTTTGTTTTCAACGCTGAGCCCTCCGCCGAAGAGCCGAGCTACCACGAGATCAAGGCTGGCAAGAAGCGAGCACCAGGACCTCAGCGACACATCACGGCCCGGGAGAGATTCGCCGGACAGAGCATGGTTCCCGCGTGGATCGCGTGTCTGGTCATGATAGGATTGGTGTTTGCAGGCTGGTACTTCTTCCTGCCACTGACTTACGGTTACCCAGGCCTCAGCGTCGACCAAGTTCTCCGACGAAAATGGCTCGGATATGATCTCCACTTCGCCAAATGAGAGGGTGAATATGGCGCTATGGTAGACCATTTACTTCTACTGAATTATAATAGTATTCCAGGGGGTGAGATAGACCAAAGGTGTATGATTGAGTTGCATCTAGGGCGAAAATGGATAGGTATCTGGGCAGGTAGGAGGTAGGTATGCTCGCTTCTGTGATCTGGAGCAACGGAAAAAAGGGCGGATTTGCGATGCGAACAAAAGGGGTTCGTGTTGTTCTAGCCCGTGTAATCGGAACTCATTTGTAACCCATAAACCATATAAAGGCAATACGGAAATTAATTTCACAGCTCAATGATCAAGCATATTATAATGTAAACCAGTCCCTTCGAAATAACAAAATCCATTCTAAACCATTTAACATTCAGATTCGAAGTAATACGCCGGTCCAGCCTAAGAATCCTTGGGGTGCCCTATCCACTATTGCAGGGCAAGTTTGCTCTAAGAGGTCTCCGACGCCTCGATGAACTGCCATGCGTGCACGAGCTACGCACCATACTAATTATAGGAGCTATATAAAATAGTAGCCCCGGAGTTATCCGCTATAACCTCCTTTTGGACTAGAACCGAGGCTCTAGCCTATCTCAATACGTCCTTGACGACCTCTTCGGCGACAATTTGGCCGGCCAACCAGCTCATGTCGACCGTACTCGCGATAGCGTGGATGGCTGGCGTCCACCACAGGCCCTTCTCGGACAGCTTGAAGGGCGGGAACCGCCTGAACGGGTAGAGAAAGGGGTAGGCATTGTCAAGCTAGCAAGTTTGTCAGTTATTTGGGAAGAGCAAATTTTATCTTTCCATGATGCACTTACTCTGGCCTGGTACAACCAGGTGACTTCCAGGTCAAGCTGCTGCAGTCTCTCGGTAGGATCGCCGTCCGACAGCGCGCGATACAGGTACTCGACCTTTCTGTTCCCGTAGTCGACGATCCGGACGACCTCCCGCACGAACGCCAGCTCGCGGACGCCGCCGAGGGAGTCGCCCTCCTCCTGCCTCTCGAGGAACAGGACCTGGTCGACGTCCTCGTAGACGTCGGGGCGGAGGCGCGCGGGCAGGGTGAAGAAGGCGACGTGCGCGGGGCGGTAGGTCAGGACCGAGGCCGCTTCGACGTCGTCCACGGAGGCGGCGCGGTACAGGTCGAAGCTCGGGGCGGCGATGACGACGCGGTCGAAGGCCTCGGCCCGCGCGCCCGACGCGCCGTGGGCGCTGTATTTGACGAGCCACGCGGACGCGTCGCTGCTGATCTCTTCGTGCTTGAGGCCGGTCACTTCCGTGGCGGTCTTTACCGTGACCCCCGTCGCGCCGAGGATCTGCTCGAGCCTGTCGAGCAAGTCGCCGCCGCCGACGTACGCGTTTGCAGTGTCCTCCTGGAACGCGGAAAGCACCATGGCTAGGGTGGAAACGTCGGAGACCTTCTGGGCCAGGGCTCGCGCGACCTGGGGCGCGAGCACCTCCGTCACGTAGGGGTCGCCGATGCCCCGGCTGTCGAGGCCGTTGTGCGCGTACTCCTGCACGGGCTCGGCGACGCCTAGGGAGCTCATGAGCTGCACGACGTCGGATTCCAGCGGTGGGTCGGCGAAGCGGTCACGCAGGTCGCCTTCTTGGCTCATGGCGCCTGCTCGCCAAGTGGAGCTTCCATACTTCCAGATCAACCCAAGCCAGGAAGAGGTCGGGGTTTTGCTGTAAGGACGGGTGGTCTGGCTGACGATGCGTTCGCCGTCGAAACTAGACACAGTTAATGCTGGGATATCAAGACGCTTGGGGTAGATCCGAAGTACTTACTAGCCGACCTGCTGGCTGGGGAGCTCGGAGAACTCTATACTCTCTCCTAGGGTGTCTTCCAAGGTCTTCGTAAAGAGCGGGTTGCTCCACATCAGAGCGGTGCCGGCAATGTCCTCGGCGATGATCGGGTCTTGCGTACGATCATTGTAGGGGAAGACGGGGCCTCCGGTAGAGTCGTTCAAAGCTAGCTGCCCGCCGATGGAGGGAGCAGACTCGAACAAGGTGATGCTGAAGCGGATGTCTAGAGTTCTTGCCTTGCTGTGCAGATATTGTGCCGCAGATATGCCCGCAGGTCCGGCGCCTTTGTGTGTTCTAGTTAGTCTATGTATTGTTCCGCGTGCCGCTCGAGTAGGAGGCACGCACCAATGATAGCCACCGAGTAAGTCGGAGGAGGGGCGGGGATCGTCTCGTGAGGGGAAATGGTTGACAGAATCAAGAGTAGGATCTTATACAAGAAGACCCCGAATAAGAAGATAACGGTGAGTTGGATGAGTAGATAAAATAATCGTAGACAGATATTAAAACCGTGATGTGATCCGTCTAGGTCCAACTGTCCATATGTTGGACGCTTGAGCAGCGGTGTCTGCTCATGGTTCGGATACGGCGTGTAGGCGGGCGGTGGTGACCCGCCACGGCCGCTGGAGGAGGGAACTGAGTAGCGTCGCGAGCGTCTCGCCATGATCTCAGCGTCGGTTGAGTATTAAAGAAAGGGACATCTCATTAGATTAGTCTAAGGTTGGAAGGGTGTAAATATCCCAAACGCAGCGTTATTGAGGGAGCTCAACAAGGCGGCTGGCTGCTTTTGCTGGTCGCATATATTTCGAGGCGCAGCTTTTCCCCTCTCTAACACGGAACCTCGCGTATGTATGGTAGAAAGAGTATCCCAGCTCTATGTTATGCGGATGCCTAAAGAATTGTACTTGATACATGTAAGATTCTACCTGCCTACATATTGATATCGGGCATCCATTTCATAAGCTCCTACGGGTTACACAGCGTCTACCCGACTGCCCGACCCCGTTTGCGGCTGCTGACAAACGAGTGACAGGTGATGTGATGTTAATTATTTACACTGTACCTATCTGTATCACGTACATATTCAATTTTTCCAATGACAACGCCCGACTCTTTAATGTTACTCGATCTGTGAAACCCCAACAAGACCTTGCAAACGCCGTAGAGTATCTTCTGTCTGCTTCTTCTTTTCAAGCTCTCCATTCGTCAGGGCATACTTATCCAGTGCTTCGTCGTCTTTCAGCTCTGTCTTGATGATCGCCAAAACATGGCGAAATCCGAGCGCTGAATTATGGGCGTTGGCATATGCCACTGCAGTTCGCAATATGTTTTTGATTGTTCGACCCTATTAGACCCTCTATTAGCATTTTCTACCCGCCTTCGAATAGTTCCAGCCGGTACTTACATTCAGATTGAGCTTCCCTAGTTCTAAAAAGACATCACTGGTCCAAGAATCATCCGTGTCCATATTCTTATTCGCTTCGATCAACTTCCTCCAAATTTCTGACCGAGCGTTTTCGGTGAGGTCAGGATATGAGATCGTGACATGGATTCGACTCTTGAATGCTTCATCAAAGTCTTCTTTCCGATTGGTCGTCAGAAATAGAACACCTTGGAAATACTCGATCTTCCTTAGGAACACTATCATCGTCAGTATCAGTTCAATTTGGATATATCACGCAGTAGAGCTGCAGTCGCCTGCCTGCAACAATTGCGTTTCTGTCCATCTCGGCGGAGTTCCTTTTGCATAAAAGAACATCAGCCTCATCGAGGAGCGAGACAGCATCCCATCTCTTCGTGAGATCAAAGATTTCGTTCAACTTTGTCTCCAGTTTTGTCACATCGGTGCTCAGTTCACCACCCGAAATGGAATACAACGGTTGCTTCAGATAGTCTGCCACGCTTTCTATATTTATGTTAGCCTTCGAAACTTAGAGTCTGCTGAGAACCATACCAGCTGTCAGTGTTTTTCCTAACCCAGGCTTTCTTTAATCACCTGTTAGTCATGGGCTCTTTACTTCATTCTGCGCTTGGAGACGTACCCATGCAAGAGAAATATCAACCCTTGGCCCTTCCCAGGCATCACATCGTCAAACGCAGTAGACTTGGCCTTGTGCCCCTTGACCAACGCTTGGACAAGGTCTTTCGTCACATCTTCGAGCTGGAGAGATTCGAAAGCGAATTTATTCCATTTTACATCCCGGAGTTCATCACTGAGTAGCCACCGCCATTCCTTTTCTTTGAGTCCAAACCCGGGAACGAGAGCGGGAAACAGAAGCCGGAAGTCTTCTTCGGAGATGTTGAAACTGTCCGCAACTGCTTCTGACAGACCCAGAAGATTTTCCGGGCTGGGTTTAAGTGAGTCATCAATCTCCTGTGAACGTACAGAGGCCTGGAACACCATCGGGTCTGTGCTATTCTCAGGATTGAATACCACACCTTTTTCATAAAGATCAGGTTCTGACTTGGATTGGCCCCGTGTGTTGGGCTCGACGTCCTTTTCGACGAAGAACCTACCACTTGGCGCCGTTCGAGTCTTGCTCTTAGTCTTGAGCTTATTCCCAAAGTCTTCGAGAGATGCGGCTTTTGAACGATAAATGTCGATGTATGCCTTGAAATCAACAACGACACGCTCATCGATCTGTCTCTGTGTATTAGCTACATGGAACCAGGCATGGTGTGCTAGGTAGAGCTATCCCGTGACGCGACGTACCTGCTTCGCAAATGACATTGGGTTGAAGCCCACACTGTAGTCACTAAAATCTCGATTCAATGCAGCGGCCGTATAAGTTTGGGATGAGAACGAAGACAAATCCGTACCGAGCACCTTTTGCAGCTTCACCGACATTTTCATCAAGACGTCCTTCAGCGTGTCCCGATCCTGACAGTGCTCGATTGGAACTATAGGTAAGTCTGAGATCTTACATACATACCTGCATTCCTGTCAATGGAAGAGAGAAGGTCTGCCTAACCAGTCCAACCGAAGAGCCATCAAATCCAATTCTGAAGCCAGTTATCTCCCAAAAGTAAACCCTGGAATGCTGTTTTATCGAGACATTGCGACAAATCCAGCACTCCCGGATCATTCCAATCTTGAGCACGACAAGACTGTTTGGAGGATATATCGTCCACAAGATATCATTCATAACATGACCTTCCTTGGAATACTTCTCGTGGTCTTGGATGATGCTTGTCATGAGGCCATCATCTTGGACAAAGTCGTGCAACACTTTCGCTTCACGGCGAAGCTCCTGGCTATTGTTCTCATCTTCGACTAGTGATTTTATCTGACCGCGATAGAAGAACAGCTCTGAGAATGGGCTCCTCAGCTTAATAGGACACGGCTGAAGATCGGTGTCCTCGTATGTATTGACGGCAATCTTTCGAAATGCCTTGCAGAGTTGTTCTGATTGTATTTCTAGTTCAAGGCGAGCTAGGATCGAGATATTCCCCTGGAGCACCCATGTTCGACGGAGAACTACCGTGTAGTCTTCGTATTTAGCTACCTTTTTAGTATTTCTTCTTTGGGTTTTTGTCACAAGCCGCTCGACGGGAATGATATCTATCTCGCGGCCTTGTAGGGTTTCCTTATGGTACTCGATGATGTCCGCAAACCCCTTTATTGGCCATGGAACGATTTTCTTCACGGGCGCGTCTTATGCAAGAGCGTATCTGAGCTCTCTTCCGTCACCGGGATAGATGGGCAACTCATCCTAGCCAAACTGTTACAGGACGAGTCTATCTCTTTCTTAGAAACCCGTGGGCCATACAATACCGTCTTCCGCCGTCACTCCGAAGACGGGTTTTCCATCGACAGACCCATCAGCATCTGGACGATGCTGCTAAGCGGACTCATTATGATCGAAGTCGAACTTGCTCGTGGACGTGGCCTTGTCTGTCTGGATCTTCGCAGGGGAACCAAGTATGGGTTGATTCAGAACCTCGGCGACCCAGAGTTTATATCGGACGCCAAGTTCATTCATTGTAATCGATTGCTGGACAGTAAGGATCAGGATACATATACGCATACACATGACCATCCAAATAAGATCAGATTGGCAAAGGGGAACATGGCTTGGTTGCGCGCTCGTGGATTCTACGGAAATAAACATGCTGAATTCACTTGAGGATGTATTCGATAGTGTAGGGTTTCATTTCAAGTTTTGTGTTGGAAAGCATCATTTTGATCGGGTTTCAGCTATTGCGCACACGACATTTTCTTTCATACGACGCATACTCGAATGTAGGTAATCAACATACAGCCTGCCTAGCTAGGTAAATTAACGATCTTCTATTAATAAACAGCTCATTTTCGTCGTTTTATTGTGCTGTCGATAGCACCGGGTTGGGTTTCCTTATGGTAGTATCTCAGGAACTCGGAAATAGGTGCCTCATCTAGATTCAAATGAACGTCTGCTGAAAAATATTCATTCCCTCCAACACACTCGCACAATAGACGACATTCCATCGAGATGACCCCACATATGAGGCCTGTCCCTGCATCAGATCGAGGTTGCAATGGACGGGAACCAACCGTATCATCGCTCGATATTATCCCACCTTTTACCGACAGCAACTCCTCTGGTCGCCTCTTTTTCCGGATCATCCCAGCTCAGGCCCCGTCTCGTCCCCGTCCCGTCCTCTTTCTATTGGCATGCCCAGTGGGTTTTCAGTAGCATTGCGTGTCCTCAGCAGACGAGCTGAGCACCTCATAGCTTGGACCGGCCTATTCAATTTTCCTTTCCTTGCTACGGGCCGAAAGCACTCACATAAGTACTCAGGCTAAAAGCCTAGATCATATAGACCTTACACAGAACAACTTGCATTCATGCTCGTGAAGCCCGGTTTTCAGCTGTCCGATTGGACGAATGGAATTTTCTCTAGCAGTGACGCGTTGCATGACTTAAGATGGCACCTCGATCAACTCGGTGGAAGGGCTCATCGAGTCTAGGCTTGTGAAAGCAATTGTTGGTGGAGAGTGGCGGCTTTGCGGTGCCCTGGGTTTCTTGTATAAAGACTGAAGCGTCTTGATTACATGGTTAGCTTAGCTATATCTTATCAAATACTGTTCACTCGTTCTGATTAGGTGTTTCTGTCGATATGCGGAAGAACCCCTTATTGGGCCTCGCCCAGTTCCTCTTCTGGGGTCACGCGGTCGGATTGCAAGAGCGTGATGATTGCGATCCTGTTATTTCGACGACGACAGTTTATATACCGACTACTATTTACGCGCCTGCTCCCAATGTGACGACGCCAGGGCTTCCTCGGGGCAATGCTACTACGACCACGACGTTGACTACCACGTCTAGCATATCAATCACAACGAGCATTCCTTTTGGGAACACCTCCAGCATATCAATCACAACTAGTATTCCGCTTGGAAATACTTCCACCAGTGTAGCTCTTCCTCCAACTATTACCTCCCCGACAGCTTCATCACCACCACCGAAACCCAGTGATCCCTTCGGTGTAACACCGCCTCCGCCGCCTGGCCCCTTTAGAGGATTTATGAATGCTGTATACTTTACTAACTGGTCAGGAGACCTCTCATTTCTGCCGATTGCCTGCTTCAGCTGACAGCTATATCAGGGGCGTCAACTCGGGTTACCATCCTCAGGAGCTACCTGTCTCCGAACTCACACATATTCTCTATGCTTTTGCCGATATCGACTTGGACGGGACGGTAAAATCTTCTGACCCGGCTATAGATCTTGATAAACGGTACCCCAGGGATTCGATCTCAAACCGGACCTCAAACGTCTACGGCGCCGTCAAGCAGCTGTATATCCACAAGAAGAATAACCGGAATCTTAAGACACTACTTTCCATAGGAGGATGGAACTACTCGCCGAAGTTCGTGACAGTGGCTGCCTCGGACGCCACGAGACACACATTCGCAACGACAGCCGTGAAGCTAGTTACGGATTGGGGCTTTGATGGCATCGATATCGACTGGGAGTTCCCCGCCAATGATTCCGAAAGGGATAACTTTGTGAAGTTACTCGAAGCTTGTCGGCATGCGTTGGATAGACACTCTCTCCTGAATGGCGTGAAGTACCGATTCACCATCAGCGTGGCTAGTTCTGCTAGTCCAGCCAACTATGAGAAGTTGGATCTAGTCGCAATGAACAAATACGTTGATACTTGGTAAGTTGTCTTTTATCTCTTTATGTCGGACCTGCGTTAGTTATAATAGTACCATAGGGGCTGCGATACTGACGGTACTGTAGGCACCTGATGGCCTACGACTATTCCGGAAGCTGGGACACGGTCAGCGGTCACCAAGCAAACGTCTTCGCTTACAGCAGCAACAACTCCACCTCGCAGAAGCTGAGCACAGACGACGCCGTGAAATACTACGAGGCGCGCGGTATCCACCCTCAGAAGATCATCATGGGCCTACCCCTATACGGCCGGGTCTTCGAGGGGACGTCCGGCATCGGGCAGAACTACTCGAGCGTCGGGGAGGGGGGGCCCCAGGCCGGCGTCTGGTACTACAAGGACCTGCCGAAGCCCGGAGCTGTGGAGATATACGACGATGTCGCCAAGGCGACGTACAGCTACGACGCCGGCACTAAGGAGCTCATCTCGTACGACGACGTCCGCAGCGCGACGTACAAGTCGCAGTACCTCAAGTGGCGGAACCTGGGCGGCGCCTTCTTCTGGGAGGCCAGCGGCGACAAGGCTGGCGGCCAGGGCTTGGTCAATACCATGTCGAAGAGCTTGAGATGGCTGGACGAGACGCCCAATAATCTTCATTATCCGACCAGCAAATATCATAACATACGGCTGGGAATGCCGGGGGAATAGATTGGGGTATACTCGTGCTTAAATTATCATCATATACGGGTTTGGAAAACTGGATAGTTATAGGAGTTAGTTCTTATTTATGATTGCGACACTAGCCTTTAAGGGGTCATCTTATGTCACAATGCGGACACTTTGAATATATACAATTCGAATACGTCGCTAGATCCCCCATGGAATGATAGGACACTTGTCTTGTAATTGACTTGAGACTTATATCTTGGGTCTATACTATGTGCTCATGTAATGATATATGACATAAGTTAGGTGCGACTGGCCTTGCAGATCTCATGATACGGCTGGCAAGAAGCTCAAAGCTGCTTTGTACAAGAACCAAGCTGTCCGTATATACACAATAATTTAAGAGGTATTGTTAAATATCGATCATTGGGTTGAAGAGGAGACCCTATCACTGTACGAAGAAGTTTACGTCTCGGCGTACTCGTATGAGCTTGTCGATTCCTCGACCGCAACTTCAATCTTGCCCTCCTCGAGTTCCTTGCCATTGACCTTAATACCGGCTCGCATGATATCGCCCGGCACAACTGGTCCAACGCCTTTCGGCGTTCCAGTGAGGATGATATCTCCTTTCTCCAAGGTGAAGACCTTGGAAATATCACTTAGCATCCTCGGAATCTGGAAAAGCATGAGCTCGGTGGAGTCAGACTGTTGGACCTTGTCATTAACGGTGAGGTAGATGTCCACGGAGTGAGGGTTGGGGATGGCTGATTTCTCAATGAGGTTGCTGATCGGCAGGAAGGTGTCGAAGCCTTTGGCGATCGACCAAGGCAGACCCTTCTTCTTAGCCTCATTCTGGATGTTCCTCGCCGTCAAGTCGATGCTGAGAGCGTAATCTTCGGCAATTGATCAGCCTATAAATAGAATATGAATATGGTAATCAAGGACTGCTTACGCTCAATGGCATCGAATGCGCCTTGCTCATCGTCGGCTGCAAGATCTTTCACTTGCTTGCCTAGGATTAAGGCCAACTCGACTTCGTAATGAAGATCTACACCCTTCGGCCTGATGACGGGACCAGCCCCAGGTAAAAGGAGGGAAGATGTAGGTTTTAAAAAGAAGAAAGGCTGCTTCGGCCTTGCGCTGTTTAGCTCGGTGATATGGTCTCTGTGTTATAATGTTAATATGTTAACCCCCTATATGACCCCCCCGCCTTGAAGTGAACACCCACGCATAGTTGCGTCCAATACAGACGACTTTGCTAGCCTGTTTCAAAGAAGCTACCGACGCCATACCTCGACGGAAAATGTTCATGATCTAATGAGGCTATAGTTAGCAATGCACGTCATATATCGGAGATGGAAGCGCGGCGCAGAGCAGGATGACCGGATCCTACGACTGGCTGACTTACACGACGAAAAAAGAACGTGAGGACGGAGAAACGTTGGAAAAATACTTACTGCGACTTGGACCGAGATGGCCTTTTTATCACCTCTACGTTCTAGCTTCTAGTGTTTTAGTATAGTAGCACCCGAATTGGCTCGGCAACGGCATGCGGAGATTCAATCCTTCAGGTAGGTGACGATATCCCGATGCTCGGCTTTGAAAAAGCGCAAGTGTGTCGGCCTTTGGGTTAATTAAAGCCCTGGGACTAGCCGTACCCAGGATAGGTGATAGGTACTATTAGCGGTGTTAAGAACGGATGGATCGGTGCCCCTTATGCCCGTTCTGTGTGCCTACTACGTAGCAGCCTGGCAGCGTAGGTGATCCGTCCGAGATCCACCAGTTAGAGGTAGCATCGTGGTAGGGGGATAAAAAGTGTCTCGGTACAGTGATACTTTCAATACTTGAACGCTTTAGAGAATATGCGTGTTGGCGTTGCATTGTCACGGTGGGGTGTGCGTCGTAAACCGTGGGGGAGTTCCCATAGAAATCCCATAGTGTTCCCATAGTGTTCCCATACACTGCCCAGACTGCCATACCTACCTGGTAGTGTTCCCATAGAACGTCTCCAGACGTCTGGCCAACCGGACTTGCCAGCACCGCCGGGCCTGGACCTGGTAGGTAAGGTCTGGGGGAAGGATACCCCACAATGTTAATAATTTATTTCTCTCACCTTCTCCCCTGTACATAGGTAGTAGGCATTCAGAGCCCACCCTGATATCATCTACCATCACAAGACCAGCCTGTCTTTGCCTTGCAGCTGCTTTTTAAGCAGACTGTCCGCCATCATCACCGACTTTGCAATTGTATTTAAGTAAAACGACATCGGAAGTTCATCTCCATACAAATTGGCCCTGGTTCTGTTCATCATCACTTTCGACACAATCAACAAAACCCTTTACATAGTAAAGAATTTTGGTCGCATGCGCCATTATGGAAGCTCTTCAGCTAGCACAAATGTTAGCTGATCTAAACGATCTCCAAGCAGCTGTAAGCAGTAATTCTCGCCGCATTTGTCTCTTTTTCTATATAATATGATAGAATCTGTTTAGCTGACGCATGATGCTTTTTTTTTCTCCTTACAGCAAGATCAATCTGCCTCAAAAAACCTAGTTAGCGCCAACCGGACGCTCGATCGCAAGGACCAGTTGCGTTTGGAGCACCAGCCTAGAAGCGTCCCCGAAAGCAGGGTCACGTCTCCTCCTGCGCGTGGAATGACAGACAAATTTGGTCGTCGCATGCTCACGCCTCCATTGACGAGAAACAACTCTGCATCGCCATCAATGCCCGGAAGTCCTTCAGGCGGAGAGGTGTGTTTTCCCCCTTCACGGAACAAACCAATGCTTTACAATGTGCGTTTGCTAACCTGTCAAGCAGCGGCCCGACACCGATATTGATAGAGCGTCTACGCTCCTCTCCCTCTACGAAATCCGCGCCAAACTTAGGGAGCAAGACAACAGTAGCTTGATGAGGGCGCGCGAGAAGATCAACGCTCTTGCGGCCAAGCAACAAGTTCAGGTGTCGGTCGAACACAAGAAGGAGCGAAGACAAGCAAACCGACTAAGTTATCCCAAGTGAATATGTACAGCATGGCTCGACTGAAATCCTCCGGATACTCTAATGACAAACTGCATTGTGGTCATGACCGGCGTTACAAAAAGGGGTCAAGCGGATGAAGGGAATCGGATGGGCAATCATGATTGAGCGCAGGTGCTCTTTGCGGGAAACAAAAAAACGGCGTATTTATTTTCTCTGAATCAACTGTTAAGCGGTCTGAAGCTGGTTTGCTATTGGGCTAGTTGTAATGACACGGAATACGATTACACAAGAATGGGTCAATCTATGGGAATTAATGCTAATGATGATACCAGCGCGGTTTACACATGACGCTCCGCGGCGTTCAATTGAGTCTGCTACCATATTTGATATTTGCTCCCTCTTTTGCCACTGCTCAACTGGTGAATTTTAAGATGACCGGGTCCTTAAGACGGCTGCTCCAACAAAAAGCAATCTTGAAACCCGTAAAATAAAATTATCGTAATTGACTTCGTAAGCCACTTAGATACCAAGTAACATCATGTGTGTCTCGAGGACGGGAACTGTTTCGGAGATGGTGAATGTCCTGTACTACGCGACAAGCATCGGGGTGAAGTTTTTGTTGGCAGATGCTCTCTTACCCAACCTCAGCTTTAGGTGCTTTAGGTGCTCACGATACTTTACAAGGTGGTTTACTGGACGGGAATAAGACCCCCACGAAGGCGAGGTATTATTCAGACAATGGAGTGAGGCACGGGTTGCCCCCAGAGGTCAGATGAAAACAAAGGCTGACGCCGTACATCGTGAGTTGCCCACCTGCGTCATAAGGGAATCATCGTTACTATTTTCAGGTCTGATGGGTTGCAGCCCGTGCTACCTATAGGCAGGCTGTCAGAAATGCGACGGATCTTTGTAAGATCGGCCGAATATTCCTCGGAATGTTATGGCAAGTAGAAGACATCATTGAACGGGAAGACAGGACGCAGTTGGTTGTGCATTAATATACAAGACGGTCCAATGATGATCCCCTGTAATCTCGGTTGTGTCTGTCTACGGTGTTATTCGGTCGCTTCTAATATATTTCTAGAAAAAGGACAGATTGGCCAATCAGCCTCAAAGAGTCGAGACGTATGACGGATATCTACTTATGTACCTGATTTGGCCTTTGTCATTGCCATCATCATGGAGCATTTGCAAATTTATAAAACTGGTATCGAGTTTCCAGCTGTTGGATGTCGTTCTATAGATACACCGCATGTAGGTGGTGAAACACAACTTTTACCCCCACGTTTAAGCTGAAGTCATGGAATTAAAAGCATCTACTTTATGTATCTCGTAATGATACATGTGGCAGAGACTTTCGAGGACTCGACAAGACCAAATGCGTCTGGTTCTTATTATAGGATTATTGCCTTAAGCCGAGAGGTGCATTTTATAGACCTACACTATAGAAACACTACATGTAGCTAAGAACGAGTCACGGAAAGTGTATTCGTAATGAGTATACCTAATGAGCATACCTTGAGTATGCACTTACCAGGTACTAAAGAGGTATCCATACATTTTAGTCATCTAAGCGGTTGCGGAGGCAACTGCACGGATCCCTAAAACGTGGTGAACGTGTAAAATCCCAGGCCTAAATCTCGCCAAGCTTTTTTATTTCAACCCGACCTCTGAAACGCCGAGAACAGATGGCGTTCCCCCAGACGTCATTTTTTTGACGCTGCATCGAATTCCTTCATCTTTATTCCCGTGTTACGGCTTGATAGAACACGGCACACAGTTGCCGCCTCCGACGCGATGGCTACCAGCGTGGACGCGAAGCTCCTACGAGCGACCAAGTTTCCTCCCGAGTTCAATCAGAAGGTCGATATGCAAAAGGTTAACCTACAGGTTATGAAGAAGTACGCGCGCCCCCTTGCACTCCTGCAGGATTCCGAAAAAGAAAAAAAAAAGACTAACCACGTCTCTCACAGATGGATTGCCAGCAAGATATCCGAAATATTAGGAACTGAAGATGATGTCGTCACCGAGCTTTGCTTCAACTTGATTGAAGGCCCCCGATACGTACGTGTTCTCTTGTTACGACGCTAGAAATCAATGGCATTCAACCATGCTGACGTTGGTCTGTGCAGCCCGACATCAAGTCTATGCAGATCCAACTTACCGGCTTCCTCGACAAAGACACGGCCCCTTTCTGTAAAGATCTCTGGAAACTTTGTTTGAGTGCCCAGTCTAGCCCCCAGGGTGTTCCAAAGGAGCTGCTAGAGGCGAAGAAGCTAGAGCTCATCCAAGAGAAGGTATTACAGCCGCCAATTAGACACGATGCCATTCGAGAATAGACTAACCTGCTGTTAGATTGATGCAGATAAGGCTGCCGAAGAGTTGCGGGTCAGACGGGAAAATCAGGAGCGCCGTGACCGCGAAGTATCTGACCTCCGAGATCGAGATCGACGCGGACGTGGTTTCCGTGGTGGACGCGGCGATAATTGGGCCGGAGGGAGACGCGGTGGCGATCGAGCCTTCGCAGACCGCGGTAGAGGATTTGGACGCGGCGGTAACCGATCTCCGTCACCACCAAGACGAGAACGAGACACGTATCGTAGCGACCGTGACCGCTACGTTCCCCAGGGCCGTCATGGAAGCCGTCAAGAATTTAGACGCGGCCGCTCTCCATCCCGTTCTGCTAGTCCCGACTCGAGAGCTTCTTCATCTCGCTCCCGACCGCCGTCCATAACCAGCGGTCGTAGCCGACGAGCTAGCCTCCGATCACCTACACCACCACGCTATCGCCCTAGAGGACGTCGGTCGCCGCCGCGTTACAAAAGCTCAGCAAAGCGAGAGCGTTCTGCTGGGCGAGCGAGAGACTATCGGGCTCGTAGAGACAACCGAAGGAGAAACAGCTCTTCACCAGGTAGCGTCAGCAGGTCTGACAGTAGCAGATCGCGTTCCCCAGCGCCCAAAAGACGCAGGTACTCGAACTCAGCTAGTCGCTCGAGATCTCCGCCACGGCGAGACCGGGACAGTCGACGACTCAGTCGGTCCCCATCATCATCGTATTCGCGATCACGTAGCCGCAGCCCGAGACAAAAACCAGTTCGCGAGCTGATCAGCCGCAGCCCTTCACCTAATCGACGTGGGAGACTACGACGATCACCCACGCGAAGTCGGAGCCGGTCGTCAGAAGATGGTGGGAGACGGCGACGTGGAAGTCAACAAAGAAATAAGGAGGACAGCAGAGCTAGAGACGTGCCTCCGAGAAAGCAGAAACACTCTGCTAACTCCCCTCGCCCCCGTGACAGATCAGCTGATGTTTCGGAAGATGAAGACAGACCCCAATCCTCAAGACACCAAGCAGCCTCGGCGGCTGATGAGGTTCGTCCTTCTTCTTAGGGTATTTCCGTCTTACGTGTCGGATCGAGAACTGACTCTCGTGTTCTTTCATCAGACTAGGACCCCCCAACAACGGGCCAATGAGCTAAGAGAAAAGCTTCTGAAGGAGCGAATAAAGAAGATGAGAAGCACCTCAAGTAGCGACAACGTCAACGGGTGAGGCTAATCTCTTAGACTCGCAGGACCTGCAGACCCGGTTGCCCCTTGAATCCTAATGATGGCTCGTGGATGCTTTTAATTCTGTGGTATTGGCTTCGAGGTTAGTCACATAAAACGCCTTGCAGTTGAGCTCATAAAGGAATAGCAGCTATAAATAGATGATCAGGCAATAGATTCACTGCAAGCTTCTCGGTTCTGAACTTGTGCATGTTTTTTGCTCTTATAATGAATGAAATAACCAACCCTATTCGTCTTCCCTAGTTTAACAACTCCGTGATTATAAACTGATCATATTCGCTGTGACAATCCTCGGCTTCAGCATCATGCTCCCCCCGTGGCTTGGCGAGTATAACCAAGATATGGAACTGGCAGAGTGGACATTGCATTCCTAAACTGT
Organism: Hypoxylon rubiginosum; assembly: GCA_902806565.1. Classification (NCBI taxonomy): domain Eukaryota; kingdom Fungi; phylum Ascomycota; class Sordariomycetes; order Xylariales; family Hypoxylaceae; genus Hypoxylon; species Hypoxylon rubiginosum. The sequence continues at coordinate 634,757 of CADCXA010000016.1, read as the reverse complement.
TCATCCACGTTTATCATCTCGTTTTCTAATGAAGATTGAGTGTCCTCGTAGTATGTCGCTCTCATCGTATATTTCCACATGCGTTTTGGTACAGTAAATAGAGGGTCCACTGTACTCTAAACGCGCAGCCAATGCAAGCCCCACTAGTACCACTGTATCGGTGGCGCTAGCGATGCCAATAGTAAACCAGTCTTTTCTCGTTATGGCCTTAATGAGAAGGGCTTAAATGCATACAGAAATACCCATCTAAGGGAAGGCTGAGCGGACCAAAGTGGTTCAACAGATGGTTCAATCTTTCTGCTTAGCTCAAACTTCAACCACAGCTACGAAGACTTTGACAACAAGTCTGATACAGCACTCGACGACATCCTCGAGAGGACTTCCGAATTTACGATGACGGAGAATGCGCAACCCGGCGGCGGCGGCTCCAACGGTGATCAGCAGGCCGCGGTCGCAGAGTACACCAAGCAACGCCAGAATCTCAAGGGGCTACTGGCGAAGCGGAAGCAACATGATCGTCAACTAGTAAGGCGCATCGGATTATCCAAGTAACAAGTAAAAGGGCGTGCTAGGGCTGACTGCGACGTCGATGGACAGGCTCAATTAGAACAAAACATCGTCGACCTCGAGGCCAAGTACCTGGCCAACACGCGCTACGGCAACATCGTCAAGGGCTTCGACAACTACATCAAAGGCACCAGCGCAGCGGCGCAGCGCAAGCAGGGCGAGCTGAAGGAAGAGGATTACATATGGTCGCGGTCGTCCATCTCGCACAACAGTCTTCACGTACGTTCCCCTACCTTACAAAACAAACCCTCGTTGCTAGTATATGACCTGCGCTAACGCTCGCCCCCCCTCTCTCTTCTAGCCCGACAACATCGAAGCCGCATCCGCAACCTCGACGCCGGCGGCGCCGACGCCCGTGTCAACGTCGTTCGCCAACGCCAAAGACAGGGACGGCGGGTCCAACCAGCCGACGCCCACGTCGGCGACGGAGAAGGCGTCAAGCAAGTCAGGCAAGGCCAGCAAGAAGCGGCCGCAGCCCAAGAAGGAGAAGGAGGCCTCCGTGGACGACAGCGAGACGGACTCCCGCGAGACGAAGAAGGTGCGGACGCACTTTGGCGCATCTCGAAAATAGGGGGTATACCGTATCTTTCGTACCTACTTGGTATAGCCATCCATATCTAGGACGTGCGGCAGGTTTGATACCTCTTTGTCCTCTATTTTTTTATTGCAAGCACAGCTAGGCATTTGGCGTTTCTGGGGGTGAGCATGGGAGGACTACATTGGCGCTTGGTTTGGTAAAGAAGCAGGGTGGCGACTTTCTACCTATGGGTTCTTATCGCTTATATTCACTCAAGATACCCGACCATATCGAAGTTTTTTTTACGAATGGCCCGAAACTGAGCATGGCATTGGAATTGAAGGCGACAACGTACCACGCGCAGTCGTTTGAGCAAGCGTAGCGTATATGGAACTACTTGGTAAATCTACATAGAGTAAAGGGGGCACATGATTGATTTTCCGTACCCGGTCCTCTCCCTTTTCGGCCTACGGGATCGTCGGCTTGGATGCAACGACACGCTTTCGAGATCACGCCTTCGTCTCGTATTGCGCACTCTGGATCACTGAGTAAGTTTTTCTCGTGTTAATCTAGATATCGAAATCTGTTCCAGATAAGACGATCCATTGCTTCGGGTTTGAAAAAAAAGGGGGTGTGGCAGAGTCTCGTTGTTGGGGTGTGAGACGATTGACAATAGTATTTGATATTTCCCTATGGGTCTTGCAGAGTCCCTCCGTGTTGTACTCTCCATGTTACTTTCGACCCTACATCTCGATCGACTTGTAAATGGTTTGGCATGTAAACCCATGCTAGGAATTTAACGAGGTTACCAACCGAAGTTCTTTGAATACAAATACTTGGTCCTTGACTTGGTAAATACACAGTGTCGTATGTAATATGTAATGGTAACTCTGAGGTAAGATGCAGCACATATGTATACGAGCCGCTGCATATAATGCAATTAAGCGTGTTTCGATGCTGTAATATGCGGGGAACCGCTTCGAACACCTTGGTGAATAGGCGACGATCAGATAGGTGCAACTCCTTAAATTAGACGTTGCCATGGTCCGTTAAATCTTTTCTTTGTTTCTAGCCATCGTCTTCACTTCTCCCATTATCAACCCCAAGATGACGGTTATGGCCACCAAGTTTACCCCGGAGGTCCTCCTCTCCGCTCCGCGCCGCAGCGCCGCCGTGCCTAATCCCGCCGGCACCCTAGCTCTCTTTACCGGTATTGTTTATTCCCTGGCCTCGTCCGGATTATTATATCTTGGATATCAAATGATTCTAACGCTTCTAGGTAGTATCCCAATACTCTTTCGAGTCTCACTCCAAGGACTACGCGATCAAGGTCCTGGACATCAAGAACCGCCACTCCACCCAGCTGTTCGACGATCCGGCTTATACCGAGCCGGCATGGGTTTCCGACACAGAGTTCGTCTTCCTGAAGAACGGCGACTCAACTACGTCTCTCATGGTGGCAGACGCGACCAAGCCGGGCTCAGAGTGAGTACCTATGCCTTCTCATTTTTTAAAAACGAATCAGGTGATTTGCATAGTACCTAAAGGAATCTCACTTACACTGTCACACGGCATGCGTAGTCCCTATGAGGTTAGTAGCTTCAACACCTCCGTGTCCAACATCAAGGTCAAGGATATCGGAAACGGCACCGTGGCCTTTGCCTGCACGGCCCCCACCGACGCCGCCTCGGGGGCGATGGTGAACTCGGCGGACGAGAAGAAGCCGCTTTCTACTGCCCGCGTGTACACCAGCCTATTCGTAAGACACTGGGACGCCTACGTCTCGGAGAACAAGCAAGGGCTGTTCTACGGGGCGCTGAAGAAGGAAAAGAAGGACGGGCCGTTCAAGCTGCAGGACCCGGGCCTAGTCAACGCGCTCGCGGGCACGCGGCTCGAGTGCCCGGTCCCCCCTTTCGGCGACGCCAGCGACTACGACATCGGCCCGGAGGGCGTCGTCTTCGTGGCCAAGGACCCGGACCTGAACCCGGCGCTGTGGACCAAGACGGACCTGTACTACGTGCCGCTGAAGACGTTCACCGAGGAAAAGGCGCCGCTCCCGCAGGTCGTCAAGACCGGCAAGCTGCAGGGCTATGCAGGCACGCCCGTTTTCTCCCACGGCGGGACCCGGGTCGCCTTCAAGCGCATGCGGGACCGGCGGTACGAGTCGGACAAGTGGCGGCTGATGCTGGTGCCCGACGTGCGGGACCTGAGCGCCGTGCAGGAGTTCTACGAGACGGCGGACGGCGAGGGCGGCTGGGACATGCGGCCCGAGGGCCCCATCGTGTGGAGCGACGACGACACCGAGCTGTACGTCGCGGCCGAGAAGGAGGGCCGCCAGATACTGTACAAGCTGCCCGCGACCCCGCTCGAGGCCACGGAGCTGCCGCAGCCGCTGACGAGGGACGGGACCGTCGGGGACTTCCGCAACCTGGCCCGGGGCGACGGTCGTCTTTTTCTTACGTCCACGTCGCTCGTCGACAACTCGTCGTACTCCATCGTGGACCCGAAGTCCAAGGAGGTCGGGCTCGTATCGTCGAGTTCCAAGGAGGGCAAGTCCTTCGGGCTGACCAGACGCCAGTTCGACGAATTCTGGTTCAAGGGCGCCGGCGACTACCGGTGCCACGCCCTGGTCATGAAGCCGTCCGATTTCGACCCTAGCAAGAAGTACCCGCTGGCGTTCCTGATTCACGGCGGGCCGCAGGGCGCCTGGGGCGACAGCTGGAGCACTAGGTGGAATCCCGCCGTATTCGCCGAGCAGGGCTACGTCGCGGTCATGCCCAACCCTACCGGCAGCACCGGCTACGGTCAGGCCCTGACGGACGGTATCGCTGAGGACTGGGGTGGGCGCCCGTATAACGACCGTAAGTACACGCTCATTCGTTATCCCCTATACTCTTATTCGAGGGGTATATATATGTTCCCTGCTTAGAATCACGCTCTACGTCTTTTGTGGCCCCATAAAGGGAGCACTGAATAGTTGTGTGCTAACTTTTGGTTAATAGTGGAGAACTGCTTCGAGCACATTGCAGATAACCTGCCTTACGTCGATACGAACAATGCCGTAGCACTAGGTGCCTCGTACGGGGGCTACATGATCAGTGAGTTCTCGGCACCCCATTCTTTTCTTTCCGAGCTCCTGCTGACAATCTCTCTCTCTCTGCGCAAGATTGGATCCAAGGCCATCCACTAGGCCGAAAGTTCAAGGCCCTGGTCTGCCACGACGGCATCTTCAGCACCATGAGCGACTGGTCGACCGAGGAGCTCTTCTTCCCCATCCGCGAGATGGGCGGCACGCTGTGGGAGAACCGCGAGGGCTACGAGAAGTGGGATCCCGCGGCCTTCGCCGGCGAGTGGGCCACGCCCCAGCTCGTCATCCACAGCGAACTCGACTACCGGCTACCCATTTCAGAGGGCCTTGCGGCGTTCAATGGTACGTATACGAGCGGAATATCTCACAACCTTGGTACGTAGTGTTAACATATAGGCAGCCCTCCAGACGCGCGGTGTTCCAAGTCGCTTCTTGATGTTCCCTGACGAGAATCATGTAAGTTGTTACTAGATCATCCCTTGCTGGGAATGAGACGGATGAGCAAGCTACTAACCACAGACCTGTGCTAGTGGGTACTCAAACCCGAAAACTCCCTTGTCTGGCATAAAGAGGTGTTGGGTTGGATTAATAAGTGGACAGGTCTAGACACCACGGGACTGTCTGAAGGGACGGCAAAAACAACCCTCAAATGAACGGAGAGGGTGTATAAAACTAAGGAGCACCGAAAGCAAAGTAGCTACTGAAAGATAGCGTTCTGCAAATATCCTCCGTCGAGTGTAGTGAAGTAGCAACAGGAGATCCCCAAATGACATGAAAGATCCGTACAAATCCCTTGAATGCCCAGCTACCTACTCTTACAAGAAGCCCCCCTGCTATCTTTCGGAGATGTTAAGATTTATAGACGGTACGACGTCGCTTCGGTCGGAGATTAAATCTCCTGGGCGGTTTAGGAACGTCAAGTCTCGCTTGCTGAGTCTCCAACAGGGAGAAGAACTCCTCGCTGTTAATTCTACGCATTATGGCCTTGACCTGGCCCCAGTCCAGCTTGTCGAGACTGACGAATATCACCACACCCGTCTTATTGCTTGTCTCGACGTTCTCGAGGACGTCTACTAAGTTTGGGTGCTCCTCTAGGAGCCTTTTCTGAATAAACCATGCGGACACATGGTCAATCTTCTTCAGATACGCTCGGATAAACCTTGATTCGCTTTTGGGACGCTTGAGGCGATACGAGCAACTGAAGTGGTTGTACTGGTCGAGCAATCGAAGTGCTTTCGGAGGTGGCTGCGGTCCCAATGGTATGGAGCTTGGAAGCCGCTTCATATTGCCTTCATCAGCCGTCGCCTGTAGGGGAGATTCTGATACGATCTTGTCAGTACCAAGGCAAAGACACATCTTTCTAGGTAAATCCTACTATGGGAATTTGCAGGAGAGCCCGCCTCGGTAAGCTTCTCGAGGTATTCGACGAATTTCTCCTGTTTGGGAGTAAAAGCACCGAAACCCTGGCGAACTCGCGCTTGGTCATGAACGGTCTCCGCCAACGCTTCCGTTTGATCGGAAGTGGCCTTGGAATTATTGTCGAGCTTCGCTTGAATAGTTGTAACGATGGACTCTAGCCGAGCCAGCGAGTCACTTAATTTCGCGATCTCATGGGGCCCTGGTACCTTGGAGCGAAAATCCATGATATCTTTCTCGATAGAGCCAAGCTTCGCATGCTGAAGATCGAATTCCTTATTCAATACCCGAATGTCCTTATCAAACCTCACGTTTTCTGCCGTTTGCCTGAAATACTCGTCGCTAACCTTTTCACGGAGAGTTTCAAGGCTTGCCTTAGTGTTCTGAGTAGTTGCGTCTACCTCGGATAGAAGTAGACGAAAGCGCTCGTTATCCTCCCTAAGTTCTTTGAGGTGTTTCTCGATATCTTCATTGCGAGTACCTCCCGCAATGCTGGCATCTTGAAGCTTACGGAGCTCGGATTCAATTAAGCCCAGTCGCTCTTTGGCACCGTATACTTCTTTGACTGTTAGTAGTTGAAGAAGTCGCACTGCTTTGAGCTTGTTCGAGGGTTGGTGGAGCTTCTCTAGAAGTCTAACATCCTCAGCAATGCTCTGGGCCTCTTCTGCAGAAGGCATGATGGGATAAGAGGGGATAGGGACGATTTGTGCTGGTATTAACTACTACTAGAAGAGTGGAATCTAGGAGTGTGAACCGTGATGGATTGCTTAGGCGAATTAAAACGACTTTATATATGCTTGCAAGAAGGGAAAGTTCTATAGGGCAAGTATAAGTAGGGGGGGGGATGCTGGTTCTTGTGACCAAATACATATGCCGAATGTTCTTCTGACGATGAAGTGAAAGTAGTCAATTTATGTCTGATCAGTTGGAGAGGGCGAGAAAAAGAGAAGGTAAAAATTGAATTCAGTTTTAGAGTTGGGATATACCTACCTTATTTCTTTCTCTATTCTGTTCGTACTTGCTCGTACTTGCATCTTCACCGAGTTTGCAAGGGTTGACTCAGGGAAGGGGGAAGGGGGAAAGGGGGAAGGGGGAAAGGGGGAAGGGGGAAAGGGGGAAGGTGGAAGGTGTTATACTATATTTCTTCACTCAATATTCTTTCTCTCACATATAAAATGTACGTGTATAGACCTACATGTACATGAGGTCCACTATCATGTAGGCATATGTATATACATATACCAACCTGGGATAGAGGATACTACACGTACCTTAAGTATGTACTTTATAATAAAGACCGGATTAATGTCACATCAGATAAACTAGCATTCCACATCTACAACAGAGCAACGTCGCGTCGGAAAAAATTCAGAACGATTAATTAGGAAAGCATCTTGAGGTCTAAATACAGGTCAACAGTGAAAGGAGCAAGTTCATAGCCTGATCCATGACCTCCATCGTGATGCATTACCAGTATTAGGTGCTAGATCCCTAGCGCAAATGCCCAGATGCATACTTTTCTCCCTTTGCTAGTCACCACCCCTCGCCTGGGCGTGCTAGCTGAAAATAAAAGAGAACATGCTGGCCGTGAACTTCGTCCTCCCATCCGTTTATTCCTTAAAAAACCTCTCGTCAAACGTCAAAGGCCGGCTACTCGGCTTCCGCGCCACGACACATCTGTCCCCTGCCGAGTATGAATATGAATGCAGTGCTTAGATGAGGTCGGCGACGTTCATCGGCATCTCCTCGATTTGAGTGCTGTAGAACTGCTCGATCTCACGCATCATGCGGACATCCTCGGCGGTGACAAAGTTGATGGCAACACCCTTACGACCGAAACGTCCTCCACGGCCAATACGATGGATGTAGTTCTCGCGATTAGCGGGCAGGTCATAGTTGATGACCAGAGAGACCTGCTGAACATCGATACCACGGGCCAGAAGATCGGTAGCGATCAGAACACGGGAAGATCCAGAGCGGAACTCCTTCATGATAAGGTCACGCTGGGCCTGGTCCATGTCACCGTGCATGGCAGAGACGGTGAAGTCGCGGGCAGTTAGCTTGTCCGTGAGCCAGTCGACCTTTCGGCGAGTGTTGCAGAAGATGACAGCCTGGGTGATGGTAACGGTCTCGTAGAGATCGGAGAGAGTGTCAAGCTTCCACTCCTCCTTCTCGACAGCAATGTAGAATTGCTTGATACCCTCAAGGGTAAGCTCGTCCTTCTTGACGAGAATGCGGACGGGGTCGCGCATGAACTTGGTCGTAACCTCGAGGACGTCCTGAGGCATGGTGGCAGAGAGCAGAACGACCTGGGTGGACTGAGGGAGGAGCTGGAAGATATCGTAGATCTGCTCAGTAAAACCGCGCTAGAAAATCAATGTTAGCATGATTGGAAAAGAAAAACAGGAGACCACTAAAGTACTTACAGAAAGCATCTCATCAGCCTCATCAAGAACGAACATCTTCATGCCATCGGTCTTCAAGAATCGTCGCTGGATCATGTCGTGGACACGACCAGGAGTACCGACAACAACCTGGGGACCTTCCTGAAGGGCCTTCATGTCCTCGCGAACACTGGTTCCGCCGATGCAAGCATGGCATTCGATGCTCATGAAATCGCCGATGGCGACAACGACCTTCTGGATCTGCTGAGCCAGCTCACGAGTGGGAGCCAGAATGAGTGCCTGGCACTGCTTGAGGTTGGGATCGATCTTTTGAAGAACGGAGATAGAGAAAGTGGCGGTCTTGCCAGTTCCAGACTGGGCCTGCGCAATTACGTCGTGACCTATCGCGAGTCAATATTTTGCGCACCCTGATTGGGAGGTATATATAAGAAGGTGGATAGTAACGTACCCTTGATGACCGGCATGATAGCGCGCTGCTGGATAGCAGAGGGGCGCTCGAAGCCATAGGCGTAGACACCTGCAGAAGCGAAATCAGTTGCCGCAAATTTTTATTGTGGGATGTTTCGAGTCTGGCGCTTTCTTACCTCGCAGCAGCTCAGCCCGCAGGTTCATCTCATCGAAGGAGTCAACGGTCTCGTCATAGTTAGACTCGATCTGGGATTGCTCGATATCCTCGAGCCCCTTGTCGGTAGCCATGATTACAAGTAAAGAATCGATGCGACCTCTCGAATTCCAAGCACAGCTTAGAATTCAAGAAGACTGAAGCGGCGATCTTGGTGGGGTGATGAAGAAGAATAGGCGCACGACTTTTGCACAAAGGGCAAGTCGTCCGGCGTAGAAATTAATTAGGCGAAAGAAATGGACGTAATACTCTCAACTTTAGAGAGTGATACGGTCCGACTGTGAGTGTTTTGTGATTGTGTTGTTGTTGTTAATCTGAACGATTTGGGAAAATCGAAGGTGGGAGAAATGCCCAAGATTAAATCAAGATGTAGCCCACCTTAGGGGGGAAAAAAAATTTGAGTGGGGTAATCTTCGGCCAAACCCTGATGCGGGGCCCTACGCTGCAAATAATCTTTGGTATCTTTAGGTACCTAAAGTTTTGCCCAGTGCACCTCCCTCTAACTTCTCTAACCCCCCTTTTATCAGTTAATACCTGAGGTATACCTGTTTAGTTACATACCTCCTAAATGACTTACACCTCTTTTTTTTGTTTAAACCTATTTTTTCTTCACCAATTTTTTTTTATCCTTTTGAAATCAAGCCCGTGAACCCTCGATATCGAATCGAAATGCTCATAAAACGATAACAAACAAATACAAAGCCAAATTTTGCAGTCTACCTAAGGTAAAGGAAGATATGACTCCTACACCTGTGACTCATACGAACTGAATTGGTACGATCAATCGGTACTATTGTGTGGCGAAGTGCCGCTGTTGTCGAGACCATACAGCGCCATTCACATAACATCCTGGCCAAAAGGGGCAGTTAAAAAGTCAGCTCTGCTCTAGGGACCATGCTGCTCGCAGAAGATATCAGTCATGGCGGAACTAGTAGGCATGTATTAGCAGATGGGGGAAATGGAGGAAATGGGGGCGAATTGGTCATGCCATCTATCAGCATATCATCAGACTCAATCCCCGTCCATCCAATGGGCGTCAAACCACTCGGGAACCAGTTCTTCGCAACTGGTCCGACCGCTCGGCAATCTCTTGGTTTGCTAGGACAACTTCCCGATGAGATGATCCTACAATTGCTGGAATATCTTGATACTCGCTCACTGAAAGATATCGGGTTCGCTTGCCGCTTTCTCTACGCCTTTTGCCAACTAGACGATTTGTGGAAAGCATTATTCCTTGAGTAAGTTATGAGTTTATAGTCGCCTAAGCCATAGCAGTTGTTACGGACATTGTTGAAATCATGAGTACCGTTAAGCTAATTTGTCTGTAAACCATCAAGAACTACCTCGCAACCTCCAGTATGGAAAGGCTCATGGAGAAACACCCATCTCCAAGCTCCTAACGACTGGCAGGCCAAGATTGACTGCAGTAATGTCTTTTCTGATGTTATACATCGACCATTTGCTTGTGCTCATATTGCTCTTGGGAAGTTTTCCTCGAGCATTCCTGCAACAAATCGGATCAGCCGATTCGAACAACTCGGCTACGATGACTTTGCGAGGAACTGGAGCAGCAAGCCATTCATACTAACTGATTGCATCCAACGCTGGCCGGTATGCGGAGACTGGAACGTCCAAGAGCTAGGGAGAAGATATTCTGATATCAAGTTCCGAGCTGAAGCTGTAGATTGGCCGTTCTCGACATATCATGGATATATGTCTAATAATGAGGACGAGAGCCCTCTATATCTATTCGATAAGGGTTTTGCAGAGAAGATGAATATTCAGATCGGGCAAAAAACGGATGCCGCATACTGGCAGCCCGAATGTTTCGGCTCAGACTTGTTTGAGCTGCTCGGCGATGAGAGACCGGCTCACCGCTGGCTCATCATCGGTCCTCAACGTAGCGGCTCGACTTTTCACAAGGATCCAAATGCAACTAGTGCTTGGAATGCCGTTTTAGAAGGGTCGAAATACTGGATCAGTACGTATACTCTATGCATTTTCTTGATTTTCTCTCGTCCTTTCGTTGAAGCATAGGACGTTCCGTCAAGTTGGCTTCTGTACCTACATATGTAGTCAACACGACCAAAAACTACCCGTAAAACGTTAGGAAACGGCGATGACTAACTGTAGACGATGTAGTGTTTCCTCCGACAACGCAGGTCCCCGGTGTCTATGTTTCAGAGGACAGCAGCGAAGTCACAAGCCCCCTAAGCATAGCTGAGTGGCTACTCGAGTTTCACGCGGAAGCACGTGCGCTGCTAGACTGCGTGGAAGGCGTGTGCAAAGCTGGCGAGATTCTACACGTGCCTAGCGGCTGGTGGCATTTAGTTGTGAACCTAGAGGATGGCATTGCTCTCACTCAAAACTTTGTTCCCAAGTCACACCTCGCAGACGTGCTATCGTTTCTCAAGGACAAGCCAGATCAGGTGACCGGGTTCAAAAAAGAGGTCGACAATCCGTACCACCTTTTTGAAGAGCGGCTGAGAGGTTACGACTGTCACCTTCTTGAGGGAGCTCTCGACGAGTTAGAACGCAGGAATCAGACCAAAAAGCGAAAATGGGAGGAGGCGATCGGCAATAAGAACGACGCTGGTGATAGTGGTGGCGGTTTTAGCTTCGGCTTTGGGGACGAAGATGAGGAGATACCGTAGAGTAAATATCTACCTAGGTAGGCGGATTGATAGACAGAAAGAAAGGACACGCTGCCTACGTACCTGGTAGAAATGTTGGTATGATACGCCATAATATGTGCCTACTTGTAAGACTCATACGCGTGGGGGGTATTACCAAAACTAATAAGCTATAAGCTATCTTGACCTGGCTGTGATAAGGCCGCGTTCGGCCCCGGTCAGCGCCTCTTTGTCTCACAACTAAGCGGCTGAGCGGCGCGGAAAGAATGTAAATAGCTTACACTCTATCTACCTCCTACATATAATACCTTATGGTGTGCTACCCTGTTTCCGGAATGAACATAGCCGGCACACTGGATCTCGGGATTGGGCGAGATACCGATATACCAAGCCATATGTCTTTCGACCGCGTCGTTTTCCAGGAGGCTTAGCGGGCGGTATCTTGTCGTTCTAGAACTGCTGGACCAGAGTAAAAGTTTCCTCGATCTAGTATTTCGGTGTAGGTAAAAATGCATGTGCTCAGTTTATAGACAGGGAGGAGTTGCTAGCGTGCTCTGCCTATACATAGTAGTATAAGGACACTATTTCTTACATATATAAGTTGCCTATAATAAGTTGCCTATATCAAGGCGACAGTCTACCACCTACGGCCTTCTTCATCAGTTCGGTCAGGTATTGTACATACTACAATGCAAATACATCATGTACATATCTCTTACGAAGCTCCCATTTTCTGCAGGTGGTGCATGTGGTACACAACATGACAATACGTATGGGGCGTTTGAGACAAAGCCCGGCTCCGACTAGAAACTCGACAAGAAACTTGAGGTTGAGGTACTTTTACGGTACAACTGATTTGGTCAGTGGAGCGACCTTTTGTTAGTTTTTAGCCTTTCCTGTACAGGGTATAGAGGTAGCTTGGTTGTATTCGGCGGTCCTTTGGGTAGCTGGGCCCCCCCCACATGATTGCATCAACACAGCTAGAATAATCTAACCTTACTGGATTCCCAACGTTCTCTCCTGCGAAGCCTCCCTGTTCCCGCGACACACGCAAGTGCAACTTTAAGGCAACCGACCAGTGCAGGACCAGCAGGACCTTAGGACCTTAGGACCAGCAGTAGGACCAGCAGTAGAAGCACCCAGCAACGGCAGTACCAAAGCACCACCAGCACCACCAGCACCACCAGCACCACCAGCACCAGTACACGCACACGTAACTGGAGCTGAAATCTGACAAGGCTTTTCTGATCTGATTCACTTATTCATTTATTGCACTACTGTCTACTGTCTACTGTCAACTGTCAGAATATACTGTCAGAATACTTGTCTGCAGCATTACAATACTCGGACTCACCTTTCGTCCAACCTGCTTTGTCAGGACACATTCTTCTTTAGCACAACACGAATCTCGTCTCACGGCATCTGCATAATGCGAATAGTCGCTTATTCTCTGTGGCACCCATCCTTTAGTTAACCCGCCGCCCTTTTTTTCCCCCCTTCCGCCCTCTTGCGCCCATATTTTCCTTGGACCGTCTTCTGTTTTTTTTTCTTCTAATTGTATAGGTATGTAGGTAATCTACCACGTACTTTCTAATAAAGACACCCCGGGGGCTTATGTCTTTGCTTCGTCGACACATCGCCCAGCCTCACCGTACACCCCTTTCGCGCTAATCGTACTCGTGCTCGTGCTCAATATATTTCATCAGCGTCCCGGCCCGTCCTGCTTACCCCCTACCCCCCTTACTTCCTTACCTGATCTCGATGCTCTGCTAACACCCGCCGCCTCTACTAAGACTCCTAATCATGGTCTCCGACGAAACCTTCGAGATATGCCTTCCTGTCCTGCAGGATCCGGACCTCGATGACGACGAAAAGACAGACAGGCTCGTGGAGCTGCTTAAGAAGGAAACCACCCTGCATGGTTCGAGTTTGGAGAATGCCGTACTCGACGTCTTATGGCGATACCGCGACGGAGGAGGGAGTGCGACCTCACCTCCCCCAATCCGACAGACCATCCTTCGTCGACCGTCTCCAGCCTCGTGGCGGGGTTCCTCGACGCCTTTATCCGGCTCTCCTCGACTAGGAGTAAGCCCTCTAGCCCCGCCAGGCTTTGTGCCCACCAGCCTCAGCCGGACCAAATCCTCAACCGTATCGCCCTTTTCCTCTCCACGCCCTTCGCCGCGCCTCGCCTTCGCCGCCCCTGTGATACCACATAGCCCGAATCTGAATGCCTACGAGTTTGCCAGTGACACGAGCCCTTCTCAAGAGATATTTGGTGACCTCCAGACTGAAAATGTTGATTGGTTAGTGAGCGATGACGCACTCAGCGTTTCTTCTTCCGTGGGCACGCCCAGTGGCCTTAACGCCGCTGCCCCCGAGTACGTGTCCGCTCAACAGACGGATATGACTCCGTATGATATGCTGCGCTCTATCCTTGGACAGTCCAAGTCCGACGAAGAGATCGAAGCAGCTCTCGCTATGCATGGCTACGATCTTAGTGCTACTATTGCGTCTATTATGGAATCACAGGGTCCAGACTCGTCCAGCACTGCCGGACTTACCCCTGAATCCAAAAATGTACTTATTGGGAAATCCATGAGCAGACCTACAACGCCGTCGACCCAGCAGAAGGCTGGCATCATCTGCAAATTCTACTTGTCCACTGGGCAATGCCTCCGGGCAGATTGTCGATTCAGCCATGATCTCAGCAATCATATTTGCAAGTAAGTCTCAGGCTCTCCCCTCCAAGACGGCTCGGCGCATGCTAATCTTGTAGGTACTGGGTCATGGGTAATTGCCTGGCTGGGGATACCTGCATTTTCTCTCATGATCCGGCACACCTTATGAACCGGCTTAACGTAGATGGTAGTAGTACTCCGCCGCAGAAAAGCCAGAATTTGCAAGTCCAGGACTTCAGTTCCTTTCCGGCGCTTAGACCAGGCACTCCCGAATTAAATCCTTATGCTGCCAGCTTTAATTATACAGGCGCCGGGGTGACTCCTCCGCCCGGCCTGAGGCCCACGCACGGTTACACGGGCAGCGATGGGTCTCGCTCGCGTTCACGACCTGGAAGTCGGCATCAGACGAAGGAAGGCTTGAGTGCGCCGTCGATAGACGATAATGATGCGTTTCCTTCTCTCGGGTCTGCTTCGGCCAAACCTAACAAGAAGCACCATGGCAAGCGTGGTGGACATGGACATGGCCACAAAGATAACTTCACACCAAGTTCTCTAGCCGACATTGTGAAAATGTCGCCGTCTCCCGGCCCTGGATCCGGGTCTAACCGACAGGAATCTAAGAAGATCGGCCGCAATGGAAGTGCTACGAATGTGAAGAATGGAGAGAACAGCGCTGCGGCCCAGAATATTCCGATGCCCAAGCATATCCCATGGCTGGAGACGGGAGACAGAGCCAACAAAGCCTATTTGAAGGCTCGCCAGGAGGCCATCAAGCACGGTGGCCTCCGAAACAAGTTTTTACAAAGGTATGCTAACTTAGGACCCCCTTTTTGATAAGTTTATGAAGCTGATATCGTTTCCAGTGCCGCCCAGGCATGGAACCGCAACGATGCCCGAGCCGCGAAAGCTCTTAGTCTTCGAGGTCAAAGCGAGAATGACCTGATGCGAAAGGCTCACCGCGAAGCAGCGCGCGAACTATACGAGGAGCGTAACAAGCCAAACTCGGGCAATACAGAAATATACGTGGACCTACACGGGCTACATCCGGAAGAAGCTGTGGAATATCTGGAGAAGGTGCTCTTGGACAATAGTAAGGAAAGCAGACCGGTATATGCCATCACTGGGACGGGCCATCACAGTAAGAACGGGAAAGACAAGGTGGGTAAGGCGATTAGAAACTTCCTCAACGAATGGAGATATGCCTACCGCGAGTTCTCAGTGCCGGGAGATCGCAACAACATGGGAGGGATCCTCGGAATCGACGCGCGGAGCTGGGACAAGTCACTAGCGAGAGAAGGGCCAAAGGAGAAAGAGGAGGAGCCCAAGGAAGAGGATGTTGACATCTTGAGCCAGGGAGTTGAGATCGGGGACGGAAAAGTCCGACTCCTCGTTCGAGATCCTCCTAAGGGGCCGAGTGGAAATCGAGGGCGGTGACTAGCGGAAGATAATAAGATGAATAAAGCAGCTTGAAGTATTCTCCTAGGCGACTTTTGAGGCTACTAGTATTTACCATGACCCTATTATGGTGTGGTTGAGCATGATGAATAGATTGCATGTACTTTTATTGCCAAGTCGTGACGTCTCAAACCGGAGACGTCCCCTTCGTCCCCTCCATGCCCTCGTCGACGGCTGCCGGCAGGAGTCATGGAGTTCAAGTGTTTCATAATAATTATATCTATTTTGCTTTTCTCTCTCTCTCTTAGGTACCTAGAACTAACCAGACAGCCAGATAGCCGGGCGCAGCGCATTGGATCGTGGCTGAGTCCTGCTGTCATACATTCAATAATCAATACATCCCACCCCCGGACTTATATGTTCCTTCATAACGTTGGGTACATAAAGGTACCTTGCACTACGTGTATTATACAGGGTAGACATAGGTACAGATCTACGTTCCGGCCCAGGTACAACCTCAACGCATGGTACCCTTCCAATTGGTCATCATTTTTAGCTCTCAGCCGCCTTCATCCATCTCAAACGTAAGCATTCAACTTGTCGAATAGGTACCAACAATCTGTCCCTTATCGTCCTCTCTGCTTTTCGAGATCACCATTGTTTCCCATCTTCGTACATCCCTTGAGATATCCGTCGTCTCTGTTCGTCCACCTACCTAGTCTATGCTGGCAAATATGGCCAGGTAGTACCGAACGGAAGCAATTCGCTCTACCAACCCAACTACCAAAATCGAAAATACTACTACTAGATCGAGCTCCGAGTTCTCATCTACGGCGTCCTCGTACCGACCTTCCCGATCCGATTGTTCAGAGTCTACAAGCAAAAGCTATATACGAAACGAAACGAAGAAGGAAGAACAAAAAAAAAACAGCCAGACGTCAAAGATGCCTGCCGATCCCTCCGAAGACCAAACCCCCATGCTATCATCCGCCACCTCGCACCCGCTCTCCCCCTCGCTCTCCCCCTTGCCGTCGCCCTCGCCGTCTCCCGCTCCGCCCTCCCCCCTTTCCGACAATGTCCCCGTCCCCCCTTGGGTCCGCCCGAACCCGCAGCGGCCCGCCTCCGGGACCAACGCGCGCCGACTGTCGACGCCGTACTCTCGATCGGCCCAAGACGACTCGGCAGCGCCCCTCGGCCGCCGCATCATGCGCGCGAGCGTCTCGCTCATGAACCGGGCGCTGAAGCTGTTCTACGCGCTGTCGCCGGCGCAGCGCGCGCTCGCCGTCCTCGCCCTCGTCGTCGTCAACGTCCTCCTCGTCCTCTTCCTCGTCTACTCGCACCGCATCTTCGCCGCGCTGGCCCCCGTCGCGAAGGGCTGGCGCGCCCTCCCCGGCGGCTGGGTCCTCGCCTTCCTCATGACGTGCGTCGCCGCCTTCCCGCCCATGATCGGCTACAGCACCGCCGTCACGATAACCGGCTTCGTCTACGGTTTCCCCGGCGGCTGGCCCATCGTCGCCGGCGCCACCGTCTTCGGCTCCACGGCCGCCTTCCTCACGAGCCGCACCGTCTTCAGCGGCTACGTGCACGCCACCGTCGGCGCCGACAAGCGCTTCGTCGCGCTCGGCCAGGTCCTGCGGCGCGACGGCCTGCTCGTCCTCGCCGCCATCCGCTTCTGCCCCTTGCCCTTCAGCCTGAGCAACGGCTTCCTGGCCACCATCCCCAGCATCACCCCCTTGCGCTTCGCCTTAGCGACGGCGCTGTCCACGCCCAAGCTCCTGGTCCACGTCTTCATCGGCAGCCGCCTCGCGCTGCTGGCCGAGAGCGGCGACAGCATGAGCGTCGGCGGCAAGGTCGTCAACTACCTTAGCATGCTGCTTGGCTCCGTCCTCGGCATGGCCCTCGGCCTCTTCATCTACCGCCGCACCATGGCCCGCGCCAAGGAGCTCGCCCGCGAGGAGGCCGCTGCTAACGGCCTCGTCGCCGACGGTGATGATATCGACGGCGACGAGCTCGACTACGCGGATCTCGAGGAGGGCGTGCTGGGGGGGAGGAGACAGCAGCAGCATCAGCAGCAGGCTGGAGAAGCGGACGAGGCGGCGCTTATGGACGGCGACGATATCTCCTTGTGGGAGACGGACGGGCCGGAGGGAGGGTATAGGGACGACGACGACGACGATGCTAACGAAAGGGCGGACGGGTCTGAAGATAGACCCGGTTTGAAAGGAGAACATAGGTAAATATCCATCGTTTATGTTCCTCACATATTTATTAAGGGGTTTACGGAATTTTCAAGTTCGGCGTTTTTAGCGAAAAGTAAAAGGGGTTCATCAAATAGGACAGGACAGAACAGGACATCTTTACTGCATTTCGGGATGTACGGCATATACACATATCACAACTTGTTAGAAAGGGGACAGGCAGACAGGCACATAAGTCGCAGACAGAAAGGGGATTCTCTTCCTCGAAATGTGAAACCAAACCAAATTCATTATCAATTTCCTACAATGAAGGGTATCGTCCTGCTGTGATTTCCCCAACGCCTTACTAATGCTCCCGCGGTAAACAAAAAAACCAACGCCTCTGAACGCGTAAATATCGTTGCGCTCTGTAAAAAGTCTCTTGATGAAAATCTTCCCGAAAAAAAACAGGCCTTGCTTCTCCGGGATGTGTACGCCTGAATAGCCTCATTACGCCGATCCAAGTATCTCATAGCTAGGCTAGTCGCCTAGATTCGTCAAATAGAGTCATAATAGAAAAATACGTATGACCCCGGTATGTGGTATGGATAGCCCCTAATCCGCGGCACAAGAAGGCCCGTAGTGCCGTGAACGAATTCATCGTTGCCCCTGAAAGCTCTGCATAAACCGTATCGCGTCCTCGATGGGGTAACCGATGAAGACGGGACCAGTGAAGAGCATCTGCGGCTTCTGATCTTGCTTCCGCTGCTCCAGCTCGGCCGGATTGATAAAAGTAGGCTGCGGCGGGATGCTTGTAGCAGCATGTGGTTCAGGCGCCGGGATGGAAGGCTGACTGCTCGCTGGGATTTCACCCTGTCTGATAGCAGGCGACGAGCCGTTCGTCATCTGCGTAAGCTTCGTGTGGTCGAAGGGACACTTCCCGGTCTTTGCTGGCGTTGCCTGAGGCGGCAGCGACGAGGGGATGTGAACGGGTGCTGGAGGTGGAGATTCGGGCCGGTCTGAGCCATCACCGTCAGGAGTGTCGAAGATAGGTACCGAGATGCCCCAAGGACGGCTCGGAGATTCGCCTACTCGCACTTCCTTAAGTGGTCGGTCGAAGTGGCTCTGTCTATCCAGATCCTCTTCATTATGCTCTAGAGCAGTACGGTCCGGATCCTCCGTGGCCGTTCCGCTGACCGTTTGGGCCCAGGTCTCGACTCGGTCGTGCGAAGTCTTTTCAACCTCGCTCTGCGGTCGCGTATCTTGCTCGGGTAACATGGGCTGATGGATCCTGCTAAGACCCTCAACCATATTGGCAAGATTACCATACTTGGCGTCTAGCTTCCTGATGTGCTCTTCGTTCTTCTGGTATCTTCGCACGCAAACCTCGTGGCTCCTCGGCAATTCGTGCTTGTGGGTCTCCAAGTAGTGTGCGATCTCTTCTGGAGAGTGCTGATCCATATAGCGGATGGGACACTTGGACGCAGCAGGTTGCGAGGCCGGATCATCAAACATGGCGGCGCAGATAGGGTCTTGGGTATCGTGAGGTGCAATTCCTTGCTGGCTATTGGGAGCGTCGTCGCGCTTCTCTCCCGTGTTGGGCTGGGAGAAGGGGCAGTCTAGGTTGCCCTTCCTCCCCTCGACGGTGAAGTCTTGCTCGAGGATTGTGGAGAGGGTGGTCATGGTGGTAGGAGGGAAGCTGTCTCTGCTAGACCGACTGCTTTTGCTAGTAGCTGTCAGGGACGAGGCGACGCGTCTACCTTCCCTAATGATGACAGCTATCTGATGTTTCGAGTCGGAAGCCTGCCTCCTAGGTAGAGGAACGTAATTTGTATTGGCTAGAGATGGGCTATGTAGCTCGGGCGGTATTTGCAGATTTAGCAGTGTTTCTGAGATCTCGGTTGCCGCCGGTGCATATTTGTCGGCCAGGTATTGGAACTATTGCGCGAAGGAACAATGTTAGCAATCCACGTATCCGAGAAGAGAGAAGGAAAGCTAGCATTTGTAATCAAGTTCCGCGTTGCCGTAGGGTATCAGAAATTTAGTAGGTTGTCAAACAGGGCTACCAGGAAGGCAGCTCTTGGTCTAGAGCTAATGTATCTCATCATAAGAAGCGAGAGTAAAAGAGACAAAGAAGAAGGGTTCTAAACATGTCGGAATATATCGTACCTGTTCATGAGCATATCGAAGCTTATGCTCTAGGACAGTTTGCCTGTCGGTTAAATTTTGAACTTCATCGGCTAAGGCATTAAAAGACTCGATCAAGGTCTGAGTAAGACTTTGACAATTCATATCCTGCTGCGAGTTGTTTAGGGGGGGAAAGGAGTGTTGGGTGGTGAATTACAAGATATAAGTTATAAGTACAGAAGACAGAAGGAAGAGCAGCTGAGGTGCTGAAGAAAAGTTGCAGGATCTGAAATCTCGAATGATAAATGGTGGAATGGGTTGAAAAAATACCGATTGGGGCCGACCTCCGAAGCGCGGCGGGGAATACACTCCTGGGATGATCATTGGACCTGCCTACCTGGTATTTATTACAACATTTTATGGGCATCGGGGCATACTAATATTTTAGCGTATTAGCGTGCAAATATCTCCCTCCTTCGCAGCTTCGTTCACACTTTGAGCTAGACCATAACTCTTAATAAGCGTGCCTATAGCAAGACGTATACATAAGGTATACTGTATACAGATTATGCCAATCTACAGTCAATGCAATGCGATACAATACAATACATCAAGTACTACTACTCTAGAGCTCAAGTGTCTAAAAGCTATCGTACCTGTAGATATCCATTATAATCAAAAGCTCCACCTCCCTTGACATGAAGCTCTTCCCCGCCTAAACCAATATTCCTCCCTACGAGTGAATCCCAACGTTGCACCATTTATTTTTGTTGTTCGTTGAGTCGTTGAGTGAAGCTGTACGAAATAAGAAACAGCCATGGCTCCAGTCGTTGCTCGTCTCGTGTCCCAGAGCAAGCCGTACCTCGTACCAGGTGAGCCCGTACATATAAGTTGGTGGCTTTCGATAGTCTCTTGCACCGATTAACGTGCCCCCGCGCTAGGCAAGCTGCTCGTGAAGGAGTTCTGGTTCGAGGTTCCGTTGGACCATGATAATCCGGACGGCACCACCAAACTGAAGCTGTTTGCGAGAAGTGCCATCAAATACGAGAGGCCGATTGTCGAGCCTTCTCCATCCGAGGTCGAGCAGAGACCCTACCTTGTCTACCTCCAAGGCGGTCCCGGGATGGGCACATCTGCGCCTCAGGACTCCCCCTTATCCAAGTACATGCTGGACAGAGGCTACGAGCTACTTATGCTAGACCAGCGAGGCACGGGACTTAGCAGCACCATCTCCGCAAACACGCTCGAAACAATCGGCAGCCCCCAAGAGCAGGCCGATTATCTCAAGTTCTTCAGGGCCGACACGCTCGTCAAGGACAGCGAAGCCGTCCGTCTCTGCCTAACCAAGGACTACCCCGCGGAGAAGAAGAAATGGAGCACCTTCGGCCAGTCCTTCGGCGGCATGATGACCCTGACCTACCTCTCCTTCGCGCCCGAGGGTCTCCGAGAATGCTTCATCACCGGGGGGCTCGCCGCCCTGGATAAGGGGCCGGGCGATGTATACCAGGCCACGTATCGGAGATGCATAGCGCGGAACCAGGCCTACTACAAGAAGTTTCCGGGGGACGTCGCCGCGGTCAAGTGGATCGCGGAAAAGATCATTGAGCTCGGCGGCGAGAAGGGCGTCCCTCTGCCTGCCGGCGGTTTCTTAACAGTTAGGCGGCTGATGACGGTCGGCCTGAACTTTGGCGCGCACGGGGGCGTCGATAGGGTCCATAGCTACGTGACGAGGATGAAAGCGGATCTAGATCAGTTCGGCAAATTCACGCGCTACACCCTGAACGAGCTAGAGCAGGACAACGTGTGGGACACGGCGCCGATATACACGCTGCTGCACGAGCCTTGCTGGTGCTACGGGCCGGGCGTGGCGGGGAGGTGGGCGGCCGAGCGCGTGGGCCAGTCGCTAGAGGAGTACCAGTGGCTACAGGCGGACTGGGCCGGGCCCGCGAGCCTAGGCGAGAAGCCGCTGTACTTCTCCGGCGAGATGATCTACCCCTTCCACTTCGAGACGTGCTCCGAGCTCATCCAGCTCAAGGAGGTCGCCGACATACTGGCCGAGTTCGACGGGTGGGCACCTCTGTACGACATGCGGCAGCTGGGCAGGAACGAGGTGCCCGTCTACGCGGCGAGCTACAACGACATGTACGTCGACCCCGACCTGGCGCGGGTCACGGCCTCGAGGATCCGGGGCATCAAGGTGTTCGAGACCAACGTCCTGTTCCACAACGCGCTCCGCTCGAACCCGGACGACGTGATACCCCAGCTGCTCAAGCTGCGCGACGACACCATCGACTGAAAGACGACGACGACGACACGATGACAGATTAGATGTACGGCAAGCAAAGCCTCAGTTTTAGTTTCCAAAGTCGGGAATAGATTAGAAAAGAAAGTCGTAGCAATCTGCCAATTGAAGATAAAAAAAACAAAAAGTGAAGACCAAAAATATTATGTCCCCTGGTAATCCCGTTGAAATATCCTCCCACCCCGATGTCCGCTGCCGTACATTTCCCAAAACCACCTGATTGCACATTCCCGTCGAGTACCCCCTACTCTTCCGCAGAAGAGTCACGTAAGAAAGAGCCTTACCACCATAAACCCGTCCACCCCCCTCCCTCAAAAATCCCCCCTAGCCCACCCCCGCGCGCCCAGGAAAGCCCGGGGGTCGTTGCGCGGGAACGTCATCGGCGGCGGCGGCTGCTGCGGGAGTACGGGCCGCTCCATGGCGGGCAGCTCGTCGTGCTCGAGCTCGCGGCGGACGAGCGTCTCCTTGAACATGAGGGCGGCGACCTCGGGGTGGGCGTGGAAGAAGTCGGCCGTGTCCTCGGGCGCCCGGCGCCAGAGGTGCGGGTTCAGGAAGCCGGCGCGCGCGAGCACCATCCGCAGCAGGGGGTCCGACTCGGGCAGGCCCTGGTACAGCTTCGCGCACAGGTGCAGCACTTCCACCTGCGCCGCGTCCGCCCCGGCCGTCTCCAGCTGGTCGATGCACACGCGCGCGACGGCCCGCTTGAAGTCGTCCAGGAGGAACTTGTTCGCGCAGATGTACACGTCGATGTTCAGCTCGTAGGTCAGGAGCCAGGTGTTGAGGTCCTGGCCGTGGATGCGATCGCCCCTGTCGGCGCTGTTGCTATTGCTGTTGCTCCCACTACCGCCGCCGCCACCGCCCGGAGGCGGCAGCGGAGGGGATTGCGGTCGATGCCGGTTCGGCCGACGCCGCCGGTTGTGCGGCCGCGGGGGGTCCGCGTTCATGACGACGATTCCCGGAGGCATGTCTACGTGCATCGGGACGTTCGGCTGCGGGGGGAAACGAGGCGCGGCGCAATTCCAACAGGGAGGGCCGCCTCTTGTAAAACACTGCCGACAGGCGCAGCCCAGCCGGTGCGCTCCGGGATGTTTCCGCCTCATCCTGTCCCAGTGGCGGTCCGCGCGCCTTCGTCTCCTGTCGCGTCGCCTCTGGGTCTGGGCCGTAGAAGACTCGCTGAGGTTACTCAAGCTAGAGTCAGAATCCGAGCCGGCATGGTCGTCTTCTCCCTGACGAGGCCTTGCCAGGTCATCGGGAACTGTTTCTAATTAGATGAGATAAAGTATCAGGTTGGAGTCTGATATCATACTGAGCACTGCTGCGGCTGGTCTGATTGGGACATATTTATTCTCGTAGAGGAAAGCTACGACGAAATGAAATATCGCCGGGCTTTCTTCTGGGAGATCGATAGCCTGGGCTTCCGACTCTCTGAATTCGCCACATAAAGCCCTCCTGAAGAATTCTGCTTTCAAGAGAACACTCTTATGTACCTGAGACTGTTCAGTAATTACAAGCCTTTATTTGATAGTGATACGACTGACGTAAAATGTTTCGCACTCCGGAGCTGTACCAACACGGAGTGGAACTATCGGACTGTTGAATCGTCTGTAATATGATTTAGCTATGCTAACTATCGAGCAGAGTTGGTGGACGATGGATGTTGATATCTGGATTAAACTGAGCTAAAGGATATAAAAATCGAAAATCAAGTTCTGCAGTCAAAGCTCGCAAGCCCTAAGATGTAGGCATAGCTAGCGCTACCATCAATGTGTCTTTACACGGGAGGGGATTATCGGTATAACATATTAGATTGAATCATCCTTACCCATCGGCTGAAGATAGCCAGAGATCTTCTTTTGGATCCAGGACTTCGGCGGCATCATCTCCTTCGCCGTGCATCGTGTCTAGTACGACTACACCCGGTGGGTTGATGGATGGTGCTCTCATGGCATCACCTAGCGTCATTGCTCCTGTGCTTAACCTGCTAGGTCCCTCACCAGCGTTATCCGGTCGAGCCATACCCGGGGCCATTGTGAAGGGAAGGCTACCGCTTGGCCGGCGTGAAACCCCAAAAATTTGGAGTCCTTAAGATGGGTAGACGCCGATAAAGTATCGCTGGACAAAGGGATATTCAGCTAAAAGCTTTGGACACAAAGAAATACTTGAACTAGCTATAGAACTAGCTGGGCGAGTCGCTTGTGTCGCCTTCTACACGTATCAATTGGTTATTACCGATAACTACCTAGGCAATCAAATATAGAAGGGCCTGGGACTGCACCAGAAGTAGGTGTACTACAGGAGCTCAGCCGTATCTTAGGCGCCTCGTGCGCGTACACTACAAGCTCGAACGGCATTATGCACACTAGAGGCAGTGCCAAGAATGCTCGAAATGCTCGCCATACCTGAATGCGGAATCACGAGGGGGTGTAGTGCTCAACACAAGAACAGGGTTGGCTTGCAGCGATTTGCTAATGTTGAGACATATACCATCCCTGCGAGTGGCTGAAGCAGCCAAGGCGAGAAACACAGTGGCTGTGAATCTGTATTCAACCTTGCACACTGTCAGTATCGAAGATCATCTACATATAGTGCTCCGCTACTCGCAATAGATCCTCGACCTGTCTCAGGGATAGGACCACAGTGACTGAGGCCGACAATGACCATCAGTAGCTTTACGATAGTCTATCGACCTCGATTCAACCGAAACCATTCAACAGGGTATCAGAGATCTTTCGGTTGAAGGAGGCAGGGTTGCGTACCGAATACAAGGCACGGGTTGAGGCAGAGTAGAAGGCGAGTTGGTTGGTTGGCTAGTTGGGGTAAACGCAGGCGTTTGCCTACTCCTCATAAACCTGCTGCATCATCTCCATTTCTGTATAAGCGTTAGTCGCTGTGCTTCAACGGAAGTGGGGTCATGTGCGTACGCCACAGCCTGTTCGCTGAGTCTGCAATTACTTTCGCCTTGGCTAGGAGCTTTTCCTCGTACTTCTGCTCGTCCTTCGTCTTGAGTCTTACTTTGCTTGGTTGTGCCTTTAAGCCTTGTTAGTTCGCCTTCTTTAACACGGCTGGCATTTTTGTTGTTACGGACCTGCATAAGGACCGGTACGAGTTCCTTGGGATCCGCATTTGCGATTGCTGCCACCGTTTTAAATCCGTTCTCGTAGAAGACCCTCGCTGTGCGGCTCTTGATGAACGTAACCTTTGCTAAGGCTAACAAGTCTGACTTAGCTCCTGCATTTAGTCTGTCCGAAAAATGGTCAAGAATAGCTGCCATTGCCCTGATCGCACGATTAGTTAGTCTCGAGCCCGACTTAAGGTGTAAAGTATGACTAAAGCGCAGCCTCAAATGTCAAAGTCGTATCAAACATACCCCCAGTTCATTTGCTCGCAAAATTTGATCACTATACCGGATAAAGTCAGTACCAGAACTACCTTAGGGGTGTCGTAGATGACTTCAAGCCCGAAGTTGTACTCACTCCCGGCAGCAAATCCTTGGCACGTCTGCCCGAGCGTCTGGACAGCGCCCCGTGGCACATCGTACTTACGAGAGACCATATGAACTGGCATCTCGTTACATATGTCTCTTAATTGAAGAGCAAGGTAGAACCGCCGGTAAATGCGGGCAGTCTCCTTTTCTTCTGGTGTGGTTTCTTTAAGATTTCCACCTTGGGCCCTGCGATAAATTAGCATGGACGTCCCAAAGTACATCGATTTACTCGCTTACATCTTATTTACTTGTGTCGGTTTAAGACCGAGGAAGGTCATAACACGAAGTCCGCTATCGTCGAGGCGCTCCATTTCCGACCTAAAGACTTGCCAGTTGACAGAGACAGATAAGTCATGTACTGGCGTAAACATGTATAGAACATCTAAGATGACATGGTGAGTAGTTGTACTAAAATGACTCTTCAACCATTGAAGAAAAATGAAGCAAAGAGAACTATACTACACTATGTTGAAGCCTCAACACGGCGTTCGCTACCGGAAGGGCGCGAAACGAGTAATGACAAATTGAACTAGGGAATTGACTTACGCATTTCTCCATCCATAACGAAAGCACGTAGTGCGCGCTGCATTTCGCGATGGACGAAGGCGCCGTCCTCTGGTTCTAGTGATGAAGCAACGACCGCCTTACCCAGCTGTGTCGCAGTATAAAGGTCGGACTCGGACTGGATAAACTCCATCTCAGTTAAGTCACGTAGGCTAGACTCTACATGGGCTTCGATGATGTCGGGCGCAATGGATAGGTTCAGTAGAGTCCGCTGGATGTAGTCAAGAACAGTATCTCTTGAATTCGCCAGCCTTATGGCGATGACTTCCAGTAACGCTCGTTGTATGCGATGCCTATCCGTTGTGAGTCCGCTCGAGATTTCAGGTAATTCGGCATGCATGAGCTCAACGACGTCTTTTAAATCATCCTTCCGACAACACAGGTAAGTCTCTCCAATCTCATCCTTTCCCTTTCTCCCTGCACGGCCGCGCATCTGGCGTAGCATAGAGGGTCCGATTAAATCTCGGCCCATTCGTGCATTGTGGAGTATAACTCTTCGCGCTGGAAGATTGATACCAGCAGCGAGACTGCAAGTTGCTGTCAAAATTTTCAGCACACCGTTATCGTAAGCATTGGCGATCAGATCACGTTCTTCCGTTGTTAACCCAGCATGATGAAACGCAACCCCGGATGGTATTGTCTCTGCCAAATTTGGGTCGAGTCCTGTGCTTAGACTACGCAGATCTGCCAAAAGGTCTAATCTTTTCTCGAGTATCGTTGGATCGAGCGAACTATTGCGTAGAGCACGACTAATAAGCCGTGCATTAGACTCACAGCCATCTACCATAGGGTTAGCTTACTTCAACTTATATCTGTACCCGTACTTCTCGTAGAAATTCCGTATTTGAGGTGAATGAAGCTTGGGAACGAAGGGAGCTACAACATACTACGAACGCATTAGCTTTTTCTCGGCAATGAAATATTGAGCAGAAAAGCACAGATTCCAAGTTCAGGATGATTTTACACTAACCAGCGACTATTACAGAATACGAGAGCGCCGAAACCTGATTTAGCTGTCTCTATTGCCAATGCCACAACAGCATTCAATACTGGGTCTTTGAATTCTTTGTGTGGGCTAGGATGGACGATTCTCACGGGCTGGTTTTGGAGCTGGCTAGCGTTGGAACCGGAAGCAAGCTGGCTGGCGGTCTTGAGGAGGCCACTGGTGGACGAAGCCGGATAAATGTTACCCTCATGAACAAGGTGCTCTTCAATCGGTACTGGTCGATAGAATGTACAATATGTATGCGCATTTAACCATCGCGACAATAGGTCGATGTTCTGTAACGTGGCACTCATGCCAACGATCTGTACCTCATGCCCTAGGCTTAGAAGTTTTGTAGCAATGAGTTCCATAAGATAGCCACGGTGATCGTCATCTACCATATGGAGTTCATCCAATACGACAGACCGAAGCTTAGTAATAGTGCACTCGGTAATGGCAGTGTTAATGAGTGTGTTTGCCTGCATTATTATTAGGCTTGTGTCATACGAACGCCATGGATAACGAACCTTCTCGAAAGTACAGACTCCGATATCAAAATCTGACCATGTTGCGCGGACTTTGCCGCCACCGAAGAAGCCAACGACTCTGACACTATCCTCATCGGCACGTCTTTGCCAGAGGGAAGTTTGTTCTTTTTCGGGCACATCGTTGCTGGGTAATTTTCGTCTAAGACCGTGGACGATACTCCGTAGCCACCGAACTTTCTCTTGGACTAAAGCAACATACGGAAGTACAAGCAAAGCTTTAGCATCACTATCCTCGAGAACTCTCTTCAGCATTAGAATATCGGCGACCAAGGATTTGCCACCTCCTGTTGGGGCTGAGTAGACTAAATTCTTGGTCCCGTTCAGGAGGCCAGGGCCCAAAAGGCATTGCTTCTGCCAGGGGTAGATGTCTTTTATGCCGAGGGATGTCAAATTATTTACGAGCGAATCAGGTAATCCATATCTTGGAAAGGATAGCGAGAGCGAGCGATCAATGGCCGAAGTGGGGGTAGCTGGGACGGCCCGACGCTGGGAGTATTCAGAAGTTGGCGCAGTAGAATCAGAATCAATAGCTTCGATAGTACTAGCAGTCAATTCAGGAAGTTCTCTCCCTAAAGTCGATGCTCTTTGAAATTGCACGGCTCGTTCTGCTGTAGAAGGCCGGTAGCTAGAGCCGGTGTCGTCGGTATGAGGCCGCTTGTTGCCTGCAAGAGTAGTTGTATGGAATGTTCTCTGCTGTAACGTGGTTGATTCAACCGTCGTCTTATGCCAAATTCCCCTTGGAGGCTCCATGATCAATGCCGGCTGATTGATAGATATGGGTAGTCTGCATTACAGCCATTGATAGATAGATACTCTAGAGTCTAGCCTGTTAACACATTTAGCAAATAGGGTGGCCTTGATGTCTTGTCCAAACCTGCGATTCAACAGGAAAATGTAGCTATTAACCCAAGATGCAAAAGCCCTAGCTATACGTGATAGTATCATCCGATATCAAAAGAGCTAGGCGTAGGTATCAAAAAGACGGAGAGACTGGCGTTGGTCACGAAAACAACACCAAGTCACGTGGTTGCAATGCGAAGAAACGTCAATGCCCTTGCATATGCCAAGTGGAGTGGGAGGATCAATCGACGCAAGACCCTCCCAAGGCATCGGGAATGGCGTCTAGGCTCCGCGAAAGATGCCCCACTTCCATGACATAATCAGGTACGGTATCGCGTAATCTTTGTCGCCCGTCAATCCCAAAAAGGGAAACTCATGCATCAACCTAATTCTACGACTTGTCATTGGATCTCGGATTGACTTCTTAAGTGGCCCGTGCCGATTCTCAAATAGGACTTGTGCGGCAAAGTCGGTCGGTCATCTTCCAACGTCGAAACTTGAAGTATTTTCCTTTGTCGTTATCCGGCATGCATCCGGGTTATAGCTGAGCGCTATTTCATTATCATTTACAGCGCTCCTCAATAGAAATCTGCCTAGTAATAATCCGTTCAAAACGTGAGGTATTAATAGGATGGATTCCGATCATATATATTCGGTGGGCAGGTATAAGTACTCGTTACCTTACTTACATGTGAGTGGCAAAAAGGGCCATATTGCGCATACGAAATATTCCGCCAGGCTCCAGCTGTAACCTATGCTATCGCATCGCCATCTTATCATCATAACTTATCTCCGTTTTTATATATAAAAGAAATATATGAGAACATGCTCGAATTAGCGAGGTTAGATGGTAAAGGTGGGCAAAAATGATTGATATTAAGATGAAGGCTGGCCTAGCTGCTGCCAAGCTCCTCCAACGGCCGACTATATCCTCGTAACTAAATGGATACCGACGGGAGAAAGGAGGCCTTCTGCATTGTGAAAAGCAAATATGGTAAACCCTACGTCTAAATATTCGGGGTCGGAAAACGCACGTCTCTCTTCACGGCACCGAACGACTATGTAGATTGCTAGCTAATAGATGCTGATGCTTGGATTCGGTAGGTTGAAGACAGCTCACACATACCCTTCCCTTTTTGATGAATTGCTCCGCAATCTAGAAACACCTCCTCGCAAAGGTACAAGGTTATTTCCGCCGTCTTGGTCTTGTATCATTCCTCCATGCATGAGGATCACCTTGTACCTAGTTCCGCCCCCCTCGTCAACCCTATGTCAGATATGTCAGAGGATCTCTATGCTGAGTAGTACTATTCCAATAAAATTCCAGCTATAACTGGAGGCATACAGGTATAGGACACGGACAAGAATGATCATTTTATATCCCAAGTAGCTTCTTCTGACCACAACAGAGAAGCGGACAATTTCGCTAGATGAAATGGATCCTACGGTACGTTTTGCAGAATTATGAGCTCGGCTGTCTTGGGCATTGTCTCTAGTATTGGACAGCGGTGACATTCGGGATCCCTGCTCCATGCGATGTGGTTGGGCGACTAGATCGCGAGGTGGGGGTTTCTCAATACCTGTCGTTTTGTCCCGGTTCACCAATGGCGCACCCAGCCAGGCCTTGCCAAACTACCCGGCTGTCGCAGTTGACGAGCTTCGAGATCGATGTCCCGTTTGGGGGGGTTATTTTATGCAATAAAATGTTATCTTCATCATGATTGATTTCGTTGTATCAAATAAGATGGGGGGATATGTAAGTCATGTAGTGTGGGCTTTGTTTCGTTGCCATTATGACATTAATGCAAGAAAGGTAGGTAGATAGACAACGAGGCGCTTGCTTGTGTTGGAAATCTCGGATGGACGGTCTTGACTCGTGGGCAATCTTGCCCAATTCCCCACCCATAAACAGGTGATAGGAATGCTGCCTGTCATACACTACACACTACGCAGTCGCCCCGATGAGGTGAGCTCGAAGTTTCGGGACGCGCGGTACCTCTGCAAATGCCTACATAGTAAGGCCCTAAGGTATCGACTACCAGAGGTATCGACCGCAACGAGGTGAACGAGGCGGCGACCATGTTGGTGTTGGGATGGGTTATATGGCTTATAAAGGGTGTTTTATTTCCCTTTTAATAGATGGTCCATTGCCTTGGCGAACCAAGGCGTTCGATCAGCCAGCCAGCACAAACGCATCATGGAGTAATGAGCGAGCGAGCAAGCAAGCAAAGCCGAACACACAACAAAAAAAAAATAGGGTATCCCACAAAAAAAGAGGGATGTCTACTGTTCGATCTGTTTATTCAATTCATTTCGATACCCGTACCCCCTAACCAAGAAGGGGAAGATATCGGCTTGGAGCAGGACGGCTATCAGTATAGACGGACAAGATCTTCTTTGTTGATGAGGTAAGGCGAGGTAAGGTACCTTACCTACATAGGCACAGGGTAGATTTTAGATCCAAGAAATGATGAGATGAAGTCGGATAGAAGATGCAGCCTTTTAGTAGGAAGCGCAAGTTGGTTGGACTTGACAGGGGGGGACAGGGGTGGGGAGGTAAATGGTGTGGGTCCAAGGGCCAAGTGGGCTGGTGGGCTCCCCAAGGCGAGACTTTTTAACCTCAGTGCCACTCCACACTGGCCTTGTTCTGGTAAGTGTCAGCTACAACGCATCCCGTCGCACACCGTTCACTTTTCCCATCTTTACCCTGTCTTTGCCTGCCTTTGCCTGCCTTTGCCTGCCAGACACAAAGTATAGGGTACCGCAGCATTTACCGTCTGCTAATTCCAGCTGGTACAATATCAGAGTTTGAATGGCTGGAGATCCCAACTCCCAGACCTCCCCAACTCCCCCCGTCTGCAAATATTCCCCGTGTTTCTTTGTGCCATCTTATAATTTTTTCTCTCTCTTCCTTTCCCGTAGATGTATGTAGGTACGCACGGCTCATGTACTGTACAAGCCAAAGCCTTAAAACTGCCGTCCAACTAATACCTACATGCATACATTATAATTACCTTGGTATAGATGTACCTAAGGTACGATATATGTTATGTACGTATGCCCATGTAGAGCCGTACATATGTACATAACGGACCCAGCCAGACTGCCAGATTGTTGCATTTTGCATCTTTCTTCCAATGACTTTTGCCCTCTTCTTGATGCGCATTTACTCTATCCCGTCCGATCAATATCCCCAATATCAGCCCTTGTGAAGCTCCAGCTCTAACTTGTTATGGTACCCTAGCAGCAGTCTAGCTTGGGTAGGTAGTCCAACGTTCGTCAAAAATAAAAATAAAAAGAGTCGCCCTTCTATTTTCATTCCTCCATAGGGTAGGTCACCTTTTTCCCGAACCTGGCATCCCAAGTTTCGTTTCCCAATCTGCTTCATTCAGGTTAGAGCCTAGAGCCTTAGGTAGAGCCTTAGGTAAAGCCTTAGGTGAATCCGTGTCATCAACTTATTAGCAAACTTGCAAGCCCTTCACCTCACGACCTCGCCTCACATATCACATATAAGCCTAGTAGCCCAGTAGCTCATAAACTCTCCGTCGACTGACAGTCTCTCGATACATAATCCTTAGGCCGACCATTGTGTGTAAATACTTCTTGGCGACCCCTACTTTGGCCAATATAATACACACATACCCTCATGCCTACATAGGTAGTTTGGTACGTTGCTCATCCACACATAACATAACATTACCACCTGGCGGTACCTTGCCATTCCTACGATCCTATTGTATGGCCAGCCCGGCTAGTCGTGTGGATAGTGGGCACCGATTTGATGGTCTGTCCCGCCGCCTCAAACCTCCCCGGTCCCATCTTGGCCCTGCTTTACATAAACCTTCACTTCTACCTCTATTTCTACCTCTGCCCTCTACTTACATCTTGTACATCTTTCCCAGTCCCAGTCCCAGTCCCAGTCCCACATCACCGTCACGTCTCTCCCACCTTCTTTCCACTCGCACACTTACCTCACCACCCCATCTGCCCGTCTTTCTTTTTTTCTTTGACTGACGAGATATCTTTTTGCGTTCTCGCTCTTCCTCATCTGATAATTCTTTTTTTCCCTCCCCTTCCGCAAGTTTCATATCTGACTCGCCAACGCGGCACCACAGTGTACTCTTTACCTTTTCCGTCGCCTCCCTTCCACCTTTCTCTCACGACCTCGAGCTAGGGCCATCGTAGGACATAATTCGGTAAGCTTCCCACGGACCCTTGTCTCCCAGCTTTCCGTGGTACCACGGGCGAAACGCTTTATATGGGAATTTCCTAACCTTCAGCACAGTTCCTGTCTGAAACATTCTGACTGCGAGATTTACACCTATTACACCTAGATTTGGGGCCATCTTATGGATGCAGAATCCCACTTCCTACCTGGATTAGCCCGCCTTGCACTTTTCGGCGTTCCTCCGTGTCACATTGGATGCGCCGCCTTTTAATCGCCCACCATGGCGCAGAGGTCGAGCGACCCCGATGACCAGCCTAATCCTTCGTCATCTTCGAATAAGGAATTGCCTGATTCCGGCTCCGCGCAAAATAAGTTCACCTCTCACACATCCACCCCAGCACCTGCAACACAACCTTCCAAACCCACCAACCCCAAGGTCTCGGGGGAAAATGCAGCAGACTCTCACTCCATGACCAAATCTTCTTCGCCGGCATCGAACCCGCCAGCCAAGGATGCCATGTCGGGTCCTTCTCCTTATGGCACGCGTTCCCGCAATCGGGGCCAAGCGCGGCCAAACTATGCCGAGGACAAAGATGTCGACGTGGACATGTACGATGCCTATCTAGAGAAGAAGGAAGAGGAGCCCAAGAAATCCTCGCGGCAGAACGGTGCATCCACGAATGGGACCAGCGACGCATCCAAAGCTACGGCCTCGGCATCACGCAAAGGCGCAGTGCCAGAAGATGGCAAGGCTAGTAGCGGTTCGCACGCGACAGCCAAGGATTCGCACTCGACGACCAGCACAACCTCTCACAATGCATCCGCCACGACCACTTCGACTTCATCCAAGAAACGAAAGGCGCCTACGCAATCAGCCGCGAACAATGCGCATAGTCACGCTAATACCCCTGCGCCCGCTAGCTCTACCTCGACGGCGACAAGACGCAATGGAGCGCATTCGACAGCAACAACACAGACAGTGACAACAACAACACAAAACAGCATGGGTTACAAACCGACAAACATGCTTTACTTTGAGAAATACGGTGCGATGCCCAAGGACGGAAAGATGGTGGCGGATGATGGTACCGTGCTGCAGGCAAATGGTATGTGGAAACCGCCAAAAATGCAAAAGTCGCGATGCAACGATCTGCGCTTCTTTCGTACTAGAATGCCCGGACTGACTAGCCTATTTAGACCATGTTTACCTAGTATGCGAACCGCCAGGAGAGCCGTATTATCTAGGGCGGATTATGGAATTCCTCCACGTGCAGAATGACGTTGCAAAACCCGTGGATGCGTTGCGAATTAATTGGTACTACCGGCCAAAGGACATCGGCAAGAAGGTGAATGACACGAGACTGGTCTTCGCCACCATGCACTCGGACATTAGCCCGTTAACTGCATTGCGCGGCAAGTGTCAAATCAGCCACAAAGCCGAAATTCAAGATACGGACGCTTACCGGAAAACACCCGATTGTTTTTGGTATGAGAAGCTATACGACCGCTACATCATGAAGTACTACGACGTTATCCCGTGTTTTCAAATCGTCAATGTACCCCAGAGGGTCAAGAAGGTGTTAGATGAGCGATGGAAGTACATCTTGGTGGAGCAGGGTCGGGCCAAGGAGTTCACGAGCGCCGTCAAATTGTGTAAGAGATGTGCTGGATATTGTGCAAGGTACGTCTGCTTATGTCATGGGCTCCCCTTTTTTCGTCCATTCAGCTTTGCCCATTCCCATCCCCTGTCTCCCATCCCCTGTCTCCCGACCCCTGACCCCCTACCCCTATACCCTACGAGTCATTATAGTAGCTAACCTAAGACAACAGTAATGATTCTGTTGATTGTGCTGTCTGTCAACAGACATATCATATGAACTGCGTGCGACCGCCTCTGCTGAAGAAGCCGTCACGTGGGTTTGCGTGGGCTTGTGCTGCATGCAGCCGTGCGCAAGAGAGAAAGCTAGAGGCCCGACACACCCCGAGCTTGCTCGATCCTCATCTAGAAGCAGAAGAGGAGGAGATGTGGGAAGACGACGATGAAGCCATTGACACTAATCGTACGAGCCCCGTTGATGGCATTGACGACTCCCATCAGCCTGCGACCCCAGAGCAAATCTACCAGGCAAGTCTATGGCCCTACCGGTACTTGGGTCAACACTGTAAACCAGAGGACGCCTTAGACTACGATGACCGGATATACCCTCGCGCAGGTTCTCGCTTGGGACCGAAGCATCAAGCGACTGTAGTTCCTTGGTTTGGCCGGCCGGTTAAGTTGGTAAAGCCCCTGGAGATCAAGAAGACGGGTAAGAAGGACAGTAAGCAGTCTAAAGAGGCGCTTGCGGCCTTAGAGGCTGAGAAAGCTGCCCGAGAAAAACGACCAAGATGGATACAGGATGAGCCGCCGGGATACGTAGCAAGAGGTGAGGATTACGACAACGACGACCCGAACAACACGGCACAGTTGTTATTCAAACCGCTTGACGCGGTTGGTATGCCTATCACGGAAGCTGAGCTTGACGACTATGTAGAGTGCTCCAGGGCAAAACTCATCCCTGCACTCAACCTTCCGAAGGAATCTACAAATGTTCGAGATGTTGCCGTCAATACTCTTTTCAAAAACGACTACGATATTGCAAAGGCCTCCAAGGCACTATCCAAGGTCGATAAGTCAATTTTCAAAGAACCGGAACTCAGCACCGCCGAGATCAAGAAATTTGAAGAAGGTGTGACTAAATACGGCTCGGAGCTCTATCTTGTCACAAAACATGTCAAAACTGTTAAGCATTCAACAATTGTTCGCTTTTATTACACTTGGAAGAAGAGCGATCGAGGAAAGCAAATCTGGGGTAACTACTCCGGCAGAAAAGGCAAGAAGGAAGCGAAGAAAGCTGAGGCCGCCGCCAATAAGCTCCAGGACGACGTTGCCGATGGCCAGGACGATTCGGCATTTGATACCGACAAGGCTCTTAAGCTCAAGAGAAACTTCATTTGCAAGTTTTGCTCTACCAAATCCTCACGACAGTGGCGTAGGGCACCTAACAGCGCGTCCGGCCTAGTGACTGAGGGAGGCGGCAAGCATGCAAATAAGGACAAGGGTATCCAGTACATAGGAGCATTGTGTAGACGATGCGCGGAGCTGTGGCGACGATATGCGATACAGTGGGAGGACATGGAAGACCTTGCCAAGAAGGTTGCTGCTGCTGGTGGTCGTTCGTGGAAACGAAGGGTCGACGAAGAGTTGCTGAAGGAGCTCACGGCAGCAAACGACATGATGAAATCGACGGTCTACAACACCCCTAATGGGACGACGCCAACTCCTCAAGCCCCCCCCGCGGCAGCTTCCACGCACGCGAACACGGGCGATGCACCCCCGCCGCGCAAGAAACTCAAGACTATTGCGGACAAAGATACCGACGTAAATGGCTCCGACTCCGGCGCTGCCTCAGTTGTTACCCAACCGAAGAAGAAGGAAAAGGCGGTAGAGAAGCCTGCGCCGCCCCCCGCTCCGGAATTGCCGAAACCTCGTACTCTGCCCTGCGCTATATGCCACCAGATGACCCCCACAGGGGAGCAGGCCCACCTCTCCTGCAGGGAATGTCGACTTACTGTTCATCGTAAGTGCTATGGCGTCGTCGACAGCCGCCTTCCCGGCAAATGGACTTGCGACATGTGTCTCAATGACAAGAATCCTCAAGTATCTATCGTAAGTCTAACGAATTCACATCTTTGCTATGCACTGGGAGACTAATAATTGTGCTAGGATTACAAGTGTGTGCTGTGCCCGGTGGAATTCACGGAACACGACTTCGTGGAACCGCCAAAGAATACACACAAGAAGAAGACCGAGAAGGAAAAGGAGAAAGAGAGACTTGATCGTGAGCTCGCTCAGAAGGCTGCAGACTATTATCGCAAGAAACAGGAAGAGCTCAATCGGCCTGTTAATCCTAGAGAACCTCTTAAGCGGACCACGGATAACAATTGGGTTCATGTTACCTGCGCTGTGTGGATGCCCGAGGTCAAGTTTGGCAGTGCTCTCGCTCTAAGCCCTTCCGAAGGAATCCCATCTATACCGCGCGCCAGATATGACGAAGTCTGCAAGCTATGTAAACAGAAGGGCGGTGCATGTGTAGCCTGTCATAATTGTCGGGCTCCTGGTAAGTGTATTTCCCTGAACGAATGGTTTTCCGCGCTAACAATAGGTCAGTTCATGTGGAGTGCGCTCATCAACATGGATATTTACTTGGGTTTGAGATCTTGCCAGTGAAGGGCTCTCGGCGAGATCAACACTCCATTGTAACAATCGCAGGCGAGACGGGAATCATGTCAGCAGCTATATGGTGCAAGGAACATATCCCTCTCAAGAGTGTGGTTCATCGAATGCACGACCCGGTATCTCAGCCCGACAGTCAAAGCAAGGAGCCCCAGCCATCGAACGCCCTGCAGCTCTACGTGAAAAATTACAAGCAGGCAGATCTTACACTGACCGGTAACGTTCGTAAAGCGAACCTGGCTAATTTCGCCACCAAGACGTCCGCTGTCACAACTCAGACAAATCTGAATAGGAGACAATCTACTACGACAATCACCAACTCTACACCCAGTGGCCAGAGAGCATCATCGATTGACAATGCTGCCGACGTGGCCTTGGTGATTCCTCAAAGCGGCGATAAGGTCTGCATTACATGCGGTATCGACGTCAGCCCTAAGTGGTGGGCTATTGACAAGAGTCAGGAGAAAATCCTGACGAATGGATACCATGGCAATCTTAGTAGCGAGGCGCAGAGATTTGTTACGCAGAGGAGCGTTCAGTGTCATAAGTGTAAGAGGGCGAACCGAAAACTAAGCCCTCATACGCAGCCAATCGTGGATGGACCACCTTCAAACGAGCCTGCGAGAGCTGCCCCACCCGTGCCTGGAGCTATACAAACCCATCCGCCCCATCTGTCGCACGCTGTGAACCGGCTCGTAGATCTAGGAAATTCGTGGGGATCACGACCTCCTACAGTGCAGCCAACCACGCCCTCGGCTCCCCCGGCACCTTCAGCGATCGCCCCACCGACGTTACATGCGCCACCTGGAGGACCCCCTCCACCGCTACCGCTCACTGCTCCTCATGCTGTAACGAGCCCGATGGCTGCTCCGGGTGGTCCGCCAGTAGCTCCTCACCATTACCCGCCTCCCAGCGCTCCCTACGCGGACTGGCACCGCAGCCCGACTCAGCATGCGCCTACTCTTCACCAGATGAATGGCGGTTCAAGCGGGCCAAGCCCGATCCATCATAATCATCTTCGCGACCTCCGGCCACCTCCGATAGCGCCCATGTCCCATCACCAGGGACCACCGCTTCAGCACGGACTCGGCCAGCCTATGGTGAACGGAATCCCGCCGTCCCCGCCTCGACGAGGACCTGCGTCAGTTCAGAATGGCACTTCACCGTACATTCAAACCTACCATCATTCGGGACATAATGCACTTCACAACCTCACAAACGGGAGCCCCCCACCTCGGTCTTCGGAGCATTCCTTTACGCAAGGTCTGCTCGGGTCGCGCTCACCGTTCATAAATCCTCATGCAAGCCCGCCGCTACCCCGAGAAGGGATCTCTATGAGTCGTGAACCCAGTCTAAACAACACTATACCTTCGAGATCTAACGATGGTCGGCCGGCGAGTGGCGCCAGCGCCAACGCATCGCTGCGCAACCTTCTTTCATGATGCTTGACTCCGGGAAGTTCTTCGACATCGACACGTGATTTACTAGCAATTTCTTTTCCCAGGCCCGGCGTTCACTCAGGCAAGGTTGTATAAGTAGAGGCATATACCAAAGGGGGTTCGGCGGATAGAAGGTAATTCTCCAAGGAGAATGGAAAGCACCAGGAGGGGAGACCATTGTATTGGTCTGCCTCTTTTAAGTCTTTGTACAACAGCTTGTTTTAATAGTCGCAAGGCGTGATAGAGCTAGCGTGGACATTAGACATGGATGGACTAAAGTGTCTCCAAGAGGGGATCGTAGAGAAGTGAACAAATCACAAAAACAATTGACCAAAATATTTTTGGAAAATGAGAGCGCGTAAGCGTTTAGTCTGCCGTGCCTCTAGTGACAGCTTGGGCGCTACTAACTTCCACATATTCCTATACCTAGCCAGCCAGCCAGCCCGGCTAGCATATCTAGGTGCGGAGACGGCCGCGTATCTCCACACACGTATTTTAGGAGAGTAATAGATAACAGGTACAGTATATGAAAAGAACCATCTCCAGAATCTTCCCTCCAAACCATAGCCGTAAGTCTATCTCCTCCGCGCGGAACATAGAACAGCGATGGACGACTCCAAGGGTCTCGCATTAGCTCTCGAAGAAGCCAGAATTGGGTACGGAGAAGGCGGCGTCCCAGTACGTAGGAATCCCACCGGCTCGATTTCTATGGACGTCTCGAAGCACCCTTACTTATAACTCTTGATTTTTTTTTCTGTGTAGATTGGCGCGGCCCTGGTTGCTGCCGACGGTCGAGTTCTCGGTCGGGGTCGTAACATGCGAGTCCAGAACGGCAACCCGATCCTCCACGTAAGCCACGTCCCGCTCCTTGAAGCTGGTGTTGTAACTACCTAGGTATATATGAATTATACGGATTGCTGACACTGGTGGTATACGTGTGCCTCGCAGGGCGAGACTTCCTGTCTCCAGAACGCGGGCCGGCTGCCTTCGTCGGCTTATCGCGGGAGCACCATGTTCACCACTTTATCACCTTGCGATATGTGTGAGTAGACTCTTCTCACTCCTACCCTTCACTCCTATTACCTAGCTCCTAAGCCCACTTCATCATACGACATCACGGAACATCTTGCCGAGAAGAGAGTCTGAAACCGTTGTATAGGCACCGGAGCCTGCATCCTCTACGGCATCGCCCGCGTCGTCATCGGCGAGAACGAGACGTACCTGGGCGGCGAGGCGTACCTGAAGCAGCGCGGCGTCGAGGTGGTCGTGCTTGGCTCCCCCGAGTGCAAGGAGCTGATGGACAAGTTCATCGCCGAGAAACCGGACGTCTGGTGGGTTTGAAAGTTTTTCTTGTTCACCTCCCTTTTTTCCCCTCTCTTATCTTCAGGCGAAGGCCGTGCGGAGATGTGAACTAACCGAGTACGATAGGAACGAGGATATTGGGGTGGAGGAGAGGATTTACTCGCGAGAGGGTATCAAAGCGCCTACGGGGGCTTCGGATGCGTAGTAGGTATGTTATACCTCATCACTTGGAGTGGGAGCAGAGATCTTCGAGACGGGCTCTTCCGTAGTTACTCTTCTCGACACATAAGCTCAGCAAGCTATTTATATCAATTATAAAATTCCGCTTTTCGGGAAAAAAACAGTTCAATATTCTGCATTTGTGGACCCCCTTTCCCTATAGGTAGAGCTACAAGTTGGTATTCGAAATCTTATACCCTTGGACGCACTACGTGAGCCGTGACAAGAGCTTTATAATGGTGACTTAAGCAATGCTATGCTAGAAGATGGATAACTAGTTGTTTACTTTTCGGTTTCGTCCTTCCTTAATCAGTTTATTCACGCGGCTCATTCATATAACTACATGGCATGTAGGCATTATACGCCCGAGAAATCAGTTCAGGCTAGGTACCGTAACCGCCCATCAGTCGTGATCCTCCTCCGTCAGACCGGGGCAGCCCTCCATCGTCTCGTCTGGATAGCTACATTTGCACCAGAAGCAATAGTTGTGCTCCTTCCTGAGATACGCCACGAGCCGCCTCAGCCTCTCCTCGACCTCGAGCGCGCCGAACTCGTCCAGCTCCGGGTCGTCCTCCTCGAGGTCCTCGACGGGCGCGTACGCCGTGCGCACCTTCCCCGCGGCTATTCGATCCTCCTCGTCCTCGAGGTCGTCCACGTACGTCGGGAGCCGCGTCGAGCTCTGCTCCAGGTCGTGCCGCATCCGGCGGTCCCGCTCCGCCTCCTCCCGGCTTCGGACCAGCCCTCGCCAGACGACGGGGATCGACTTCAGGGGCCGCGTAGAGAACGTCCTCTTCTTCTCCTTCTTCTTTGTCTTCGTGTCCGCCTCCGTCTCCTTCGCGTCATCGCTATCCGACTCATCTTCCTCCTCCTTATCCCCCTTCTCTTCTACGACAGTACCCCCTTGCCCTTCCTCGTCGTCCATGCGCTCGCATACCTTCATCCCGGCGTAGAACTGCCGCTCCAGCCGCGCCTGCTCGCGCTCCCTGCGCACGCGGTCGCGGAACTCGGTCTCGTCGACCTTGAGCTTCTTCTGCTGCTGGCCGGCCGCCTCGTTCAGCTTGCGCTTGCGCTCCGAGTCGAGCCCGATGCCGCCGCGGTCGTCCTTCATCTCGGGCCGGAGGGGCTCGAGCCTGGCGTCGGCGTTGCTTTCCTTGCTGCCGAGCGCGCCACCCTTGAACCCCATCTTGGCCATCATGGCGAAGCCCTTGCTCTTCTTGGCCCGCGCGGCTTCTAGGAGCGATTTAGACAGAGCCTCCTCGCGCGCCTCGCGCTCTTCGGCGGCCTGCTCCGATTTCGACTTCACCCGGGCCTTGATCTCGCCCTCGCGCCGCAGCCGCTGCCGGCGCTGCAGCGAGGTTTCTGTTGTGGTTTTCGGCTCCTCATCGCCGAATGTCATGTTCATATAGTCATCTTCCTCGTCCTCCTCCGGGGTCCGGGAACTTGTCCTTTGTACCGGTGATGCCATACTGGGCTGTTGTGGTTTGTGTGATGGGCAAGACTTGGGTTCCCAACCTGGGGACGGTGCCCTGAGCGGTCGGCAAACGGATGAAGTTTGGATTATGTGTGGCTAGCTTTTGTGGCTTAGAAAAATGCTAGGTACGTAATCTTTTGACTCGGGCAAATCTTTTGATACGGATAACGCTGAATTCTCAAAGCAAAACCGTCAACTTGTTCGTATATTGTCACTTGGTACGTATAAACGGCAGCTTAATGAGAGAACCAATGAATCGAGATTTCATGAGCAAGATGTTGAAAAAATGGGGCTTACTGGAAAGGCTTCAATTTGTAAGACGCAAACAGGCAGCAACTATGATAAAAATCTCACTTTTGGATAGGTAATAAAGAGTTGGAAATTATGTGTTTCCGATATATTGAGATTTTTAAATTTACCACCATTTTGAAAATAATTCCATTTAA
Organism: Hypoxylon rubiginosum; assembly: GCA_902806565.1. Lineage (NCBI taxonomy): Eukaryota > Fungi > Ascomycota > Sordariomycetes > Xylariales > Hypoxylaceae > Hypoxylon > Hypoxylon rubiginosum. Next base: position 593,091 of record CADCXA010000016.1, on the reverse strand, counting down.
TAACAGTCAAACAAGGTGACTTCAGAACACAAGGGTATATGCAACCGTTTGCTCTCAGAGCATCGCCATCATTGTCGTGACGAATTTCGTGTCCTATCCCTAATCGTCCCATACAGAAGAGTATAATGTACATTATAAACACAGAAATTACCTGGGTACTTTCACCCTTGCTTTCTTAAACGTCGTCCTCGGGTAACTCGTCCATCACCTCTTCTACTATACTTATTAACTCGTCGATGTCAGGCCGTTCGCTCGGCTCGACTTTCAAACATTTCCTGACCACCTCCTTAATCGGCTCGCTGATTATCCCTTCCTCGCGGGATGCACTCGTGCCGGCTGTGGCCTTTCCTTTCTTCTGGCCCTTCGGTCCCTCATCAGGGAATCGCCAGTCCCCTCCCAATACACACATGCTTAGACTACCGCCAGTCTCGTCGCTTCTCATTTCAAAAGGCGACTTGCCGACTAGACACGCATATAAGGTGCATCCTAGCGACCAGATATCGACCTTAGTGTCAATGACAGTCCCCGTCTTCACATCGAAGAGTTCGGGCGCTCTGTAGGGCATCGTGCTGTGCTCCGCGGCGACATCCTGCGTGGCAATGGCGAGAGAACGTGATGTTATTGGTATGGGTGATTCGGCGATAGAGCCTAGGTCCATGATGATAGGCTGAGAGCCAGAATCATCAATCATAATGTTGCCTTTAGGGGTTTGCTGTTAGTGAACAGGCTTTGAATTTGAGATCCTATCGCTTAAGGGCTTACCTGGCTTGATATCTCTGTGCGCATAGGACCTTCGCTCACCAGGCGCTGCAACCTGCTCGTTGACCATCAGCGGCCTTGCCTGCTCCGTCTCGTCGTCTACGTCCGCAGCTGCGACAGCCTTATTCCGCCTTCCTCTCCCGCTGCGACCTCCTACATCCTCCTCGCCGGCTTTCGCGTTACCCATCTCCATGCGCTCCCCGCCGGGTGGCGCTCGGTATTGATGCATGTACCTGAGCGCTTCGCATACGCCGAGGAAGAGGCGCATGAGTTCCTTCTCGGGGAATTTGGTATGGTTGACTAGGTTCGCATTGATAATATCTTGCAGGTTGCCTCGTCTGTAATACGGCAGTAGAACGTAGACCGTTTTCGAATCGGCATCGTTTCGCTCGTTCGCAATGGAATAATCGACGCTGTGGATGATGGTAGGAGTGTGGGCGAATGTCTTGTAAGCTTCGACTTCTCGCATGGCTTGCTGGACTGACTCGGCGCCGAAAGGACATCGGATCTTCTTCAGCGCGAAGAGCTCTGCTGTCGCTGTGTCTTGCACGAGATAGACATAGCTGAAGCCACCTTCTCCTAACAGGCGCAGAATCTTGAAGGACCGACTATTGATCTTAAGGGTCGGCGATCCCGGAAAACAGTTTAGACAGTTGCCGAACGAGTAAACGAGGTCAAGCAGAAGCTGCGCCATGATGGGAAGAGTGAGATGTTGGCTTTGAAAGTTGTTGACCAAGTTCAGTCGAATTCGTGTTCTGGCCGAGGTTTCTGCGATGAAGTAATCCACCAATATTTCTTGGTATAGAATTCGACTTCGATGCTAGAGTCAATGCTGGAGTGAGGTCAGGGCGAAACAAGGGGTGGCGTCGAACAAAAAGAGTGAATAAGAAACCCGCAATTATCGAAGAATATCAAATATGCAACTGATGTTAAAGTCTTCTTATTTGTCATGAGACGTGTAAGACGATTGATAAACGATGAACTGGTACGTAAATAGGTCTCCACTTCGGATGTCTCGCGACTGACGACCAAAGTTAACTGCGCCACAATTTGCGGCTGAAACGAGACGCTAAATACACGAGGTATTGTACCTAGGTATCTGGTATCTACAAAGGACAGCTGTGGATATAAATTCCACCTATAAAAGTGACCTATAAAAGTGCAAGAGAAACTGAACAGGCACTCACTAAACCTACATGTAAGTTGAAGATGCCTATAGGAGCTATATCCCTGATCTATTTATAGGAGAATTCATGACAGGGAAGCGAGATGCGGGTTACTACCTGATTTTGAGTACATTATGCATCTAAGCGTATTACTGCCATAATAAACATCGTTAATTGCAAAGTATCCACTAAATTTGAGTCTTCCTTTTTACTGTGCAATAAACCGTATAACCTGGAATTTTCATCTTAGAGCTTCGAACCTCAGTAACAAAAGGAGCACTATAGTAGATCACAGATTTTTTTAAAAAGGGGAAAGAGAGTTGGTAATAATATCTCAGCAATTTGAGATTTTATAGACCACTAGGGGCGTGCACGTTGACATCTGGGTCCTTTCGACTCACAACGCCACGATGAGTGTCCCATATCAATGCCTGTGTAGGTTAGGGCAGAGCTCTATCCTCTGCGCTGCCAAAGGGACCAGCATTCACACATTTGGCCTTGGTGCCGGGTCCTCGCATTTGTCATCATGGACACATCCCCTTACGAAGCAAGATGGAACCAGCGATCCTCAAGCAACCTCTCAAGATGGAAACCTCAACGAACAGGATAGTGAGCAGCCTCCGTCGAAAAAGCGCAGGCTGAATTCAGATGAGAAACCCAACGAGGAGGGCAAGGCTAACCAAGGCGAAACTGGAGCAGTCGAGGCGCCAGAGAGTGGCAATGGGAAGAAGAAGAACAAGAAGCAAAAACCCGAGTCTCGTGCTCAGCCGTCAGAGCTACCTTTCGTCATCCTCCTGAGGGCAACCGAGGACGGAAGCCATCTGGTTGCCGTAACTGGCCAGGACAAGACGTTATGGGTACTTGAGCACGATGGAAACGGTGTGTTGAAGGAACTAAGTCGAAGGTGCGACGAGCTCATCCAGATTCCCCCAAAAGAACAGTTATCTCATTAGATATATAGGGTTATGCCCAAGCGTCCCAGCGCCATATCTATTACAGCCGATGGAGAGAGCATTCTATCCGCAGACAAATTCGGAGATGTCTATGCGCTACCACTAATTCCCTCGGCCGCCCCCGAAGCTGCTGATACTCCTCCTACTCCCTCAGACGCGCCAGCTACTACCACCGCCACTTCAGCCTCCAAACCTGCCGCCAGCCGCTTCACCGTGCACTCCAAGCGCAACCTCCGAGCGCTGGAAGAGCAGGAGCGGATGATAGCCAGCGGCAAAGTCGTGCCGAAGGAGAACCCCAAGTTCGAGCACGAGCCGATCCTCGGCCACGTCTCGATGCTCACGGCGCTGGCCACGGCCAGCGACGCGGACGGCAGGCCGTACATCATCACGGCGGACCGCGACGAGCACATCCGCGTCTCGCGCGGCGCCCTCCCGCAGGCCCACGTCGTCGAGCGCTTCTGCCTCGGCCACGGGTCCTTCCTCAACGCCCTCTGCGTGCCCGCGTCCCGGCCGGAGGTCCTGGTCTCGGGGGGCGGCGACGACGAGCTCTTCCTGTGGGACTGGATGGCCGGCCGGCTGGTCGGCAAGGCCGACGTCCTCGGCCGTATCAGGAAGGTGGTGCCGGACGCGAGCAAAGTTGCGGTGTCGCATATATATTCGTACGATGCAGAAGAACGTTGCTATGTGGTCGTAATCTGCGAATTGTAAGGTTCTCCCAGAGCATCCTCTCCCCCTATTCATTGGTGCGTCGCTATGGAATCTAACAATTACATGTGAATAGGGTACCGGCAATCTTCATTTTCCAGCTCCAACAGGATACGCTGGAACACGCGCAAACCTTAGACCTGGCCGGCAACCCGCTAGACGCCACCGTCGTCGCAAAGACCGAGGGATCCCTGAGACTCGCGGTGGCGGTGGACCCCCTCCAATCTGCCGAGAGCGTAGCGGAGGCGCAGGGAAGTGCGCAGTCGCTCTTGCTGTTCGAGCGAGACGAGGCAGGCAGCTGGGTTCGTCCCAAAGGCGTCCCGGACGTCGCTAGTGAGGACCTGGGCCTTACTCGGGAGGAGCTCGAAAACATCCTGTATCCGGTGGAGAAGCTGCGAAAGACGGAATTCGAGGACGACGCCGAGGGCGGAGGTTCTGCTAGGGACTCGGTTGCCCCTTAGCTCTTTACTTCTCCTTTGGCCGGTTGAATATTTCCATGAGCTTGTACGCCTCCTCTTTCCAGGCGACTTTGCGTATATATACTTATGTAATCCGGCCGTCTGGATTGTAATCCCTGCCACGAAAACGTGAAGCCGTGGGTCTTAAAATAAGACAGGTTGGCTCGTCACGGAACACCAGAAGTTTTCGAGCGTTGCTACGGGTGCCATCATAAATGGGAAGCATACCATACCATACCTGGGTCGTATTTGATGATGGCTTTGGCGCTAACGTTGGACTTCAAATTCCTCGATAGTTCGTTCAGTCGATGCCTTCAAAATAAAAAATAAAAATCATCGATGGTCTAATCTCACAAGACTCGGTGTCCCTTGAGTGTTAACACCCAAAACATCGTAGTCTGAAAAGCTAGTCAATAAGCCAACCTCGTTCGTGTCTTAAATATAAGTGAAATTCGCATGTCACAAGGTGGTGCAGTAGGTAGAACCATGTCATGTCGTATGGGCGAAATAGTATTAGCAAATGCAGAGCAATCCTACGATGCGGCCAAAACTCGATTATTTTAATGCAATCAATAGCAAAACCACCTATCATTGTATGGAAAAGCACGTTTGTCCTGATTCCTCTCTATGTCCGTCTTAACGCCAACTTGCAAATAGCGTCACGAGGTGTGGAATGACGCGGGTGGAACCGATGACGAGAAGGAACCACAACATACGAAACGAACCTCATCCCCATCCACTTATCAAATCACGGATCGTTCCATATCGCTAATGCCTATAGCAACCTCTTATCCTGCGCTTAGCCCTTTCCATGCAATATATCACCCTCCTTATCCCGTTGAGACGATACGCCATGAATGTAGTTTGGCTAGCAAGGCAACCAACCAACTGTGGGGTTTTTAGAAGAGTTGGCAAATTATGCAAGTCGAAATAACAGCCGCCGAATCATTTTTGGGATTTCCTCTACTGCGAAGCGCACTGCACGCGCTCAGCATGAGGGTGACCGTCCTCGTCCTCGTCGTCCATACCACCTGCGCCACCGAATGCTTGGGCTTGTCTTTGGTTGTCCAGATCTTCCAGCTCCACGCTGTCGGTCATAGCATCTGCGGGAGGGGTAATCTGAAGAGCCGGGGCTGGAAGGATTTTACGCAGAGCCTCGTAGGCTGTAGGGTCCTCCGTCCAAGTACGCTCGGGGAACTTGACGCTGAATTGTATATACATGTTGCCGTAGTCGTGATGTCTAGGTGAAGGCATACCCTGGCCACGCAGCATCTTGACAGTGTCTAAAATATCATGTTAGCTCGTTTTACGTAGACTAATACGAATAATGCAGTTGATACGTACCTGGTGCAATAGCCTCGCCGGGCGCAATCTCAACACTCAACCATCTGTCATCTAAATGCTCGACATAGATGGTTCCACCAGCCAAGGCTGTGACGAGATCAATATCAGCGCGGTAGAGAAGGTCGTCTTCTTTTCGAGTAAACCGAGTGTGGGGCTTCTGCTCGATCTCGAAAACCACATCTCCCGCTTGTACACCGGGAGCTTGATCGCCTTCTCCTCTGAACTCCACCTTGGTGCCGTTTCTAACTCCACGGTCGACGTGTACGTGGAGGACCTTCCTGTCGACAATTGTCTTTTTGCCGTTGCAGGACTTGCATCGATCCTTCTCCTTGATAATCTCGCCCTCACCATTGCAATCGGGACACACGGTCTGGAAGCGCTGGATCATGGGTCCCATTTGTCGCATCATAGTCTTCATACCGTGGCCATCACAGCCGGGACAACGTCGGACGGCGCCTTCCTTACCACCTCGGCCTTCGCACTTAGGGCAGATGACAGACCGTTGTAGAGCGAGCTTAGAGATCTTACCCCGGTAGACGTCTTCTAAAGACACCTTGTGGGTATGGTGAATGGTGCGTGCCTTGGGCGGACCGCGAGGGGCTCCGCCCATGCCACTGAACATGCCACCAAGACCGCCTCCGAAAGAGCCAGAGCCGAAGAACTGAGCGAACAGGTCCTCGGCAGCCATGCCACCACCTCCTGCGCCTCCTTCAAGTCCGGCTTCACCATATTGGTCGTAGACTTGACGCTTCTGGGGATCCGATAGGACTTCGTATGCGTGTGAGATCTCCTTGAACTTCTCCTCGGCGCTGGGGTTGTGCGCATTCTTATCTATCAAGCTAATATTAGTAATATGTTCGCAGCATGTGCAGCGCATCTGGGATGGAACATACCAGGGTGCCATTTCAAAGCACCTGTCTTGTATGCCTTCCGGAGTTCTGCATCTGTTGCAGTTGCCGAGACCTAGACAAAAGGGTGGTTAGTGTATGTTCGCTCGAGGTCAGGCACAACTTAATGTAGAATAATTAAAACGTACGCCAAGGGCATCGTAGAATTTGGTATCCTTGACCATCTTGTCGGAGTTACGAGGTGTGATGGATGAATCGTCAAGAGGATCGGCAAAAGTTAATTAACCGGTGATACGAGGTTTTCAGGTCTTTGATCACAATTGGCATTAGTTAGCAGTTCAACATGGAAGAATAATTATTAATTGAAGGCGCAGAAGTGTCAAGAAAGCACAGAAGTGAGTGTCAAGGTCGGGGAACCAGAGCCTTGTAAATGGAGAGGAGTGGGAGAAGAGAGTCAAATGGAGCCCCACAAATGCGCGGATCAGTTGACGAATGCGCTTGGTCAGAGTACCGGTGGTGGAAGGGAAAAGAAGGTATATTTTCGGTGAATGGATCATGACAGTAGTAACTTACCAGGTGCGCAGTGCGTAATGCGTGACGGCGGACAGTACAAAGTGGGATGCGGAAAGGAAAAGAGGCGACGATGCCTTTTCGTATAAATGAATGGTTTAGCAATTTGGTTGACTGGGTAAGAAAGATGTCGATGGTGTACGGGGATTGGTGTGTTCCGGATGGATGATGGATATTTTTTTGGTAAGTGGTGGATGCCTTTTCTGTATGTAGGGTGCCTGAGTTGGAGTTGCTGGAAGGTTCTGGCTACGTTCTTGCTGAAAATAGCCCGCTGCTCCGATTCGAGAAGGCTCTCTAGGGTCCGGTCTGTGTCCTAGTCTGTGTCCGGTACAAGTATCTGTCCTCAGGTATCTAATCTCAGGTTGCCAGGTGACGGTAGCTAATCAATACCTGACGCAAGATGGATAGAAATAGAAGATGAAGAGATAAAAGATGAAAGATGAAAGGGAAACAATCCCTTTCGCTGTCGATTAACAACTAGTTTTTAAAAGTCGCCCGGAAAAAAAAGAGACAATCAATTGCGATTCTACGGAATACAGGTTGTACTGTCTCCTCTTGTGCGCATTGCCAACAACTTTTCACTCAAGTATCGAGGCTGAGATTTTTATCTATGCGCCACTGTTCCCTCGTAGAATCCGATAGAATCGTGGCTTTCCGTCATAAGTACTCTGTAGTACCTTTGAGGCTGGTCTGCAGGGTTAACCGTCGAATTTGTGTGCAGCTCAGTATGTCTCAGCCTCAAATCTACTTTGTCGGTACTTTGTCCCCGGCCTCCCTCTTTGCTCTTTTCGGCATTTAGTTTGGTTTGTGCTGCAAGCAAATGTGGAGGAAATATTGGCACGGCCCACTTTCTGCCAATGGCCGTGCAGCTCGTGGTGGTCCAGGCACTCTTTGATTGGTATTGTGCCTAACAATGCAATAGTACACGGGAGACTGAATTTTTTGCAAACGGGCAGACGGGTTAATCAGCCAGTTGATGTCGAAGCGCTATTACTATTGGCCCTTTCGAGGAAGCACGCGCGGCATTCCAGACACCGATTATGAACTTTGATGATAAAGTAAAAAAAAAATCAGAGTAAACTTTTGCTTACCTGTTTGCAATATGAGAATAAGTTATTAAACTCACATACCTGTCGTAACCAATATGAATTGGATCCTCTAGGCATACTTAATGGGTAGGTAGGCAGGTAGGCTTCTGATAATTAGGCGCCAACTTTACAGCCTCGGTCGCCATTAGGTGCTGGTACTGATGACCTCGGATTCGACCCAATAACCTAAGCCTTGATCACTAATAGCCATTGAGGCAATGTAAGGCTGCCCCTTTTTTTCCTTCTCTTCACCCACTCGACATCTGTAAATCTTTGGTAGCTTTCACCTTGCTACTACCTGAATGTGAGATTTGTATAGAATGCCACCGTGATTGGGTGTCTCGAGGGAAACACTTAGGTTTGTGGCGCCTTCATTCGATATGACCATGGCAAGAGACCATCGTTGGATCTAAAGACTCTCCGGTTAGAAGACTACCTGGGTAGATATAGGGAAAGGAAAAGGGCCCAGGGGAGAGAATTTTGCTATCTCACACTCGCATATTTATGTAAGATGCAACCTTTTCTATATTCAAACTTCCCATCTTTCCGTCTCTAAATTTGACAACGTAGGTCAGGCAGCCGATGATCCCTGACGTGTGCCGAGATTGTGATTTTGTTATCCGTCTTCTTACCCACTCCATTGGCGGGGGACCTAGCGAAAGATAATGTAGGTGAGATTCCAAACCGTAGACCGCCCTCCGCTAAACTTCTTGAATTCGCCTTTAGGTACAACCATACATGTACATAGTAGTGCTTAACAGATCGCATAGTCAACCGCTCTTAAACTGGAAATAGATTAGCTACCACTCTGACAATGGAATCAATGATAACTTCGTTAACCTGTCCCCTTGCACAGCTGGATCGACAGTCCCTCCGTAGTGTTTAGCCTACCCCTCGTAGTATTTCCTCCAATCAGATGTCTCGAACTCGAACTGCAAGATGTCAGCCGCAAAAGGACCCTTACTAAGTCACCGAGTTCTAAGTTCCCGCCTTGTACCACCGTATAGTATTATCGTGCCAGTGAAGATAGAAAAAAGGGTAAAAAGGCGAAAACAAAACATATGCAATCCCCACCGCCGTCATACTTGTATATGTGTAAGAATTAGTTAGCCGGCACTTTCATACGGATCGTATCTCGCTTGGCGGTGTCAAGTTTAATTGTGCTTATGAGGCGGTATAAGTCGAAGCGTGGAACTGCGGGAGCTGAAGCAAGTCCAGCAGCACCATTTACCTAAATGGTCAGAATAGGGCTACGAGCTGAGGGATCCTAACGGCATCGTGCGGGCGGGTTTAAGTGGGACTATACCCCTGCCGACAGGTACCTATGTATGTACATAGTATGTGTGAGATGAGACTAACTCTTCAAGCTATTATTGTAACTCGAAGATTTCAACGCCTGCTTCACTCGGCTAGACAGTTTTATATTGTACGTGTTAAATCATCTACCCGTCTTAGATCTGTACCTATAATGTTTAAACTTACCGCCTTACCTAACGGATGGTACAGTAGTAGTTAGACTTGCTATTGCTAGTTAGGATAACATAAGGCTTAGTTCCGGACTTGAGCGCATGTGATATACAAAACATGTAATAAGTACTAGCTAAATATTACCTAATTATAGCAAGGTGTTTACCTATCAATATGTAAGTACATTTGTTTGTCTCAGTCTAACGTGGTTGTAGAGCTGTCAAAAGAACACAACTTAGAATATCTACCGGCAAGCTGAAATTGTATCCAGCTTCCCCAGAAACACTCGGGTGATTCCCCGAGGTGTCGTCATTTAACATGAACCGTAGTAGGATGAAATAAGTTCACAAGAGCCCTACAAGGCGATATTGATCTATCATCACGACTAGGTATCATACTTGGTGTACCTACATGTAGGTATGGCAAGGAAAGCCATAATACAAAATCTCGCCAATCTTGACAATAACATGAGAAAACTGCCAGTTCGTAATCATTGGGATGTGCATGGTGCATAACTAGGTGCTGAGGTGAGCTCTAGCGTGCCCCGACTGTCCGGGCTGCATCGAATTAAATTCGTGGGAGAAGCCCACCCTAGCTTGCTAAGGTGCTTGGTAACGAGATGACTAACGGCAGCCAATTATAGAGACAATACTGAACCCCTGTCCTAGAAGGGTTCTATTTTCAACTCCCCCAGGCTATCAATATCGAGCCATGCCGTTTTCGCCCACCAAGTCGAGTGAAAGTAGCGCTTTGGTCAAGTCTTTGCGAATCGGCTTGCGCGAATGGGGTCGCATACATGCCATACTATGTATGTACATGCCATACATACCATACATACCATACATACGAGTTACCAAGATGACTCGCTTCCAACCGTACCTGGGTAGAGTAGCATCTCTTGCATCTTAAGCTTAAACCCAACCCTGACGGCCCACATCGTGATCTTCACCTCTGTGAAAAGTACAATCTCATCCGAGAGGAGAAGGGGACCCGTTGTAATTTGGAATCAGTACGGGTTTGAAGATCGGGACTTCGATGGTGGTACGAGCTCCGAAAGATTGACGATGATAGGGCTGCTCGTATCCAAGCTCTGTCTGGCCACCATCAGCCCTATCTCCTAACGCCATGGTATATAACAACTCTCTCTATTCCCGTCATGCACGTCTTAGACAATCAAGTAGATCTGCTGCACCGAACCTTCAAATCCACGACCGTAGAATCTGTACTCTGTACTATCCCGCTGTAAAGTCGCACCTCGCCAGTACCATGGATAAGACAAACTCGGACAACACAACTACCACGAGCAGCCGAATCAAAGCCGCCAAGAAGAGAAATAGTGATGTGCGCAAGGAGCAGAACAGAATTGCCTCTCGTGCCTATCGTGAGTTACCCCCGCGTTTTTATCATGGTCTCGTCTCAACCGCACTAACACCGTTATTTAGGAGAAAAGCGCAAACAGAAGCTAGCGCTCCTCGATGAAATTCTCAAAACTGATTCTCAAACGGATTCTATGAGTTCGGTATCTGATGAGACGGAGGGATATACCGCGTCATGGTCGTTGGCTCAGAGCAGACATGCCTCGAATAGCCCCGTGCCTGCAGCATTGTCTACGGTACCAGTGGCTTCGCAGTGGCCGACAACGAGTCCGTCGATGTCTTCAGCGGTTCCAGTATACAGTCACGACAGTTATGATAACTGGATGAACTGTTTCGATCGTCCAAGTAACGCATTTTCCAGTAGCAACGACTATGTACAACAGTTCGAGGTCGGGGGGACTTCGCTAGACACTGCTGCTTCGTATAACATGCCACCTTTACCGTCGATGACATCGGCACCTTCGACACCTCCCGTGCCTCCGATGCCATTAGATCCTCTGCTTGTTGCAAGCTTTGCGCCCCATTCTCACCATTCACAACCGGTACACATCACCAGTTCCTCGAATCTGCCAACTTACAGCAACGAAAGCCTACAAAGGCAACTATGGGTCGACTCCCTAGAGGATAACGCAGTGGTGGCACTCGAAAGGTTTGGCGAGTTGAGTCACGTCCAGCAAAAGCAGGTCTTGGCCTTAATACAGGAGAGGCGGCGCTTCCCACGGAGTACGTCCCACGATCAAAACTCGGAATTTATATACCCGACTTGTCAAGCCACACCTCCACCATCAGGTAAGAGAGCCATCTCACTTTTATCTGTGTTAAAACTACAACCACTTGAAACTGAATACTTACTCCATGTATAGCACAATTTATCAGTACCGACTTTAGAAAATACCAGAACATAAGGCAGACCTCTGGGTCACCCATCCCCGGTAGACACCACTAGGCCATTTTCCAAAAAGGGCAGAGCTATCTACTCGGCTGCTACGAGAAGTTAAGGCCTATCCACCTAGGTCGTGAACCGCCTCGAATGAACGAGTGGAGTTACTTCTATCCGGCCCGGTTCTCCGCTTGGAGTCACAGAATTACATTACCCGACAACATAACTCTCGTTGATCGACACTGGGAAGCAAGACCCGACTCCCGATTCTTAAGATGGGATAAATTCTATATTGGCTTCTCAAGAACTGGGACTTTCTGGTGAGAAGCCCAGGGAGCACGGTCTGATCGACCACGACACACGAGACACCGACACATAAGACACAGCTAGGAAATAGGCAATGGAGACTACGTTGTGGGCATGTTATGAATTCGAGACATTGACGTAGTAATGTCAAAGCAACCCTAGCAGACTCGGATTGGTGTTCTTTGGCTGAAACATATAGCTTGGGAACAGGAATGCGAAGATTATAACGACGCCATGCCCTTCAAGGTCGATCAAAATACGATTCGAAGGCTAGAGACAGCCGGTAATCTAATGGTGCACTCAGGATAGTTCGCATCTATGCTATAACCGAGACGAGGTTGGTGCCACGCAGCGGTACGGCAAGGTCCTAAGATATACGGTGTTCGGTTTTTAAAAATATATATACCCAAAGGCCATGAGCCAGATCATAGTGCTATTCGAGGCGTTCGAGGATGACTTTTAGTCCACTCAAATGAGGTTTGGCGTATTATATGTAGATAGCATACTTCCCACGAAATATACGAAGGTTCAAGACAACATCTCTAAACTGCCCCCTTGGTGCGATCATTTTACTTCGACGAGCCCTACCTTCAAACTAACAGCTGGTAGTCCCCCCTCATCCGTTCACGTTGAAGAAACTTGGGGCTTAGGAAGAATCAAAGGAATCGTTACGCCAGATTACTTGTTAAGTTGTCGTTAGAACATTGTAGCTACAATTTCAGTTAAAAGGAGGTAGGTACGTGTGTCTAACAACTAAGAACTTTGGGTTGTATTTACCAGGATATTTAGCAGCAATAATCGTGACACTTCTTAGACTCATTGAATACCCATGTAAGTTACCATATAGGTAAGTCGCCGCCACAGAAGGTACTTAATTCCATTTCTAGTCGAAACTAGACAGACGGAATAGTTGAATAGGTTAATGTTTGGAGACACACGTGTTTGTGGTGACCCTGGTCAAATAGGATTGCTGACATGGCCAAGCCTATATTAAGGAGACACGCGATATCATGCCACTACTTATCCATTGGAAGCGAGTGCCATGGCTCGTATTGGGAACAGACTTATAGGCTACTAGGGAATAGAACCGAGCCCCCGACCCCTAGGATAATAAACACCACGCAACATCCAAGGGGCTCACACAAATAGGAACACCCTTGTCCGAACAAAAGTCCCTATTGAATTGAGTGATATCATACTTATTAACACATCGCAATTACATATGATATGCATCCGCATGATTATTGGTTTTATTATCGTAATAAGGGGTGCTAATCTTTGGAAAAGTTCCATGCCCCTTTTTATGTCTACGCGACAAGCTACCTCTTCCCCGCGCGTTTTCTCATCTGCTTCTCGCGCTCGTACGCGTTCGCCTCCCTGCCCTCCTCGCCCTGGATCTCTGCTACCAACCGCTTGTACTTCTTGTCGTACGCCGCGTCCTTCGCCTTCTTGAGCCTCAACTGTTCGCGGGCCATGAAGCTGGCATCCTTCCTCAATTCTCTCATGGCGCCCTTGCGTTCCTTCTTGTGTTCGGCCCTCAGCTTGGCTAGCTCTGCTCTGTCGCGGTCGGGGTCGTAGTGCTTGTTGGGGTCGAACGAGTCCTCGAACTTCGGAATAGCTGTCTTGATAGAAAGAGGTTTATGATGGTGAAGCTCGAGTGGCCGCCGGGTCATACGCGCTAGTTGGAGCATCCTGTCTAATTTTGACACAAATTTTTCAACTCGATCATTTAGACCAGTCGGAAACCTCGCTCTGCATGGCTTGCTAGCTAAGTGGGTAAGAACAGTCTTAACCGGCTCAAAAGTTTCGAAGAAGGCGGGTTTACTACTGTAAATATCTGCCGCTGCGTCTAATAGTTGCACTGTAGTGACCAAGATTGCAACTTTAGTCGATGTGGCCTCCTTGTCAGATATATCGTCATTGGCACAATCTGCAGGAGTTAGCCTCCTGACGTCGAGTGATCGAGCGTCGACAATGCGAGTTCCCGGCGTCGGCTCATGTATGGGGAAAACCCCTGGGATTTCCTTGGCTTTCTCCGGTGCAAATGCATACAACGTATTGAGACAGAAACTCATGAGCTCTGGAACGTAACGCTTCGAGACCTGTTGATATTGCAGAGCTAAGGTGGATAGATACACTCCTTGAGCATAATCCGTAAGTCGCTTCGGGACCTTTTCAAGATTCCGGGCGATGAGAAGCCCTGCTGGAGTAGCCACCTGGTGAAAGTGATCCGAGGTCGGATATGTGGTTCCAATTGCAGTCAAGACTACTAGGTCACCAACGTTGGGTGAGAGCGGTCTTGAGTGGCCGAAGCTTTCGAGTTGCGAACGATACTCATTTGCGGTTTCGATAGGGTAAGATTTGGCGAGGGAGTGTATATGTCGGATGAGACTTTCGAGGACGGAGAATGGTGGTGGTTTCGAGAGGTTAGATGAATGCGCCAAATATTGAATGAGAGCCGCGACGAAGTTGGCCAGTTTCGGTTTGTTCTCGCTATCCAATTTAGGATGATACAGCGCTCGGATTCTTTGCACCATAGTAGGGAGGTGTTCTATAGGAATGCCTCGTGTCGTTTCAATGAACTCCTCCAGAGTTTGTGGGCAGGAAAAAGTGTAAGGAAGACCGTTAGAATCTTCCTTGGTATCAGTTGATGCAGCGGAACCTATAAGCCGACTGCTAAATACCGGATTCTGCGCTTCTTCCTCGTTTAACAACCCTTTCGTAAATTCGTCATCGTCTTCTTCAGCGTCATCGTCTTCTTCGTCTGATGACATCTCGCTTTCGATGGGCTCTAGATCTGAGCCACTAGCTACTAAGTCATCCTCGACAAAAAAGTCGTCCTCATCGTCGAATCCGAGTTCTGTTGCGGTTGCCTGAGTTTTGATGCCCCTTCCTAACCCGAAGTCGTCTTCTTCCGTCTCGGTAAATAAGATAGGACCATTAGTAGGTTCTGGTTCCAGTTGGGGGCCAGTAGCACCATCCTCATCCTCGCTATCGCTAGCTTCCTCCCCGCGCATTCTCTGGAGTCTCTTCTCTTCAAGTTCTTTAAGTCTCTCGGATTCTTCTTGGGCCTTCTCCTCGTCGGTTTTAGTTCGGTCAGTAGGCTGTGCTCTTCTGTCTTGCGCTAGTAGCCTGAGCCGCATATCGTAATCACGTTCCATCCTTTCCTTTGCGGCGGCGGCTGACTCCGCCGCATTCATCTCTACGTCTTTGGGTGTCTTTTTCCTGTTGAACAGCAAATCATGGAGGCCTGGGAGCTCCATGTCAAGCTCTTCCCGCAGATCCTCATCAGCATCTTTAGTTGCCTGTCGCTCGGCCTTGTAAAATTTTGATTTTGCCATGACCTCTTTCATGACTTCTTGTTTCGTTTTCTTCCTTTCTGGCTGCCCTTCCACTTGATCGCCGTCCTCCTCGGCTTCGAAAAGACGCATGCGCTTCGACCCGCGATGGTCGTCGTCGTCGTCAGATACAGCCGAGTCAGATCCAGCAGAAAGGTCATCCTCCTCAAAGTCATCCACAACATTGGAGCCATCGAATGACAAGGATTGCCCCATATGGGTCAATCCTTCGCTAGACTCGTCGTCTTCGAGGTCGAACATGGAGCTCTTGTGATTTGTCTTCTCTCTCACGAATCTTTCCCGCATCTTGTCCTCGGGTGTCATATGGGGGTCATTTTCTCCGAATCGTCGATCAAGTATACCGCCTACTTTATGGCGTCGGTTGAGCTCTGCTAGAAGGGTTTGTCGCCGCTATTCAAAATCATTAGCCAAGATAATGCATAGGGGCCTCATTCTAGACTTACCATCTCTTCGCCAAGCGACTTTGCCTCGCCTGGCCGTCCTTTAGCAGCATTGCTACTTGCTGGTCTATTGCTGGTGACCTGAAATTTGGGACCACGGGCATTATGCTTTAAATCAAACGGATTGAACGCTTCCCGGATACCCTCCAACTCGGCCGCCTTTTGGAATCTTCGGTTATTTGTCTTGCCATCTTGCACATTTCTCTTCTTCTGTTTTTTAGATAGCTGTGGACCAATGACGCCTTTCTCTCTTAGCGACGCCTTCAATCTTTTTAGTTGGGAACCCGGCATTGTGAAATTCGGAGGCGGAAACCATACGTTATGGTTGAAGAGGTGTGAGGTTCCGAGATAGGCGGCGAATGCGTGTATAGTAAATGCTTCTTTCAGTCTTTGCTGTTCGACTTTTTTTTTTTTCCTTTGGCGCAGTTGGGTATGCTTATCTTATCGCCCCACCCCACCATGCAAAGTCCCAGAGTCCCCAGTGGATCATTTCTGCACCACCTACAGGGGTAGGTACCAGTAGGCTGTAGCCACTTTAAACTTAGAAGCTTCCACTCGTCAGTGACATCCACGTCAAATCCTCACTTGTCCATTTGCCTGGCGTATGGTGCTACTAGTATATCTTCCCATCGCGCACCGCCAACATTTACAGATTACTGTTACTGCTATGGATATTCGATAGTGGAAAGATGGGATTCTATTCCTTCCTGAGAGATGACCGGCTTATCGCCGCTAGCCTTGGCCTGGGCACCGTGGGATTTCTCTTAGCTATGCGCTCTATCCTGGAATACTACCGAGACGAAGCTGAGATCAAGCCGACGCCACCCAAAACCCAATACATCACCCAGGATACCGAAGACTCTCTCGGACTTAGCACTCTCGAAAGTCTTCTAAGTCACTATAATTTCGCCATCCGCGACACGGCGCTGAAGATTGTTTCTGGGCGCGCCGTTAACGACAGCTCCGCCGTTTATCATCTTCTATGGGGCATCACTCGCATAGACTATGAGGAGCGCATGGAGACTCTAAGGGCACTCGCTTTTGCTATGGAAGACAGTATGTATCCTGGCTACTTGGGTGCTAAAGTACCAGCTAATATTAGCTCTGCAGAAGATGCATTCCAAGAGCCGCTGAGCGCACTCAACAACCCGAAAGCCTACAGCGCCCTCGTTAGGTGCCTTGAGCTATGCCTTGACGATGCGGAACACGAGAAGCTCGACGATCCACTGTACGACGAGTATTACTTACGAGATATCGGCGAGCGTCGCTGTCTCATGCTTGTTTCTCAACTAGTTCATAGATACGGCGTCGATAAATTCATCGAGGCCGGGTTTGTTGAGAGGTGGCTTGCGAAACAGCCATGGGGGGACGGCGATGAAGAAAGGCAAAAGAACTTCACCATGTATATGGATCGAAGGAAGAATCGAATCAGCGACATTTGTTTCCACCTCAAGACGTGCAAGGCCGGCCGAAAAGCCTTATTCAAGGCGAAGCTAACTCCTAAGTCGAGGCGATCGAAGCGTGAAAGGGTCGATCAAAATCACATCAAAGTTGTGTTGGAGATTAGTATGACCAACGAAGACGATCTTGACGGACCATCCCAAGCCGAACATGTTCCTCGTGTGAACGACCAGACCGCCGAGGAGCAACGTTTACGCAGAAGGCACCGAGAGGCCATGGTGTTAAACGATGGGACACACTCTTTAGGGCGTGGCGATATCATCGAGAGGGAGCACGATTCTAACAGCTGAATGCTACATATCCGAAGTATCGCTCTATTGAAAGCCTTGTATGAAGCAACGCATGGCTTTATTCGGCCGTACGGTGTTGAGTCTTGCCAGACTGTTCGACACACCTCGCGGTCTAGACTCGTATTACTTCCAATACGGCGGTAGATTCTTTCAGCAACTTATCCCCAGGACTCCTAGAAGGCTTTTTACGGACGCCACGCGGCTACAATGAAGCAACTGCTTCAAATGGCCTGATATTCAAAGAACAAGCCTACTTCGTCTCGTTCTTCTAAATAGGGGTGGTTGTAGTTGCGAGATGCCAAACATATCCAGTTGTCCCCAAATCCTCTCTTGAGTTTTACAGATCCTTGATCAGGGCATCTGGCGTACGAAGAAGTAAGAGTATTGCCAGGCATGCTGAATGGCTGATGGATGAGAACAATTTATGTTCACGACCACGATACCACCAGCTACCATAATTCGCTCCGTCCTGTTCGACTATAAGTACTACAGCATCCTCGGAGGCAGTAGTACTATGAGACTTGGGGTCTCAAAATGCAGAAGCATGTGGCCATACATTTGTGTGCATACAAAAGATAGCAAACCATAGCTAATGGAATAATGCACATATATATTGATGTCGTGATGCTATGATGCTATGATGCTATGATACTAGGGTGCTATGGTGCTGTGATGCTACTGCCGTTAGGTACGTGACTCTTTTGAGACATGCAGATTAGTAGTATTGATTTTCCGCTTACCGCTTCAGGGATTTGAGGCGGACTTCAGGGGGTGAATGACACCTGCGCTCGAGCTATATTAGCTTCCGGGCTCGTGGCGCACTAACAAGGGTTAGGGAAATAAAAAAGTGACGCAAAGCCGTTGAACTCTCTTTGTCAAAGTTTCGGCATGTGCTATAATTATATGAGTACCTAGGTCTAGGTAGGTACTGTACCTAGCAATCTGGCTCTGATATGCGGCTGGAGAACATTATTCAAGTTAAATGCCAACGTCTTCTTCCTTCTCCCCCTTTTAATAGGTATATTTCTTTAATGTTGTGGAAGTCTCATCGCGTTGCCGACGTAAACACAGAAAAAACAGAGGATTTAGCCCCTCGTCGTCTGGGTATTTGATAGAAGCCAATGATATTTGTCCATTGGCAGTAACTCATTTCTTGCGGCTTGTAAGGTTGCAGCAACGTCTCCTTAGCTACAGTAGCGCGGTATGAATTAGGAATGATTAGACTGAACATGAACCAGCGGTGTTGCTTTGCATCCAAAACTATCTAAAGCGATTACGACTCACCGCTTGAGCGCGCAGTTCTGACATGTCATTGGCACAAGCTTTACTTCTTGTTTACAGCTTCGTTGCGCCGGCACCCCCCACACGAATGCGGCATGTAGTATTTTTTACTATTTCTCACTGATGAAAAGAATCCGAACCTTAAGCCTGTAGAATACTGCCTTGGAGCCAGATGTCTACAATCTTTGCTCTTTGTCTACCTACATGTAGGTAGTTGGATGGTTCTCACCACCATTACTTGCCATTACTTGCCACTGCTGCCGTTGCCACCAGCCTACCTAACTTCTGTCGCCCCTAGCAGCCAGCCAGCTACCAGCTTCGACCCCAGTTACGCCGCACATACATTATTCGGCCCGCGATCATCAGGCATATTCCTGCTTCGTCTTGCTTTGCGCACACAGACGCATATACAAACTTTGTAATTCTTTTCAGGATTTGACCGCACCATCTTGCAGCTTCTACGAGGTCGTGCTTCCGAGAGCTGTTCCGAGATACAAAGTACCTTGCCCTGAGCTGCTATTAAGCACTGCCGCCGCATTCTCGTATTTGCGCTTCCCAACCTTCACGCTGTGCTCAGACTCGTTCTTCTTACCCAAGCTTTGAAGTTTGAAGTCGAGGTCCGACTACTAATTTTTCTTGGTACTTGTAAGTCTTAATATTACCAGCGGATTCCTTATTATTCTCTTGGGTCCTTAGGGTCACAACCTCTTATTCTTATTAACGATTAATCTTTTCGGGCTCTAGCGCACCAGCTTCTTGGAATCCTACTATCAAATCATTGGCTGAGAGCAGTTCCCCCCTTTCCCCTTCCCACCAGCCCACGCGACCGCGACGGCCACCAGCAGCGCTGTGCCGGTCATTTTGTTAGCGGGTTCTTTATTTCTTTATAGGGGGGTATCCCATCAGCGAAGGTGCCGGATTGGACCAAGAGCCCAAAGGTCCCCGCCCCCGAAAATCAATAGCGGGTAAAAAAATAATAATAACAAAGCTACACCAAGGAGTGTTTATGTAAAAAACGGAGAGGGAAGGGAGCTTGCCCACCATGACTTCGACAGCGACAACTTTCTCTTCCCAGAGACAACACGCCCTGTCTCGGAGCCCCAGAAAATCTGGGATCGCTACCGCATCTACCCCTAACCTCAACAGCGTATATTCAGCACATTCGAGACTTGGTCCCGGCTCTGGCGCTCTTGCGCGCAAAGCATCATTTGCGGCCCTTACCCCTGGTTCACTTGCCGCGATCCCTGACGACAGCGAGAGTTACGCCTACAATAGCGTTTTGACCGATTCATCGCGCAAAATGCCCCCCTTAACCCCTGGCAAAGGCGGCGCCGTCGCTGACGATTTCTCTTTGGGCGATAATGTCGAGGTCCCTGGAAATATGTCGGGCATCGTTCGCTTTGTAGGGTCAGTCGGCGGGAGGAAAGGCACATTTGTAGGCGTTGAACTGCACCCGGAATATTCTGCGCGCGGCAAGAATAGTGGCGATGTTGACGGGTAGGTCCCGACGGTTCCTTTGTCTACCCATGCTTTTGTTTGCTTCGGTACCATCCCGTCCCGTGTTTTCCCAGCCGTTACTAACCAATATTGCATTGTAGCATCTCTTATTTCACAACCTCAACTCCTGGCTCCGGTATCTTCGTACCGATTAACAAGCTCTACAAACAGCGCGACTCCCCACCCACTCCCGCCAGTTCCTATTCACTCACGCCCGGCTTGAAGGTCGCGAACCAGAATGCCACAAATCACACACCACCAACTCCTTCGCTACCATCTTTTAGCAAGTCTTTAGGTCCAAGCAGAGCGCCAAGTCCTCAAGGGAGACGATCTAGGACCTCTTTACCACGACCGGACTCGCCCGTTCGTAGACTGCAGCTTACCCCTGCACCCCGGACGTCGATTGCGACACCAGCTTCAAAGGCACCTCCTCGTTATGGAACCCCCACGATTTCTAGATTTGGGTCAAGTGTGCGAGGCACTGCGGGTGACCCGAATAAAAATTCGAAGCTAGATAGGAAGCCTAGCATAGCACCTAGGAGTGCGTCTGCTTTAGGGCAGATTTCCAACTACGATGAGGACGAGACCACGCCGGTTGGTCTGCGCACCAAAATCAACGGGAATAGCGGTTCGATATCGTCATTATCCTTTAAGCGACCCGCATCCCGAGCGGCCCACGCGAACGAAGAAGAGGTTGGGCGACTGAAAACTCAACTTGAGGATCGAGACCGCCAACTGAAAGACCAAGCCTCGGCACTGGCTGAGATGGAAAGCAGTCTTACAGAACTCACGATGTTGATAGATCAGTCAGATACTGGCAGGATGCGAGCAGGCAGCTTGGATGATAAGGACTCTCCGCACCTTCGGGCGATGCTTCGAGAGAAAAACGAGAAGATCGCCATGCTCACTGCTGAATTTGACGCACACCGAGCAGACTTTCGCAGTACTATTGATACCCTTGAGATGGCTAGTACCGAGACCCAGAGGGTTTACGATGCTAAGATACGCGAATTAGAGCAAGAAATACATGAGGCCCAGGAACGACACGATGATGTTGACAGTGTAGCTCGTCAGCTTAAGCAGCTCGAGGAACTGGTTCAGGAGCTCGAGGAAGGCTTAGAAGATGCTCGCCGAGGCGAAGCTGAAGCTCGGGGAGAAGTAGAATTCTTGCGAGGGGAAGTAGAGAGAACGAGGTCGGAATTACGACGGGAACGCGAGAAGGCCTCTGCTACTATGAATGGGGGCGACCAAGGAGAAGATAAGCTATCCATGTCGAAAGAGTTGGAACAAAAGGAAGATGAGATTAGGGGTCTCAAGGCTATCATTCACTCCCTCAGTAGGGATTCTATTCCTGGTTCGGATTCCCCAGACAAGACGCCCACGCAACCGCAACGCAACAACTCGTTCATCAAGTCTCGTCCGGACTCGATCGATAGCCACAAATCGAAGGAACAGCTGGAGCGAGACAACTTTGAATTGCGCAACCTCCTCGATAACAAGAACTCCCGTGAGGAAGAGCTTGAGCGGGAAATCGAATCTCTTCGACGTGTTAGTGCATCGACTTATCGCATTAGCTCCACGACCATCGGCAATTCTAATCGGTCGTCGTATCGTGACTCAAAGGGAACTGTCATCCTCGCACGCGAGACGCACTCGCCTGAGGCTACTCACAAACGTGCGCACACTTTAGACACGATGCCTGAGAGTGATGCATACTCGTCAGTTACCGAGACTAGCACACTCTGGTGCGAGATCTGCGAGACTGGCGGGCATGATATTCTTACGTGCACCAACATGTTCGGTCCCCAGAATGAACAAGGAAAGGTCGGCGCGGGCGACCATACGCTGGGCAAGACAGGCAGAGATGTTGTTCGCGAAGGCCTCAAGAACTTGTCTCTTCCTGCCGACGCCAACAAGGAGGACACGCCTCGTCCTCTGTCCCCCATGAAGACCAAGCAGGTCACATTACCTCCCCCTGTTACTGTCAAGATCCTCCCCAACCCTCAGGACTCGGGACCGCTGGCTGGCAAGGATAGCGGAGTGGTTGACCCGGAAAAATGGTGCGCTTTATGCGAGCGTGATGGACATGATAGCATTGACTGCCCCCTGGAGGATGCCTTCTGATCCATATTCACGACATCTGACACGACTCAATGATGTAGAACGAGGGATGTCTGCAGCAGGGCACTCTAAAATTGTGTACCGGTGCTCTGTGTACCACGAGGCGGGGACGGCTACATCTGATTCTCGCATCCTTTCTTCTGTCTATCGTGGGAGTCGAGCATTTCTATTTTTATGGGGAACGCACTGCGATGAACGACTGTTTCGAATCGATGATACCAAAAATTTCGCTTTACTCCCACCCTCCTATAATTCGACGACCCCCTACACCCTATTGCCGTTTTGCTTTACATGTATACATATCCATTCTGGCTGGCCGGTGAAAAGCCACGGGGCTAGAACGCCCTCGGGAGGAGGGTTTGAGGCAACTTGTACCAATACTAGGTAGATGTACGAGTTACCCGAGTTTTGATTACCGCGAGTACTACTTGAGTAGATGTATAATACCTAATTCAGCATGACATGATGTCTCTTGTGGTAAATTAATTTCTGGCCGTGCTGTGACCTCCTTTCTCAGTCTTATGCTACTGGCATGCCTCGAGCACTGTCATGCAAGGTTTTGTGCGTCTTACCAAGGTAGGAAGGGTTGGCAATTATTATAGTGGCAAGGAGAATTGGCCCTGGGTTCCTGGAAGATGACAGTCCTCCATGTCGACGGAAGCTTCGCCATGGTTCTTGGCAGTCGTGTTCGTGACATTGATGGATGTTGGGTAACTAATCGCAATTGCATATGTGTTGTGCCTCTGCAGCTTGAGATCGATCCTACCTAACAATGAATGTGTATGATTGTAGAGTGTCTCTCGTTGATAAACTAAATTATTCTAGCCTCGACTCTTGGTCGTTCGTTGTCTTGAATCTTTCACATTGTCGAGATATTGTCAACGTTTCTCTTTACTCCTCCTAGCTTTTACCTATAGTCTATCCCGCTCCTATTCGTTACCCCTATTACTCCCTCCGTTTCCTTTTCCCTCCTAATACCACATCTTCTATCCTATATCCTATATCTACCTTACTTATCGAGACATCCCTACAATACATACATACCTAAGTACGAATCTCGGCTTTTTACATGACCCTACGTAATAAGGCTGATAGCTGTTGAACCAAAATGGGGTAAGTGTGGGCCACCCGCTTTCATTGATTTGCTATCCGTTGCTACCTATCCAGTCTTCAACTTGGGGATGCCAAGCGCCTCCCCCGCAAAGGCTCCAATCAGGCAGTCAGGTTGCCAAGTCAGCTGCTCTTTCTGTCCCACCATTCCAACCCCCCCCCCCCCCCCCCCCCCCCTGACGTCCAGGCGTCTCAGGAACCCTCGGCATCTACTTGCTAGCCCTCCGAGCTCCAGCTTCCAGCCTCCTTACCTTAACAACCTTAGCAGACATGCAGCCATCCATAAGACGTTGATACTGCGTATCTGTTGTTAGTGACAATATCAACAATCATCATCATCCATCCATCCGTTCCATTGATGTAGCCCATCATCAATTGCAATTGTCGTATCAACATATCACGTTCGCTGAGGAGTAACATCTCCCTGTATCACAAGTCCGTCTTTCGTTAATATAAATACTGTACTGTATTTCATCCAATAACACCCATCGTAAGGCCAAATCCTGCCACAGCAAAAACTACTAGTCGACATCTCATTCACATCCAGAGGACGACGTAAACTCTACACTCATCTAACGCATATTTGTCTTAAATAGAGACAATTCACCAACAATAGTGCGAGAGCTCATCACCGAGGTCATCATGGGTGGTGAAACTGCAAAACCTAAGGTCATTTCGACCGAATACCCAATCCGGGCACCCGCTCCGGTCGGCAAACGGATAACCCACATCTACAAGGAACGCATCACTCAGTTCTATTCTACAGGACAATGGGAGAAGCGGAACCTCCTTGCCATGATGTTCGAGGGCGTTGCATCTGGCCATCCTCATGTTCAACTATCCACATGGGCCGCTCCAGGTCTCTCGAGACCGACTTTTGAGGAGGCCATGGCGGGCGAGTACAAACCCGCCTCTGTTGGCCAATCTTTCGGTCCTTCTTGGTCTACCCACTGGTTCAAAGTTGTACTCCGTGTTCCTGCCGACCTCCAAGACAAGGAGCATCTGGAATTCCAATGGGACTCCAACAGCGAAGGCATGGTTTGGACTGATGATGGCAAGCCTTTGCAAGGTCTGACCGGTGGGGGCGAGCGTGTCGAGTGGATCCTTCCAAGCTCTTTCAGAGACGGCAAGGAGCACACCATCTACATCGAGATGGCCTGCAATAGTATGTTCGGCAACCCTACAGGTGGTGATACCATTCAGCCGCCCGACCCCAATAAGAGCTTCCAGCTCGTCAAAGCCAACATCTGTGCTGTTAACCTAGATGCCCGGCAGCTCTGGATTGACACCTGGATCATTGGCGATGCTGCGAGAGAATTCCCCGAAGATTCGTGGGAGCAGCACAAGGCATTGAACGTCGTCACCGACATCATTGATTCCTACGTGCTTGGCGACAAGGAGTCGCTCAAGAAGTGCCGTAAGATTGCACAGGAATACATTGGATCTAATGTCGATTCTTCCAAGGTCTACGACAGTGGACTTACGTCCCAGGTCTTCGGCATTGGCCATTGCCATATCGATACCTGTTGGCTGTGGCCCTGGGCCGAGACGAAACGAAAAGTGGCGAGGTCTTGGTCAAACCAGTGTGATCTCATGGAGCGATACCCCGAGCTCAATTTCGCTTGCTCCCAAGCGCAGCAGTATAAGTGGTTAAAGACCCTATATCCTTATGCGTTCGACCGTGTCAAGCAGAAGGTTAAGGAGCGTCGGTTTCACCCAATTGGTGGTAGCTGGGTTGAGCATGACACTAATATGCCTAGCGGCGAGTCTCTCGTCCGGCAATTCCTTTACGGCCAAAGGTTCTTCGAGAGTAATTTCGGAGAGCGTTGCCGGACATTCTGGCTTCCTGATACCTTTGGGTATTCTAGTCAACTCCCTCAGATATGTCGGCTAGCTGGCATGGACCGGTTTCTCACACAGAAGCTCAGTTGGAACAACATCAACAACTTCCCCCACACGACCTTCAACTGGGTCTCCCTCGACGGAAGTCAGGTCATATGTCACATGCCGCCAGCTGAGACTTACACCTCGGAGGCCGAGTTTGGTGATGTCAGACGCAGTGTCACCCAGCACAAATCGATGGACCAAGATCATACTTCGTTGCTCGTCTTTGGCAAAGGTGATGGCGGCGGCGGCCCGACTTGGCAGCACATAGAAAAGCTGCGACGATGCCGTGGCATCAGCGACCAGGTTGGCCTCCTGCCTAGAGTGCACTTGGGCAACACCGTCGATGACTTCTTCGACAAACTCGAAGAAAAAGCTAACACCTTGGTTACCTGGTACGGCGAGCTCTACTTTGAACTCCACCGTGGTACGTACACAACTCAAGCGAACAACAAAAGAAATAACCGGGAATCGGAGTTCATGCTACGAGAACTCGAGTTACTAGCTACCGTTGCATCGTTGAAGTCTAGTTCCTACAAGTATCCCAAACCGGAGTTTGACGAAATGTGGGAGGCGGTCCTCCTCTGTCAGTTCCATGATTGTCTTCCTGGAAGTGCTATCGAGATGTGTTACGATGATTCAGACGAGGTAAGTTCACTCAGTGCATAAGTAATGTCCCAGTTAGCTAACTCCGAAGCAGCTGTATGCCAAGGTATTCCAGATGGGCAAAGATATATATAAAGATATCTATAAAGCCTTTGGCGTTACGGAGTTGGGATCGGCTACTGGAGCTGGCGAACCTATTGCCTTGAATACCTTGCCATGGCACAGAAAAGAGATAGTCGAACTTTCAGAGACTCAACTCGGTGTCGCCTGTGGTTCTGGGCTCCTAGTTAACGTGCAGCCGTTTAAGACTCGAACGGCCAAAGCCGTTACCGTCCAAGAAGTCCGCGACGGCGTCTTCGTCATGCAGAACGATCAGCTGACTGTCCAAGTTGAGGACGGAAATGTTACCTCTCTTGTCGACCGCAAGACAGGGCGAGAGATCATCCCCAAAGGAGAAAAGGCCAATCAGCTGGTTATCTTTGACGACAAACCGTTGTACTGGCAGGCATGGGATGTTGAAGTCTACCATCTCGACACGCGCAAGGTAGTACCTTATGGCAAGACTACAATACTAGAGGACAAGGAACATCGAGTCAGTGTCTTGACCGAGGCTATAATCAGTGATAATAGTCGGATCCAGACGATCTTGAGCTTGTCCGCAGCCATCAAAGGCCGGCGGTCGTACGTCGAGTGCACTGCCAACGTGGATTGGTATGAAACTATGCAGTTTCTGAAGGTGGAGTTTCCTGTTGATATCAGAAACACGGAAGCCTCCTACGAGACTCAATACGGCATTGTGAAGCGACCCACACATTACAATACCACCTGGGACATGGCCAAGTTCGAGGTGTGCTGCCACAAGTTCGCTGACTTGTCTGAGCACGGTTACGGCGTCTCAATCCTCAACGACTCCAAATACGGATTTGCTACTTGTGGCAACCTAATGCGTTTGTCCCTACTTCGATCTCCGAAGGCACCAGACGCACACGCAGATATGGGTAAACATACGATCCGTTGGGCCATCCTGCCACACCAGGGCGAACTGAGCCCCACTACTGTTCGTGCCGGATACTATTTCAATCACCGTATGAAGATTTTACAGGCACCCAAGACTCTGGATATTTCTACGCTTATGACAAACCCCGTGGAGTTGAAGGGTGATAACTCGTTAATCCTGGATTGTGTGAAGCGTGGGGAAGATGACGAAGACGTTTCTTACGATAGCAGCATCCCGTCTCGTAAGGGGCGAAGCGTTATCATTCGTATATACGAAAGCCTTGGGGGTCGCAGTACAGGGACAATCACAACTACCTGGAACGTCAAGAAGGTATTCAAGACAAACATCTTGGAGGACGATGGGGAGGAGATCAAGATAGACAAGGACGGCGCCTTCTCAATCACCGTTAAGCCTTTCGAGGTCGCCACCTACAGACTCCAGCTGTAATTAGGCTTCCCAGACCGCAAGATACGAGAAATCCCGGAGGATATGAGAACCCCTTCGTTCGACACATGGCAGATTTCGATACTGTGTGGCGGGGAATAGTACATGTTGGTGTATGGCGCTTATCTCAGTACAAGGTGGAACAGAAAATACTTTGGATGAAGGAGGCCCCTTCGAGTATGTGGTTGACCTCGGAAGTTGAAGTTGCATGACCGGCCACTTGGGTATAGCGAAAGGGATCCCCCAAAGCATACTTCCAGAGAAGAAACTCTGACTGTCTACTCGTTTCAATAACTATTCAGCTATACAGTACGTCTAAAGGACTGCTGGATGGGAATTAATGGATAGCGATTTTCCTACAAATTGTTTAATCGATCTCGAAAAGAATAAATTTGTGATATTGTAGTTGATATTTCAGTATGCTTGTGAGGCTGAGTAGAACTGTTAAAAATAAATGCCTATACCTTGCAAACTGGGTATGTATACTATTGCGTTTACTTTGCAAAAGGATTGGACATGTCAACGACTTCCTAGGAAGTCGGACAACGAATTGTACAGTGTATTGATTTTATACAGCACTAAAAGACACTGTCAAAGTCGCGCTGGTTCAGGCGGGGACGGCGGAGACTACACAGTGTTTAGAAATACCCTTGGCTGCTAGAAGCCAATCAATTACCTTGTAAATTCTACTCTCACGACAACGCGACTTTTCTTCACTGGTGACCGATTCCAAGTTTCAAAAGACACATATCGGCATCGAGTGAAATACATGTCGAACCTATCTAAGTCTAGCTTCATAACCAGATGTACGGTCCATCGTGCCGGCGGCTGACTTTGGCGCTCACCAGCCGCACTCGAGACCGCGTTGGTCGGCGAGCCAAGCACTCACTCTCGCCATGGCGGAACCTGTCGTCACTACGACTTGGCCGCCACGATTCCAAAGTAATTAGGACGAGTCCCCAGAGAGTGCAGGTTCGAGGCAAGAAGACTCGGTCGTCTATGAGACTTGAGGATCTGCCGCAGGGGCCCATCAAGACAGACCAGCCACTCCCCCCTGAGCCGGAGCCGGACGACGAGGGCCCGGCGTATCCCACGGTCGTGCAGCAGGCGCGGCGGAACATGCAGAAGTTCGAGAACTGCGTGCTGCTGACGCGGGTGGGCGGGTTCTACGAGCTGTACTTCGCGCACGCCGAGGAGTACGGCCCCCTGCTGAACCTCAAGGTGGCGCAGAAGAAGACCAACGCGGGCCCGGTGCCCATGGCCGGGTTCCCCTTCTTCCAGCTCGAACGCTTCCTCAAGACCCTCGTGGTGGACCTCAGCTGCTACGTCGCCGTCGCCGAGGAGTTCCCCAACGACCCCGGCGACAAGGTCAAGTCCAACGGCCTCATGCACGACCGCAGGGTCACCCGCGTCATCACGCCCGGCACGCTCATCGACGAGAACTTCATCGACCCGTATGCCAACAATTACGTTCTGGCGGTTCACGTCAATCACGATCATAGGAGTGCAGCCCCTGGTTCGGGTGAGCTCGATATTAATAGTATAGATTCGGGACGCCTTGCCGAGCTACAGGCTAGTGCTACTCCTATCGGCCTCGCGTGGATAGACATTTCCACGGGGCAATTTTATACACAATCAACTACGGTCACATCGTTAGGATCTATCCTCTCACGCGTGGGTCCGAGGGAGGTGGTTGTCGACGAGGTGCTCGAGTCACAAAGAGACCACCAGTTATTTTCCGTCTTGGCCGAGGACAAGCACTTGATCACATTCGCGCCCCAGGGGGAGCACCTGCCGCTCTCAGAATGGGGATCGATGCTAGAGTCGGACATCCCGGCGCAGACGGCGCAAAGCTTCACGGCCGACGAGGTCCAGGCCGGCAGCCTGCTCCTCCGGTACGTCGGGGACCGGCTCCAGGGCCTGAGCATGAAGCTGCAGCCACCGCTGCGGTACGAGAGCATGTCCGTCATGGCCATCGACAAGAGCACCATGCGCGCGCTCGAGATCAAGCAGACGATCCGGGACGGCGCCTTCCGGGGGAGCCTCCTGCACGCCGTGCGGAGGACGGTCACGAAAGGGGGCGCCCGGCTGCTGACCGCGTGGCTCAGCGCGCCCTCGACAAATTTGGAAACGATCAAGTCCCGACACGATCTAGTAGAATACTTTATCCAGCAACCGGACATACGCGACGATATCGTGCTGCTTTTGAGGAGGAGCCACGATTCCCAGCGTCTCGTGCAGAAGTTCGCGCTGGGCCGCGGCGACCCGGACGACCTCGTCGCCCTCGCCAACACCATCCGAGCCACCCAAGACATCGTCGCCCTCCTGGAGAGCGCCAAAGACCAGGGCAATACGACTACTACTACAACAACGCCACAACCACAGTCCATCCCATCACCTAGTTCCGAGGGCGCGGCGTGTTTCACGCCCCTCCTCTCGCGCATCAAGCTCGAGGAGCCGACCAAGCTAGCCGACTTGATCAAGTCGTCCATCGACGAGGAGGGCCTCGTGCAGCAGCACCGGGCCGAAGACAGCGAGGCGAGCCAGCTCATGACGCTCGCCGAGGACGTCGTGGCCGCGGAAGGCACGCGCGGGGACGCCGAGTCCGTGCTGCCCAAGAGCAGCGCCACCAAACGGAGGAAGCAACAATCTGCCTCCTCCTCCTCCTCCTCCTCCACCTCTATCCGGGACCACTACTCGGGTGCCTCCGACGAGAATGCCCCCTTCGTCATGAAGCCCGAGGCCAGCCCGGCCCTGCGCGCGCTCCACGACGAGCTGGCCACCCTGCTGCAAGAAAAGGACGCGTTGGCCGAGACGCTGCGGGAGCGCTTCGGCGGCGCGGCCAGCCTCACGCTGCGGTGGACGCCGAACCTAGGCCACGTGTGCCACGTCAAGGGCGCGCGGGACCTACGCAAGGTGGGCGAGAGTGGCGTCGGCGCCAGCAACAGCAACAGCAACAGCAACACCACCACCACCACCACTACAGTAGTAAGCTCGAGCCGGAGCACGCGCGCGTTCCACGTGCCCGAGTGGTCGCGCCTGGGCCAGCGTCTGCGGCAGGCGCGCTTCGAGGTGGGCGCCGAAGAGCAGCGTCTGTTCGCGGCCCTGCGCGCCCGCGTCGTCGCCGACCTCGTCAAGCTGCGCCGCAACGCCCGGGTCCTCGGCGAGCTCGACGTCGCCGCCTCCTCCGCCCGGCTCGCCGCCGAGCTGGGGTGGACGCGCCCGCTCCTGCACGACGGTGGCGGCGATACTACTACTACTGCTACTACTGCTACTACTACTAATAATAATACCCAGCAGCACGTCATCATAGGCGGCCGCCACCCCACAGTCGAGGGCGGGCTGCGGGAGCAGGGCCGAACCTTCACCAAGAACGACTGCGTCCTCTCGGGGACGGGAACGGCGTCAGGGAACTCCGGCCGGCTGTGGCTGATCACGGGCCCCAACATGGGCGGCAAGAGCACGTACCTGCGGCAGAACGCCCTCATCTCGGTCCTCGCGCAGGCGGGCTGCTACGTGCCCGCGGACCACGCGTCCCTCGGCGTCGTCGACGCCGTCTTCTCGCGCGTCGGCTCCGCCGACAACCTGTACGCGGACCAGAGCACCTTCATGGTTGAGATGCTCGAGACCGCCCACATCCTGCGCGCCGCCACGCCCCGCTCCCTCGTCGTCATGGACGAGATCGGCCGCGGCACCACCCCGCAGGACGGCGCCGCCGTCGCCTTCGCCGCCCTGCACCACCTCGTTACCGTCAACCGCTGCCGCGCCCTCTTCGCTACCCACTTCCACGGCCTCGCCGACCTCGCCGCCGGGCGCCGCATGCTCGTCGCTCAGGGCGGCGCCGTCGAGATGTACTGCACCGACGTGGAAGAGGTGCGGGGCGGAGGCTTCGTCTACGTGCACAAGCTACGGAAAGGAATCAACCGGCAGAGCCACGCGCTTAAGGTGGCGCGCCTCGCCAACATGCCCGAGGCTGCAATTACGGTCGCGAAGGAAGTCCTCGAGAGGGACAGCAGTCATGATCATCACGAAAATAGTGGAACGTCTTTACAAAATGATACCCATACGGAGCAGCAATCAGCTAGTGCAGGATAAGGGTCGGTAATTTTACGATTCGGTTTGTCTGCGTCTGTATATCTGGAATCGAGTTAGCGCCTGGCTCTTATACAATGTGTACTAATAAGTTGTTTGTAAAGAAACGTGTCTCATAGGGTTGTGATGAAGTTTGTCATCAATGAAGATCAGGGTTAAAAAGCTCTTGAATTCTTTATATAATCATTGAACACGGGAGGGAAACTGAAAAATAGAATAGGACTCACCATTTACGAGGTAGCAGAGCTCTTGCGGTTTGCAATGCCATCCGTCATGTCACAAATCAAAGCTCAACTCTTCTGCAACTTGCCTCAATTGACCGTTAGATGACCTATGTACCGTGGATTTTCCCACGTCCAGATCTCGCAATCCCAACCGAAGCCCAGTTTGATGCCAACCCGACAACACCGTGATCATGCCATGAAATTTAGTCACTGTAGAAAACCGACACGTTAGCACCTCTAAAATCGAAAAGAATGGCGAAATGGGGAGGAGAGCATACAAGAGACCACCGAAACCTTCGTCACCAGACTCCTCTTCCGACTCGTCCTTCTTCTCCTCCTCAGCAGCGGCCGCAGTCGAAGTCTCGGCAGCAGCAGCAGTCGGGGCGGCAGCGGCGTAGGCGTCAGGGTTGGCGATACGGTCCTTGAGGGCCTCGACCTCAGGCCAGCTGTAATCGGTCTCCACTGCGACAGCAAGGACCTTCTTGTAGCTGTTCACCAACGAGTGGATGATGGAGGGCAGGGTAGGGAAGTTCAAGGCAAGCGACAGAGCGGCAATGGTAGTAATTGCGCTCGTGAAAGACTTGAGAAGTTGCTCCTCGCCGATGTCCAGGACGTCCGGGGGGAAAGTGTTGCCCTGGTCGTAGACCTGGGAAATACCCAGACCGTAGGTGAAGGGAGAAATGTTCAGCATGTTGAGGAGCGTGGCCTCGGAGGGGCCGACCTTGCTACCAGACCCGACGAGCTTCAGGTCGGTCGTGATTTCAATGGTACCACGAGCGATCTTGGTGGGAACACCGAGAGCCTGGAAGAAGGAGGTCTTTCCGGGTTCCATACCAGTGTTGCCAGCGGGGACCCAGACGTCGGCGGGGGCGACAGCACCAGCACGAGCAGGGGCAGCGACCTTGTTGGCAAGGATCCTGTCGCGGATGGTCTTGAGGTCACCGTTGGTGAAGATGAAACCGATGTTGCCACGGACGTGGGGGAGGAGTCGCTCGTACTCGGGCGTATCGGGAATGAAGGTCTTGAGGGCTCGGCGGACCTATAATTCGAGGAAATAATGGTAAGCTAATGGGGTTGGCTGAGCGCGGAAAGCTGCAATTCAGTCACTTACCATAGTGTTCTTTCCCATCAAGACGACGGCGTCCCCACGGAGAGCCTGTCGGATCTCGTGCATCTGCTGAGAGCTGACATTGTCGACGGTGACGAGGAAAATGGAGCGGTAATCCTCGAGCAGGCTCTTCAGCTTGGGGAACTGTGCAATTCGTAGTCAATATTTTTTGAGTCCATTGGATTTCGAGAAGATGAGCAACATACGTATTCCGCCTTCTTTTGCTTGCTGGCTCCCATATCTTCTTATTTTTGAAGTTAGGATTTTTAAAGCCGGGTGTTGTTGAGTGATGTATATTTGGTGGTGGTTTTTTTGAAGTTGAGAAAAAGTTCCCTAGAGATTGCGCGCCTAAGTCTGGTGGAATTTCGGCTAATTGTTTTTTTCCCCCTCCCGAATGTGTGCACAGCACATGCTTCAGGTCAACCCCGCTAGGGCTTTCCGCCTAGATGCATCTCACCTAAGACCCGTTTAACGGGTTTAAATGCTTAAGTGGATTGAGTTCAATAACTAGGTACATATGAAGCGTGATACGCCAGGAAGCTTCATGATAAGTATGAACTTTAAGAGGAGTGGTATTGGTTCCAATATCTAGGGTAGGGGATTTGCAGAAGTGGAAGAGGATTCATACTACGCAAGGCTCGTAAAATTCGACATGATGGCCTAAAAGAGGAAAAGGGGTATATATGCCGACAGTGACAGCACCAATGGTACAGATACTATGGATGGTTGATAGCTAGCTAGCTTACAATCGATACAGTAGATAGACCTTTGGACATTCCAATTTTACAAGCTTTATACATCATCAAATGATGGTACCTCGCCGTCCAAGCCCATCTCCGTGGCAGCTTGTTCGAGTGTCTGCTCCATATTCTCATCCCCGAGTAGTTCAACTTGGTTCTGGAGAAAGAACTCAACAAAGTTTCCTAATTCCTCCCGTTTTATATCGTCCGGTAGATCGTCCCCTGCGCTAAGTTGACCGGTCGCAATGAGTTCCTCGTGTCTTCGTTTTAGATAGTCCTCGATTTGCTTCCCGGCATGCATTAACCGGAGACCACCTTTGCCCTTCGCCGTCCTTTCCAAGTCCATAGACCCCACATGTAGCTCGAACACGACGGAATCTGGGGGTTCGAACTTGAATATTTGTCGCAATGCTCGGTATGCCAATAGAAGACCAAACTTGTCATCTAGTTTGCGAAACGAGTGAAGAACGAACCGTGCTAGTTGAACGTCGATGCCACTTGTAGCCAGGATATGGGCCGACCTGACCATCTCGGCAAATAGCGACCGAGTCCGTGAGATTTCTTTACCAGTTTGGCCTGATGGTATTTGAATAAGGCGGTTAACCGCCAAGGCCTGCCAAAGGACCATGAAGGTCCACGAATCCGGCTCAACCTGATATTGGTTGGTCAGGTCACGGGTGAGTGCCGCGACGTGTTTGCCCTGCCCATCCTGAAGATATGAGAAAAGCAGCTGATTTAACATGAACGAGTTGGGGGCGATTTCTGCATCCCTAAACGCCCTCCAAAGCTCTTCCATCTTAGGATGTATCCCACGATCCTTATAGTTCTCTGCGAGAAGCGAAAAGGTTTCCAGATTCGCTCTCGGCCAGCCCTCTCCATACTGTCGTAATCTTACATAAGTGGCAAGATTCTTCATGTCTTTTCTGATGTTGAGAAATTGCATCCGGGCATTGATCATAGCCCAAGCAACATCCTCGGCGTTTTTTATATTGTCGGCAGTGCCTGATCTTAGCCACGCACCGATCAGGCCATTAACAACGATCGCCTGAGGCATGACACCTCTAGATTTCATATGCAGTAAGACATTATGAGCGCCTTGTAGATCGCCAGCCCCTATTAACCGCTTTAGCCATTTGCCATAAAAGAAGGGACTGGCAACACTAGGAGGCACCCTATGGGTCCCACGCAGGTCAACGGTGTTGGACGTCATCATCTCGACAAAGACGTAAAACGCATATTCTGTCTCATTCGAAGTCAGGAAATAGGAAATGACTTGATCATAATCCTCGATAGTAATCGCGTCGCCGAGAACGGATCGTAGTCGTTGATACAACTCAAACCCCTTCTCAACTGTCGCAGGCTTCTCAGCACACATGCGAATAAAGGGTAGTAGGAAACGAGGATCCTTCTCGTAAGGGGACTCAAGAAGAGTGTTGGCAACCCTTTCGGCTCGAGCTATGTCGCCAGTCAAACAGTACATCCGAAGGCCAAGTTGCCAAAATTCCACAAAAGTATCTGGTCCGGCCCCAAGGGTAGTAACAAGTTTTTTATGGGCCGTAATCGCATCCTCTTGTAAGCCGCTTATGAAGGTAGCCTCTATCGCGAGTAGTTGCTGATCATCGCGTAAGGCCACACCGGCGTTCTGCATGTCCTTGGCCAAGACGTGAGTATGTGACATCCGGTTAGGATTATTCGGATGGTCCGTCGCGAGAATCTGCCAGAGCAGATCCCATATATCTGCGTGAACTGATTCCCACTTCTTGGACAAAGCTATCCGCGCGGCATAATAATACTTCCATAACGAATTGATCCGTTTAGGGAGTAAGACTCCGCTGTGGGCTTTTCTTCCGATGGTCCGTATCATGTTGTTTAGCTGGACAATACGGGTACGGTCTTGGGCTGTCCAGTCTTCCTCGGGCAATAATAAGGATGGTTTGGGTAAAGCCTCCTCTTGAGACTCAACTCGTTTTCGCAGCTTCTCAGCACCCTGTTTTCCCCAGATCTTCTCCACAATCTTGGTAAATTGGGTGGCTTGTTCCAACTCTTGCTCGAGCTCTTTCATACGGGATTCTGCCTCTCCACCTGGATCGTTCAGCGACTGGCCGAACTCATCTTCGTCCCGGAGTCGACGTAACTTCCCTCCTTTCCCTTGTTCAAAGTAATTAACCGATACCCCAACATCTTTGCTTCCCTTCAATAAACCTAGGGTTTCTAAAGTCTTCTGGCGCTCAATTTCCTGCTCGCGCGATCGGTGGGACGAAGCCTCTGAGGCTACAGGTTGGGCGGCTTGTGAAGAGTGACGGAGTACCCATTGCGCCGTAGGGGTTCGCTTGCGTAAACTTGATAGGCACGACCTGCAAATAAAGTTGTCGACACGGAGGGCCCTTGGAGGCATCACGACATAATCGGGTTGGTACGCTTCGTCGCATTCATCGGAGTGTGTGAGCGGCGAGAAAGTCTTGAGGGTCTGGACGGTCTAGAATCTTTTTTTTTTCCATAAAAATTTAAGGTTGATAAGAGTGATATCACAGCCTCTGAGACTTACCTCATAGGTGTGTTTTTAGCGGTGCCCCAAGTCCCGACTTACCTAGCCCCACTGTGATCTTCAAGTATTGGTACCTGCAGGTACTGAATCTTATCTTATTACTTACAATAACAGTAAAGCATTTCTCAACCTATTCCTCAGGTATTCACTTTATATATAGGAAATACGTAAAGAGAGAAGTCGACCTGTAATAATACCTGCTTAACTGGTCCATGAATGAATGAAGTACTCATGAGTATACAGAAGTAAACCAAAAAATCGATGCAGGGACGACAGGGACCCGGCAGGGATTAAGCAACGCTAATATCCCAAGACCACACCCTGAGACCGCCCACTTACAAGAAGTCTGGAAGTCAAGACGCGTAGCTCATACAACCCATACAACCTCTCATATAAACCATTGCGGCAGCCCATAGAGACAAACAGCACACCTGACCCATCTGATCATGGCTATCGATGAGCCTCTAGGTGACTCTTTTGAAGAGAAACAGCACCAGGTAGTATCGTCTATCTAGAAGCAACTCGAATCCACACTAATATCCCTTAGGCTGCTTACGTCTTCGACCCCTTAGATGAAGCCGACAGTGCAAATCGACCTGCTAAACGGAGAAAAGTATCCAAGGCCACACACCAGCAAGAAACTGAAGGAACAGATTCTTGGCTGACTTTCCAGCCCCTTTTTGGTGGTTCCGAACATGAACATTGTGTTCGTCTTCGCCAACAATTGTTTGAGAAATCTTGGTCTCAGATCGATAAGAGAATTCAAGTAAGTTGCTCACATTATCCTACATACATTGTAGTATCACAACTCACAGACTGGGTATAGCACATACTGCGAAAGGCGAACAAGTCTACACTAAATGATGTAGCATCGTTCCTAAAGGCAACCCCCGGTCATGCATTCACCGGCAAGATCCCCTCTGCCTTCATCATTACCGGCCCGAACTTGGCCTCTCAGGATCTCCTATTTGAGCAATTCTCAGAAACTCTACAAAATCAAGTGGATGCAAAGGTGGTACGCTTGAGGTCTGGTGATGCGTCTAACCTGAAAGCCGCCTTGAAAAAAATCATACATGACGTTACTGCCAGGGAGACAGATGATGAGAACGACCTAGAGCTGGCCACGAACAATGATGTAAGTTGACGTGCCGCCTCAATTTGATATTCTTCTAAACCACCGTTTCAGGGGCGCAACCATTTAAATTACGATCTCGACGGTCTCTACACCCATCTCAAATCTAACCCCCGCCGTCATATCATTATCGCTTTCCAAGATAGTGAGGCCTTCGAAAGCGGCCTGTTATCAGAGCTGATCTCACTTTTCAGGTGCGCGTTTTCAGCATTTACTCCCACGCCTCACAATTGACTTAGTATTTAGCTCATGGCTTAACCGAATCCCATTTGCCCTACTCTTTGGAGTGGCCACTTCTGTAGAGCTATTTCAGGCGCGCCTTCTCAAATCTACCTGCCAGTGCCTCTATGGCGATCAGTTTGATATTGAGCAGTCTTCGTCAATCATTGACAAGATTTTCAAGGCGGCCATTGCCTACTCAGATGTTCCGTTACGGTTGGGCTCTTCCCTCGTAAACAACCTACTAGAGCGTCAACGAGACCAAGTTTCTAGTATCCCAGTCTTCGTCAGCTCCTTAAAAGTATGCCTACGTATCCGTTAAATTAGTAGGTAATGCTAACGCCTTTAGTACGCTTACATGTGTCATTTCTACGCAAATCCTTTAACAGTCTTCTTATCTGACGATGAAAGGGGTGATATCCTTCAGGAGGAACATTTCGAAGCAGCACGATGCTTGCCATCTTTTCGTCGATATGTGGAAACATCGATTGAGGAGGGTGAAATAGAGCAGGCCAGGTCGCTTCTCGACAATGATCCAGACCTCAACGAATTTCTTCACAATAGCATGCGAGAATCTCGTCAGTGGTCCTTACGCCTTTTGCGCAGGCTCAAAGTCCTGACCGCAGGCAACGTCTTGTCTACTGGGTTTTCCGAGCTGTATTTGGACGCCATCTCACGGGGGATCGAGACCGACCGGATAGCCGAGTTTACAGATTCGATAAAGCGAATGCAGCCTTCTGATTTGGCAGCGTTCCTGATCCAAGTGCTGGGTGATTTCGAAAATGGTGATTTAAGCCTTGCTTTGGCTCCATGGGCCGGCGAAGACAAGGATTCGTATTTGTTCTTCACCAAGGCGTTGACCACTATCAAAGCATTACAAGCGGACGCTGAAAGACAAGGCAACTCTCTCCGGAGCAAATACAGCGGGCAGACTAAGGTACTGAGAACTACCGTCATTGCTCAAAAAGTCCAGCTCAGCCAAGACACCGCAACTCTCACCCGTGAAGATACTCTTTACACCGAGCTAATAGACGATGTCGTTCAACATCTAAAAGAGACTATTCACTG
Source organism: Hypoxylon rubiginosum (assembly GCA_902806565.1). Taxonomy (NCBI): domain Eukaryota; kingdom Fungi; phylum Ascomycota; class Sordariomycetes; order Xylariales; family Hypoxylaceae; genus Hypoxylon; species Hypoxylon rubiginosum. The sequence goes on along the minus strand of CADCXA010000016.1, from coordinate 554,553 downwards.
CGACGGCGCAAAGAGCCTATGCATGAATGAGGTCTGGTTGTTCGACTCGAAAACACCTTATAAAGATGTTTTTATCCCACGGCCAAGGGGAGTTGTGGAGCGGGCATTGTCGCGGCCGCACGACTATCTCAATTGTTCTTGTTGTGAGACAAAGGAGGACCAGGTTGTGCCTAGCTTACCATCGGTGGCCATTCTATATCAACTGTACCTCGAGACCGGTTCTCTCATCAATGTGGCCGACCTTTGGTCTGCTTACTATGCTATTGTTGGCGAGGAAAACGAAGAGGCATTGGAGGAGCAAGCTGCGCTTGTCTTGTTCTACCGCGGATTGGCCGAAATGAGGGCGATGGGCTTTGTCAAGCAAAGCAGGAAGAAGGCAGACCACGTTGCAAAGCTTGCTTGGAGAGGCCTTTGATGGAAAGGGGGGTCATACAGGCTAGAAAGGTAGGTAGGCACCAAAATAGATTTAGTCTTGTTTGGTTGTGCTTGGGCGACATAGTCATGCTTACACAAGAACAATTGTACTCAGGGGAAATCAATGGTTTGTTCTCAAGCTCGTGAGGCAGGGCGGGTTCGCACCTTTAATGTTATTTTAGATAGTATTCGTAGGTGAAAGACTTCCGAGGTCTTAACAAAGCCTTGCTTAATCCTATGGCGGCGCCCAAGTAACAAAGAACCGACGAGACGGAGACGATGTTCAGAAACGTCGAGCACATAACAAAGAGGACTGTATAGAGCCTCGTATGTACAAGAAGAAACGTTAGCCGCCCTCGAATCATTGAGTCGACTCTTACGTCTTCATACCAGCAGCTGCGATAGTTGATTAGATTACAAGTGCTCCTTTCTCCCTTCAAGTCCCCCATCACATAAAAGCTTCCCATTCGCACATAGCTGCTGGCGGCTAGACAAACATCGTCGAAGGCCGATTAAGAAAATAAAATACCCAAAATAAACCAGAGTGCCCAAGAGCAGATTCGGCACAAGCCTTCTCGCGTTATTACTACTTCTTTTTTTCTCTCTATCGAGATAAATCATTGACTCACATATTCTTATTGCAAATCTTCTCCTGTCACAACCGTTGGTCCACATCAGAACAGATCTACCCAGCGAAACCCACGAGTTTGATTTTATCTTCTTCTTTCTAAACCAACCAATACACACACAAGAAAAAAAAACGAGCATTAGACTAAGCTGTACGCCTGTCGTCGTCGACTTGGCATCCTCGCCTACCTACAACTGCGCAACCGTTCTTCTCACCCCCCAATTATGGAGAACCAGACGAACCAACCACACAACCAACAGCAGCCCGCGCGGCCGACGCTGATCGGGCACCGGCGGGCGGCCAAGAGCAGCGCGTTCCAGGCGAAGCTCGAGCAGATGGCGCTGCCGCTGGCACCGCTGGTGCAGCTGACAACTGGCGAAATCCATCCGTCGTTCCCGGGGACGCTGCTGAACTTCTGGCTCCTGACCGATTCCGAACTCGAAGAGCTGGCGCACTTCTACCACCAGCGCACGCCGTGCCAGTGGACGTTCCACTACCCGTGCCCGATCGCGTGGTCGTCCGACATGCCGCTCGAGGAGAAGCGGCGCCGCATCGGCCGCTTCATCGGCCTGCGCGGCTGCGAGACCCCCATCCGCGTCGTCCGGTCCGAGCAGGAGCTGCACGAGGAGGCCCGGGCCGCCCGGCTGCGGGACGAGGAGGAGATCTGGCGCCGGAAGCTGCGGTGGTATAACTAAAAGGTTATTTTATTCGTTTTGGTTGTTTTATTTATTTTTCAGCGGCCGCGAGACCGACCGAAGGAAGAAAGGAAAGAAATGGTTTAAGGCAAAAGCGAAGGAAAGCGAAGGAAAGCCGAGGAAAGGGGGAAGGGAATTTGGGAAAAAGCGGGCATATTGAGGTTTTTTTGCATTGGTAGCATATTCATCGTTCGATTCTTGACGCTCATTCGACCAGCTTAATGTTTAATACCATGAGCACTTGTTTAAAATCATAAGTTGTCCTTCTCGTATGTGCTATGACGTCCGTTCGAATTGAATAAGTTCCAATATCGCGTGATTGTCGCAAAGCTTACATTATTCCAGTTAACGGACAATGAGCAGGCGGCAAGATTTGAATGAAATGGGCCTAAAATTGTTTAGAAAAAGGGGTAGCAATTGAGGTAAACAGACCGAAAATTATTAGGCGAGGGGAAGCAATGGATTACAGCAAGGCCATTAGGTGAGAAATGAAGGTATTCGAATCTCGAGAGGTATCTAAATTAATCCTTTGTCATAGCGTTAGCTTCGCTATAAGAGTAACTAATAGACTGTCTCTATACTGAGAGTAGCATGTAAACCTTCCAATAGTAGGAAGTAACCTATCTACTGCTGGACAGTCTTCTTAACTCCCTCGACGAACGCTTCCACGGCATCCCCACCGCCGAGCGGCATCTGACTGCCTCTTAAATAACCTCCGTTTTCCACCTTGATAGACAGCGCATCGGCAATACTGGGTAAACCGCCGTCCCGAATAGCCATCGTGAGGCTGGTTAAGCTCTGGTGAAATTGCGGACTTCGTAGGACCTTTTCTAGTAGCGCCTTCTTTTGGCCGAGGCTCATCGCCTCCTTGGCAGCTTGTATCGCGGCGGCGGTGGGCTCCGCCGTAGTGTCCCCTTGGTCGGCTTGCTGGGAGATCACGAGAACGGCGGGGGGCAGGAAGCTGAGTAGATTGTCGACCTGTTCCTCCGTAGCTAGCCGAGCCACGGGCACGGTGACGGGGGGCGTGAGCAGATCCGATAGAAGCGGATATAGCTTTCCTTCCCCTTGGCTAGCCCCAGCGCCTGCGTTTCCTTGCAACGACTGCAGAAAGTTTCTCACTGCCGCAGCAGCATCGGTAGCCTCCGATGTAGCACTACCATCGTGTCAGCACGTGGTTTCAGCTAGATGAGTTCAAGACGATATGGCAAGAGAAACGAATCACTTCTTAATTGAGGACTCATCTCTAGTAATACATGACAGTCCAGTCGGCCAAGAACCCCTGGACATTGTGTCTGGTAATTTTTATGTGGATTGTATGCAATGTCGTCTCCCCAAGTCCCCTTCCAGTAACGCCGCGAATGAAGAATGTGGGATAACCTACGCTCGAGCACCGTCGGCACCGCCCTCCCGCGAACCTTCGCCCTCCTCCCGAACGTCGCCACCCGTAGCACCTGGACCGGCACCTCCGCTGCCTCCGTGGGGTTCGTTGGTGTCGCCATGACCTTCGACATCCTCCATGGGTTCATCAGTATCATCACCAGGTCGGTCGTCATCGTGGTTGATGATAGAAGCTAGCTCATGGGTGATATCGACTTCCTCGCCCTGCAGGAGCCTGTCGACAATGTCGCCGATCTTCCGGTCGCGAGGGCTGAACCAGCGCGGGTCGCCATTGCGGCCTTGGGGTTTCGACTGGAGGTAGAACAGGTGGCGCTGGGACGAGGAGAGAAACTTGAGGACGAAGACGCGGGCGTTGGGCTTGGTGGCTTCGCTGGGCTGGGATCTCGCATCGTACGGGACAAAATGGCCATCAGTTGGGACCATAACTAAGTCGAGCTCGGCTTGATCAAGGGGCGCGCTCCGTTCTCGCCAGCAGAAATGAAGGAGATCTGTAGAGGGTCAACAACTACAGCCATATACACCAGTGGAAGCTAAGCTTACCATCGTCAGAGTAAATAAAGATGTAACCTGGCCGCGATGAAGCTTTAATCTTGTAAGGTCTCGAGGACGTCTAACATTGCAATTAGCGTTTGAATGCTTGAGATGGACGAGCTAATGGTAGACTCTAGAGGTAAGAGAATGCATACGTCAACGTCGCAGATGCCCGCCTTGAACGTTATAATAGGCGCTATAGACATCTTGGGACGAATTAATTGTGTACAGAGGGGAGTGGGATTTCTTTCAGATCAGATTATGATGGTAAAGTTGCTATGAGCTTAGTTGCGTGAGGTTTACGTTTCGGAGTAGAAGCTGATGGCTGATGCAAGGCTGCAGGAGCTCTTCGTCAGGATGCGATGGAAGCTCCTAGCTTACCTAACCTAAAGAGACCTAGCGTAGTTGCCGCAGGAGGTATGATGTTAGAGTGGGCCGCCGAGGGAGTGCTAGGTACCTTTGTACCTAACTTCCAATTTTACAGGTGCTGTGGCTTTGCGTTCGGCTGCCGAAAACTCCGCGGCTCAATGAGCCACAACAGAACCCCACCCTAACGGTACCCACTTGATTTTGAGTGGTGGCACCAGGGCTCGCCTAAGCCCACAACTGAATTGAATCTTTTTGCGCAAAGTGGAATTTCTGACCTCGCATCACCAACAACCAACGCCAATTCTCCTTTCACCACCACAAACCCCCCGACAACCATCACCATGTCGCAGCCGAGCACTCAAAAGAAGTTCGGAAAGTCGACCCGGGAGGTCCCTCACCCGTCCCAGAAGGCCCAGAAGTGGTATCCTGCCGAGGATGATGCCAAACCCAAGGCTGTGAGTTGCTACCAATATTCAGAATTCCGATCTCGATAGGTTATTTGGCATTCGCGGCAAAGTGCAATATGCTGGGTTTGGGATTATGGAGGAAATTGGTTGTGGTCACAGCAAAAATTGGTTGGCTTTTTAGAACTATCACGGTTCTATAATTGCCTTTAATCACAAGGCTAGACACGCGCCGATAAAACCATCTGCCCTAAACCACTTGCTCCGACAGACCGCCTATCTGCTATACTATATACCTTACTTTGGTTGGATCTGATAACTAATGTCTATCGTTGTGCAGGTTCGCAAGGCCCTCCGCCCGTGGGCTCCCCGACAGTCGCTACAGCCCGGTACCGTTCTCATCCTCCTCGCTGGCCGCTTCCGAGGCAAGCGCGTAGTCCTCCTAAAGGCCCTCGACCAGGGTGTCCTCCTCGTTACCGGTCCTTTCAAGATCAACGGTGTTCCTCTTCGACGAGTCAACTCGCGATACGTCATCGCTACCTCCTACAAGATCGAGCTGAAGGGCATAGACCAGAGCAAGGTTGACGAGGTCGCACAAGCTCAGTACTTCATCCGAGACAAGGCTAAGGATAAGGCGAACGAGGAGGCGTTCTTCAAGCAGGGCGAGAAGCCGCAGGTATGATTCAACAGGAAATACTTTTAGAATAGTAGACATAAGCTAACATGAGAGACAATACAGAAGAAGGAGATCAGCAGCAGCCGAGCAGCGGACCAGAAGGCTATCGACAAGGCTCTGATTGCCAACATCAAGAAGGTAGAGATGCTCCCCAGCTACCTTGCCAGCTCTTTCAGCCTCCGAAAGGGCGACAAGCCCCACGAGATGAAGTGGTAGACGCTGGGGCGTCTTTCTGGGGAGAAGGTTGCTTTTAGACAAAATATTAAATGACTTTGCGGACGGCGGATCGCGGAACTGGGCTGGCTTTGCCAATTGCATCTGGACGTTGAAGGCACATCGGTCACATTGATTCTGGCGTCTGTAATCGAGGTTCTAGTCAATAAACGACTATCAAGACAAATTGCCACTTTTCACGTGAAATTCTTACACCGACGGCCCCAGGACAATATGACTGGGGCGCTTTGGGCTTGCAAGCCCATGATGATCTATCTATCAACTCTTGTGTAATTTGTCTATGTCTTGAACAGCGCTTAGCCATGCACACTAACTTCTAAATACACCTCCCCTAGTATGCCAGATGCTCAGAGTAGACTCTTCCCCCGATTCATATAGCCTTTGAGTCAGACTTGTCGTTCCGCCCAGCTCTGGATCATTCCTTCAGGGGTTGCATCGTAATGCTTCAGCGTGACCTTGCCACTCGCCTCGTCCAAGTACGTGTTGGCCTGTACGAATACTTTGCGGGGTTGCTTGTTCTTCAAGACCTCGTCTCGTACCTTCTTGCCCCAAAAGTCCGGGTCCACGTTTGTCATGTCGCCGAAGAACTTGATACCGCCCTCGGCATCCGCCGTAGCCTTGTAGATGTGCAGTTTCTGGAGATAGTCGCCCACGGCTTTCCGACCGGCAGTGAGGATCTTGGAGCGGTCCAGGCTGATCTTCAGGTCGGACAGGTCATCTCCTTTGTATTCTAGTTTGCAGAAGTCGTCGCCGGCCTCGAGGAAGCACTGGAGGATAGAGAACCGGGCTTGCGAGTGAGCCTGGCCCCATTTTCGGCTCTTGGGATCCCACATCTCTAGTGAGACAAGGCCGGCTCGTGCCATCGAGAGATAAGACGAATAGAGCACGTCCCCGGCCTCCCCATCTATGTCTAACGAGCCGTCACCGAAGCCGAAAATCTTCAGGACGGGGAACTCGCAGCTCAGGTACATGGCAACAAGTTCCGCACGACACTCCTCGTAAGAACCGGCCCAGCTTCCGAAAAGAGAACCCCAGGTTTGTCCGGGCTTATACCAAGTAGTGACAGGCTTTCCAGTCAAGGGAGAGATGGGCGGGTTCTCCTTGTCGAAATTGAATACCCCTGGCGACGTCTCTTGTAGTAGTTTGCCACAGCCGTGACCGGTGAGCTCGTGCAGACCGACTTGCACCTCGAATGCACCGTCACGGTAGCGTTGGTAAACCTCGAGGTCCTTCTCGTGGATGAATGGTATCTTCTCGTTTGGAGCCTTCGCACTCAGCACATTCCCGAGTGAGACATTCTTGAATCCTTCGGTTTGTCTAATATCATCATAGTTTGGGATGTTGATACCTGCTGGAATACCTGAGCCGGCGAACGTCAAGACCTCGAGAGATGTGAAATCTGGTGATAAGAACTTGTCCTTTTCGAAATCCTTGTTCCATGGTAGGAGCGGAATAAGCGAAGGGGCAGCTTCTACGAGAGCACCGAAAGCTTGTGTCCGTTCAAGGTTAACGACAGCAGCAAAGCCTTCCCATTCGCCTCGAATGCCGGCAGGGTCACGGTAAGTCTCGATGAAGCCGATGTTGGACTCGACCATTGGTCCCTTGTCTCGAATCCAGAATCTTTGTGAGTCCTTGAAAGCGAGTAGCGATCCGTCTTCGAAGGACTTGGCATATGCATTGTGCATCTTCTGCTGGTTCTCGTTATCGGAGTTTTCTGCGGCCCCCTTGATACTGGATGCAATGGCAGCCATCTCCTTGGAGTAGTCACCGTAGACCAGGATAATAGTCTTACCAGCTAATACACCGTCTTCGACTTTGTAAGAAGCATCCTTTCCGATATCCCCGCCATCGCTAGGAATTGTACGGGTCGCGGAGGCAATCCAAATCTCGAAAGAACCATCCTTAGCCTTAACGAGACGAGTATTCTCTGGAAGTAGGCCCTTCTTTTCCATCCACGCTGAGACAGCATCGATCTCTGTCTTGGTGATGTCAGCTGATCCGGGATAGTAAGTGGTCATGTGCCCCTGCTCTGGGTAGCCAAGGTGCATCAAGGACGGTTTGTCGGTAGAGAATATAGCGCCGGAAGTGGCATTGTAGAAGTTCTGAGCTTCTGAGGATGTTCCGGCAAGCGCAGCGAAAACAGATTCAGAGCATCGCGGGATGAACTTGGCATCACCGAAGCTCTTGTAGTTGCCATTGTTTCCCAAGAACTGCGCGGCGTACTGCAGGAAGTGGCCCAGCTCCTCGTCTGATATGCCAGCCTTGGCCTGCAGCGATTTCCAGTCCCCGCCGCCGCTCTTGTGAAGAGCTAATATGAAGTCAAACTATGGATATCTTCATCAATGTGTGATAACGCCACTAAGTTACTAGCTCACTTACGATTGGCTCCGATTCAGGGGAGATTTGCCTCGCCACAATTCTACTGCCTTCAAACGATGCTCTGCCCAAGGCTGTCAGATCTCTCGTGTCTCATATAGGTGTCACAAGAGCAGATCATACCTGCTAATAAAGTGGGCATATCTCTTCTGCCGGTCGGTTAAAGGATCGAAGTGCTTCTCTATCTCCAGTCTCACAACACTCGGGGGTGCATCGGCAAGATACTGCTTAAGCTCTTGGGCATCCATGGTGGAGAGGGATCGGAGTGTAACTCGATAAGGCGGATGGCCCGAAAGTGCCGTAAGAGATGGATTGGACGGTCTGAAGGAGAAGCTAGAAATGGGGAGCCTTGACGTTCTGAATATCGAAGGAAGACTTCGCGTCAAGGAGGAGAGTAAGATCATTTGAGGGTGAGGAGACGTTGGTTTTTTTCCGTATTCGTCACCTTCCCCGAGAGAGGCAAAGCAAATCAGCACCGCTACTGCGTAGGTACCTAAACTAAACCGCAAGAAGCTGCAGGTTTCTCTATTTCAGATGTACCCAAGTCTAAGGAGTACATGTATGTATGCAGCATATATGGTGAAGGATCTTTTGCTGGGCTGTCTGATTAGGCGGGGTACATTTGGGGGTCTGCCAGTTGCCAGTCAGCCCGCCCTACCCCCCGCATTTTCATTTGCTAATGCGCTACAGCACAAGTACCCCTATATACTTGTAACATTCAACGTTGAAAGACGCAGGGTAAATGACTTCATGTACTTAGCCACAATATACCTACCTTATACGTAAAATCGTAGACAGAAATAGAGCGATTGTGACTGGGTAATTTAAGGGAAACGCATGTATATAACCTACATTTGTGAGGAATTAGATGAGAACCATGGGAGGCATACCGTATACTCAAGCTGCGTGCGCTAAGAGCGTCAACGTGGTGGTTACTTAGTGGACATGTTTTATTCATATCACCTCTGCACCTCCACCTTTGAAAGTGGCATTGCTATCATCTGTGGAACATTTCTAGAAAAGCAAAATGAATTTATGGACTAATACAAAAAAGGGCCTATAAGAAACGTATAGTTTCAGTTAAAACGAACCGATCATTTAGGTCTTAATAATAGGGGTATGAACCTTAACAACTTTAAGTACCAAGTCTAAAGTTCACTTTCACACCCATCTATCTATATCAAGAATCGATGCCGGGGTGTAACTAGTAAAGGAATGCCTCGCAAGAGAGATGCTCTCAAATAGGTAATCGGAATCCTCGACCGTCCAATATGGCTTCTGCATAAGGCGTGGGTGCGGTCGGGAACTCGGTCGACCAACTGGGCTTCTTCGAATGAACTCTTCGCTGAGTACGTCAGAGGCGTTTAATATCAGAGAGTACAGAGAGTAACTTCCGCCTTTTGAAGAGTCTCTAGTGACACAACATTAGTTTATACCAACAAACCATCAGCTGCTATACATGCAGGCGAGGCTTGATCATGTTACACTGGGGACGAGCCCCAATTGTTTTAATAAACGGGCCTCATGACCTTAGACCTTGCCTGCATAGCGAATTAGCGATTCGTAGCCAGGTCAAAGTCTTGATAACTTCACACCCCTCGGGGTCCCGGCTGGCCCGAGTCCACCTCACGGCCGAGATTCATCAAGGCGGCGTGTGATATTCTCCTGCCGTCCCGACTCAAGCATGCTTCCCAGGTCGCGGATTTATTTGCAACCATTAGATTCTAAGGAGAAACGGGAGTCGACGACGGTGAAGACAGTGCTTGGCGTGCTAGTTAGTCTTCTATACTACATAGTATGTAGAGGCAGCCTTGGCTCTTGGGATGTCCGGTCTGTCGCCTGCAGGCCTGCAGAAATTATACTACCTAGCTATGTATCCTGCAGAAACCGGGACTTGGCATTACCTGGGTGCTTTCACCTTGGTATTTGACCCAAGGACTTTGATCATAGCTGCGTATGATATTGCACGATTGGTGAGTGAAGTGTCATTGAGCGGTGAAGGGCAGTAGCTAGCCCTTGCCGTTTTCCCCGTCTTCCCCGGATCCACTAACACCGACATAGTCCTCTGTCGCGACTCTCGATGGGTTTTTTCCTTTTTGCTTTCCTTTTTCTTTTCCGAGCAGAAAGCGACTTTGGACGCACGAGGGTGGGTTTACCGGAACTAGCGGCCGGGCCAAGGAAGAAGAGATCGAAATGGGAATAAGTATGTACATAAGTATATAACAATACGAATTGCCCAACAATTGCGAGTGCCGGTATCAAAGAGGTGCAATTTATAGAGGTAGGTATGAAACTACTACCCAATCATGTAGGTACGCACGATAATGAAACAGGCTTGCCTTATGTAGGTAGACTGGCTCTGTTGCTTGAATAGGTAGCACGGCAAGTCTATAATAGATCATCAGCCGCGGTTGTACCAGGACATAGTCGCATCATGTAGAGCAGGTTCCTAATACATACTCGTCCGTAAGGGACAGGTGTCTAGCAACTTGACGCTATTATATTCAAGCGCTTCCAGAGGCAATAGAATGCGAAGCAAACCATCGTCTCCTTTTCCTCGCCGTTTTATCACTGACCGGGAGTAAGTAGTAGGTAGAAGGTGTTTTGGTAATAACCCATACTATACCATACTATAGTATATGCACCACCAGAATGGCATTAAAGATCCGGTCCAATGCGATGGGCGCATCCTTGGCCCTGCCTGATATGCCTTGTCAGAGCCCAGGGGTTTGATAGGACGCATGTTTTCGTGGTCAATTTGTCGCTGGCTTTAACGAACGACAAAGAATCGCGTTTCGAAAGATACCTACCGATCTAGGAAATCTCTAGTCTTGTGGTAAGTGAGGGTGTCGTCATGATTCATCATATTCCAAACTGCCCTCGAAGCGCTTGAATCTCCGATATTGGGACGTTTAACAAAGCCTGGTCCGATCAAGGTACAACTCCTGACCCACAGATTTTTTCCTTTTTCCCTTCCCACGTATACCTCCACAAACCCCCTTCTCTCAAATACATAGTGGGATGAGAGTCGGTAGTCGGTAGTCGGTGCTGGCTGCTAAGTAATAGCTAGCTCAGGCTTTGATGTTTCCGTCAGCCTAATGTATAAGAAAAGTGGAATAAAAAAGTCGTTTTCATGGGGTTTGATATGTACGTTCGTATCCACCCCCACGCTATCGAGTGCTTTTGCACCGAGACGCCCTTTGGCCTGTGTAACCAAGATTCTCAAGCTGAGCCTCCAGCAAGGATGTCACTAATGATTATACGTATTCCGTATATACCCTACCTATGTAGATAGTGTAGAAATTGAGTGGTAGAGGATTGGAACAGGCGGCAAATGATAAGAAGTAGAAAAGAATCCCGAGGACGGATACCGATAATCGGAGCAAGAACGGGATAAATTTGGAAATCCGATACTTTACTACATGTAGATACCCGTCGCCCGTTGCCGAACAAAGTTAAAACGGGGAAAGAAAACGAGGAAAAAATTATAATTAGTGGCACTGACAACGTACCTACAGTAGCGAGGAGCGTACTAGTATATAGCGTGTATCGTGTATCGGTGTGTCGTTTCCCACCCAGAAAAAACCTGGGATCTGACCCCAAATTCCCCCAAACGTACCTGTACCTGTATCAGTACCCGTATCGGTACCTGTAACCCATTTTATTTTATTTTTGCCATCCACTTCCCAATGTTCGCATCCGTGTCCCGCGTCTACATCCACCTCTCAGTTCAGCCTGTTTCTTCCAATATCTCAACAATGGCAGCTCAAATGTGTTCGTCGCATGCTTTGGGTTTCATCGGCTGCTGAAAACAGCCTAACCCGCGAACGGTTGTGGCGCTTGAAGATTGTTGGCTCTCCTTGGTTCCCATCAGCGACATCTATCCCGTCTCAGCTCCCTATTCTCCTTCCTATTAGCTATTAGTCTCTAGATGGCGACGGGTTGCTTTCTGGTCTAGCCATGCTTCTGTTCTGCACCGTGGGTTGGGTAACCTTGAAAAGCCGCCACACTTTTCCGGTCCTTCCAGGATGGGGATGGGGATGGGGATGGACATAGACATGGAAAAAGCATCCCGTCGCAACTTCGCAACTTCGCGAGATGTGCCCGCCGACAAACATGAGAGTGTAGATCATTGACAACGAGCGAGCCTCCTCGGTCTAGTGGATGCCATCGCTTGTTCAGTTTGCCTTTCCTTTCGAAGCTCCCTACATTCAACTCGGCCCTATTTATCGCTTCTCGCGTTGACGATGTCGTTCTCCACTCGAATGTGTACTTACATTGTATATTACCTATTTTCAATGGAGAATCATCACGTTGTAGGTTGTAGGGCAGGCCGGCTTAGTTCTTAGTTGTAGGTACATGCTATACTTTTACCCGCACCCCTCCCTCCCTGACGTCGACCAGAAAGTCTGGAGCCCCAAGGAGAAGGGGATGCTTGCGAGCTGATTGGCCTATAGCCATCAGGAATTGCCTTCTTTGACCTTCTCTTCGAACTTCTTTTAGCGTCTGGCCCATAACTAATCCCTGACACAATCCTCTCGGGGCATCTCAGGTGTCCCCCCTAGACTGGACCTCGCTGAATTTTCTGCTCGTCCCAGTCGTCCCAGTCCCAGTCGTCCCAGCAGCCCGTATGCCCGTTCGGCACTGTGGCACTGCCAGATTTCTACCAGGTACATCCCGAGGTCGTCATTCCACGTCTTGTAGGTGCAAAAAAAGCCTGGCTACCAAGGTCCCGACGCCCACTTATAAAAGCAATGCTTCGCCGGCGGTCCTTAGGTCCACTGCTATCTACCCCTAGTTTTATTATATTTGCGCTGCTTTAATTACCCCCGATTTCCTTTTAATTTGATTCTTGATCTTTCTATTCCTTGAAAGCCGTGGAGCCTGCTACTTTCTCGTGTCATAAAAGCCCCAATTCCTTGCTGTTAGTGCAGGTTGCGAGGGCTTATATACTATATCTCCGCGACTCGACTCATAACCTAAGTGGCTAAGCCGCTCTTATTCATCTCGGCGCCTCGTGCCTTCGACTAATACTGCGAGCTATCGTCCGTTCTCGAGATAAAATTAAAAGTCAAATTAGACGACCATGTTGTCCTACGACAAGCCGGTCTCGGTGAACGCAAGTCCGTCGTCTGGGGCTAGTATGGTTGCGACACTGAACACCATGAGCGCGAACCCAAAGCCGATCAACGCTACCGTTGTACCAGTGACATCGAACAATACAATCGCTAAGACCAATGGCCAGCCCGCGCCGAGACACCATCACATCTGGCTCGTTACCGGCCCGGCGGGTTGCGGGAAGAGCACAGTTGCCAAGCACTTGTCAACCTCTCTTAACCTGCCCTATATCGAGGGCGACGAAGTATGGCTTAAACTCTCAATTTTTATAAAATTCGTCTAAGTGTTTGTACAAGTTTACTGACTAGCGGCACCTTAGTACCACCCGAAGGCAAACGTCGACAAGATGGCCAATGGCATCCCATTGACAGATGCTGATCGATGGGACTGGCTTACAGTCTTGCGAGAAGAGTCTCTTCGACAGCTCGCGTCTGGCGCTGAAGGGGTCGTGCTTACATGCTCGGCTCTAAAGCGGAAGTACCGAGACGTTATTAGAGTTGCCCCTTACTACTCGCACGATGTTGTCCTCCACTTTATTTATCTACACGCCCCGGAGAACGTCCTGCTTGAGCGTGTTGGTCTTAGACAAGGCCATTATATGGGAGCCAACATGGTCCATAGCCAGTTTTCGATCCTGGAACCACCAACGGCCGAAGAGACAGACGTCATCAGCCTCGACGTCAGCGGACCTATAGACGGTGTTCTGGGAGAGGCTCTCGACAAAGTTCTCAAAAAGATCGACGAAGTCGCATCGAGTTAATCCAGTGTAGCACAGTACGATACAGTGTAGACATAGGACAACAAGGTGCGGCAGCAAAGAGCGTGATAATATGACGGTGGGATTAGCGTTGTCTCTTGACGTGAGTTTGGGAGTTGGTTCCGTGGTTCACATCGGCGCAACAAGAAAGGCATTGGGGTGATCGAATCGCTTTCGAATAAATTGCATTATACACGCAGCATAAGCTGCCATATAGGCGTTTTTGGGTCTTCATATCACTGGTTATAGAACGATTAGACGGTCCGCATATCCTACAAGTCGTGGCTACGATGACCCGCTAAGCTGTGCTTAGGGTGAATCTATCTAATGAGCAAACGCGACCTTATGAGGAAGGTATCTCACTTCTTATCGAAAGTCAGGTGCCAAGAGCGTGATCACGCAGAAGGACTACCCCGGTGTTTTCATCCCAGGAGCCCAACTTGTCTATACATCCACGTTGCGTTGCGTTGCGTTGTTGCGCCATACCGTGGTCTACTTAGAACACCCAAGACAAGTAGGTTTTCCGGGCACACTAACACGTCTAGACGAAGATAGGAGATAGATAGTCATCATTTTGGGGTTCCACAAGGGGGACGTGGGATCATCCTTACGCTTACCCAAGATCCCGCCAGATGCAGCTGGGCGTCTACATACATATGTACATTGGGTGACTTTGGGTACAAGACCATGTGCTACCTCCGGGTTGTCCCATTACTTCAGTGTGCATATCCCCGAAAAGAAACGTACCTAACCCATATTACCAGCAAGATGCGGATGGCGACATCTGTCGCTGACGTTCCCCCGGTGCTTATGTGCTTTGCTGGGCATCTTTTCCGCATACAGTCCCGTGCATTCGACCCCATATCGTACGTGGCTGTCTCTCTTCGGCGTGATTCAACACACGTCGTTGCCACGACCCGAACAGGTTTTTCCCCATCCCGCGGGTTCTAGATCCGACCGAAGGAAGGAAAGGGTCTTTTGTGCGGAGTCGAAACATGTATAACTGCCAAGTACTAAGGTCCGTCACATTTGCTTATACGCATGGCTACTACTGCAATGCACTGCCTACATATCATCAAAAGCACAGGAAGAAGCAAAAGTAAGGCTGCCATATGTAGTGTAAAAACAGGGGGGTGGATTAAAAAACTCCAAATGCTGTCTCTCTAATATGCTATGCTATACCATCCTAGCCTTGCGACTACTGCGGTTTCTGTATGTGACATATCATCTTCCAAATTACCTAGTTTTATTTCGTCATTATTTCGTGTCGTGCAAGACGGACGCGAGCTGACATCCGCGAATGGCTATGTAGTTTAGCCAGAGGGGGGCGGTAAAGTCCAAATGTCCCCTCCTAAACCAAAGTGTACGCGTAGCTAGTGGCCACCATGTTGGGTATCAAGTATAGGGCTACACAGCGGCTTCTATCGCAGGTGCAGGATCATGGAGTCGGGCTCCTCGACGATCTTGCGTACGACCTCGGCGGCGCGGGCCATGGTGGCGCCGTCGACGACGCGGTGATCGGCGCTCCAGCTGAAGTGGCAGACGTGCTTCTTGACGACCCTGTCCTGGTCGTCGAAAGCTGGGACAGTGCGCATGCGGCCGATGCCGAGGATGGCGACCTCGCGGTCGACAATGACGGGCGAGACGTAGGTGCCGCCAACATTGCCAATGTTGGACACGGTGATAGTACCGCCGCTCAGGTCTTGCGGCGAGAGCTTGCCTGCCGCGGCCGCAGCCTGCAGGCGGGCCAGCTCGGCGGCCACGGAGAGCACGCTCCGCGCGCCCACGTTCTTAACCACGGGGACTAGTAGGCCGGACGGCGTGTCCATAGCCACGCCGATGTTATGCTGGCTACGGTGGACCAGTGCCGGCTTCGACGTCTGCTCGTCGATTTCGACGCGCGCATTCAGTATGGGGTACTGGTTCAGCGCCATAGAGGCGGCCTTGATGATGAAGGGTAAGTAAGTCAATTTTGATATCTCCCCCTCCCTGGCTGGCTGCGCAACGACCTTGTTCAGGCGATGCCGTAACGCGTAAAGTTGGGAGAAGTCGATCTCGTCGGCGTAGAGAAAATGCGGTATGCTCAAAGACCGGGTCATGGTCTTGAACATTTGTTGTTGCATATTTGTTAGTTGGACAGTGGTCTCAACCTGCTTTTCCGTATCTGATGGTGTTGTGGCGGGGAAGAGACTCGTAGGTTGAGCGGGCTGTCTAGGTGAATCTCTCATTTCGACGAATTTATATATATCTTCTTTTAGTACTCTGCCGTCCTTCCCCGTTCCGTCGATTTCCATTATGTCTACATTTAATTCCTTGGATAGATGCCGCACTGCAGGTGTTGCTAGTGAAGCACACTTGCCCTTCTTCACCGGGGATGATTGGGGTTTTGGCTCTTGGGTGGAAGACGGTGTTGCCTTATTTCCGGAGCCTTGCTCTTGCGGAGGTTGACTTAATGAGTCCTTATTCAACGGCTCTGAAGCCCCCTCTGTGGCGGGTTCGGGGGCGGTGAGGGCATTCAGATCTTCCTGGCTTACGCCACCTTGTATATCGATGTCCACGAATGGCTTGCCGACCTTTGCCATTTCACCGGCCTCGTAGTGCAGCTTCTTCACGACGCCCGAAAATCGACTTGTTATCTCGACCGAGGCCTTGTCGCTTTGGACCTCGCATAAAGGCGAGAACTCCTCGACGCGCGCATTGGGTTCGACAAACCATTGTATAATTTCGCATTCGACGATGCCTGTAGAAGGATTAGATACGAGAATAGAGGTATGACGTTATTACAGGAGAAGTTCATAATTACCCTCGCCAATGTCAGCAAGCAGGACAGGTTTTACTATTTGTAAATTCCTCGTCGATTGGAAACTCCTGGTGAGAGCAGCGCAAACTTGAGAGTCGGCGGTGCGGTTCAGACTTTGGCAGATACGCCATTGCCGGCGAATCGCGCGTGAACTACGAAGAAACATTGTATATATATTGGCAGGTCTATCCGAAAAAGACGATAGAAAACGAAGGCATTTTTCCAATACTCCGGAGAAGCACAAACACAGAAGAGATCCAGCTCGCGACGAGAGAGGGGAGCCGGTCTAACAATGCTGACCTTTCGTGGTTTTCCGCTCTTCACGGCACACGGACTAGAACTGACGCTGAATCCTCCACGCTAGGCCGTCGTTATCCGAAATCTGGGGAAGCCGACAATGGCCGCCGCCTAGGGTCTAGTTGTGTCCCACTTTAAATGTATAACCATGTCATTGGGACCCATCGAATGGACCTCAAAACTTTACTATGTAACGAGCTACCTATATTAGCGGCTGCTAAGTGCTCTGTGAGCTTTTCGGGTTAATTCCTCAACCACGGAGTTTTAAAGGACTTAATGAATGTCATCGAAATCTCTCGCATATCAACATTGACAAGATGTTTTGAGGTGATGAGTAGTCGAAGCAAGATACGATTTTTCTTCTGTCCGCGGATCCAGTTGCTGATTGAGGGCTAGGTATCCGATGATATCAAGGGCGAGATATTGACATTGGCGGGCCATCTTTAGGAAAGCAGAGTCTCGACTATAGTAAAGGATAAGTTTTGCTAACACGCCAACATATTCTAGCAAGACCGGCTTAAATATCCTCATCGAAGGGCCATTGGGGGTTTGGCCTACAAACTGCTGTCTCTGACGGCGGGCATTTTATCAAATATATACTGAACTGAATAAATATACTAGCAGAACCACCCAGTCGCGAAGCTTCATACAGATAAGACTTTGCAAACCGCGGCTTCTTGAGATGAATCTGAACATAATTGCCAACTAGGTACATAAATCCGTCATCGAACTGAATAGGACGCGACTAGGCCCGAGTCGAAAGCGCGTTCTGAATTATGTGAGCTCTGCCGAGCTACATGAACTTACTTTAGATGGTACTTTTTGTAAGATATATCGTTACGATGTTATGATGATGACTTGTAGTGGACTGAAAAAGAAGAACGCGATATATGGTCAAGCCTCAAACTATCCCTTGCTGGTTCCGCTTGTTCTTTAAGTTGATAGATTAGAAAGGTCACGAGCAACTTGCTAATAATAATACGAGGAATAGTTGTGCTTAAAAGTGAGGCATCTTACTGGAGAGTAAGTTGTTGATAATATAGCAGTTATTCAGTCACAATAGTCAACCATAAATTAGAATAACCTCCATGGTAGATGGGATTATATAAATCTCACATAGGTTAACTTTTAGTAACCATTTATATTTATAGTAGATACAGTTATAATAAGTAACCATTGCAAATCTCTTAGCAAGTATCTCGAGACTATATGTTGGAAGGAAGGTTGAGGGCATAGTCTATCTGAACTTTTAGCTTCCCTTCGCTTGGGTATTAGATCTTGACTCCATTGAGTCATTGAGTCATTGAGCAACTAGTTTTCATGCCATCATTTCCTATGTAATTTATTCTAGTCAATGGTTGTGTCCGTTAAATAGACTATAATTGAGATGAGTTATAAGTAATCACTATAGTTTTGTCCCATAGTTGAGGTTCCGAGCCAGCTTTTGATCTTCTACAATGACAATCCAGCCTCCCGACAATTGCATGCCTTTATGTAGACCTGCTACCGATGCTCTTGGGGATCCAAGATAAGCCCTCTGTCGCCTCTGGTATATCTGACCTCTCTATTTTATATGATTTTGCCTATAAAGAGATTATCTTCTTGTATAGCATTTCTTCCTGTGGAGTCGTATTTTGCAGCACCTGGAGAATGAAATACTATATGCTCTATGCATATAGTGACTCATGCATGTAATGATATATGTACCTACAGAATAGTTGACAGATTTGAAGTGACGTCGGGAGCTATCCGCATAAGTGACGACTTTTTTTTATCGACGTAACTTGCGACAGACTCTTCGATCACGGCAGCAATATCCGCTCGACGTTCATTCGCTGTCAGCCCTATGATCTTAGTCAATACGTTATAGTTCACATGTTCCTGAAACATGTCGTTCGCTCGTAGACCTAGGCTCATATGCCTGGTCTGCCAATCGAGCCAATTGAGAGCTTTCAGCACGTCCTACCGTCTTCTAACAGAGCAAGGTCCAGCAGCAGCAAAAACCTCCACGAATAAGCAAGCGGCTAAGGCGAATGCGAAAGCGACGACGACAACGGCGCCAACGGCGACAACACCGAATTCCCCGAAGCCGCCAAAGGTCATTGCTCCCTCTCCATTAGAAGATGCGCCTAGAGCATATGGAAAACGAGTCGAGGAGTTTACGCCCAAGCCGCTGAGCCGGCCGATAGGCATGCCGCTACCGCCGCAGCCGGGCGAGAACACGGGCATCGACTCCCGAACGTTGAGGCAGCGCCGCGACGACCTCGTCAACTACGAGAAGCACCTGAAGAGGCGAGAAGAATTGTACGATTTCAATCGCTCAGCTTAACCACAATGTTAAGGGGAAAACTATAGAGAAGCTAACATATGCACCCGCCGTCTTACAGGAAGAGCAAGATATCGCGCCCCTATTTCCGCGACTGGGGTAACCTCCAATTTCATAAAGGCAAAACCTTTATTGCGCCGCCGCGCCCTTTCAAAGGCGACCTCTCGCTTTTCTTCCCGAATATGTATGGCCAGACCGTATTAAAGAGCGATCGAAATCCTCGCGACACGACGCCCACCCTGCAAGGCAAGGTCTCGGTCGTCAGCATCTTCAGCAGCGTGTGGGCCGAGAACCAGGCCAAGTCGTTCGTGTCCAAGGAGAGCAACCCGGAGCTCGAGAGCGTCCTCGAGCGGCATAAGGACGTAGCCCAGCGTGTCTGGATCAACGTCGAGGAAAACAGGTTGAAGGCGTGGCTGATCAAGATGTTCACAGGCGGCATCAGGAGGCAGATCGGGGAGCCGAATTGGCACCGGTACTTCGTCGTGCGCAAAGGCGTTTCGGACGATATTCGAGAGAACATCGGCCTTCTGAACAGTAGCGTCGGCTACGTATACCTCGTCGACGGCGAGTGTAGGATACGGTGGGCCGGTAGCGGTCCTAGCGAAGATCACGAACGAGAAGGGTTGGCCAAGGCTGTCCAGCGACTCGTGGACGAAGAGACCTCCAAGAAAAGTTGAATCATGTACAACATTGTGAAATAATTGAATGATACCCACCCCTCTTAGAAATCCTTGATCCTGATTCCCGAGTTTTCGAGACAGTGTAGTAATGTCATTTTGTTGACTGCCTGCCTGCATGCGACTAACTCTTTGCCAGATCTTTTCTGTTCATATTATACAGCGCACCTCCAAGCCCCTTAGAAAACCCCCTCAACCGGAACGCCATGCAGGATAATGGTGCAATGCAGCTCAAAAGTCCAAGGTATACCCATCCCAATCCAAAATTATGACACGAACAGTCGTTCTCCTATTGCCGTCGCCCTCGCCTACAAGAAAAACCAAAAGATGACGAAGCAGAACGCGATGAATCCGCCCATGATGAAGCTGTCCCGTCGTTTCCGCGCCGAGATCTTCCCGATTATGGTGTTCAGGCCGGGCACCTGGCTCGCGGCCAGGGTGATCCTCCGGTTGATGCTGGCCAGGGTCTCCCGCTGCACGATGAAGCTCTCGTTGGTCGCGTACGCCTGGCTGAGCACGCTGTCTATCATGTTGTGGCTGTTGTCGACGCGGTTTCGCTCGTCGAGCATGTACTCGGCCTCGGCGGCTTCCGGGTTGTTCGCTCGGTACGATTGGATGTCGTCTCTGACGTTCGAGAGCAGGTTTGCGCGGTTCCTCGCCTCCTCCAGGTTGGATCGTAGTCGCACGAGATCGCGCCTGTGCTCGGCGAGCTTGTCGCGCAGGAGGGAGAGGTTGTTCTGCTTCAGCGCCGAGGATGTGAGGCTCGCCTCCGAATCTAAGAGTCGTGCTAGCTGCCCGACCACGCTATCTCTTTTCTCGAGTATCTCCTCTAGTTTCGACTCTGTCTCTTGCTCCTCCTTGCTCGGCTTCGCCGGGATATTAGAGACGGTGGAAAACTGCGAATATGTGTGGAAGAGTGCTTCCGTCTGCGAATTATGAGGTTAGCGCCAGACTGTTTTCCCTTGCGTGACTGTCGTGCGTGTTACCTGGGACTCTAAGCTCCGAGCCTGCTGGCGCAGCTGGGCCCAACCTTGGTTTCCTGTCGGCGCTGCCATGTCGGAGTTCAGTAACTGAGGATTAGGTGTAAAAACGAGCCTCGGTGGCTACAAGTCATCCCCTAAGTAAATCGTGATAGAGCTCGCGCAATGACCGTCGTTTAGTGCCGGTATCCCATGTAAGCGGTTCGTTGAATAGGATGGGTTGGTGAGAGCTAGAACCACTAGCTGTTTCTCGACTAATGGAAAAGCTGCTATCGATCTGGGAGAACTTGGTATCCGCCTGGTATGAAGATCAAACGACAATAAGCAGAGAATGAGTAGGGAGATGGCGAGTTGATTGATGAGTGTGACGGGGTTTTGATTACTTGGCATTTAGTACGTAAGGTGCCATTCAGGATGCAGGTACCTTCGATAAATGAATCCCGGAGCTAAGATGGCCGGGTGGCCCCAACTTCGGATGGGCTGTGGCTAGGAACTTCTACCCCCGCTTCTTGTGGCGTACGAGGTACGTACCTAAAGTTCTCGTCTAGACCAAAATCCGATCACCTGACCAAACTTTTCAGCCCACAACCCTATTGTGAGTAAATCAATTCTTTGAGCTGCCTACCAAAAAAAAATCCAGGCGGAATTTCACGACAACACGACAACCTCGAAAATACCACCGGAGACCACCCTTTTCGCCCCGACCAACAACCATCAACATGGTAAGTCGACCGACATTCGATTGCGACTGCTTTGCGCATTCAATCCCAAATCACACGATACTGATTTTCTGTGTGCATTAGTCGACTTCCAAGGTTAAGACTGGTCAGCTCTGGAACAAGAGCAAGGAGGACCTGCTTAAGACGCTCGGTGAACTCAAGACCGAGCTAGGCCAGCTTCGCATCCAGAAGGTCGTCTCCTCCGGCAGCAAGCTAAACAAGATGTACGTTCCTTCTGGATACATTCAATTCTATACAATCCCCGCCAACCGATTGCACGGATGTCCTCGAGACCATTCACGGCGCCAATACGATATAGAAGGACGATTGGATACATAGAATGAGGCGGTAAACTAATCTTCGCATAGCCATGACCTCCGAAAGTCGATCGCCCGCGTTCTTACCGTTGTCAACCTGAAGCAACGATCACAGCTGCGCCTGTTCTACAAGAACAAGAAGTACCTTCCCCTGGACCTCCGACCGAAGCAGACCCGTGCCATCCGCCGCCGCCTGTCGCCTGAAGAGAAGTCCATAGTCCTCGAGAAGACGAAGAAGCGCGCTTCGCATTTCCCGCAGCGCAAGTACGCCGTCAAGGTACGCTGAGGCAACTCATATTCTCTACCTGTGACATACATACGGAGAACTCGACGTCAAGGAAGAGCATCAAGCTAATAAGGGATCATCTACAGGCTGCTTAAGTGATAGGTTCGACTTCTGTTAAGGGGGACGGGAGACGCTTATTTCGGTGGTAGACGGGCGTCGTTGGTCATTCTAAAAAAGAATAAAGGAATCCTGATATTTGCATGGCATCACACGGCTTTTTCCGGTTCATAGGTGTTTACGAGGTCCACACTTTGCAGCCAATGTCGCTGCCAAATGCAAAAAGACTTGCCTTCGGGTACTGAACAAACCCATTTTCGTGTCTTCCCTCGCACTACGTGATTTGCTCACCTAAATCGTGAACGTTCTAGATTTTCAATATCATGAGCTAGACAGCCTAGGTTTGTATGTGATCAGTTCGATCTTGCCTCATGTCGGCAGACCACCTAAAATCTCATATAGACAAGGTTCCTACCAACGGTAAGGATACTGACCCGTGGTTATATCAGCAACACGGGTTATAGCTAGCTAGTTGGTCTCGCTCAATACAGACGAGGCTTGTCTAAGTCTTTGGAATAGAGTAAAATATTATGGTGTCCAAAATTATGAATTAGTTATACTCACGCTAAGCTACTAAGACATGTTCAGGCTCTATTTCTTCATCTACACCATTGCTTAGCTAATAACAAACTTTATATGCGCTCCTTACCTCCTAGGTTGATTAGATGAGTTCCAGTTGCCAAGCATAAATAACCTTCCCCTTAAGATTAATAGACATAGTTCTTTCGTCCAACGGGTATAAACCTTACCAACTACACCTGTCACTCCTAAGCACGCACAAAAGAAGAGAGTAGTTTGCTGGTAATTTCATAAATCATTGACGCTGGGAATCGTGGTTAAAAGGGAGAGAAAAAACGAAAAACGCCAAACGCCTATCTCCTTTTAATCGTCCGTTCCCCTAACCATGAGTCCTCGTTGAATTAAAAAAAAAAAAAAAAAAAGGAACCCAACCGCTGTATATACCTTCTCCTAAACCAAACTCCGGATCGCTCGATGCAATAAAAAAAAACGACTCTTCTCTATATGTGAGTCCCGTCACCTAGCCTGCCCCGAGCTCGCCCCGAGCTCAAAACATGCCGCCAAATCCGTTATTGTTATTCATGCCGAAAAACCCCGCCTGGTCGCCGAACCCAGACTGATAGGGGTTCTCGAAACCCACTTGCCCTCCGAACCCGTTGTTTTGATAGGGGTTCCATACCATGGCGCCGCCGGTTCCCTATACCGGCGCCGCCTGGTCGAGAGAAAGCTGGTCCATGTGTTCCATGTTGTTGTGGAAAGGCTCCTGTAACGCCTCGGGAGACGTTACGGGGGTCGGAGTCGGAGTCGGAGTCAGGCTCGCCGGCTGGCGGGCCTTCCTCTTCTTCTTGGTCCTGTCGTGGCGCGCCTGGTGGCGCCGCAGCTGGTCGACGCGGATGAACTTGGACGTGCAGCCCGGCACGTCGCACTTGTACTTGGCGTCACCCTCGTGTATCTTGCGGTGCTTCGATAGGTTGGATGATTCGCCGAAGGATTTGCCGCACACCTGGCACTGCAGCGGTTTCTCACCAGTGTGAGTGCGCTTATGCATAGCTGTTTTCCTGTTAGCCTCTCCCTCGACACTGATTCTGGCGGTAAGGTACGTACTAAGTGCACTCTTCTGCTTGAACGACTTGCCGCAGCCCTCCGCATCACACATGTACGGCTTTTCACCTGTGTGTGTTCTCACATGTTGGTCGAGCGCCTGCTGGGCTGAAAAGCTCTCGCCACACATCTCGCATTCGTACGGTTTATCTTGAATCTAGTTAGCAGTGTAGATATTTATATCGCAGCTTGAGGAGTCACTTACAACCACTGTGCGTTGCGATATGGCGCGTCAACTTGTTGCGTGACGGGAAGCCTTTGCCCTTCTCGCGAGAGCAATCGTCCCAAGCGCAGATGTACCCGGTCTTGCTCGTAAGCAAACAAGAATGATCCTCGTCAAGATGCTTGTGGAGAGAAGCACTATCGCTGCAGATCCGCCCGCAGATCTGCTTCAGGGCTCTTGGACTTTCTGATGTGATCTTCCATCGGCAGACGAACAGGTTTGTATCGGCGGGTGCCTCTACGGATTCTTCCAGCGCAGGGGGCGTCGAACCTAGATCTGTGGCAGTCGAGACGCTTGAGCGGGGACGCTGGCGCAGTGGGAGCTGCGAAACAGGACTTGCCTGAAGGTTAGGTGTTCCGGCAAGGTGGCAGTCATATTGCGGAAGGGCAAGCTGCTGTTGTTGCGGGACGTTCGTAGTGCCTGGCGCACGTAAGTCACTCAAGGTGATAGCCACATCATGCTCCGTATTGGTATGGTTGCATGGTTGGTTGTGTAGAGATGGGTTCATCTGTGGTTGCATCGGAGGGCTCCATCCTTGGTTTATATTCGTGTTCATATCCCACATGTGAAAGGCCCCCGAGGCGTCGTCGAGCTCGTTGAGGCAGTCTAGATCGTCACATGGCGTACCATTTTGAGAGCACGCTTCTTCTTGGCACGGTTGCGTAGAGCAGCAGTCCGACTGGCACGAAACGTTGCTACAGTTCACAGATGCGTTATCGTCGGAGGCCCGGTACTGCGAGTTGCCCAAGTCAGCGGCGTTGAAGTTGTTTCCGATAAGCAACTGGTTGTTGGGGGCTTGATGGGTAGGCCTGACGCTATGATCTAGGCCATATCTCAACCCCATGTCGGGGATAGGGTTCTGATATAGCATGTTGAACGTCTGAGATGGTACCTGGAACCCATGGCTGGCCGGCAGCTGGTAGGGGTGGAAGGTGGTAAAACGCATTCTCGCATTAAAAGACGGCGCCAACATGCCTCGTTGTACTCCCTGCATGTTATAAGTGCCGACGCACTTGTCGACACATGAGTCGTCGTGTGACGTGTGGTAGAGGTCAAGAGAGGAGGGCGAGATGGTGTCAAAGGACGTGTTTAAGGGAAATGAGGTGTCATCGAAGGTATGATTACCGGCGTGTAAGCCGGAATTGTTGAACCGCTCTACTGACGGTGAAGAGAAGGAGGGTAGACCGTAAGAACCATCACTCGGATCGACCGAGTCATCTAAGGTCGTGTACATGGTTATGCTGTAATACCATGACCTGGTCGCTAAGATAAATTGGTATGTTTGTGGGTAAATCGGGATATGGGACGAAAGGCCGTTGAATTGGACAAAGTTCGAGCCTTTGTATAGTCGAGTCTAGGGTCTAGGTATAAGGCAGTATTGGCCAATGTAGGGTAGGGTAGGGGTTGGGTAAGAGATGTGGGATTCGGATGGATCGACGCCAGCATGAGACGAAGGGGAATTCTAGATTTAATGGAGGCTCAGCCAGGTGATTATATGGGATTTGCGGGAAGGGAAGAATAAAATAAGGTAAATATAAGGCAAAGAGTGTGTGGGCAAATGGTGGGAATCGAGGTGTGGTGGTTGAGAACCTTGATGGACGGGTTCGTGAGAGCTTTTGGTAATTGTACCTTAGGGGGAAAAAATACTAGCACCCTGCACGTCCTGATTTTCCTCAAGTGCCAAATTCTTCAGGTCAACTTCAGTACTAAATTGGTATGGACGGCAAGGTACACGAAGGTGTCAAAGTATTTACAGTGCCAATTTGTCAGGTACCCTCCGCCCGTCCCTTCCCCGAGTCGCAAACAGGCGCGGGCCTGTGGTCCTTTGTGCGTTTGTGCTGCGGCTGCTCGTGCCCGTCTAAAAATCTGATTGTACAAATGCCCCTCCGCCTAATAAAGAAATGCGCAGGACTCGGGTAGGCGCATTGTCTTTTAGCACTGACGTTGATTTTCACCAATGAACATGCACGCATTTGTTAGGAATAGCCATGTGCGGGCTCCACTCCTAAATACGTACCGAGTAAAGACAATGGGCGCATCTTCCAGAGTTGCCCATCAAGGTTCTCCTCCGATGTGGGGTTTTCTTTTTGCAGCGCACATGCGAAAGCATAGATAACGATAGAAGGTTAAGGCTAACGGAGCTGTGGAGTTGCACAGTACTTGATTCCTGCGCTAAGAATACACCCAATCACTTGTACAGTACGTGTACCTATGTACATCATATCCTACCCCTCCAACGCCCCGGGTCCACCTTATTCAGGGTCCCTAAGCTCCCTTCGGTAAGAACGGTACTGACTTACGTAACATATTGCATTAGGGAGCTTTGAGCCTCATTATCACACTCCCGCGGTTTTGGCGTCGCATGTCATGGAAACAACCGTTTGCTCTCTCTCTTTTTCCATTCCGACTAACTTCAAACATACCTACAGTATTTAGAAAAAGTTCATACCTACCTACCTACAGCAACGTACCTAGACTCCTGATCCTCAACGAGCTAGCTCAGCTTGCGCGCCTTGAAAATTACCCATCGATCCGGAATAAGTTAGAGTTTTGGAGAGAAAGCCCCTACTGGCCCACTCCTCAGCCCTACCGAAACGGCCCGGAACTCCAAATAAAAATAGAAATCACAATGGGAAACATCTGCGGCAAGTCCGACAGTGAGGCCTTCTCTCAACCGGGTCGCGTCCTCGGTGCCGCCCCGCCGCAGCCGCAGCGCGCCCCCGTACCGCCTACCATCAGCAGTCCGCCCCGGACCCTAGGCGGCGGCGGCGGCGCACCGACTCCGGCGCAGGGTGCGCAGAACGGGGCCAATGCCGACGAGGCCAGGCGACGAGCCGCCGAAGCTGCAGAGGTATTGTCTAACTCTCCTCCTCTTCTCAACTTTAGATAAGCAACCGTATCCTAAACGTCCTCGTTCATAGGCACGAGCCAAGGCTGCGACGAAATCTACGGGGAAGTTAGGTACGCAGCTGGCGGCGCAGAAGAAGCAGACGCGCAATGATACGCTCAAGGAAGTTAGCAATAGTGCGATAAGGCAACGAGACGCCGACGAGGCGGCACAGGCGCGGAGCCACAACTAAACTCGTGCGACGGGACCATGTCAAGATGGCAAGACGATTAATCTTATTTCTAATGATGTTTGACGTGTGGCCTATGACTCTTCCTAACTACCTCCTAACTAAACCTCCCTCTTGCTACGAGTCTTGCCCTCGTCCTACCCCGTTTGTATACGTCTGCTCGGTTCCTCGCCCCTACTGAACGCCGACACCTTTTGTAATTTAGAAAGCATTAAATCTACCAAATATCTTACTTGCTTAAGAATACGTGCAACAAATCATTTGACCTGCGCACTCGATCCGCCTGTTTTAGGTGACGGTATATCTACCACCAATAGGGGCCCTACTGTCAGCATCAGCGGCGGCTATGGTGCCCTCCTTGAGCAATCTGGTAAGCTCAGCCATGGCATTGGCCACCATCAATTCCGTGTCTCCCTCTACCAAGACGTAAAGCTTAGGTTCACCGCCCGGTGGCACATCCTTTCCGACCGGGTAGAAGGTGCCCTTGTTAGTAATAGACGTCCCTGTAGCCTCCAGGATTTTGGCAACATTGGTCCGATTCGTGACCGCCCAACGAGCTTTCTGGGGGAAGTCGTTGATCTCGAGCGTTGCGTGAAATGCACCGGCATCCGGACCTTTGTTATCAATTGGCTGACCAGGCCGTAGCTGGCCGGCACGGCCCAGACGAGCGTTGATGGCGTTGATTGCAGAAGAGACCTTGTCCAGAGGATTGTTAGGACCTGAGGACGGCGCGGCTTCTTCCCTTTTGTGAATGGTAAATTTCGGTTCGAGGTCGACTTTAGGAGGGGCGGCGGCGTCACGAGAAATAATCCCCGAGGCGGCCGTCTGAATGGCAGACAAGGCCTTGTCGCCCCCCTTTTTCTCTTCACCTCCTTTCTCTTCCTTCTTCTCCTCTTCTTCCTCACCTTCTGTTCTATGCGACTTCCGTTCTCTCACCCGGGCTGCTTCTCTCTCCTGGTCAAGACGCTCCAGTCCCTTGCCTCCAAAGCCAGATTGATCCTTGGCCTTACCAGATTTAACCTTGTCCCTGAAGGCTTTGCGCATCTCTTCTAGCTCCGGTGGCACGGGCTGGCCACTCTGCTCAAGAGCCCTTGCGATGCCCGGGGCACAGTTTTCCTGGTCTCTTGTGACGAAGCTGACAGCTGTTCCTTTGTTGCCGGCACGCCCGGTACGGCCGGCACGGTGCACGTAATCTTCGAGATGGTTTGGCGCATCGTAATTGACGACTAATTTCAGCTGTTTGACATCGAGACCACGAGCCGCCACAGAGGTCGCAACAAGAATCGGAACTACTCCATGTTTGAAATCCTCGATTGTCGAGTCTCTGTCAATCTGGTCTTTTCCTCCATGAATTGACATGCAAGGATACCCTTTTCGCAATAATTCCTTGAGCAAGTCGTCCGCCTTCTCCTGGCGCTCTACAAACACGAGCGTTCGGGCATCTTCGTCCTTATCGTAAAGCTCACCTAGGAGCTCAAGCAAGCGAACGAATTTGGTATTTTCATCCCGAATCTCGACAACCTGAGTAATTTCGGGAGCAACGACGCTTCTGCCCCCAACGGTGATCTCTACAGGGCTGTTCAAGACCTTCTTAGCCAGAGCGTCCATGATACGTGGCATTGTGGCCGAGAAGAGGATCGTTTGGCGATCTGGTCGCATGTTGGCGAATATCTTCATTACCTGAGGCTCGAAGCCCATGTCAAACATTCTGTCCGCCTCGTCTAAGACGACATATGAGACCCTCTTCAGATTTGTTACGCGCCCCTGGTTAGCCGCTAGCAGATCGATCATACGGCCCGGTGTGCAGACGACGATCTCTGCACCTCTCTTCAACTCGGCGATATGGTCTTTGATGGGTGCGCCCCCATACGCACAAACCGCACGGAGGTTCATTGACTTGAGGAACGGTTTACAATCTCGGTGAATCTGGGTTGCTAACTCACGCGTTGGGGTCATGATTAAACCAATGGGTCCCTCATTTTCCCTGAGAGGCCGTTGATCTTTGATGTGCCTAAACATGGGTAATAGGAAAGCGAGAGTCTTTCCCGAACCGGTCTTTGCAACGCCAATGACATCTCTACCGGACATGATAGCAGGGAACGCCTGCATTTGGATCGGGGTAGGCTTTTCGAACCCCAAACTATCGACGATATCGAGCGTTTTTCGTGATAGAGCGCACTGGGACCATTTTTGGACTGGCTTCGGCACGTCCTTGCCAGACACCTTGATCCCATCTAATTCGATGCGCAGGTCGGCTAACTCAGCTTCGGTCATTTCTGATAGCTCAGCTGGTTCGACCCAGAAATTCTTTCGGACAAGCTCTAGATCAAGTTTGCTGTAGTCAATAGACGGAATATCCTTCTTCTTGCGGGCTTTCGCCGCGAGGGCTAAGAACGAGTCGGGCTCCACGTTCTCATTACGATAGTCATACTCATCGTCACTAAAGTATGCTTCAGGTTCTTGCGATTCCTTGCTCCCGTTCGCCACTGGCTTAATAGGTCTCGCTGTGGGAGGCTTAGCATCGAGATCGTTCATGAAAGCGTCCAAAGGATCAACATCGTCCTCATCGACATCCATTGCTTCGGCGGGTTGGGGGGCTTGGGCGACACCGTTCGCTTCTGGAGCTACATCGGCTTCTTCTTGGTCGATTTGCATTTCCGCCGCCTGCTGTGCGTTCTCTTGAGCGATGCGCTCTTCACGTCTCTCCTGAGCAGCTCGAGCAGCAGCGGCTTCTTCTTCTTCATCCCCGGCAAATGGGTCTGCGTCGTCGTCGTCCTCTTCATCCTGATTATCGTATGGCGTATCATCAACGTCGCCAAGGGGAAGGGAGGGCAGCTTAGCAAGTTTTCTATCTGATGTCTCATCTTCATCAAGTATCAACTTCCGCTTCTGCGGAGCCTTTTCGGTGTCTGCATTTTGCTTATGAAAGCCAAAACCACTCGTCTTGGCTCTACTCTGCGGAAGAGCAGAGACTAGGGTAGTCGAGTTAGCAGGACCAGGAGAAACGCGCCGGCAGAGATACTCACCACTTGGGGCTTTTGATGCTGAAGCCAGACTGGCAGGTGGTTGACCCGCAATGACACCCAGTTTAGGAGCTGTGCTAGGGGAGTGCGCTTTTGGTGCAGATTTCTTGGCGATAGCTTTAGGGTCAAATTTGCCAGTATATTGTGTTGCGGGCGAGGGAATCTGTTGGTCGGCAGGTGACGCTGGCGCCGGAGAAGCACCTGTAGATACGACATTAGAGGGCGCAGCGTTAGCCTTCTCGTCCATCTCAGCAAATAGCTTCCTGGTTCCACCTGGAGTCGGCTCCTTCTGCTTTTCTTTCTCCTCTTGCTTTTTCTTCCATGCAGCCAACTTTGCAAGTCGTTCAACCTTTTTGTCGGCATCTGCTGCGGGTGCAGATTTCGGTTTCGATTTCGATTCCGCCTGTAGACCCGAGTTAGCCTCTGAAAAGGATTGGAGCGGTATTGTGTAATATACATCAGATGTCTTTGCTTTGGGAGCATCGTTAAGCGCCGTGCCGTGATCACGGCTATCACCTTGCTTACTGCGCGGATGAGAGTCAGCAGTACCTTCGCGTCGCGCCCTGCCTTGGTCACGGGAGTCGTCTCGCCTGCTTCGATGATCTCTCTCACTATCGCGATCACGGCTTCTACGCCGGCGAGATTCGGGGGATCGATCCCTTTCCCTGTCTAGGGGGCGGTCGCGCGATCGTCTGCGGTCCCTCCCACCCCGGAAGTGGTCGTCGTCTCGGCGGTCTGTGGAACGGTCACGTCGACGAAAGTCATGGTCTCTGTCCCGGTCGCGATTCCGACGCTGTAGGGTCGGTGTGTCAGTAAGATGGTAAGTATTGCGGCCGTAGCGACGTCTTACATCATGCGGGCTCCGAGAGCGACTTCGTCGTCTCGCATCTCGGCCGAAGTCTCGTCGGTCCCTATCCCGGTAACGATCTCGATCCCTCCTCTCATCATCTCTGCGGCTTCTTTTTGAAGATTGCTGGCTTCCTGCTGGAGTTGGTGAGCGTGAGTCTTTGAGCCGAGCCATGGTTTTATTTTTAAAGATAGTACGGCTCGGTCGCACTACAATGGTGAGAGCTACCAGAGGACTCGAAAGAGGCTTCAGTGAGATGACCAGACCTGATAGAAAGGTCACCTGGGTGGACGGTTGACAGAAGCCTGGAGTATTATTGCACCTGGACAGTATCGGGAAATTAGATGATCTGCCGAAGACTTCCTAACTCGAAGGTAGAGAGAGTTGATGAGTAGAAGTGACTTTAATGGGAAATGCTTTTAGTTCTCCAAGTAGTTCGGAGAGAGGCTTAAAATTCGGCATGTGGCTGGGTGGGGCTAAAAGATACCTACATGTAAGTATCGATCCATTATGTACCTGAGCAGCCGTGTAGGTAAATACGTGGCGTAATTGTGGCTAAAATATTGCAACTGCATGACGGGGTTGTAGAAGCTTGGAAGTGGGTCCACCGCATGGCCTTTCGCACAAATCCAACGCAAGAGCTACATGCTAAGGTCAAGCTTTCCAGGAGGTGTTTGTCGCGTGTGAAATCAAACATGGGTTAAGATTGCGCTTCAGCATCCCCTCACCCACAACCACACCCACAACCACACCCACACCCACGCAGCCTAACGGCATCTCGTCTCGTCTCATTAGTGGGACAATTCTAATTCTTCTGACCTCTTCAACAACGCATACAAGGGCATCTAAAGCAATTGCCCGCCATGCTCTCTTCTATCGCGCGCGCCGCCATTAAGCGGGTAGTCTCGACAACAACTACTACTACCTCGCTTCACCGCATTGCCGTCTCACGCATCGCTGTAAACGCTCCCAAGTCCAATTATGCTTTCGTCCGAAGCTTCGCGACGCCGGGACGACCGAAAGCATCTGCGAAAGCATCCACGAAAGCGTCCACGAAAACATCTACCGCTACAAAAAAACGAACTGCTACCAAGAAACCCGCCAGGAAGCAGGCTAAGTCGACCAAGTCTAAGACTACTAAGTCAAAGGCGGCAGTCAAACCAAAACCGGCGACTCGAAGACGGAAGCCATTGACACCAGAGAGACAGGCTATCCTCGAAAAGAGGGAGCTCAAGAAGACAGCACTCTTTACTGAGCCGAAGCATCTTGCCATCTCACCGTGGACAGTTTTTGTACAAGAGCAAACCAAACAGAAATCACAAGACCCGGCAGGCCTTCGATCCGGCATGACACAGCTATCCCAAGCTTTCAAGGCCCTTCCAGCTTCTGAGTTTCAAGTTAGTATTTTACTACAATTTTAGGCATATCCCATCAAGTTAACTAACAGTTGCCAGCGCCTTACCACCGCGGCCGAGGAAAACAAACTCGCCTATGCGGCAGCATACAAGGCCTGGGTGGAGACCCACACCCCCATAGAGATCAACAAGGCTATCAGGGCTCGCGTAACCCTAAAGAGGAAATACAACTTCCCTGTACGATCTGTTAAGACTATTCATGACGATCGCATCCCCAAGAGACCTCTGAATTCCTTCTCCTTGTTCACGAAGGCGAGATGGGCGTCCGGGGCTTATGCGCACTCCACCATCCCCGAAAGCGGCAAGGCAATCAGCCAGGAGTGGAAGAACTTACCACAGACAGAACGCCAAGTGAGATATAACCCCTCTCTTATTCTCTTTGGTATAAAGTTGCTAACGAATTCATAGGCGTATGGCGATCTCGCGAAATCCAACACTGAGCACTATGACAAGGAGGTCCAATCGGTTCTGCATCGCACAGTGCACCGAAGACCCTCAACTTAACTATGATGAAATGCGGTTTCTACCATTCAGCTCGGTAACCTTACTGAGGGCAGTTTTGACCTAGGAGTT
This sequence comes from Hypoxylon rubiginosum, assembly GCA_902806565.1. Taxonomy (NCBI): domain Eukaryota; kingdom Fungi; phylum Ascomycota; class Sordariomycetes; order Xylariales; family Hypoxylaceae; genus Hypoxylon; species Hypoxylon rubiginosum. The sequence continues at coordinate 521,716 of CADCXA010000016.1, read as the reverse complement.
AATGTTCCCGTTTGTAGGGGCGCGAGTAGGCGAGGACGCTTGAAGAATCCCGTTGATTCGAATGGTGATTCTCGTATACCCCGTATAGGTAGTCGTCGAAGGTGTGACCGTTCAAGACGAGCTGGACTAGACTGTACTAATAAAGCCCCTATTTGTGCTATACAGAATTCAATACATTTCTCTTAATACAAGTCAGGCCAGAAGTGTCACTCTGTGGGCAAGCATCATGACAATTCTGGCTAATAGCAGAAGCTAAATCTGCATCCATTTTAGGGCTTGTCTCTATGAGAGGCACTGACGGTCAAGAGAGTTCTCTTCCACGTACTGCCCTATCCTAGTCGCCATTATCCTGCTCCTGAAAATTTGCCTCTAGTGTCTTGCTTCCATGACAATGACCGGTATACCCTCGCCATCGATCCAAGAACAGCCAGTGTGTCGGATCTTGCGCTGCGTCGCCAAGTATAGCAGCAAGTAGATATGGGCTACAATTGAGCCCCAGCAATAAACTCGAAGCCGCTGAAAGTCATCGTCCCTCGTACACCAGACCCCCCACCCTGCAACTCCCGTCCCGACGTAGTTCGCTAGGTAAGCCCAAGTGTCGTGCTTGAGTTGTGATTCCATCGTGGAACAATCTAGGTACCAATATCCGCGTTCGAGAGGGCGTAGATTTCTTGCCTCTTCATGCGGTTTGTATCGCTTAGGTATGTCCAGGTCGCGAGCCAGCCTTTCCAGCCCAGGGGTGATAAAACTCTGGACATCCAAGTCCCCCACCCCTACGGGGGGTTCCGGTGCACGAATGTCTAGGCTGTCGTATGTATACCCGTGGTCACTGAGAAATGTGACAGTCAAGGGGGACCTCTGGTTGGAAGCTGATCTCGGGCCAATGTCGCTGGCCGCCCTAAGGAGAGCTCGCGGGCTAATGCCTGCTGTGTCTGGCTGGTGACGCTTCGCTGGAGGCGGTTCAGAATCTGCTCTGATGACGGAGGAAGGGTCGGATGACTCCATTATTATAGTTTCCTCAATGATGTTATCACTAGAGATCTCGTCTTGTTGCGGAATATGTGGTTGGTTTCGTACGTGCCCCTCCTGCTGTTCCCCTTCGGGCTTTTTCTTTAAAATCCCATATAAGCTGGAAGAAGGATTGTAGCGTGGCGTACAAGGTACAATTTGTGGTGTGGCAGGAACTAATGATGCTGCCAGTTGGTTTTTGGTAGTGGAGGGACGAGTAAAATTCTGAGAATTGCGAGAAGAGACACCGTTGCCGGGCTCCTGGGAAGTAGTTGAGAGTACGGTGGGGGAATCGAAATGTTGCAGATAGCTTTCTAGGACTCGTGTAGGCGAGGTCAAAATAGAAACATCGACAGAATTCCCTAAGTATGAATCATGTACCACACTTGAGGGTGTCTGCCATGATGACTGCATGTCCTGCTCTGGAGTCTCTTCAGCATTTCTAGCTGGCTCTGCCCCGGACGTACGTTTCGAGGGGAGACGAGGGGAGTCGGCATTGTCGATAACGCTCCGAAATGAGGCTTGTGGTGACTTGAAGCTATCAAATGGTTCACTTGATGGCGAGCTTATAGGGATATCCTGTGCGGCACCTCCCTCGACTCCTCGACACTCGAAACTAGATCTGCCAACATCGTTGCTTATGCCCGAGTGGCCTTGGCTAAAGGAATTAACACGATTTCGATTTTCCGGCTGAAAGTCTACGTAAGAAGTAGCTAAAGACCGATACCAGGCATCGTCAACTGCTCTGCTTGGAGCACCGATATGAACCAAGATTTCCACCTGTGGCTGTTGTTCCATTTACGGCAACCATATTCCATGAGGACCAGGGACGGTCCTAAGGATTATAAGAAGTGTCGTTAGTAGGTGTGACTGTCGATTGCATGCAAGATGGGGGGATGAGGATTGAAATATGTACGACGAGCGGTTGTTGGATCGAAGTTTAGTTCAGCACGATTGTGACGCACTACGTGATATGCCAAAGGGATCTAAGTGTGTCAATATTTTTGCAGCGATGCTTACTAACCCGTTTATTATATACCTAAGGCAAAGTCGGAAAAAGGAAAACAAAGCATTCCCAGAAATCTCCTTTGAAAAAGGCCGGATACCTAAGTCACTTATATATAATGAGCAGAAAGGATGTCTTTTTGTTACGCAGTGTGCAAGTATCGGGATTGGGATGACTGCCTGCTGCTACATGTGCCAATCACACGTCTTATTGCTTAGTTTTAACACGTTAGTAGCAAGACATAATTATGTACATCTATAAGTACCTAACCGCTTGTTTCTAGAAATAAACTTGGGAATATCTTTAAAATTCTCGTTCGCTTAGGTACTAATAAATAAGTTTAAATATCCATTGCGTTAGTATGCGTGTTTGAAATATTCTCATCTGTTTATCAGATAAAAAGGATTGAAATAAAATAAAAAAGCTTACAATCGAAGCGATGCCGGTCCAAGATGTCTCTATTGGCTCACGTGACTGGCCTTAGCAATTATATACGCGGGGTCTTGTGAATCTGAAGCAGAAGAGCAACTAGCGGGAACTGAGTGACTTGGTTGGATTGGAGCTAAGAATTGGCACTTTCAATGAGATTACAGCCCACCTAAACCTCCTAACTTACCACTAACCTACCCCTACCTAGTGCTAGGAAATATTAGGGGGTATTCTAACCTGTCTAACCTGTCTAACCTGTCTAACCCGTCGGCTTCAATCCCAAACCAAAGGGCAAAAGGGCTGGTCATATCGACAAAGCTGGTCGTCTACTTGGCGATCCCAAGTCCCAAGTCTCCCAAGTCTCCCCAAGCAGCCAAGTCCGAGCAAAATTGTCAATGACAATCGATTTTTTTTTGTGTCAGCTACCTATGCTCGTTGCCGGTCATTACTATTCCACCTACTAATAACTTCTTCGGACTCGAACTAGCACTCGATACCTCACCTACATGACCTCCTAGTCAAGTCTCAACATACCTCTCCTAAAGGGTTACTGAACCAAGGACCAAGGGACTTTCGCTTCTATACCTATCCCTTTGTCTTGCATTCATTCGATTCCCACCTTGGCCATAAACCCCCCCCTGGTCCTTATTCGCCCCCCCTTCTGTTGCAGCTCCCGCTCCTTAGCTTTCTGCTTCCCTGGGGTCCCTGGGGAGGTTGCACCTCGGCGGCAACGAGCATACTCCCACTTTCCTACACTCTCGCTCAAGGTTGATTACGGTGTTACATGCTTCATGCCGTACTATCGTATCCTCCACGATCGTTTTCCCTTCCAGCGCACGTTCCGATACCATCGACGCTCTCGATACCCTCCCACAATTGGACGCGGCCGAACCTCTTAGGATCTACGTACCTAAACGTCTTAATCCTACTCCAAAACAACCGCCAACATCGCCCGTTCAATCGTCAATCTCTCCAAACGACACCCGACCGACCAACGGCCCGCCCATCTTTTCCAGCGCGAAAACCCCAATCCTGTCCCGCTCCCGTCGCATCCCTCGAAAAAAAAATATACCCACCAACTTGCCTCGACCCGAGCATCGGTTGTAGCACCATCACCGCCACACTCGTTCACCACTAGATATTGTCCTAGTCTTGGTATCTTCCCTACGCCGCCGAACCTGTGTCTCCTTTGCACTACGCCCAATAATTATTCCCCCGTTCCTGCATTCGCACCGAGTTGCACTCGCACTCGCACACGCTGTTGGAGGAACCATAAAAGTTCGCCGTCTGATGCCAATGTCTGACGTTGAACAACGCTACCGCAACCGTGCAAACGTCGCTCCGTCTTGTCCCTCATTCAATTTAACGGTAACCTCTTAGGTGGGTGCTACTCATTTCTAAACCGGCTGGATTGAGGTAGGGCCTCATTTTGGTCGCCATGATGGGCCCCGACTACGAAGGCGGTCTGGCTGGTGACCGAATTCATGGGCACCCACCGCCGCTGCCCAACGATGGTAGCTACCAGCTCGACCACGAACGACCGAATATGACGCCGAGTCCATCTTACTCGAATGGAGCATACCCACCACCTATCCGACCGCCAGCTTCGCCCTCCCTCAGTGCTCATAGCGATCCGAGACGAAGCGGTGAGCGCAACCGTTCCCGAGCGCGCGGAAGAACAGCAAGCGGGCAGCTTCGTGTATGCGCCAAGTGCGGCGAATCTTTAACTGGACAATTCGTGCGGGCATTAGAAGGGACATACCATCTTGATTGCTTTAAGTGTCGTGTAAGCTTTAACTGCGTTAATAACTGCCTGCATCCTATATTCTAACAAAACACAGGATTGTGGTCAGATTGTGGCTTCTAAATTTTTTCCCGCTGACGATGAAGAAAACGGCGGACAATATCCCCTCTGCGAAACCGACTATTTTCGACGGCTAGGTCTTCTATGTTACCAATGTGGCGGCGCCCTGCGCGGCTCCTATATCACTGCTCTCGATCGCAAATACCACGTAGACCATTTCACCTGCTCGCTCTGCTCGACCGTCTTCGGGGCTCAGGATAGCTATTATGAACATGATGGGAGCGTATATTGTCACTATCATTATTCGACCCAGTTTGCTCAGCGGTGCAATGGTTGTCAAACTGCCATCCTCAAACAATTTGTTGAAATATTTCGTAATGGGCAGAATCAACACTGGCACCCCGAGTGCTATATGATCCATAAATTTTGGAATGTTCGCCTAACGCCCCCCCAAGATCCAAAGGATCGTCGCCCAGAACCTGTCGATGCGGAGGGTCGGGAGCGCGTCCGGCAAGAAGAGGAGGACATGGAGAACAAGGTCTATAGAATCTGGAGCGTTTTGTCGACATTCGAGGAGTCATCCGCGGCGTGCATTTCGGATATGCTTCTTCACGTAAGCAATGGCGTGTATATGGATGGGGTTTTCGTTGCAAAGAAATTTATTGTCCATGTGGACATCCTATTCCGGTCCGCAGACAGACTGGATCAGACCATGAAAAGATTGGAGATGAATGGTACGTAGCGCCGTCCTCCCGTGCGATATATTTGGTATACTAACATAAACTATAGAATTATCCTACGCACGGGAGGCAAAACTTCTTTGCAAAAAGATTGTTTCCTTCTTTTCGTTACTGTCTAAGACGCAGGAGACAGGTGTGCGGAAACTCGGCGTGACTCAGGAGTTACTATCTCTTGTGACGGGTCTGGCTCATTACCTGAAACTTCTCATCAGAATTTGCCTTCAAGGGGCGCTCAAGGTTGAGAAGGAGCATCATTCCCCCGAGGCGTTATACAAGTTCCTGGAAGATCTCGGGGTGCTCGAGTCGATCAAGAACGACGACGAGTCTCTGCAGATCACACTGGGCATGTCAAAGCTCTCTGCCAGCGACTCGGACCAGTGTACTTCGTGCCGGAAACCTATAGAGGACGAGTGCGCTTTGAGTGGGGACAAGAGATGGCATCTGCTATGTGTAAGATGCGGCCGATGCGGCAAGGATCTAAGCAAGACACTGGACCAAGCTCGTTTACACAGAGACCAGATACTCTGCACAAACTGCGAAGGCCAGGTAGAGGGGTGGGGTCAGCCTCTAGAACGAATAACGAAGCTTCAGCAGTATGTGTTCCTACTAAAAGTTGCCTTAGCCAGACTATTGGAAATTCTCCGAAGCAGCGGAGCTATTCCGCCAGCCTCGGAAAATCCAAATCTGAATGGCTACGACTCTGCGGATGGGCTCCGTGTTTCGGCAGATGAGACTCCTGCGATGCTCGGGTCCGACTCTCGTTCTAAGTCCTACGGTGGCGAGAGAGAGCGGCACCAGAGAGAGTCATCCTATGAGAATACTCTCAATGATGTGCGCCGGCTCAGGAGTACGCGTCTCGACAAACATCTGTCTTCTAGTCTTAGAAAGGCTCGGACGTCGCGGGTCATGGACGGGCCTGAGGGACGGAGTGTCCGCCCTGGATCTGCTGGTGCAGATGTTGGCCCACAGAACAAGGTGATGCAGATCGAAGAAGGCCGAGAACCGGGCGGAGGCGGCACAACAGAGCAGTATTTTGGACACCAAGATGCGTTAACTCTGGATGATATTCCTCGAATCGTCGCAGCCGAGCAAGCCCGAGAACAGCAGCCAACATCTTACAGAGCATCGCGTCAAGAGCTGTTCCGGTCTGCCACCGCGGATCCCCCCTATGGGGCTAGCAACGACAGAAGCATCTCGACAGGGCGGGATGCTGGTCCAAAATCATCGATAGACCGATCGCCTCAAAGAGACGGCAGGAAGTTCTTTTCGGAACTTTCGGGCCTCGAGTACTTCATCGTCCGGCACGTTGCAGTTCTTACGATGCAACCTATGCTCGAGCCGGAATTTACGCTAGAGGAATTGCTAGGCCTTATCGAAGCAAGGAAGGCAACATTCTGGAACAAATTTGGCAAGGCTTTTGGCAAAAACGAAACCCGTAAGGTCGGCAAGAAAAAGGGCACCTTCGGGGTCCCATTGGAGCTAATTATTGAGCGAGACGGTGCCGACTCAACAGATGGCGTGGGGCCAGGTGCTCTACGTATACCTGCCATTATCGAGGATACCATTACGGCTTTAAAGAATAAGGATCTTTCAGTTGAGGGTGTCTTTCGAAAGAATGGAAACATCAAGAAGCTCACCGAGCAAGTCGCAGCGGTTGACAGAGAAGGCTGCGACGCCATTAGGTGGAACGATGAAACGCCCCATCAACTTGCAGCGCTTCTCAAACGATATCTCCGCGAACTACCAGATCCATTGATGACGCAGAAGCTATACAGGGTTTGGATAGCGGCAACTAAGATTAAAGATACTGACAAGAGGCGGCACTGCTTGCACTTGATATGTTGCCTACTCCCACAGATTCACCGAGACACGTTAGAAGTCCTGTTCAGTTTCTTGAAATGGGTGGCTACTTTCCACCAAGTTGACGAGGATACTGGATCCAGGATGGACGTACACAACCTTGCTCGTGTTATCGCCCCGAACGTCCTTTATACGAACCACAAGAGCCCGAGTTTCTCAGACGAACCCATGACTGCGGTGGCCTGTGTGGAAGAGTTGATACAGTTCAATGAAGAAATGTGCATGGTAGGTAGACGACGATGTCATGTTTCCGTATCTCGCTAATATGTGCTACTAGGTTCCTGTTGAACTGATGGATATTTTGAGCGATTCAACGCTGTTCATGAACAATGGCGAAATTACGACTAAGGAAATATTGAAGCGTATCGAAGCTCGGTCTGCCAATGGATTGCCCAGACAATATGATCAGTCCGAGTTTGTTGGACGGCAAGAAAGCAAGAGACCTCTGGCTACTAGGGTTGCTACAGATCCTGCTGCTGCGTGGCATCAAGAGAGCAGCGTGCGTCCCGTACAGGAGCCATCAATCCCGTTCACCACAGCGCAAGGAACCCCACCGCAGAATTGGCGGAAGCCTGACAATGGGCAGTCTAATCATGCTGGTCAATACGAGCGGGCAGATAACCAAGCCGAACCTCCTGAGAACGGCCAGCGGCGGGAGTGGCGCAACTCAGGCTGGGGCAGACCGAACAATTCTGTGCCAACTGGTACGGGATAATTACTCGGTCACCAAGTATATACTTCTCCTATCAGCACTTCTTCGACTTCTACCAATTTCTTGAAGCGGGCGTGAATTCCCATTCATATTCGCGCAAGCCTTGAATTCTTCGGGACATAGCATGACTCGGGTGTAGAGAGACAAAACAGCATTTCGGTCGGCGTTGCGCATTTCCCCTTTTTCCCCTGATAGTTACACGACTTTCAATTCGCCTTTCCAAAGTTTACGGCAGCATCCCCGTTAGGCGAAGCAGTTTCCTGCTGCGCCTATCTTCTGTTCTAGAGAGTATCTTCGCTTTGGGGGGAAGTGGCATTTCGTATCCCGATGCCTTGGCAGCACAGTTTGGAGTAGTGGGGATATATCATTGCCTTTTCTTTGGCTTTCGCGAATTGTCGAATTTATTGACGGGCTCCCATTCGTGTTGAAACAGCAGACTATTCATAGAGCTAGGAAATAGGCGATTCTAGTGGACGAGGGAGGCAGGGGTGCGCTGTGAGAGACCATAGCCATCGCATTCAGACAGGGCTGTGCGCCTCTAGCTTTTCTTTTGTGAGGAGCGGTTCCTCTAGCTACTTAGGTAGGTAAGGAGTGATTGATCGATAGGAAGGCGACTGCGCAAGTAGTAATCTACATAGACGAGTTCGACCTACCAAGTCATAGTCAACACAAGAGAGCAGTATTCCAGGCATAATCTCCAACCAATACATCTACATGCTACGTAGTCTCGACTGAATCTTTAGTGATGTAAAGGACTCGAGTAGAGACTTCAGGCTAGATACTCGAGTGCTAGACGCTGAGTTCATGCCTCCTGTTCACAGCAGTCTGATTTGATTACTGGGTCTAGTAGATAAGCCCCTTTTCTCTTAGAAGAATCTCTAACTGCCTAGGTACCCCCTAACGTTACAAGGGTAAATAGATTCTCATCTTCTACCTCATTCCTCTTCCAACTACTATTAGATCATAGGTAATAGTAACTCTTATTATTATATATGTAATTAGTCCATTGTATCATTCGCCGCAGAAACCCTGCCGCCCCTCAACATTATAAATATTAAACAGTTTACAAAGACAACCTTACATCATGAAACTCGATATAGGCTACCCATATATACACTACTAACCCGCAAGAGAATCTCATGATTTTTCGGATGCCACTTTCGTCTTCTCTTGCTCCATAGTCCACTTCACAGCCCTCTTGACACCATCGCTCAAGCTGACCAGAGGCTTGTAGCCGAGGCGCCGCTTCGCCTTGGTGATGTCGTAGTACCTCGTCATGGTGCTGTACACGATCCGCTGGCGGTTGAAGGTCGGCGTCTTCCGCAGGATCCCGAAGGCGACCTCGCTCAGGAACCCCAGGAGCAGGCCCGTGTCCCGGCTCAGGACCCAGACCTGGTCGGTGGCCCGCTGCGAGCCGGCCTCGCGCCAGATGGCGCGCATGAGGTCCCAGAAGTAGACGGGGCTGCCGTTGGTGATGAGGAAGGCCTCGCCGTCGACCTTCTCGTGGTCGAGGGGCGCGGTGGACGAGGCGTGGGTCACGAGCAGGGCGCGGGCCGCGAGGAGGTGCGCGTGCGCTACGTTCTCGACGTACGTGAAGTCGAACAGGTTCGCGTTCGAGCCGACCTGCACCTTGTCCTTCCCCTCGCGGTAGACGTTGACGGCGTGGTAGACTAGCTGTACGTCGCCCTCGCCGAAGATGCCCGACGGCCGGATGGCCGTGGTCAGGAGGTCGCTGCCCTCGGCACGGTTCGCGGCTAGGACAAGCTCTTCTGCGTGTGCCTAGACAGAGACGTTAGTATGGCGAGTTGATCGCGTATGTGTAGGAACGCGTGGGACCGTACCTTGGTCTCGGAGTAGTACTCTGTCTGGAATTTACCCCTGATGACCGGGTAGTCCTCGTTCGCATTGATCAGGTCATCCCTGTTATTGCTCATAATGCTGGCGGAACTCGTGTATACCAAGACCTTGACATCGTTCTGTCGGCAGGCGGCGATGACGGCGCGGGTCCCGTCCACGTTGACTTTTCTGAACACGTCGTGGGCGACGGCGCCGAGGCCCTGGGCGGGCGGCGAGGCCGTGTGGATGACGACATCGGGCGTCAGGGTCCCGAAGAGCTTCGTCAGGCCGTCGGTGTCGGTGATGTCTGCTTCGACGTAGTGGACGCCGGGTCGGCGGTTGCGCTGGCACCGGAGGTCGACAACGGAGACGGTGCACTTCCAGTCGCGCAGGAGCAGGTTCACGACGTGGTGGCCGAGAAAGCCGCAGCCGCCGATGACGAGGACCTTGCCGAGTAGGGGGTGGGTTATCGTATCGGACATGTTTTCGAGATTTCTTTTCTTGTTTCTTGGGTTTGCGCGTCCGAATTGTTACTTGTTGGACTCTTGAACCCCCTGGACTTTCTTGGAGAGTATCTTGGAGAGAGTAGGAATGGAGCTAAAGAGCGGCCCCTTCACCGCCTGGCAAAAACAAGAGCTTCGAAGCTGTGGTTCGATTTGTGGTTCAATTTCGGCATCCCTGAAGAAGACCGAATTTTTGCTAAAAATTCCAGAACCAGAACCAGAACTAAATGAGTGGGGCTGTTCCTGATCCTTCCCCACGATAGAGGCCGGGGGAAGCTGCTCTAGTCTGTCTAGTTCGGAATGTACCTTTTTCATATTATCTTTCATTATCTTTCATGTGTCATTATTTTAAACAGACACCTACATGTATACAACGTCATCATCCAACATGATATAGAACGTGTAAACGCTACAGATAGGTAACCGTCTTTACGTCTCAAGCTATGTACATGTAGCTAAGCTACCCAAGTAGATAGCTAAAGGTATTATGGATGGTTATTCTTTCAAACGTCCTTTAAAAACATCAAAACTGTATACATGAAGCCAAACAACTAGTAGTACTTACATGTAGGTATTGACACATAGTATCTACATGTACGTAGTCCCTGATAATCTAGCACAGTTGGTCTTAAACATCAATAATGGTTCCCCTTTTGTTCCATTAAAAGGTTCACACCTCTGTACCTCTACTGTTATATCTAACTTCATAGAACTGTAGCACAGGTTTACGCTATCTGCCTACATCATTGCCTTAGATACCTAGATACTTAGGTACTTTAGGTTAAGAGTCAACAGTCAGCCCCACCGCCCTAAAATCATAAAGTCCCTCCCAGCTTTCTTTAGTGGGTCCCCGTCTCTTCTGCCTTGTTGCAGCTTGGAGAAACACTACCCCCCACCTGCCCGCATGCACCTTACAGGTTGTTGCTACTGTACTTTCTGCCTTCTCAGGTCTGCTGCCTCGAACGCTGCAACCCAAACTCTCACGCGTCGGAAACTCTTCTACTTTTAAACCCTTTGCCCAACATCTTTTTACTACTTCCACATTCGTTTTTTTTTTTTAAAAAACACTCGCCCGTTCCCTATCTCACATTCTCATTCCTGCGCCGACCTATGAGTAGTTGGTAGAAGCTATGGCGGACCAGTCTATCATCCGCATCACCAAGGTATCCCACTGACGTACTCTACCATTCCAGCTTTTGGAGGGGCTGCAAGGCTGACAAGTCGTTTTACTATATAGGAGATTGGCGAGCTCCAGAAGAGTTCCGACCTTTGTATGAGAAACCTTTCCCATTCTCCTGCCTATTCCCTACCTTCTGGATGCGACGCTGATATTTGCTTATCTTGATATGTAGCTCTCGCCGTAGCCTTCCGTGATCGTGATGTACGCAACGTCAAGGCCTTAATAATCGGCCCTCACGAGACCCCCTACGAGTTCGGATTCTTCGAGGTCGGTTCGCCTTTGAATATATATACATTGTCCATCATCGCAAATGCTAACTTCTCCCAAGTTCGCCGTCAAATTCAACAAAGGTCAGCTCCCCATGCTAGGTTTGCCGGCCTAGGTAGGTACACAGCTAGCTAACTCGCCGTAATCATGTTCAGAATACCCTCGAAAATCACCCGCCGTCACCGCAACAACAACAAACAGCGGACGTTGTCGATTCAATCCGAATATCTATGCTTCTGGCAAAGTGTGCCTGTAGGTGCCATTGATATAACCTTCTCTAAACCAATACCCCGCTCCTTGCTAACTTAAGCCATTAGTTCTATACTCGGGTACCTACATTTTCCTCGTGTCCGTTTTGAATTACCGAGCCTAACCCGATCCTAGAACATGGCGAGGAGAGCGAGGAGAGGAATGGTCTGCCGCTCAAGGTCTAGAATCTATCCTCCTCTCGATACAAAGTCTCATGTCCACAAACCCCTACGAGAACGAGCCCGGTTTTGAAGACGCGAATCAGTCACATGATAAGAAAAACCAAAAGGACTACGTCGCGAAGGTAATTTGTGTCGAGAAGTAAAAATCATGTAGCCTGTTCTAACCAGGCGTGCTACAGATCCGTCACGAAACGTTGCGCATATCCATCATTCAGAGACTGGAAGACTACTTGGGGATTTCTATGAATGGTACCGTAACCCCCGCGGCGGAACGAGAGCTCTATGACCTAGACATGGACGATGACCTCGAGATGGAAGACCCAAGTGTACCTTGGGAGCCGTTCAAGGACATCTGCAAGCGACGGTTCCTCTGGTACTACGATTCGTACCTAGAAACCATTAAGAAAGCGAAGGAAGAGGTGAAGGACGGTCAGCCTTTCGCGCGCATGCCTTTTGAGGGGACGTCCAACACTATGGATGGGAAGTTCAACTACACGGAACTGGAGCAAAGAATACGCAAGATCAAGGATGCGCTTGATGCTGAGACGGAGAAATGGGCAGCGGAAGGAGTATCCCCCAGAATGAAAGATGCTACGGTAGCAGTTAACCTTGGGCGGCAATTTGAGCAGATCAAGGAGTCCTACAAGCGCAGCGATGTCCCTCACTGCGTCGAGCTGGTGGACGGAAACCCCTTCGTTTGGAACTTGACCTACTTCGGCCGACCCATGACCAATCTAGATGGGGGTATGTTCCGCATCAAGCTCAACTTTAGTCCTCGTTTCCCCGAAGAGCAGCCAAGAGTCAAGTTCTTGACGTCTATGTTCCATCACCGCATCGCAGCGGACGGAACACCGTGCTACTTTCCTAATCCTAGCCGCCGAGAAGATGTCAAGCAACACATCGACGCGGTTATCGAGGCGCTAGAGGAGGAACAGCCACCATACGATCCGAGAACTCTGGTTCACCCCGAAGCTCACAAGCTATATTGGGGTACTTCCGATGAGCGGAAGCTCTACAACAGACAGCTGCGTAGATCAGTACAGAGAAGTATGGAGGAAGACTTCTAGAGCGCCGGTCAGGGTGTGGCCGGCGACTTGAAATGATTGATCCAGATCATCGGCACTGGCACTTCGCAGTTGTTTCACAGGTTTTCTCGGTTTTAGAGGATAATGTTCATGAAGCATATGGTCGGTGTCACTGGCTTTTTCCGGGCAGCTCCTGATATTTTGTTTCCTCCTTGACTTTTGGGGTAGGTCCAGGCATGTAACCCAACAACAGTTTTCTCAGGCAAACCAGCATGCCAATGAGATGGATGGCTTCTAGATTAGGATTGATATTGATACCTCTTTGCTTTTGCGGGTTACATCGGTGCAGGCGAAAACGAGACAACATAATAAGATGAATTAGGTATTATTTTAATGAACATGTCTGGCCCAGCAGTTGATATGATCAAGAGTATTAAGGCTCACTCGCTTATCTGAAATAGGCCAATGTATATTATATGAGGGCTTGAACTATTTTGTTCTAATATTCGGCCGGTGAAGTGGTCTACCACCCTACTAATAAGTCTCACATCGCCGTGGTCTCGAGTCGGTAATCTTCTAGCCCGAACTCCCTGTTCACCAGATCTCTATAGCAGCCCCTAAGACAATGCTACCCATCATAAATATCGCTTTATCATCGTCATCATCATTATCCATAACTTCATAAACAGCTCTCTCAAGCAAAGGCTCCTCACAGCGCAGCATATTCGTTGCCCCCCCGCCCCCCCCCCCCCCCCCCCCCCCCCCCCCCCCCCCCCCCTTTAAAAGGGGGGGCGGAAACTCCTCCTTCAAAAGATAAATCATCATCATATCCGAAATTCAACGCTTCGGGCCGCCGCTGCCGCCGCCCCTAGGTTTCTTGTCGAGGCGGTCCCTCCCAGGCGCGTAGGGCGCGGCGACGCCGACGAGCCTCTCCTGCTTGCCGTCGCCGCCCTTGAACTCGTAGCGGCCGTCGGGCGCGACGACGGCAGGGGTGCCCTGGGTGGGGCGCGCCAGCTGCTCGCTGTGCAGCTTGTCGAGGGACTCGCCGACGACGGCGTAGCTGGACCAGTTGATGGGCGGGCACCGGACCACGCTCTGCGGCTTCGGCAGCTTCGCCCACGGCCGCTCTTCGACCTTCTTCTTCTTGTTGTTGGCGCCGCCCGGATTCGGGTTCGGGTTCGGGATCGGATAAGTGGTAGCCGTCTGCTGTCCCGCGCCGTTCACCTCCGCCATCTGCACGTCCGGTCCGGCCTCGGGTTTGACGGCGGGCGCTTGGCTGGCGGTAGCAGCAGGTTTGCTGTCCGCATCCTCCATCTCCGCATCGTCGTCATCCTCGCTCGAATCCGAATCCGAATCCTCTTGCTCGCCACCATTACCACTACCACCACCAGCACGCACACCTCCAACAAACAACCTATCGCCCTCGACTTCGACGCGCCCCGTCGTAAGGTCGCGCACGAACTCGTCGGGCTCGGCGAGGGCGGCGGCCTTGGCGCGGGCCAGCGCCGCCATGTCGGCCTCGGCCCGGCGGCGCTGCAGCTGCAGGATCGAGATGGCGGATTTCAGCGCCAGCACGTCCGGGTTCGCGTCGAAGTCGAGGGGCTCGGGGGGCGGCACGGGGGCGGCGGCGACGGCGTCCGGGTGCGAGGTGTGCGTGTAGGCCGGCCGCGGGGGCAGCGCGACGGGGTTCAGGGGCGGCGTTATCGGGCTGTAGGTCGGGCGCTGCGGCGAGGAGGAGCGGCGCGAGGGCGTCTGCTGGGGCTGGGGTTGCGGCGGTGGTTGCGGCTGCGGCTGGGCGGCGGGGATTGGGTTGGGGTTGGGGTAAGGAGGTTGGCTAGCGCTAGATGAGGAGGGGTAGGCGGGCGCGCCGTTGGTGTTGAGGGTGAGGCCTGGCATCGTGGGCTCAGGGTCGGAAGGGGGGCGGTTCTTGGATGCCTAGGTAGGTTGCGCTGCTTTGTCCTTTTGCCACAGATCGGTTTCCAGCGCGTACGCAGACTTAAAAGAGGGTTTCTGAACAGTTTGCTCGTCGCTAGATAAGGAAGTTTAGTTGAAGCAGCGGTGGCTTTAATCTCGTAGTTTGGTTCCAGTAGGTAGTTGTTTCAGTGAAGATGCAAGCGTGGACGGAGTTCGGGTCGCTGCTACGGCGTTAGATACAAGTCAGATCTAGTCGTGGGGTTAGGTGGGGTGGCGGAATATTATCATCCAATAAGAGTGTATGACTTCAAGCAGCAGGGGGCAATGGAGATACCCCTTGTCGGTGCCGCATGTGGGCTTCCCGCAACCCTGGTAATAGGTAGGTACCCTGCAGATCTTCATAAATGACTAGGATATTTTTCCCGAAGGGACAGTCAGAGGCCCCCCTTACAGGCTCTCATCTATAGCGAGCCTTTCGAAAGACTTCCTCTCTTAGTCCTTGGTGCCTGGGTACATGCTGCAAGCAACCCTCTCAGTCTATCAAAGAATTCCCAACCCAATTCAGTATGTCTGTGTCCAATAAACTAGCCCGCGTATTTTGCGCGAGCTCCTTTAGATTCAAAAGCATGTGTTATTCTAATACCGCAACTCCTTTTTTCTTTTCTTTTTTCTTTTTTTTCTTTTTTAAATAAATAGAAGAAGGTAACTGCATATAATATACGACTTCTGCATCGTAATTAGTAGCTGTTACTCGCTTACTCTTAATATATATTAGGTAGTGAACCGTCAATTTTCTATCATAGAATAGTACAATTACTATTCATGTCCGATAATACTTCTTAAATCTTTCAGGCTACCGTACTTGTATAATCTCACCGCGTGCATTGCTATTAAATAGTAGTGGCTTCCAGCACCTATCCTACACCGATCCTAACTCGAAACTGCCGTCTTAAATACCTCGCCCATATGGTATATATTCGTTTGGCAGTCACGGTATTGAACGGACTGGCAAACCTTAAAGAGGTATATGTGTTGATGGATGCTTCCCATAACAGATAGTAAGGTATGAAGGCAGGTAAGCACCATGTAGGTATGTAATGATTCTGTCTAGCTTCCTACCTCATACTTAAAATTACGACTACAAAACCACAATTTGAATCCCGGCCTCCTTCGTTCGTTTTCGTTTACTCCCTATCAACTAGTCTCCCTCCCCTTACTATAGTTGAGGCCGGTAGCCCGAGAGTAAGGTATTATTGTTCTTCGTCACTTGAACCAACTAGACAACTAGATATTGATTTTCGAACACCGTCGAGAACTACGCAGCAATTGGAGCGTGGTTCAATCAGAAACTACGTTGTTCTTCAGTCTCGTTCCTATACTCCAGACCTCTATCCAGCGTAGACTGGTATAGCTTGATTTTACATCCTCTGACGATTAGGGGTTTCGGGGCTAGATTTCTGAATGGAAGGACCGCGTTTCCTGCCTTGCGATCATCATTCTACAGTTCGGCTCTCGAATACCACATCTCTACGCTGTATCTCTTGAGGATTTCGTACTTCCCGGCAGGTGACTTGCCTTTTCAACGTACAATGGTAGGACTCGTGGGTCGTTTCCGAAAACTCAAATTACCGCATGGATCTCGCGAAGATGATTCAAACTCATCACAAACGCCAACTACGCCACACCACTTTAGACCACCTGTATTACGAAACTTCTCCTATCCAATCAATGTCGGGAACCCAACACAACCTCCACCGTTCCCATCAGGGCCCAGTACCGAGCAAACCCAATGGGACCACTTAGGGGAGATTTGCAGTTTTTCTCCTGATAGTGTTTCACGTACGGGCCAGTCAAAGACCCCTGGATTTGGTGACCCCTTCTTCTTCAAATCGGAGAGCGAACCATATAGCCATTTGGATGACGAAAGCGAGGAGTTTAGCATTGGTATCTCGTCTGACTATCTCCGCAACCGAGAGTCTCAGTCAATAGAAGAGCTGAAGGCAAGAAAGAAGCAGCGGCGAAGCACTCTTCTAGGGCTGCCTACATCTAAGGCTCATGCTTCTTCGCGTCTCTAGAAGAGTGCCGAGAACAATGAGCCCAAAGAAAAGGCATCAAAGCTGTCCAAGGCTCAGTCGTTAGGAGATCGTATTTTCCCCCAGAACCCCGTCACTTCCCGCCTCAAGCGTAATTCGTTGGGCCAACACAAGGTAAATGCATCGTTCGGCAAATCTCGATTCTTGGGTTTATCTTCTGGTAGCTCTGATCGACCTGCGTCCAGTTCAGGAATTCCCCTCATCGATACGAAGCTCAGGCCTCCGAGTCCAACAGGAGTTGGTCCATTGCCATCGCCACTTCTACGAGGTGACACCAGAGATTTCTCGGCTGATGGTGAAGGATCATCAGTCTCGCCATCAACATCAGCAGTCACATCTCTTGAGACGGAGCCTATGTATTACGGTATAGCCTCATATAACTACCACCACGGATCAGGCTCGATATCAGAATCGCTCAAAAACAAGGGTGATGACCATAAACCCCGCTGGTTGTCTCAACTCAAAGGTTGGGTGTCTGTTTCAGAGCCGTCGACTCAAGTTCCGGAGCAATGCAAGGAGGCCTATAAGACTGATATCGCACTTGATAAACCTCAGGCAAATGACAAACTTCATTTACCTGTTGGGACCTTACATCGAGACGCGATGATGCTAGCCGGCCCGGGAATTTGTCCAGACGATACGGCTATGAAGGAGGCAGAGCAGATGCGGCAGACACGAATTCGACAAGGAGTAACCTTCCAGAGTTCCGGATCAAGTTCTAGCCACTATTCATCTTCTAGCAGTATTGCCTGCGATACGGCCAAGGAAGATTCCTTACCGTATCGAGTGAGAAGGACATGAAGAAAGATGGCACACGCGGCCTGTGCAGTTTTCTGCCAGGGATTTGACTATTGCTTCCCTCAATTTGCACAGCCTTGAGTTAAGAATCTTCGCTGGAGAGGAGTCTCATTGCTATTCAGATATTAGAGAGCTAGACAGAATCTTGGAAGGAGAAATAAGTGTCGAGTTGATAGGGGAGATAATCTTTATCGACACGGATAGGGAGGAAACATTGAGGAGAATGCTACATATCCAGGGGTTCGAACATTAAAGAGTACCAGAGGTAGACACTTGCTTTACGTTAGAAGCTTACAACGTTGTATCTATGTTATTAATAAGAACTCAACCTAACATAGTGATGATCGTTTATAATATGTGGCGATTCACATAGAAGTATGGTTATTTCCTTCGTGGGCACAATGCGTGAGCCAAGACACATGACTAGTCTTCGTTGAAACTAGCATGTCCGACTCAAACCTGGTTACTAGAACCATTAGTTTCTACACGTGGATAGGAATATTTCTAGTCTTTTTGTTAGATATTGTAGCTGATATATACAACTACTGTATCGGAGGTTGCAAATAGGGATAATGTTATAAAGGATCGAGATGGATGAAATGAAGGGCTTGGCCGGGAATGGGGAATTTGAGAGGCCTAGGAAAGCTACCCCGATTCCCCGCCGGGCAAGCTCACGACACAGCTTGATGTAAATATCTAGCGTTTTTACCAGATGACGAGGATTCGCGAACTGGTTAGAGGAATTCCCAATGCGGCCGATACTCGATCGAGTTTCGTGCTGTTTCTAGTTTCTGGTTTCTTCATGGCGAGATTCCCAGTTAAAAATTCGAGCTTGGTGCGGGCGGGGCCAACCTTGAGCTAATACTGCTAACACTAATAGTCATGACGTACCTATGGCTGAACTCGATCAGCAGGTGCTGCACATGCCGGAGCAAAGCATCCCACTATTATACATGAATATATCCTTTGTCGCCTCTGGCTTCGAAATATCATGATCCAAGATTCTACCTTTTTAATATACTCAATCTAAACTAAGATTGCAAACTTTCGTGCCGACTTCGTTGTGCTGCTGGCAGCGTTTACGAGGATTGTTCTACCTAACACTTGTATTGAAGCGATCATTAAAACAGCAAAATGAACAGGCTCTGGGGTGGACGGAAAGACCAAGACGATAGTCCGCAGGACCCGTCGGATCATGGTTCGGAAAATGCGCCGAACGAGTATAGTCGCCTGCTGCCGAACCGAGTCGAGAGCACGAATTACCTGAGCCCCGACGACCCAGCGGTAAGTCTATCTCATCAAGTAATTGGTTTCCATGATACTCATGACCCTATAGGTTTCACCGTATAACCTCTGGAGCGTGCGAATCGTGAGGTACCTTACCGTCCTCTTCACCATACTCACCTTCGTATGGTGGACTATTTTGCTCGTCTCGAATTTCGTTACACCTCCCGGCTTTCACACGAGGGGCTCCGGATTCTTCGCATTTAGCTACGCAAGCTTGGCGCTCGTCAACTTACTCTTTACTCTCATATTCTTTGCGATTCCATCCAAACCGGTCCGCGTATTAAGTGTAGTTTTGGGCGCATTGCTGTTAGTGAATGCCATCCTAGTGATCTCAGTCGAGAAGACGAGACATGAAGAGGGCTGGGTGGGAATGGTCAGCGTGCTATGTAGGTTAATGACTTTTCGGGAGATGAGAGATTCTTGAAGCTAATAATTTGGTTTAGGGGCGCTTCTCATGGCCATCTGGACCTTGCTCATGGATCGTTTAGTCGAATGGGGCAAGACTGAGGAGGAAGAACGGCTGACTGGCCGGGCCGAGACGCGTCGTACTTTGGGTGAATGGACAGCCGTTCTAGTGTCTACCCTTTTGATGATAATACTCGCCCTTATTGTTGTACTGACGACCTGTACCCTCATTCTTCGTGCCCTCGACGCTGGGTTGGCACCGCCTGGCGAGTTATTCTGGATAGACGGAGACAAATACATGATACATGTATACTGCCACGGAAACAAAACGGATTCGAAGGGAAGGACGCTCCCGACGGTATTACTAGAAGGTGGAGCAGATCCTGTCGAGGATGGGTTATGGCAGTTTGCCGATGAAGCGATCAATAATGGGTCGATTAGTAGATACTGTTTCGTGGACCGTCCTGGATTTGCCTGGGTAAGCTCTCAAGATTCCGTTAATACGGAAACGCAATAGCTAATATTCGACAGAGTGATACGGCGCCCTCGCCTCTGTCTGCTGGAATGGCTGTCGAAGCTGTAAGCGAAGCATTGGCTAGAGCAGGAGAAGATGGTCCTTGGGGTAAGATCTTATTTAGAAATTCATTCGACATCTTCAACTAACAAATTGTATAGTTCTTGCCAGCGCTGGCATCGGCTCCATCTATTCTCGAATATTCTCTGCGCGCCACGGGAGAGACATAAAGGGATTGCTCTTCATCGACCCGTATCATGAAGATGACCTCGGCAACGTAGGCTCACCAGGCAGAGGCTTTATTCTCTGGATCCGAGGCATAATATCGCCGCTTGGCCTCGATCGTATTCCAGGGGCTCTTTTCAATGGCCGGACGAAAGAGGATCGTGTTTGGGGACAGTCCGCATATCAGACGGGCAAATACATATTCACGAAGCTACAAGAGAACCTCGTGGCCGACACGCTGTCAAAACGTGATTTAGCAAGCAGCACGGCCATACAGAACCCCGACATGCCGCTGAGTCTTATTAGCTCGGGCGTCAAGATCCGAGAAGATAGCGGGTGGGAAGACAAGCAGAGGGACCTCAGTCATCTCACGCATAACCTGAAGCACTGGGATATCGTCAACAAGGCGCCTCATCAAGTGTGGAGAACGCGTGAAGGACGCGATGCCATCGAAAAGAGATTACACCAGCTTGTATACGGTGCTTAAATTGATGTCAAGATACGTGGAACTTGTCCAGAATGGGGAATATATTGCGGTCATATTGTTTGAATATGGGCATGAGATGTCAATGCCTCGATGGTTACAATAGGAGTTTATAGGTTGTGAGACTTAGCCTCGAGAACTATAAGAATGTGATATTTAAGCATTTATAATAGTCAGATAGACATCTTATTTGACATTGATTAATGAGATGCACCCATGAGTGAACTGTGAATGTTCTGTGTTCAGGGGAATGGGAATGGAAGGGGGGGGGGGGGACGTCGATACCCCACATGCGCTTATCCCTTCATAGGTACTTAGGTACTTAGATACTTAGGTCTTCCGCCTTCCTATCTTGAAATTTAATTGATGGCAGAATCGCACACGGTCGAAAGCGCGTTCTCAACGCGTCGGCAAGGTTCAATTTCAAGCTGCTTCACGTGCTAGATGGACTGAGTTAACATAAAGCTCTACACAACGCCTTTAACGCAATCGTTTGACGTGTGATCACTTAATCTAATAACTTGATTTTAATACAACGAATTATTCCGATTTTACAAGGATTTCGGCATGGCGAGCTTCTTCGATCTGAAGGCTCGCAAAGCTGCAGCTGCTAATGGCGCTGCGTCGTCAAAACAGGACGATTCAAAGCAGAACACCAGAAAGCAACCTTGGGTAGAGAAATAGTATGTTATATCCTATATTAAGGACATAATGACGGGAGAAATAGCTAACCATTGCTATATAGTCGACCCAAGACCCTTAGTGATGTCACTGCTCAAGATCATACCGTGAACGTCCTCCAACGGACACTCCAAGCTTCTAATGTACGTCAGCTCCTCGAAATTGTCCGAAAATAGCGGTATCGTATTCGGGAGTATTAACAGACACCTAGCTACCTCATATGCTCTTCTACGGCCCTCCGGGAACAGGCAAAACCTCTACGATCCTCGCGCTCGCGAAGGAGCTCTACGGACCGGAAATGATCAAGTCGCGCGTCCTCGAACTCAACGCCTCCGACGAGCGCGGCATCTCCATCGTGCGAGAGAAGGTGAAAGACTTTGCCCGCATGCAGCTGACGAACCCGCCCGCCGGATACCGGAGCCGCTACCCGTGTCCGCCCTTCAAGATCATCATCCTTGACGAGGCGGACAGCATGACGCAAGACGCCCAGAGCGCCCTCCGACGGACGATGGAGACATACAGCAAGATAACCCGATTCTGCCTCATCTGCAACTACGTCACCCGCATCATCGACCCGTTGGCGAGCCGATGTAGCAAGTTCCGGTTCAAGAGCTTGGACCAAGGCAACGCGAAGAAGCGGCTGGAGGAGATCGCTGACAAAGAGGGGGTCACGCTCGAGAGTGGTGCTGTCGACGCACTCATCAAGTGTAGCGAGGGCGACCTGCGAAAGGCGATTACCTTCTTACAGAGCGCGGCGCGATTGGTCGGGGCTATCGAAAAGGACACCGACGACGACGAAGATAAGATGGACGTAGACGGCGACGGGAGGGCCGTGACGATCAAGATCGTAGAAGAGATTGCCGGCGTTATACCAGACCAAACCATCGCGAGATTGCAGAAGGCGATGCAGCCCAAGTCCGCCGGCGCAACGTACCAAGCCATCGCGAAGGAGGTGGAGGAGATGGTGGCGGATGGATGGAGTGCCGGGCAGGTTCTCTCGCAGGTAGGCCATATTAGTACCAAACGGGCATTTTGTCGACAAGCTAACAAGTTTCTACAGCTTTACCAGGCTGTCATTCAAGACGAGATGGTTCCGGATTTTGCCAAGAACAAGATCACCCTCGTCTTCTCAGAAGTCGACAAGCGACTGGTGGACGGTGCTGACGAGCACTTATCTATCCTGGACTTGGCTCTGAGAATATCGAACATATTAGCTAGTAAGGGCTAGTCATATGTATTCGAGAGGCGGCCTGGGGACCAAGTGATAAGAGTGTAACGAAGATCATAGCATGCGGCGTCGGGTCAACAAAATACGGATGTGTTGTGTTATGCAATGTAGATTTACATGGCAATCATCAAGTTATGGTATGACTAGAATCGACTATACTTCAATAGACTTTGGTGAAATGACCATGATTCTTTACTCATTGATCAGCCCAAGATTACCATCGAGCTTTGCGTAAATACTCTCCCCCTTTTGCTTCTCTACCTTCTTCTCCCTATTCTTCCTAACGCGTGCTCCACTGCTGTCCCCTTCTCCAATCCACATATCTTGCTCAGTAGTATCTTGCCCCTCGGGAGTCTCCTCCGGTTCGGGCTCCTCCTTGTTCAGGAGCTTGCGCGCCTGGTCGAGAGCCTGCATGGCATCCTCGACCGCTATCTGGCCCTCTTCGATCTTCTCGAAAACCGCCTCGAGCGTGGCAATCTGAGCCGACTCGGCCGCGGAGATCCAGGGCTCGATCTGGCTCGTCACGTTCGATTTCCGAGTAGCTTCGCCGAAGCTTAGCTGGTTGTCGTTGGGCTTCTTGGCGGGGTATTTCGGCAGCAGGTGGCTCTCCTCCACCAGGTGGTCTAGGATTTTGTTGAGGTCTTGCTTCTGCTTTGCGAGAGCCGTGTTGATGTGGGATTTCTCCTGGATGAGACCTTTCTGCTCGCGCGAAATGGCTTGCAGCTTCTCGAGGTACGGCGTGAGTAGGAATGCTTCCGAGTCTGTCTTATGACCCCTAGGCAGAAATGTTTCAGATGGTTGGACTTGGTCTCGTCCTCGACTCTGCGGTGGTTCGACTTTTAGCTGCTTGAGTTGACCTATCAAAGCCATAATCTCCTTGCGAAGTTCGATGTGGTGCTCGTATTCCCTCTGAATTTCAGCCATGTGCGCCTCGCGATCATATTTTCCCTGTCCCGTTTGCCGGGGCTTGCTTGGTGACTCGAGACTTGACTCATCCTCGTCGCCTCCGGCCTTAGTGAGCATAGTCTCGATCCAGTTAATCAAGCTATCCTTGACAGCATTGAGTGCCTGCAATTGCGCTTGTGGGGAAAGGCTGCCGGGGTCGATTGGATTCTTGGCCTTGAGCTTTTCGAAATTCTGCTTTTCTCGCTGGGCAAGGAGCTTGTTACGCAGGACAGCCTTCTGAAGACGGGAAAGCAGCTCCTGAATGTCCCGGTTCGGCGCGTCTCGATCTTCGGTGAAGCTAGCCATGAGTTCCTGTGGTAGCTCGGGGATCGGAGCACAGTCCTTGAACATCGTCTTATGATCCAAGAAGTCGGGAGCTGCAGCGGGCTGCCGATCAAGCTCCTCCAAGTATTTATCCACCACATTGAGTCTCTCGTGTTCCTGCTCTAAGGCGTTGACCTCAAGCTGGAGCTCGAGAAGCCGCACTTGTTGATCTTCCTCTGACGAAGTTGGGAGAGAAGCGGTAGCTGCATCATGTTCCTCCTGCAGCTTAACGAACTCTGTTCGGATCTCGACATTCCTCTTAACTGCCTCGACATACTCTCGGTAAGTGCCTTGCAAGGCGTCGGATGGCGTCACAACAGTATCCAAATCGATAAGAGACAAGGGGCTACTAAGCTGCTCGACCCCCAAGCTCTGAGCCAGGTCGTGAGTTAGATGCCGTCTCACCGCAATGACATCCTCTCGGGGACGAAGTCGTTGCTCAATCACTTCGCGAGCCCTCTCACATAATTCCTTATCCATAGTCTCTCTATGAAGGACGCGTTGGGCTAGATGTTGATGCTTGGTACTACAACGATGGAGGCATTGGTTTATAAAATTCCCTTGGGTGTTATTGGAGCTTCGAATTTCGGTAATCTCAAAAAGGGGACGGAAATTACCCAGTACACAACTCGTAGCAAGAAATAGCTACTGTTATGCTGTTACGGTTTATACAGATCAGAATTGTTTATGAACACTGAGTTTCTTATTTGTATGCATTGCTGCAGGTAAAATTCAAATAAAGAGGTCATGTAGGTACGGGATATAAATAGCCAATCACAAGTGCATAGTCCCACACCGTTTGATAACGGCCCGATAAACTGTATGCAACGCGAGTTGAAAGTTTTAGTTAGCTAGCGATTCCCAAGCTATCTCAAAAAAAAAAGCACCAGCTTCATAAATTTCCCATCCCAAGTCGTTACCGCAGCACTTCACACGATATCTACCACAAGGTGTTTGCCTATCAAACATAAACAAATCTTAAAACGAAGAACGAAAAAGGCACTTGTTTCGCGCGGCATATTCTAAATGGTATAGCTGCAGACGATCACGGCGCCTTCGTCCATTCGATAAATTGGACTTGCCGACGCCTATCTTGCCACCTTAATACCTACCTAATACCGTCGACACGCAGGTCATCAAACGCGAAAATCGGTCAAGATGGCGGACCAGTCGCAGTACAAGTACTCGGCCATGTCCAACCTGGTTCTCCAGGCGGACAGACGGTTTGTCACGCGGCGAACCGATGAGGCTACTGGTGACCCTGAATCCCTTGCCGGTCGCCTGAGGATCAATGACATGGGCTCTCGAGTTGCGCGCGACGCTGCACCCAAACAGAAGAAGGCCACAGGCCCCCTAGATGTCGAAAGAGGTGCTCTACAAGAGGGCCAAGATATCCTGGCACGCGAGCAAAAAAAGAGAAAAGGCGACCCGTCGCAAATGCGGGCTACAGGAATTCTTGGTCAGACAGATCTGTTAGTCGAAGGCCTTCGATATCGACCGCGTATACCAGCCACCCGCGCTACATACGATCTGATACTGAGTATCGTCGCGAACAACCTCGGCGATGTATCCCATGAGATTGTTCTAAGCGCAGCGGATGCTGTTTTAGAAAATCTGAAGGATGAAGATATGAAGGACTTCGATAAGAAGAAGGAGATAGACGACCTGCTAGGTGCAACCTTGAACCCCAAGCAGTTCAATGAGTTGGTCAATCTCGGAAAGAAGATTACGGATTATGATACCCAAAACGACGACGAAGAGATGGATACGGGAGCTGGCGCAGCCGAGGGCGATGAGGAACTCGACGAGCGCCAGGGTGTTGCCGTTGTCTTCGATGACGAAGAAGAGGATGGTGAGGCTTTGGTAGACGAAATCCGAGACGAATCCTCGGACGACGAAGCGGTTTTTGATAAAGATGAAGAAGACCTGGCCGGTTCGGAGGAGCAGGCCATAAATGGAGAAGCCGGTGAAGATGGAGACCAAAGGGCCGGCCTAGGTGACGAAGATGAGATGGTAATCGATTCTGGATTGCCGGACGGCAAGCAAACTGGGTCTTCTAGGAAGACCAACTACATCCCTGCACGTCAGATTGATGCTTACTGGCTACAAAGAGAGATTGGCAACATTTATACCGACGACCACATCCGCCATGAGAAGACCTCTCAAGCTTTACATATCCTTTCCGGCGAGCCTGACGAGGTTGGCGGAGAGGAAAAACAACTAAGAGAGATTGAAAATGAGTTGATGGAGCTCCTTGACTACGAACACCATGAGGTTGTCCAGAAACTTATCGAGAATCGAGAGAAGATTGTATGGCTTACGCGTCTGGCTAGGGCAGAGGGCGAAGAGGAGAGGGGAGTCATCGAGCGTGAGATGGCTTCCGAAGGCGTCAAATGGATCTTGGACGAACTCCGGGGCAAAAAGGCTACTGACGGTGCTAAAAAGATGGAGATCAAAATGGATATTGACGTACCGGCATCGTTCAGCACAGCACCGAAGGACGAGCGAGCGGAAGGTCAGCTTATCGGTGGTCTCCAGCCACGGAAGTTCATCAATCTCGAAAACCTCGTGTTTGACCAAGGCAACCATCTTATGACCAACCCGAAGGTCCGACTCCCTGAGGGTTCGACCAAACGGACGTTCAAAGGCTACGAAGAAATCCACGTTCCTCCACCTAAGAAACGCGGCCAGGCAGAGGACACCAATATCCCCATCACCGACATGCCTGAATGGGCACGCGTGCCTTTCAGTTCGGCCAAGGCTCTCAACAAAATCCAGACCAAGTGCTACCCAACGGCTTTCGAAGACGACGGCAACATGCTTATCTGCGCCCCAACGGGTAGTGGCAAGACAAATGTAGCCATGTTAACGATTTTGCGAGAGCTCGGGAAGCACAGAGATCCGAAAACGGGTGATATCGACTTGGATGCGTTCAAGATCGTATATATCGCACCTTTAAAGGCTCTGGTCCAAGAGCAGGTTGGAAACTTCGGCGGCCGCCTAAAACCTTACGGCGTAACCGTGGCAGAGCTGACTGGTGACCGGCAACTTACCAAGCAGCAAATATCCGAGACGCAAATAATCGTTACTACCCCCGAGAAATGGGACGTCATCACACGTAAAGCTACGGACCTCACATATACGAATCTCGTACGATTGATCATCATTGACGAGATTCATCTTCTGCACGATGAGCGAGGACCTGTCATCGAGAGTATCGTTAGTAGGACGATTAGAAAGACGGAGCAAACTGGGGACCCAGTCCGACTTATTGGATTGTCTGCTACCTTGCCTAACTATAGAGATGTTGCTAGCTTCCTTCGCGTGGACCCCATCAAAGGTCTTTTCCACTTCGATGGTTCTTACCGACCGTGTCCTCTGAGACAGGAGTTTATCGGGATTACCGAAAAGAAAGCTATCAAACAACTCAAGACGATGAACGATATCACATATAATAAGGTCATCGAGCATGTGGGCACTCACCGAAACCAGATGCTGATATTCGTTCACTCTCGAAAAGAAACGGCGAAAACTGCCAAGTATGTTCGAGATAAAGCTCTTGAGATGGAGACGATCAACCAAATCTTAAAGCATGATTCAGGTTCCAGGGAAGCTCTGAATGAGATTGTCAACGACATAACAGACGCCGATCTAAAGGATCTTCTTCCCTACGGATTTGGCATACATCATGCCGGCATGAGTCGTCTCGACCGAGCTGAGGTTGAAGGATTGTTTTCGTCGGGTTTAATTCAAGTTCTTGTCTGCACGGCTACTCTTGCCTGGGGTGTCAACTTGCCCGCGCATACCGTCATCATCAAAGGCACGCAGGTCTACTCTCCCGAAAAAGGTAGCTGGGTGGAGTTGAGCCCACAGGATGTCCTCCAAATGTTGGGTCGCGCTGGCCGACCTCAGTACGATACGTACGGTGAAGGCATCATCATCACATCTCAGAGCGAGATGCAATATTACCTGTCGTTGCTCAACCAGCAATTACCAATCGAGAGTCAGTTTGCGAGCAAGCTCGTTGATAACCTCAACGCAGAGATAGTTCTAGGCAATGTCCGAAGTCGAGATGAAGGTGTAGAGTGGCTCGGGTACACATATCTATTCGTTCGAATGTTGCGGTCGCCTGGACTTTACAGCGTCGGAGCGGACTACGAAGACGATGAAGCCCTAGAGCAGAAGCGGGTCGACCTGATACACTCGGCGGCCACTGTGCTGAAGAAGTCTAACCTAATCACGTACGACGAGAAGACAGGGAAGGTCAAGGCAACTGAGCTAGGAAGAATAGCATCCCATTACTACATCACATATGGGTCTATGGATACGTACAACAAGCTCATCCAGCCTTCTATCACCACAATTGAGCTTTTCCGAGTGTTCGCTCTCAGCGCCGAATTCAAATACATCCCTGTTCGTCAGGACGAGAAATTAGAGCTCGCCAAGATCCTGTCCCGAGTACCAGTCCCTGTGAAGGAGGGCATCGAGGAGCCGCACGCCAAGATCAATGCCCTTTTACAGGCGTACATTAGCCGCCTCAAGCTTGATGGCTTAGCTCTCATGGCCGACATGGTCTACGTCACACAATCTGCTGGCCGTATTCTTCGCGCCATCTTTGAAATCACCCTTCAAAAGGGGTGGTCTAATGTCACCAAGACGGCCTTAGATCTATGCAAAATGGCAGAGAAAAGAATGTGGTTGACCATGACGCCACTGCGGCAGTTTCCTCGCTGTTCTAGGGATATCATAGCTAAGGCCGAAAAAATAGACGTTCCATGGAGTAGCTATTTCGATCTAGACCCTCCTCGGATGGGAGAGCTACTTGGATTACCAAAAGCAGGCCGTACAGTTTGCGACCTAGTCGCTAAATTCCCAAGGGTTGAGATTCAGGCCCAGGCTCAGCCAATGACTCGTTCTATGCTTCGAGTTGAATTGTCCATCACACCGAATTTCCAGTGGGACGACGAGGTGCATGGATCGGCGGAAAGTTTCTGGATCCTTGTCGAAGATTGCGATGGCGAGGATATTTTATACCATGACCAGTTCATCCTGCGCAAGGACTACGCTATGTCGGAATCTAACGAACACTTGGTGGATTTCACAGTTCCTATTACTGAACCTATGCCGCCTAACTACTTCATCTCCGTCATTTCTGATAGATGGATGCATTCAGAGACGAAGTTGGCCGTTTCATTCCAGAAGCTCATACTTCCCGAAAAGTTCCCGCCTCACACCCAACTCTTGGATCTGCAGCCTCTTCCAGTTGCTGCGTTGAAAGCGAAGGACTTTTCTAACCTTTACGAGTCCTGGAACTACTTCAACAAGGTTCAGACGCAGACCTTCAATTCCCTGTATACGACAGATGACAATGTCCTGATCGGCTCTCCCACTGGTAGCGGGAAGACTGTGTGTGCTGAGTTCTCCATCTTGCGCCTTTGGTCTAAACCAGAGATTGGTCGTGCCGTCTATATTGCGCCATTCCAGGAACTTGTCGATATCCGATATGAAGACTGGAAGAAGCGGCTCAGCCACCTCCGTGGCGGCAAGGAGATAGTCAAGCTCACCGGAGAAACAGCAACCGATCTCAAATTACTCGAGAAGGGAGATCTCATCTTGGCTACGCCGACGCAGTGGGATGTTCTCTCACGACAGTGGCAGAGACGCAAGAATATACTCACCGTTGAGCTATTCATCGCCGACGAACTTCACCTCCTCGGCGGCCCTCAAGGGTACATCTACGAGATAATAGTATCTCGGATGCATTATATCCGTACGACTGCTAGCCTTGCGATGAGAATTATCGGTTTGAGCGTGTCTCTTGCAAATGCTCGGGATATTGGTGAATGGATCGATGCGAAGAAGAAAGATATATATAACTTCAGTCCCCACGTCCGTCCTGTACCACTAGAACTTCGCATCCAGTCCTTCTCCATTCCCCATTTCCCATCACTTATGCTTGCCATGGCTAAACCAGCATACCTTGCTATCACAGAATTGTCGTCCGACCAGCCCGCCCTGATTTTTGTTCCGAGCAGGAAACAAACGAGGTCGAGCGCTCGCGATATTCTGGCAGCTTGTCTAGCGGAGGATGACGAGGACCGATTTTTGCATGTAGACATTGATCAGCTTCGCCCACTCCTGGAACGTGTTCAAGAGGAAGCATTAGCTGAAGCTCTTTCGCATGGTGTTGGCTACTACCATGAAGCTCTCAGCCAGAGTGACCGGCGTATCGTTCTTCATCTCTACAACCAAGGCGCGATCCAGGTCTTAGTCGCGTCTCGAGACGTATGTTGGGAGCTAGACTGCACTGCTCATCTCGTAGTGGTGATGGGTACTCAATATTTTGAGGGCCGCGAACATCGCTACGTCGACTACCAGTTGAGCGAAGTGCTGCAGATGTTTGGGAAAGCTCTGCGCCCATCTCGTGACGGCCGCAGCCGCGGAGTTCTGATGGTCCCCGCGGTCAAGAGAGAGTACTTCAAGAAATTCTTGAACGAAGCTCTTCCCGTCGAGTCGCATCTTCATAACTTTGTGCACGATGCTTTCGTTACCGAAGTTAGTACTAAGATGATCGAGTCTGCGGATGATGCCATTAATTGGACGACCTTCACGTATTTCTACCGTCGACTCTTAGCGAATCCAAGCTATTATAGCTTGACGAGTCCGACGCATGACGGCTTAAGCAACTACCTTTCTGATCTTGTCGAAACTACTCTGAGAGAGCTCACGGAATCAAAGATCATTGATTTCGATGAAGAAGATGGCACTGTCTCTCCTCAGAATGCTGCAATGATTGCTGCCTATTACAACATCTCCTACATCACAATGCAGACCTTCTTACTATCGTTGAGTGCTAGAACGAAGCTTAAGGGAATATTGGAGATCGTGACGTCGGCTACGGAGTTTGAGTCGATCCAGATCCGACGCCACGAAGACAACCTGCTCCGACGCATCTACGACAGAGTTCCGGTCAAGATGTCTGAGCCAGCATATGACTCGCCGCATTTCAAGGCGTTTGTATTGCTGCAGGCGCATTTCTCCCGTATGCAGCTCCCTATAGACCTAGCGAAGGACCAGGAATTGGTCGTCTCGAAAATACTGAGCCTCCTTAGTGCTACAGTCGACGTCCTCTCCTCCGATGGGCACCTAAACGCCATGAACGCCATGGAGATGTCGCAGAT
Organism: Hypoxylon rubiginosum; assembly: GCA_902806565.1. Taxonomy (NCBI): domain Eukaryota; kingdom Fungi; phylum Ascomycota; class Sordariomycetes; order Xylariales; family Hypoxylaceae; genus Hypoxylon; species Hypoxylon rubiginosum. The sequence goes on along the minus strand of CADCXA010000016.1, from coordinate 490,836 downwards.
GGTGGTCCAAGCCATGTGGGATCGCGATAGCCCTTTGAAGCAAATTCCCCATTTCACGCCCGAGGTGGTGAAAGTGGCGAATGGATTCGGGTGCGTAGTTTGTGACCTTTTGAATGATAAACCTACTGACTCGCCGCGTTCTAGAATTAACGACATCTTCGATTTCATGGAAGCAATGAACCCAGAAGAAAATCCCAACTACGCTACTCTTATCAAACGTCTAGGCTTGTCGCAAACCCAGCTAGCTCAAGCGGCGACTTTCACTAACAACAAGTACCCGGACATTTCGCTCGAATTTGAACTTGTAGACGAGGACTCCATTCAAGCCGGAGAGCCGGCGTACATAAACGTTCAGATCGAGCGCGAGGTCGACGAGGAGGACGGAGAGGTTGACACGACTGTACACGCTCCGTTCTACCCCGCTAAGAAGGTGGAGAACTGGTGGCTGGTTGTTGGTGAGGAGAGCACGAAGACTCTGCTCGCCATCAAGCGGGTCACAATTGGCCGGCAGCTCAAGGTCAAGTTGGAGTACACAGTCCCAGCGGCTGGCAAACACGACTTAAAGCTCTTCTTGATGAGTGACAGTTACGTCGGCGTGGATCAAGAGCCGACATTTTCCGTTACGGTAGCGGAGGGTATGGATGTGGATTCGGAGGAAGAGGAAGATGATGATGACGAGTAGAAGCCTCGAGGCACATTTACGGGTAGCGGGGATTCTACAGGTGGGAATACATCTACCTGCTGTACGAAAAAGCTTACTGTATATATAGCAAGCCATACATCCACGTTCAAGGCGCAGTGGATATTGCGCGGCGAACTTTAGGAAGGGGGATTAGGCCCAAAAGTTATGATTACTTTGTTCTAAATGCTACCGGCGCGAGTTGTGTAGCCATCGGGTTGCGTGAGATGCCTACCTAGGTGGCTACCGAGCCATCTACGAGGTCTAGCCCAGTGAACGATCTCCATCAGGATTCAGCCTCGGAGTATACCTACATAGAGGGAGGTAGGTGGAAGCTAGACGGCAGGCTATGTACAGGTTACAGATTACAGCCCTGAGGTTACAGATGGAAGTTGGGAATAGATACAAGTGGCTGCGCCGATGAAACGCAGACAGACGGGCGATGGCTGATGGCTGATGACGCCGGGGGGGTATTATTGCTCATCAGGGTGGGTTGGCGTTACCCTCTGCTGCCTCCTTACCTAAGTACTTACCTATCTCCCTATCTAGACCGTACATAGACCATAGGACGGACAGGCGTGTAAACAGTAAGGAGACCCACGTATTGGCGCAAATCTGACCACAGGCAACGGGCAATAGGCAATAGGCAATGGGGGCAGCTGGCGGCACCAAAGAAGTACCAAGGCATATCTTCAGGGTTATCTGGATCTGCCGCCCACCTTGAGAATAACAGTAGAAGGTACTTCGTACTTTAGGAGGTACATACCTGAATCTACCCTTTACCTGCCTTTTGACCTGCGTTACCCTTTTCTCTTCCTTTCCCGTCCCCGTCCTCGTCCCAGTCCCAATCCCATTCAGTGCTATATCCATTCAGCACTAGACTAGACGCATTCTACACCAGCACCGGCGCACTAGCACACAACACACAGCACAGAACACGCAACACGAGACGCTCGTAGTCCCATCTCTCATCTTCATCCAGGTCACGTGCATCTGGCAATAAGAGCTACATAGTACGGACGTATTTCGTACATCCTATATCCTGCGTCGAGCACAGGCTTTCCATCTCGATCCTGGGATTTTTATTGACCATTGGAACTCTTTCATCCACCGTCACTTCCTGCCATCCTGCCCTCATCTTTTTTTCTTCTCTTTTTTTTTTTTTCAGGTGGTCCCTCAACAACGCAACACTGAACAACCCCATCTGATCGCGCCTTCCAATTGAATCCCATCCATCGACGGCAGTTACCAGCTGTTAGCTCCGTTGACTTCTCCAGTTAAAGAAGTCAAACTGGACGCGTTTTTCTACTGACCAACCGTCGGTCAACAACTTTTTTCGCCGCAACCAACTTCCTCACCTTTTTTTTTCTTATTCACTATCTAACCCACTACTCTTAACACCCACGTCGCGATCATTGTTCAATCATCACTGGTATCATCAACCACCATCAACATGTCCGACGAGACTGTTGCGCAACCTGCTGCCGCGCAGCCCTCCGAGGCCACTGCCGCTACCGCAGGAGTTGCTAAACCCGACTCTGTCGCGCCTACTACCGACGCGAAGTCAATTGACGAAACTGCACCTGCTGCTGACGCGGCCCAGGCTAAGGAGAATGGCACGACCGACAATGCTACCGATTCTGGAGGTAAGTTACAACTGGAAATACATCGCTATCAACATTTCCCAAGCACCGCACCTCGACTCTCTTCCATGAATGCATTCTGTCCTCTACCTCTGACGCGATATTGTATACCCCATCCTCTTCCGCAACCCATATGTTTACTTTCAACACCAATCTGGTTCGCTTGCTAATACCACATATTCAGAAACTGCTCCCGACGCTGCTGAGACAGCTCCCGTGTCGACCGGCGAGAAACCCACCGAAGCGGAAGACGTCGAGATGGCCGATAAACCCGCTGATGAACCCGCTGTCGACGCCAATGAGGCAGAGAAGGCTGATGTTGAGCAAGAAGTCGCCGCAGGTGCTGCTGCTGAAGCAGAATCCGCAATACCCGGCGATAAGGCCAAGGCACAAGCGCGTCGCAAATCTGCTGGCGATGCCAAAGCCAAGAAGCTGAACAAGAAGGCTTCCAAGGCCAAGATTCTACACGTCGACGCGAAGCCCGGTGAACACTACTTTGCTAAGCTGAAGGGCTTCCCCCCGTGGCCTGTCATCATCGCTGAGGAAGATATGCTCCCACATAGCATGCTCAGCACACGACCTGTCACCGCTGCTCGTCCTGATGGTACTTATCGCGAGGATTTTGCAGACGGTGGCAAGCGAATTCAGGACCGAACGTTCCCGGTCATGTATCTCCATACCAATGAATTGTAAGGCGACGCTATCTAAGGCCGTGGCATTGCATGAAGGGCTAACACTGAACTAGTTCGTGGACCACCAATACCGACTTGAGCGAGCTCGACCCTTCGACAGTCGCTGAAATGGTAACGGGCAAGATGCGCAAGGATCTACAGAACGCCCACTTCCTGGCCGCCGAGCAGAACTCTCTAGATTATTACAAGAATGTCCTCCGTGAATTTGAGGAACAGCGGCTCGCGAAGCTCGAAGCCAAGAAAGCGAAGAGCGCCAAGACACCCAAGAAAGCTAGCAAGGCACCTGAGCCTGAGCCTGCCGATGAAGATGAAGACGTCGAGATGGCTGACGCGGAGGAAGGCGTTGAGGCGGAGCCTGTCGAAAAGAAACCTAAATCTAAGAAGCGCAAGGCTGATGATACCAGCGTAATAAAATACCTGTCCCGAGACTTGGCAACCATATATACTAACTTTATCACAGACTCCCCAGCGCTCTGAGTCGGTCAAGAAGCCGAAGATCAAGTTGACGAATTCATCCACTCCCAAGGCGTCCAACGGTGTACAATCGCCCGCCCCCAAGGAATCTTCCAAGTCCGTCAAGGTCAAGGCGAAGCCCGCCAAAGCCGGTAAGGAGAAGGCCGACAGCAAGAAGGAGAAGGAAAAGGAAAAGGAGAAGGAGACACCCGTCCCCAAGGAGCCGGAACTGAGCGCCGAGGAGAAACAATTGCGCAAGGAGGTAAGACAACCCCGCTCACTTCTATTGCGTTGGTTTACGCTCACTACTTTATAGAAAGAGATATTATTCTTGCGGCATCGACTTCAGAAGGGCCTGCTACTCCGCGACCAAGAGCCGAAGGAGGAGGAGATGAAGTCTATGTCGGAATTCCTAGCCAAACTCGAGACGTTCCCCGACCTCGAGGTCAACATCATCCGAGCGACCAAGATCAACAAGGTGCTCAAGGCCATCTTGAAGCTAGAGACAATCCCGAAAGAAGAAGAATTCCAGTTCAAGCCGCGGTCGCAGACACTGTTGGACAAATGGAACAAGATCCTTGCTACAGACGGGGCAGCTCCTGGTCCTGCTTCTGCATCTACCAACGGCGTGAACGGTGGCAAGAGTGCAGCCAACGGCGTCAAGGAGACGTCATCCGATCCCAAAGCAGAACCCGAGCAGGATGACACCAAGGCCGATGCTTCCGAGAAGGACGCCAAGGACGATGCCGAAACTAAAAAGGGGCTAGCAGATGAGGAGAAGCCTGATGCTTCAGAGGTAAGTCTCTGAGGACTAGTCGTGGAGGTAGCGAGGTCACGATACTAACTCCCTATTCCCAGGCTGCAAACACCTCTACCGGTGAAGCGGCGGCAGAAGTCGAGTCTACGGCGTGAAGCAGCAGACGCTCGACGGATAACATTTCTCGATGTCCAAGAAACGTGGACACCTACGGGGCGTTTAAGGAGGGGTTTATAAGATTAGGCAGGGCTGGACTTCGAGCAATAGCAGCCCGTGCAACTGGATGATGCATACGGCAGCTGAGTACTTGGGCTCGGGATTGTATTCATCCTATGTAAACTAGACAGTACAGTAGTACTTCTTTTTCATATCTGCTCATGCCGTACTGCAGGAGTCGAAATTTGGTCAGGAAGGGCCTTGGGGTGGGGGTCACGAAAAGTCTGGCTCTAAATGCGTTTTTTTAGTACCCCTAATTTGTTAAGCCAACTGGCCGAGATGATGGGCACGGGATGTCATCCACGGGGGTTCATTTTTATTTTTATTTTTGTTTTTATGTTCGAGGCTCGATGATGACCTCTAAGGAATCTTGCAATAAAACAAAAGTCGTTGCATCACCATTTATTTACCATATAATTGTCTATGTACGTATGTATGTCTGAGGTATAGCGGGCGTCTCCAGGTTCAGTATGTGTATTCTCCCTTACTTGCATATGCATGTATGCATGTGCTTAAAGCACCTAAAAGGCGGTAGGAGCTTGGGCCATGTCCGCTGCTGCAAGGGCGAAGGCCAGGGCTGCCAGGCAAAAGGCATCCCACCTTTACCAGTTGATCCGTCTGACAAAGCTCTACCTAAGGCGCGTCATCAGCCGTCAGGTGCCTGGACACTGTACATACATCTCATTATGCAACTTGTGAATGGAACCATCTACCTTCTTCCTTTTCTCTTTTCCACAAACTTCGACATCTTCCCAAGTCCGACATATTCGTCCATCTTCTCCACTGCTTTCTATGGCAGTCTCACTTCCACTAAGCCACTAAGCCTCATCGCCTTGGACCCAAACTTACAACTTCTACTAAATTCATAACCCACATACGAGGTCTATTCTCTCGTCTTTACCTTTCCGTGGCAACACTGCGAATAGTTGTCCAGGGACGAACGCCTCACTATGCTATTACGACTGCGGGGGCCGGATGGCATGATCCGGATCAATATCGAGAAGACTGACTCCTTCGCTGAGCTCGGTCGCCAGGTATGTGCTTGACTTCACTACCTTCTATCTGAACCGAGTCGCCTCTAACTTCAAGATGCAGCTCGTAGCGCAATTGCCACCTACTGTCGACCCGAGTAGCATTTCCATGTCCCCGGATCCCCAAGCCAAAGGCTCGAAGAAGCTGGAGGATATCGCCAGGTTCAAGTTGTCTCAAATCGGCTTAAAGTATTACGCTTATCCCTCTCCCCTTGACCGTCTTTCAAGTGTGTTAACATCATACCCAGTCATGGAGACCTAATCTTCATCAACTACCAGCACCAGAACGCCGCCAACGGCCACACAAATGGCGAATCCACACCATCTACCACTATATCGTCGACGAATCGACTAAACGGCAAACCTATCTTACCTACAGAGGATTTGCCCATCGACCCGCCCCCGCTAGCATCCCCTTCGCAAGTCATCAAGAACCCCTGGGAAGTTGTGAGGCAGTCGGCGCTGGACGACCGGTTAGACAGGCAAGATGGGAAGATCTCTCGAGGTCGGGATCGTATGTGCAAGCACGGTCCCAAGGGCATGTGCGACTACTGCATGCCACTGGACCCTTTCAACGCACAGTATCTTACCGATAAGAAGATCAAGTACCTATCGTTTCACTCGTACCTCCGGAAGATCAACTCCGCTACCAACAAGCCCGAGCTGGGAAGCTCATTCATCCCACCCCTAAAGGAGCCTTATTTCAGAGTTAAGAGGGATTGCCCTTCAGGTCACCCGGCGTGGCCTGAGGGCATTTGCACCAAATGCCAGCCCAGTGCCATTACCCTCCAGCCGCAGACCTTCCGTATGGTTGATCACGTCGAGTTCGCTTCGTTTGAGCTTGTCAATTCCTTCATCGACGCCTGGCGAAAGACTGGTGCGCAACGAGTCGGTTATCTATATGGCCGCTACGCAGAGTACTCCGAGGTACCCCTCGGCGTGAAAGCGATCGTCGAGGCGGTATATGAGGTCCCGCAAATAGACGAGGTCGACGGAGTGTCGCTGAACACTTGGGAGGACGAGGCTGCCGTAAACGACGTCGCCAAGCTATGCGGACTCGAGCAGATTGGGGTGATCTACACAGATTTGCTCGATGCAGGAACTGGCGATGGAAAGGTCATCTGCAAGCGACATGCCGACTCTTACTATCTCAGCTCGCTAGAAGTCTGCTTCGCTGCGCGACTACAGGCCCAGCATCCTAAGCCTACTAAATGGAGTGACACGGGGAGATTTGGCTCCAACTTCGTCACATGCATCATTTCCGGCGATGAGACGGGTCAGATCGCCATCTCGTCGTATCAGGTATCTAACGATGCCGTGGAAATGGTACGGTCGGATCTTATTGAACCGTCGGCTGATCCCAACGTTATGCTTGTGCGAGAAGAGGAGGAAGATGACGGTTCTACGAGCCGGACACGATACATTCCCGAAGTGTTCTACCGGAAGATCAACGAATACGGCGCAAATGTACAGGAAAACGCCAAACCATCCTTCCCTGTGGAGTATCTTTTCGTGACATTGACACACGGTTTCCCCGCGCAGCCCAAACCACTGTTCAACGCCTCCAGCTTTCCAATCGAAAATCGCGAGATCATGGGAGAGAGTCAGCAGCACAATTCGGTCGCTAAGGCTCTTGATACCAGCAACGGTAACGAACTGGGGTCCCTCTCTGACTTTCACCTTCTCAACTTCATCCACGGGATGGGTGTCCTATCAAAGGTAAGCTTAGGATGTACCGGATATCTATCGCATTATCAGCTAACAGTTGTTTAGGAGGAGGAGGCGCTCCTCTGCCGGGTGGCGACAACACACGATCTCGCTGACACATACCAACTCTTTTCGATGCCCGGTTGGCAGACCCTAGAAACCATTCTACAAGCGACTGGTGAGAGTCCCCCCAAAAAGCGCCCTCGTCGTTCAAGTGACGAGGGGGGCCGCGGTGGTGATGCTGGGCTGTCCTATGCATCGTCGTCCTCTACCGCCCCCGCTCCTGGTTCCCGCCCCAATAAGTCGGGTGAACCGCTTGCTAAGCGTCTTGCTGCCGTTAGGCTAAACGATCGAAACGAGCACCGACCAGTCTTCGAACGTGCCAAGTTTGAGGAGTTGTGAACCCAACCAGGGAAGTATAAATCGAGGCGGGTAATAAGGGGGTTTCATTAGAAAGGACTAGTCGACAGTGCAATAATCTAGCAACAGGCGAGGAAACACGCGACTAGCGACGGATATTCGGACGGAGACGGAGACAACCAACCGTCTAGCGGAATTTTAACTACACTTGGCCGGGCGTAAGGGACGGGCGTTTATCGTACACTAACCTTAGGGAGGCATCTCAACATCTAGTTGCAGTTGCCCTTAGTCCGTCCGCAGTGAACCTTTTCATGGTCGATGAATAGGAACGCGAATTAGGACGATGAATATGTTACTTATAAGATACCATTCTTACGAAAGTGCGTAAGTTAGCTTTTAATAGCTACCTACAGGTAGATATCGGAAATGTTTGCTGGGATCAACAGAACTTGACGTCCACGTACTATCTCGTACTTGCGACAGGTTGAAGCAAGACCTGCGATGGGACAGAAAAAGTATCTAGTAAATACGAATAGCTCATCCATACAATACCTATTTCGCATCTAAGACATGTGCTCGTTCTACTTAGTTTTAGCGTTTTGATTCTGAGTAGTGGTAAATTGCCTTGTCCTAACTCCCTACCTACCTACATAACCAGAGCTATATAAGAGGTCGATACCATTCTAGGTCCGTCTCAGCAACTGAACAGTATCAAGCTATCTAGAAAAGTTCTACCTATTTTAGTCAAGCTGGATGAGTGATAACTTGTCTCTGGTTCTTAATTTTCTTATTCCATCGTTTTTCCCCTTATCACTTTCATGAGGCCAATCCAAACCTTCAGGTTACAATATACGTAATTCATTACTATGATATAAGATTGCCCTAAAGATGGTTCCTGTATTGTAGCCATGTTAACCATTCCAGAATCCTTAGAACTGTTGCGGGACTATTGAGCACATTTCTCGAAAAGCAGCTTAGGTACTAAATCCGACTGCGAAATTCATTACGGAAGGGAAATCAAATTGTGTTTACTTTTCTCCAGCACCAAAGCCGTAACTACGTACATAGCAAACGGAAGAAAATATCAATCCGTTATCATTCATCGAACCTCCTCCCACCCGCCGCCGTCCGACTCCGAAGATCTTTTTGGAGAGAGAATCCCAAGGTGAACGCCGCTTTTCAATAAATCGCGAATGACATTTTTGCGATAGTATTTCGATTTTTTTTTTCGAGGGAAGAAAAAAAATAGCCAATTTTTGGGGGCAGATGAATATTTAGATACTCTACAGCGGCTTGCCGCCGAGGAACTCGGACCACCGACGAACCTCGGGAGGAATACCTTCGCTCCTAGGCAGCTTTTCGCTCATGCATTGGGCAAAGAGAATTGCCGTCTAGTAATTTTAAGTGTTAGCATTCACATGTGTATAGTTTAGTTGAACGGCAAGGGGTGTCATACCTGAGGTTCCATGAATAACGGGACACCGAAATCCACGGCATTTCGCCGCATCACGTAGTCGACGTCCATTACCGTCTTGCCCCGGGCCAGTGCTAGGTTGAAGACGCCCTGGATGTCGTACTTCTGGAAGACTTCTCGGAGTGCTCGCTTGTCTTCCTTGGGGAACTCTATTACTTCCACAGTCGCCTTGTCCTTGGTGGTCGATTCGAGGAACTGCTTAACATCCTCTTCGGCGGCGTAGAATTTGTAGCCGAGGGGAGAGAGGTAGTCAGCAATCTTAGTGAGCCAGGGCTTCGACGTCTCGCCACCAAAGAGGATACCCTCACCGGGCTCAGGTACTCGGAAGTTCATGGCCGACTGAGCAGACGTCCAGTATGCCTCGACAAGATCCTTGCCGAAGCAAGCCATCTCACCTGTGCTGGCCATTTCCACACCCAAGAACGGGTCGGCACCAGCGAGACGGGTCCAGGAGAATTGGGGAACTTTAGTAGCAAGATAATCTCTCTTGACAGCCATGAGGTCAGTAGGTTCAGGAACATTCTTGTTAACGAGCGCCTTCGTTGCAACATCGACAAAGTTTGTTCCGAGGACCTTGCTGACGAAGGGGAAGGAACGAGATGCACGAAGGTTGCACTCGATAACTTTGAGGGCTGGTTCTTTGCCTTCGGGATTCTCAGCCTTGATGATCTGCATATTGAATGGTCCTGTAATGCTCCATGCCTTTGCAACCTTTTGAGCAATCTCCTTTAGTCGTTCCATCATTCTGTCATCCAAATTTACCGGAGGAAGGATCAACGTGGCATCACCAGAGTGAACACCGGCTTGTTCGACGTGCTCGCTAATAGCGTGAATGATCAAGTTGCCTTGATGAGCAACACCGTCGACATCGATTTCTTGAGCCCCCTCGATAAACTTGGTTATGACCACAGGATGGTCAGGGGAAACATTGCTAGCAGCCTCTAACTTGTCCTTCAGGTCCTCTTGGCTTCGGATGACAGTCATGGCAGCACCAGAAAGGACGTAACTCGGACGGACCAGCACAGGGTAGCCAACCTGATCGGCGAATTTCTCAGCTTCCGCTACCGAGGTCAGCTCCTTCCAAGCAGGCTGATCAACTCCAATGCTATCCAGGATCTCTGAGAATTTTTGTCGATCTTCGGCCTTGTCGATATCATTAGGATCAGTTCCTAAGACGTTTGCCTTACCCGTCTCCTGGAGACGCAAGGCGATATTCTGGGGGAGCTGGCCACCAACGGACACAACCACACCGGATGCATTTTCGAGCTCGTAAATATCCATAACCCTCTCATAACTAAGCTCCTCAAAGTACAGTTTGTCGGCTGTATCGAAATCTGTGGACGCGGTCTCGGGATTATACCAGAAGGAAGTTAGCAGGCATTGTAAGAGAGGAAAAATGTTTGAAGGAAGTCAACAAGTATTGAAGCAAAGGAAAAAAGAAATTTCAATATTCTCGGGTTGAAGAAGCAAGTGGGTAAATGGTCTAGTAAAATTGTAGTAACATTATTGAGAACCCCAAAAATGTCCAGGTCGACTGCTTAGTGATTCATAATGGTTCTGATTGTGAAAACCAAGAATGCCGGGCGGCAGATCCGGAAGACAGGTACGGCGTGTCAGATATGTAAGGGGAGAGAAGAAGGAGAAGAAGAAGAAGGAGAAGAAGAAGAAGGAGAAGAAGAAGGAGGAGAAGGAGAAGGAGGAGGGGAGGGGGAGAGGAGAAGAAGGGGAAGAAGAAGAAGGGGAAGAAGAAGAAGGGGAAGAAGAAGAAAATGAGAAAGAGGGAAAAGAAGAAGAGGACGAAAAGGGGGGGGGAGAATCAGAACATTTAACTTACGTTGATCATAATGGTCTTCTCGCCCATATTCCTCAAGGCCAAGGCGGCACTGACAGCACACCAGTCAAATTCAACTGAACTGCCAATTCTGTACACGCCACTTCCGAGGACGATGGTGCCTTTGTCTTCAAAGGTGACATCGTGGGTGCTGGCGTTGTAAGTAGTATACAGGTAGTTAGTATTAGCGGGGAACTCGGCGGCCAACGTATCAATCTTCTTAACCCAAGGACGGATGCCCATGCTTAAGCGAAGGGCACGGACAGCATCTTCGTTACTCCTGACGGCGTTCGCGATCTGCTTGTCGGAGAAGCCCATCTTCTTCGCTTTGAGAACGAGGTCTCGTTTCAGGCTCTCCAAGCTACCGACGGCTTCCATCTCCTTGGTGCAGTCGACGATGTTTTGGAGCTTGTATAGGAACCATTTGTCGATCTTGCTCAGGTCATGAATCCGTTCAACTGTGTAGCCCTCGTGCAGCATGGCCTGGCCGACTGCTAACCAACGGCGGTCCGTGGGGTGCGAAAGCTCATAGTCGAGGTCTTCAAACTTGTCGCCTTGGAACCCGACGAACTTAGGATCAACTTGGCGAATGGCCTTTTGGAACGACTCTTCGAAAGTACGCCCTATAGCCATGACTTCGCCCACGGATTTCATCGCGCTACCAATATCACGCTTTACGTGCTGGAATTTTGCCAAGTCCCAACGGGGTATCTTTGTTACAATGTAGTCAAGGGAGGGTTCGAAGTTAGCAGTAGTCGTTTTCGTAACGGCGTTTGGTAGCTCAGGCAGGCTGTGTCCGAGTCCAATCTTTGCCGCAGTATAAGCCAGAGGGTATCCGGTGGCTTTCGAAGCAAGGGCCGATGAACGGGACAGACGAGCATTGACCTCAATCACCCTGTAGTCAAGACCGTCCGGCTGGAGGGCATACTGAACATTGCATTCGCCAACAACGCCAAGGTGACGAACAATCTTGATGGCGGCGGTACGAAGCATATGATACTCCTCGTCGCTGAGAGTTTGACTGGGCGCGACGACAATCGAGTCACCTGTGTGAGTTCCTAGGGGGTCGAAGTTCTCCATATTGCAGACGGTAATGCAGTTGTTATTTGCATCACGGACGACTTCGTACTCGACTTCCTTCCAGCCCTTTAATGATTTCTCAACAAGGATCTGTGGCGAGAGAGTCAAAGAGCGAGCGGCCATGTTGCGAAGTTCCTCCTCATTGTTGGCGAAACCAGAACCGAGACCACCCAGCGCGTAGGCAGCGCGGACGATGATGGGGTATCCGACCTTGGTGGCAGCATCGAGGGCATCATCGATAGTGCCAACAGCGATGGATTTAGCGATTGGAATGTCAATCTCGTTGAGGGCCTTAGCAAAGAGATCTCTGTCTTCACTAAGTTCTAGAGTATGGACGCTCGTGCCAAGAACCTTAACGCCATATCTCTCCAATATGCCCATGCGCTGCATTTGCACACCCAAGTTCAGCGCTGTCTGCCCACCGAAAGACAGGAAGATACCATCGGGTCGTTCCCTCTCGATAACGTAGGACACGTACTCCGGGGTTACAGGGAGGTAGTAAACTTCGTCAGCGAGGACATGGTCCGTTTGAATCGTTGCAATATTTGGGTTAATCAGCACAGAGGATACCCCAGCTTCTTTCAGGGCCTTAAGCGCTTGTGAACCTATTCAAGCTTGAGCATTAGTATCCCTTGATTCGATCGGGTTCTGAGTCACCCCTGACCGCCGGGTTCGTGAAGGACAATACCAACCTGAATAGTCAAACTCTCCAGCCTGTCCAATTGCTAAGCCACCGCTTCCAATAACCAAGACCTTCTTGACGTTTACAACATCCCTCGGCTTTATCACGCCGCTCTCCAAGTACGCCTTCGGGTTGGGAGCCTCCTGAGCAGCAGCAGCATTGCCAGCTGAGCAAAGGGCGGTGACAGAAAAGTTCCTTTCCTGAGCAAAGCCAGCTTTCCGGGTGGAAGCTAGAAGCTGAGAAGGGCCACGGAGGCTTGCGGTAGTAAGCTGTCTTCGGGTGATGGGTAGTCGTCGACCATGCCGCAGCAACACAGGCGCTCGGCCTGCAAGTTTGGTGGAGAGAGCCATGATAGGCTCAACGAGCTGGAATGTGGGAGGATGTAGAAGGGGCAAGGCCTTCGCAAGACCAGATTTCGGGGCTCCCTGCTCCCAATTGAAGTCAATTGAGCTCCTAAAAAGATATCCTTAATGCTCTTGGCCCTAAGTTCTACTTCGATTCGAGGATTGTCAAGTTTTAGAAGGTCCGGATCGGTCTCTAAGTTGATAAATTTCAAGGCATGCCACTATCGACGACTAGATAAGCCGATAAGGAATAAAAAAAATATCAAGCTAGGGCTCCCTGTACTGCGATTTCCGGAGACAGGAGGGGAGCAAATCTCTTGGCGGACCCGATCCGCCGGGGTAGGGTAGGTACATACATGAAAACTTTATCCCATCTTCTCCCAATTACGTACGTGCGTGCCCTGTTTCCCGTTTTAGCAAAGCTCCAGGTACGTAAGGTGTAGCTAAGTTGCCTTATCTCCTGAATTACCTGTGTAGAGAGCAACTTGGCGGGAATGACGTCGTCTATAAACTAGCACACAGTCAGACAGATGGAAGGTTTATAAAAACATTCATAACTTCCCGACTTTCGGTCATGTTCTTAGTTAAAGGAATTACTTCAGGATGGCCTCCGAATTCCTTGTCTCTTTTCTTGGGGCTGTCCAGGCATCCTTGTCGGTGCTGTTGACTATTGGATTCGGAGTTGCTGCAGCTCAGTTTGGATTGGTCACAACCAAAGCCGCCGAAGAAGTGTCGCGACTTTGCGTCAGAGTACTATTACCTTGTCTATTGATCGTAAAATTAGGATCGGAGTTGCATCTTGATACAGCAGTGCGCTATGTTCCTATTGTCGGTATGTCCATCTTAATCTTATCGAGGAGCCAATACATCTGTATTTCTGTTTTACTAACGCTATAAACTTAACTTATAAAGCCTGGGCTCTTGTGTCTACTATTACGTCCATATTTATTGGAAAAGCAGCCGTAGCGTTGTTCCGCCTACCAACATGGGTAATCCCTGCTATTGCTTTTAACAATACCGAGTCTCTCCCACTGCTGTTGCTTCAGTCATTAGAGACGACGGGCGTATTGGCTACTTTGGTTGGTAGCGGCGAAGCTTCCGAAGGGATTGAGAGAGCACGCACCTATTTTCTCGCCTGTTCGGTTGTCAACAATACCATCACATTCAGCCAAGGTGGCAAATGGATAACAGGCAAACAACAATCGTCAGACGAAGAGAGCTCGGAAGACCCCGAGAGTCAACAGACTAGTGAAGATGGGCAAAGAGGTGATGCTTCTGAAGAGACTGAGAGCGTCGACGACAATGACGATTCTTTGAGTGACCTTGACGAACGCACATCCCTCCTTCCTAGAAAAGTGGTGTATTGGGAACGCAGATTAAAAAATGGCGTTGGATCCAAACTCCGGGACTACTTTTATTCTAGTCCACGACTTGTACAGAAGATTCTTACAACTATCGGAACATTTATCAATCCACCATTCATTGGTGCTGCTATTGGCTTGATAATAGGTCTTTCGCCGCCTCTGCATCGATTATTCTTTAATGATATGGATCAGGGTGGTTATTTCAATGCGGTACGTATTCATGCAGATGTCCCGCGTCGAAGCTACATGTCCCCTTCGCATAAGTTATATGCTATATCCATATACTGTTTCACATGATGGGTTAATTGGCTGGTAGCTTATTTACGAGTCTCTCTAATTCAGTTTAAAACCCTTCACGTCCCCGAATGTCACTGTCTAGCTATTTGATTAAGATACTAAAATATATATACATAGTGGCTAACTTCTAGTATAAAAAATGTGGGAGACCTCTTCGTGTCTCTCCAAGTCATTGTCGTCGGTGTCAAATTGAGTCTGAGCTTACGGCTCATGAAGGAAGGCGAGGAAGCCGGTAATCTGCCTCTAGGTACCGTCCTTTGCGTGACTTTTGTCAGATTCATACTCTGGCCGGCGTAGGTTCTCAAGACACAGTCCCTATAAGCCACTATACTGATACCTGCACTATAGCATTAGCATCCCCCTTATCTGGGCTCTGGCGGCTTACACAAACCTCCTTACCGACGACCCGATGCTATGGTGGGCATTGATGATGATGCCTATTGGCCCTACGGCCATGAAGGTCCTTGCTTTAGCAGACGTCAGTGGAGCGAGTCAGGACATACGGATGACAATAACTAAGTTCCTCACGGTAAGTCCTACTGCCCTGTTGAAATATAAATTGTATAACTTACCATTATAGGTTTCGTATATCATTACCCCTATAGTATCATTTGCTGTGGTCGGGGCGTTGGAGGGTGCAAAAGCTGCGAAGCAATGAATCTATTCTCAAAAATATACAGAATAATATCCTTGTGTACAAACATTAGCATTTGGAAATATACATTAAGATTTTATTTAAATAAAAAAGGAACCATAACATAAAATTTATTTAGTGTTAAGAAGTTAAGCGCAATTATAAACTTGTATAGATTCAATCTGAGAGTGCTGGAGATGTCATCACGGCGCAGAATTATCTACCTTGGTACGTAGCTGCTGTTAGTCACATGCAGCTATCCGATGTAATCGATACCGTATTCGATACTGTGTGGACTGTGCCCTACTCAACTGGTCTAACATCATCTTCAGCTTCTATTCTTGTCGCTCAACACAACCAACGCCGCACCACGCGCCTCCCGCCTTGCCGCCCGAAATCCCTCCCGTCGAGCGACTTCGCCAAAGGCAATTCGTCCACATCTATATGACGACCTCACAGCATGTAAAGATACATTATTCGGTGGCTTCTCACGTCGATTGAGGTGGAGCTATGAACAATGATTCCACCCCGACCACGCCGGCGGACCCTCATCGTACTTCCCACGCTCATCACGAGGACGATGCCGATGCCGACGGCCCAGCACAGCCCGCCGTGTCTGACCATGAGCACGAGCCCGATCAGAATGGCCGCGCTACTACCACCCAGAACCCCTCGCTGTCCCAGGCGGCAAAGGACGGCCTTAAGAAGAAGCTACAATTCATGATGCATCTCAGTATTAGCCTGGATACTGTAGTGTATGCTGAGCTATGTGCGCTATACTATATGGAGTACGACAAGTCCCCCCAAGCCATTATACAGATGCATCGCAAACACATTGCATTGCGCATCAAAGCATTTACTAACTAGTCTTCTCTAGTTGCTCATTCTTCCGACTGGTGATACGATGGGTTGCCCAATCTCTGTTCATAAGTCCCAAAGCCGACGACTCCGTCCTGATCATTCCAAACTTTCACGTCTCCGCCATTCTCGGTCCGAATGTCCTGTGCATACTGATACATCTAATCGCCTCGTTACCCGAAGCTGGCGAAGCCTCGCGCGGCTATCTCCACGGCGGCATACTATTTGACTTCGTCGGGCAGAAAGCGCCGACGTCCAAACTATCCCTTCTCCTACTGGATGTCATGGTATTCGCGCTACAGTGCTTCATGCTTACCGTCAATATGGAGAAGGAGAGGATACGTAAAGTGGTAAAGCCGAGGAGGCTGCTCGACAGTCAGGAGGATGCGACAGGGGTGGCGGCAACTACCCAGGATCTCGATGCGGAAGAGCGTGGGGTATTACGAGATGCGCCTGTGATGGACGAGACCCAGGATATCGAGATGCAATCATTAGGACGGGAGAATGTCAGTAGTGGCCAGGACAGCGTCGAAGAGAGGACGGGCCTGCTAAGGCGAACGACTACCCCTACAAGCGATCTCGAAAGCTTAAACGAGACATTAAGATCCGGAAATGCCGTTCTAGCCAATTTTCAGGTTCGGCAAGCGCTTCGGACTGCTTGGAATAATCGGGCGAATTCTCCTGAGACTGCTGCTGCCTATGCTATACAAAATGTCGGATATAATGCGACGCTCGCAGCCCTAGCAGCGCAGAGGAGAGCGAGATTAGCAGCAGCACAACCAAGACAGCCATGATATAGGCAAATGAGATCAATGTACAAATTTCAGAAGGATATGATTACTATGCAATCTTCCTACCTACGTTGCCGACTCCAGTCCCCTTCACTGAGACTATGATGTCGCCCGTGTCGTCGTCGTCAGCATCCCGCAAACCCCAACTGCTAGCCCCAAACTTTTTAAGATCTCGTGCAAGTCCTATGACTTCTTCTGTACCTACCACGTTTCTTCCGAGACGCAAACGGCCAACGTCTTCCGACCCCATGGCCATTAATGTCAGAACAGTCCCCGCAGATGCTCCGGCGACGCAACCTCCTGAATTTATGCATTCTAGAAGTTGGTATGCGCACCTCTTGCCTACATCTTCCGGAAGTATGCCTCCTTTGGGCGGTACTACAACGTCTGCTGAAAATAGGACGCCTATAGCGCTGGACTCTGCGACGAGGCTCAGCCCAAACCCGATGCCCATTCTCTTTTTGCTACCGGACTTTTCGGCCGTATCTGGAACCAGAGGCGCCTGGTCGTATTGCGCCGCGATGTGTATGTCGGAAATAATGGGGTTGAGTATCTCGCGCGCAGAGTGTATCATGCGAGCATTATTAGACGCCGACACGCCCGTCGCGTATGCCACACCTCGTATTCTTTTTATCCTCCCGGGACTTCTATTCAGATGTAATGTCTTTGGTAACAGAACCTGGCTCGCGAATCTGAGTTCGACGATACCAGCGCCACCGCTACCATGTGGCCCGGCGCATGACCTCTGGAGAACTCGCAGTTCGATACGCGCGGCAGGAATGCCGAATAGGTTGTATAAGGGTAGGATGGCGGTGCGGAAGGAGTCGACCGAAAGATCGCCCGTCTCGGTGGCTGATGTGATAACGCCCGGCCCTTCGAAGCGAACGTTCATATGCGACTTCGAGAACGGGGCAAGTAAGCAGAGAGGTAGGAGGAAGTATGTTACACCCCGTGTGCAGGTGGCAGGTAAATGGTGCTCGATGGTATCATCGATGGCGCCGAAGCCAGGTGCGGCACCCGTGATTAATCCTGGGTGATACGTTATCGTCGTACCGGTATAGGATATTTGCATGGAGCTGCCATTGGTGACAGCTTCAAGAAGGCGAAGGAACGAGACTTCATGTGGGGCGAGACCGGGATTTGTGGGCGAGTTTGGACGGATTTTGGATATGTGAATGGGTCGGCCTGTTAATGTCGAGAGCACGAGGCGCTGTGTAAATGATTGGTGCCCTGTAAATTTCAGGAACTCTGGTTTCGGAGCCGACATGGTGTAAATAAGATGAGTTGAAGCCTCGCAGAACTTGGAAATTATCGAGGGTCCGCCTGTCGCAACAAAATTGAATGGAGATGAAGAAATTCTGCCGAATTGACAGTTTTAAAAAAAAAATCAACTAGGCAAGGCGGTGTATAGAGTACGTACCAACTCGAGGAGCTGTGGCCTGTGGGCCAGGACCCGTTTTAGCGTACATAGTACAGAGGTACATACATGCACGTATCGAAGGTGCCCAGGTGGGTTGAGCTACGTGAAAAGTGTCAAGATCCCGAATTCCTAAAAGGGCACATAATACCTAATCTGTATACACTTCGCTCTTGTTTCTTCCAACGTTCTCTCTTTTTTCCCCACTCCTACTCGTCTGCGCGACACACTTCTCAATATGTTCGACATAGATTGGACGAGCCTCGCTCTCCCTTTTGCCTACATAACTGTTCTCGGAGGTTCCCTTTACACCTTTTCCACAGTCTACAGAAAACGGAAGGCCTGTATGCATTCTACCGACCGCGAGACCCTCACGATGGAACTAACAAGTCCGTAGTTGAAAACGCCAACCTAGAACCATGGTTTCCGCCGCACCTTCAACGGAATATCTACCTGACACTCCTTCACATGGAGCCCGAAGCGGGTCAAGAGAAAGCACCCAAAGTACCGGATAGCGTCATTCGTGCTGCACTATTGCGAAGAGCCGTCGAAGACATCCGCCGCATCATCCAGATCCGTACTTCGAAGCAGGCGCTCAACACCTTGTTACAGCGAGGTAGCGTTGGCGACGATTTAAATCAGAGATTCACGAGAGCCGAGAAGGAAATCGAGGAAGAGCTGCGGGATGTCGTCACGGAGGTCAGAATAACTATGAGTGCACCGTTGATTTGCACATGCTAAAACTCGTATAGGCCAATGCTCTCGCGCCCGGCTGGGGCCAGACCATCTTCCAATCCGCCAACGAAATCGCTGCCAACACGATGCTACGTACTCGACTCGAGGAGATCGAGGGCCGAGCTGCGGCTGACAAGGAGTGGTGGGAGAAGCGACGCGAAGCTATTCAGAAGGACTTCATGAAGGAGCTAGAAGAAGACTCGTCGACCAAAAACTCTACGAAAGGCGCTAGTGACGATGAGGGAGTCTTGGTTGATTCGGCTACACCTGCTAGCACGCCCAGCGGAGGCTCTAAGAAGAAGAAGGGCAAGAAGTGAGGGTTTGGACATTATGGGAGCGCAGAAAAAAGGGGTGTACTACTAAAGGTCATCCACCATCGCCATTTGTGCGGTGGTATACTTGCATATTCGCATCCGGCGTTCAGGCGTAGCAATACAGGGATAATGTGTGTGCGAAAGAAGGTCGTTTATATCTAGGTAGACGGCATACATTACGATACCTCCCTAGCCGTCGCTGTATAATGATATGAGCTAGGGACCATATGTTAAAACTTATACATTTACTCTGCCCAACCTATGAACGTACTCCCTTTTATACAGGGCGCTCCTTGGTGAGTGGCTTGCCCATGTTAAATGAGGATGTAGAGAAACTTGCTACTAAATGTGAAAATATTAAATTACGTCTCAAGTCGTCTCAAGTCACCTCAAGTCACCTCAAGTCACAAGTTTTCAAAGATTGGGAGCAAACGTGTAGCTATCGGGCTAGGTGGAATTGCACGGGTAGCTAATCCCTAACAGGGACTGTCAGGTAGCTGCATGTGGCTTGATTAAAAGCAACATTGAAATTTAGCTCTTATACAGCCCCGGCAGGTTATTTTTGTACTGACGTATGAAGTACCTGCAGCACAAGGCTAAATAAGGCAGAAGGTACAATATCGGTATGGTACCACTTGTGAATTGAAGCTACATACATACATAGCTAAGTACCCTAGGTACTAGCCAGCATCCCTCGTTCACGCATCCAGGCATTTCACCAGCTTACATACGTAGTACTTCAACTTTTATATATCCTCCCACACGTTTGCAAACACAAAAGGCAAAAGGCAAACGTACAAAACAATGGCCGACCCGCAATCTGCCCCCGGGCTTTCGTTCCCGACCGATCCTGCAGAATTCGAACAAGATGATCGCATCTCATTCTCTAAGCTCGACAACAAGTACATCGCCGTACAAGACGACGGTTCCGAGTTTGAGTGGGATGCTCAATTGAGACGATGGATCCCCGTGGTCGACGAAGAACTCCTCGCCCAGCAGCAGCTAGCTTACGGCGGCAGCGCAGCACCCGACGACAGCAATGACGACCAGCCCAACAAGAAGCGCAAGAAGGGACAGGCAAACGGCTCGGGAGAGCGACCACAGCGTCCCCAGAAGAAACAGAAGCAACCCCCGCAGCCGCGCCAAAACACGGCGATATACGTCACGGGCCTACCGCTGGATGTCACGGTAGATGAGGTCCACGAGGTTTTCTCGCGCAAGTGCGGTGTGATTGCCGAGGAGATCGACAGCGGCCGCCCGCGCATCAAGCTGTACGCGGACGAGAAGGGCAGCTTCAAGGGGGACGCCCTGGTCGTCTTCTTCAAGCCCCAGAGCGTCGAAATGGCCATCATGCTGCTCGACGACACCGACTTCCGCTTCACATCCTCGGGGCTCACCAGCGGCCGCATGCGCGTCCAGGCCGCCGACTCCAGCTACAAGAAGACCAACTACGAGCGGGACAGCAATAACAAAGAAGAGGCTAGCGCTAATAACGGCGACGCCCACGAGGGCAACGGCGACAGGAGCAACGCGATCACGGGGGCCGGCAAGCCGAAGGACAAGACGCGCGAGCAGGACAAGCAGAAGATCATCAAGCGGACGCAGAAGCTGGACGCCAAGCTGGCAGACTGGGACGACGACGATCCGTACGGCGGGCAGCTAGAAACAGCCGTGCGACGGGACCGGCTGGTGATCCTGCGGCACATGTTCACGCTCCAGGAGCTCGACGAGGACCCGGCGGCGATGCTGGAGATCAAAGAGGACATCCGCGAGGAGTGCTCCAAGCTCGGTCCCGTGACCAACGTCGTCCTGTACGATCTGGAAGAGGAGGGCATCGCCAGCGTCAAGTTCAAGACCCCCGAGGCCGCCGAGGCCTGCGTGGAGCTCATGGACGGCAGGGCCTTCGACGGCCGCACCGTCAGGGCGACCATCGCTACAGGCAGGGAGAAGTACAAGAAGTCCGGCAAGAAGCAGGGTGAAGACGTAGAGGCTGAGGATAGCGACGATTAAAAAGGAATGTCTAAGAAGAAGAAAAAGAGGTGGATCTCGAGACACTCTCCTCGCTAGCTACATTATGTATTATGAACTCTCTGATGGGTAGAGTTGCGATGTACAATTACTTCAGGCAAGGGCTCGGCCGGCTATCGTGATGGCTTAATTCTGCGTGAGCTAGACGGGATGTTCTCTGAGGACAACGCCAAAGGAGCGTTGCAGGAGGAAAAAAAGAAAGGACCCAGTTTCTCAACATGAGAAGAAATGAAATGATTCACAAGCCTATCTTGTCTTGTCTTGTCTTGTCGACTACGGTTGCTGACTAAAATAGGAGAGCTGAAGAAACTCCCTATTCCTCCCTATTCACCTAAGAGAGGAAGGAATCCTCTCGGGTTTCACAATACTATCCGCACGTGTAAAGCAAAAAGAGCAAACAATTATTCAAATTAATAAGCATTATCATAATTTTTTAAGGCTACATAACTGTAAGGACACACTTGAATATGCCGTGCCGTGAGCTTTGCTACATAGCACACGATCCATGCATCGTAGCAACAGCCCGGCCGTCGTGCAATGGATGCAGAATGCCGTACTCCACCTCTATAGCACGTTTCTAGGCGCGTGCAGCCGTTTTTACGTTTTGCGGTACGACTCCATCCCGATAAGTTCAAATCTCTGCTGCCACGTCCAGCTTCATCTCCTTGGCGCTGACCCACCAGCCCGCCGCCTCGATGATCTGACAAACGACCTTCAACTCGTCCACCGAACGCGGGGCGTACACCATCGTAAACTGCTTGGGCACGGGCATCTTCAGCATACACTGGCTGGTTAGGGGGTGGCGCTCACCCCAGCCCTTCTCGATAACCTCCTTGACGTCGTCGGGGTGGAGGTTCATGTGCAACGAATGGTCCGAGTTGTGGACGTGGCAGATCTCCCCCTGGCACGTCTTGTTGAACGGGTACCGAGCAAACAGCCCCAGGCCGTGCTTTTCGAAGCAGGAAGTGCCCACGCCTACTTGCTCCGAGTTTACATTGCTGTGGTTCTCCAGGGTGCGTCGCAGGGCGAGGAAGCACTCGCGGGATCCGAATTGGTTGACCTGCCGCTGCGGAGCTATTCCGACAACTTTCGGACGCGGTCCGCAGCGATAGGGAAGGGGCTTCTTGCGGAGGATGCCGGCGACGGGCTCGACGTCCGGGTCCGCGGGCAGCGGGTTAAGCGGGTCCCGACAGGCCCAGAGCTTTAGCCAATTGATGCGGATGTAGCCCGGGAACGTCGCCGGAGTGCCTCCGGGACCGAGCTTCAGGTAGTTTTGGTAGTCATTGTGGATGAACAGAAGACCGGTAGCCAGGCCGATGAACAACGCCGCAGCAAGCGGTTGGAGAAGGTGTACGCCAAGGATCAGCAATACAGTAATAGCAAATATGGCAGGGCCATCTAGCGTCACGGACAGTGGGTCCTGTCTAATGGTGACGTTGATAACTGGAGGATCGCCATCGCGGTTGGTGTTGACGCAGATGTCGACGGGAGAAGAGTCCGTCGACGTCTCGGCCTGTGTAAGTGTAGCAGACATGATGTCAGAGCAGAAGGTTGTGGATAGCGAGCTAAACCATATAAGTAGGTCAACGGTTATCTGCTAGGCTGAGGCGAGTTGAGCCTAAAAGCGCCAATGAGATCTGTTCCTTGTATCGTGTGGCCGGTGAAGAAAAAGCAAGGTTGGGGGAGCATTTATTTATACCTTTCGAGGGAAGAAAGACTGATGCTGGGGGTCAAGGTTGACTGGCCACTTCATGCTGGAGAGGTCTAGTGATCAGGTTGACCTACATGTAGACAAGAGTCGGAAAGGCACGTGTAGAGTTACATGAATTGGGCTAGCCACAGCTGTCAGCGGGATCGGTATGCAAACCTTGAACACACGCCCACGGCCTACAGCCTACAGCCCACAATGTATGTATTGTATAACCCAAACCTGGGGGAAAAAAGAGAACGGACTACACGGGAATGGCCACTTGGACTCCCGCACGTCAACAACATACGTTCCCGACATCCGTCCACTCATTGATAGCAATTGATCCACAGTCGAGTGGATTGGACAATGAAGCCTGACATGACCACGGCCGGACCTTTACACAAAAAGTGTTGTATTGGATCTGGAGCCAGAGAATATTCCAAGGTCTCAGGCAATCTTAGCTGAAGTACTAGTCCGGACACTCCAATATAAGGAGAAAGTTGTGCGACCACAGCTTCAAAAACGGGTGGTCGGACCTGCATATATGCAGATATACAAATGTATAGGCATACAGATATGCATACTGCAACGTCCAAGACAGTGTCTTTCTCGTCAATGCGGCTGCATATTAAAGCCCGCGGTCGGAGGCTAGGCGGAGGCGACCCTGCGACGCCGCTGTAACACCGCTTGAGACTGTTAAGGTGAGGCGTTTCCAGGCTCTTCCAGGGAAACCTCGTCGTCCAGTCGGGATGCGTATTCTTGTAACGGAACCACCGGCGTCCCGAAACTGAAGCCGGAAGTCATCGCGCCTGAGAGCGTAATATGGAGTTGACATTTCACTCATTCGATAGTTGATAGTTTCCTAGTCCTAGTGTGGGACATCAGCCCACTGGCATTCACAAAAAAGATTTTTTCCTTCTTCATGACAGCTCGGCTGGCTCGTTGTTTTGCAGTAACTCGTGACCACGTGGACGATTTGCTGTCAAAGAAATGGAAAAGCTTGGCCCGATAGAGGAGGCCATCTTGACTACTACTCCGCTACCCGCCGCTGTGCATAGGGTGTTATATATGAAGGGTAGGCCTCGTCATTCGAGGCAGGATAATTGTTGCGAAATAAGTGTATAAAAGACTTTCAAGGTTGTATAAAAGAATCCCGCAAGCTCCCCGCGAGTTCCTATAGGTAAGGTTGACTCCGGTCCACAAGACTCATGTATCGTTAAACTTTGCTGATGTTTACCTTTTTACTTACATGAAGGTACAAATTGACTTTTTCATGCAAGTTGCGAAGTTGAAGCGTTGACGGATGCTTAGCTAACCTGCTAGCTGCATAGCTAGTGGGATGGATTGGATGTGGATGGGTGGATGTCTTGTACGATGGAGAAATAAAGTGGCTTTGATTGGCTGGTTGTTCAATAATTACGTAGTTGTCAAAAGGTAGGTGCTTGCCGTTGCCGTTGCCAGGCCGCCCACATGCGACAGGGGTAAAGAGCAGGGATAGGGGCGCAAAAGCCATTGGAAAGGGGAAATCTGGACTCCCAAAACAATCAAATCATCAAAATCGCGTATCGATTACCTATCATCTATCATCCAACATTTCCAACATTTCCTAGTTGATTTGCTCTTCAACTTCGTCCCGTCTTAATCGCAAACTCAAGAAACGTATCCGGGACACACGATCGGCTACGCGCGGGTTGTCTTAAAATATCCAAAGATATCCTCCCTACATCTCTTAACACGTATAAACTGGTATCACCCAAGCCGGGCACCACAGAAAGTAACCAGCAACCCAGTATAGTCGGGAACACATGTTTGTAGCCTCTTTTCAAAGCAGACGGTTCGCCAAACCACGGCATGACACTGATACTAGTCCAATTAGCATTATTGCCCCCCATTTAAGATGGGCCTTCTCTCCTGGACCTCGTCGCGCGAACGCGACGGTCGACTTCCCGTCTATGAAAACCTGAACGCTCCAAACAAGGAGCGGAACTCAAACGATTCGTATGACGACGATTCCGACTATGATGACTATTCCGAAACCTCGTCATCCCCTGGAACTAGCAATTCGAAGATGACGAGCGCTTCTGCGTCCACCGTAACGCCCATCATGCCCATGAGAAATTTTGTAGCCCCACGCGGTCCGCGCAAACCTTTTGCCTATCGCCTACCCAACAAAGTCATTCGCTATCTCTGCTTTGGTTTAACATCCTTCATACTTCTGATGATTGTTACGCTCATTCGAGCAAGCCACAACGAGAACCGGGCCATCGCCGAGGGCAAAATCGACAGGCCGCCCTCGGCTCCCCCTGCATGGGAGTCCTTCCCGTTCCTTACGAGGTACTATGGTGGTATTAGGAACCTGGTGTCCTTTTCCCAGAATAGTCCCGAGTACCCACGCTTCAAGGGCGAGCCGCCCGTAGACAAATTGTCCTATACCAACAGCAGTAATTGGGAACCTGATGCCCAGGAGCGCAGCTTGCCCACTAGCAAGGAGTACAGCCAATACCCCACCAGCGTTTTCCAGAGCGCCCCTGAGCAGTTTCAAGAATGTTATCTCGACAAGGCCAACAAAGTGCGTGTGCCCCCTATTCGTTACTACGAAGGGCGGCCAAACGGCTTCCCCGACCCTGTGCTCGGCTCCTACGATCTCCTTGGCCTTCCCGAGGATATCTGCTTTGAGCGCTATGGCCGGTACGGACCATACGGCTTCGGCTATTCCGTCAGGTCAGGTGGTCTAGGAACCGGAGAGCATGGTGAGAAGGATGGATTTGAATCAACTTGGGAAAAGGTACCCCAAGTCGACTGGAAGGGTATGGACTGGGCGGACACCCAGAGGCGCTGCTACCAAGCAAACGCTGCTCGCTACAAGACCATCGCTCCTAAACAGTCCAATCCCAATGGATTCTACATCGGCGAAGGCACTATCGCCACGAACCTTCATTCGCGTGACACTCCGCTTGCTGAATCACTCCAGTCGTCAGCCGACGAGATTGAAAAAGAGAAAATTCCCGTCCCAGCCCCCGAAGGAGATCTTATCACGAAACTACCAAGAACTGCCGTTGTTATCCGGTGCTGGGATGAGTATTTCTGGAAGGAAGAGGATGTCATGAACGTTCGCTCCCTGATCAGCGAACTAGTCTTAGCATCCGGTGGCCGCTACGATATTCATCTGCTCGTTCAAGTCAAGAATGATGCTGCACACCCGATCTGGGCAGATGCAGCCACGTATCAACGGCGAATCGAAGAGACCATACCAGCAGAATTCCGGGGACTTGTCACGTTCTGGACAGAAACACAGATGTTATCGCTGTACCAAGGAATATTTGACCTCTTCGCTCGTGGGCCGGATCTGCCAGTGCATGGTGTTTATCGTGGACTGCAGATGGCTATGCAATACTTCGCCTACCAACATCCAGAATATGACTACTACTGGCAATGGGAAATGGATATCCGTTACACTGGTCATTACTACGATTTATTCACCAAGATAGAGAACTGGACCAAGGGACAACCAAGGAAAGGTATCTGGGAACGAAATGCACGATTTTACCTACCTTCCGTACATGGAACGTGGGAGGACTTCAAGCAGATGGCACGAGTGCAAAGCGAAATGGGCACCACAGGTGCTGACAAGGTCTGGGACGGTCTTCCCGGAGCCGACAAGCAATCGACCGGCCGCGGCGATAAACCCATTTGGGGACCTGAGAGACCGAAGGACCCTAAAGACTGGTTCGAGCCGGATGACGACCCCGAGCCAGAGACTGCATATGAGAAGGACAAATATGTCTGGGGTGTCGGTGAAGAAGCGGACTACATCACCTTCAACCCTATGTTTGACCCGGAGGGTACTACTTGGGGTCTGGCTGACGATATCACTGGCTATAACACGTCAGATGGTAACGGAATGCCACCACGACGGGCCCAAATCATTACGGCATCACGGATGTCTCGTCGCCTGCTAATGAAAATGCACCGGGAGACTGCTTTTCTAAAACACCACGCTTTCCCAGAAATGTGGCCCGGTACTGTCGCCCTGCAACATGGCTACAAGGCCATATTCGTACCGCATCCCCTGTACGTGGATCGGGAGTGGCCTCCAGAGCTCTTCGCACGAACCCTCAACAATGGCAGAAACGGTGCCACGGGAGGCTCCCGCACTTCCGTGTTTGGCCAGCGCGAGCATAACCTCATAGGTCTCACATGGTTCTACAACTCCGGCTTCGCGCCGAACCTGTACCGAAGATGGCTCGGACTCAAAGTGAACAACGATGGCGGTGAGGAGTTCGAGTTAACCATGGATGCGAGCAAGAATGGCACGAGCGTTAACGAAATGCGTGGCGGTGAGGGTAGAATGTGCCTGCCACCCATGCTACTTCACCCAGTCAAGGATGTCGAGCTACCAGTTGAGGCCAATCCAGAAGACACGCTCGAAATACCCGAGTCGGACCCGGGGGCTTGAACGGTATAAACCTGGGGAAGTTTGTGTGCTCGGGGTGTTTAATGAATGTATTGGCCAGGATTTCTGTACAAGACTTCCTCTATATATGGGTTCCAGTACTTGTGAGGGCGTTGGTTGGATTGTTTACTATTGGCAGTTTTCATCGCATTTTCATAGCAGGTTGAATGAACGCGGAGCAAGCGCTACACTGTAAGAGGCGACGCAGCGTATGATTGTATTCAAGGGAAATGACATGGCGGAATAGGAAGGCATGATACTTACTTAGAGAGTAGGATATAATCTGATGATCCATTCTTGACTACATACTGCAAGTTTCCAGCATAAAACTCAACTCGACAGGATCTTCATCGTTGAGCAATGATTTCATTCCGCGTGATAGAACATGATGGTCAGAATAATGCCTAAGTTAGCGGAGATCACGCGCATCTATGTGAATCATAAGTTCTAATATTATCGTCGCGGATTACGATACTATATATAGTAGATGCATGTCACTTTTACCACACGTATAGTCTCGGAGTAGAACAGAGGTCTTAGGATAAAGTCTGAGGCTTTACATAGTAGAACAAATGATGGAAATAACATACCGAAGCCGTTGGGTAGAAAGGTAGAAAGCAAAACGCAGGGGATGATAAGGATTGGCACTCGACATGCCCGAAACAATATACTATTGAAAAGCTTGAACAATGGAGACGTGGAGGATTTGCATTGATCTCGACCACCATCGAAGATTATTGCCCAATTCACTACAAGGCTGTAGTAGCTAGCAATCGTCCAAGTTCTAACAGTTCTATTCTAACTATTCTAACAGTTATTTAAAAGGTTGTCATGCCTTGTGACAACAAGCACACAATACCCACGTGTTTGAATATTAGATAAGAGCCGGCGACATACCTGGTAGTTCGCCCACATGGAAATTGGTAGTCAGGAGTGTACAGCATACAGCATGATAGTGATAGATACTAGTACTACGTAGCACCGCCCAGAGCTAAAAAGACTTACTAGTAGCAGACTACCTAGAGCCCAAATTTGACGTCTAATCTGTCGTTAGGCTAGACTCGGGGCTCCAGAAACAAATGGGGACCTATTAATGCAAGTTTAATCTTGTCGAGATCCACAGCTCAGCTAGCGCTCTATTAAGGGGTTGCTCAAGGCTCAGGACTCAAGCGCGTTCTCAAAGCCAGTAACGAAGAGAGTTCTTACGGTTTACGTACCTACATGTAGGTAGGACTAATACCTACCATGTATTGTGTGTACGGTGTAATAGGAGAAAAAGGAGAAAAAGGAGCTAAAGGGCTGTGTACCTAGGTAGGCTATTGACAAAGCCCAATGTAACACGCGGTGGTAAGGATATCCTGCACACGTTGTCGGTCAAGGCCCTGGAATTCGGTAGTGGGTATTGTCAAGGTTACAAGTTGGACTGGCTGACTGGGGACCAAACAGGTCCTGACCGAGATATTCATAGGTTTCCTTTACGGACCCAGTGTGAGAGTGTGAGAAAAGCAAGCTGGCAAAGTAAGGCAGAGGGTAAGGCAGAGAGTGAGGGGCCGACGATCTGATCAACGATCAAAAATGCACACTTGCAAGCATCCGAGATCACTCAGCCGTTCGATATATGCAGGCCATTATTGTGCGAAAGAAGCCAGTGCTAGTACCTCAGCAGGCCTGGTACTCAGTTCAGGAGTAGCTCAGAAGCGGTTATCATTCCTTCGGATCGAAATGACGTGGGCAGTCGAGATGTAAATGAAAGTAGAGGAATACGAACCAATCAAACAATGGTCAAGGTCCGAAGAAAAGAAAAAGGAGCCGTCATCTCATTTTGCGCATTTTCGCATTTTCGCATTTTCCCCGGGGTGTCTAGGTGTCCGTCCAGGTGCTCAGGTGGTGACTTGTTCTAAAGCGTTGAAAAGAGCAAAGTTCAGGAGCTCTAATAATAATCGTATACGCGTGTACTTCGTATTAGGTGATGCCCTGGTCCTGCTGGTATGGTCGGATGCAGGTCTAGGACAGAATAGGTCTAGTCAGGTCCAAGTGTAATTTCGCTTGTCTGTCGGGTAATTTCCCAGAGCGTCAATGAAAAAGATACATCCCCATACAATCCCCACCACCAAAAGGGCCGCCTTCCAAGAAAGGTCGACTTGGCTTGCCCAGCGCTCATGTGATTGGTCACAGGCATAAACACTTTATGAACACAAGCTCTCGATTGGGCTACTTTCAGTCTCTCTCCCCCTTATTCAACCTTTCCTTCGACGAAGAATTCTCAACCCCAGCCAAGACTCATTTACTACGATGTACTATGTACTATGTAGCCCACGATCAATGTCACTTTGTTTACGATTCCGTCCTGGTCTTGCTGTACAGCGAGACACCGTGGCTAGCTATTCACCCGTGGAGGATTCCGCGAGATGCTAGTCGCCTGTGCGAATAGACCAAGAACTAGGCTCGCTCCCAACAGGCACCCCTGGTAAGGATCCATCCATCACAGGAACCATTTGGCAGAGATGGCAGATGGCAAGCAAGAGAATAGGAGGACAAGGGGGGGGAGATATCAGCAAGGGCATCAAGGATCAGCGGAGACCGACGCCTCCATTGCAGGCACCCAGGCACCCCATTTGCCCCGTTCCCATAAACAACCACCAGGTAAAATTGGCGCTGGGCAAGGCCCATGAAGCCATGGCGCTCTAATAAAACTACCAGGCCCGCCATTCCCATGATACCCTCCTTCCCTCTTCCCTTTCCCATTTAATGTCGATGCCGTAACGTGAAAGCCTCTCCCAGCTTTCGTCCTTGTTTTCTACGTATCCTACCTACCGCTTCACTCTTTCAGCGGGCACTCGTTTCACGATATCACGAAAATAAACAAACAGCTACCTACATTTGAATTCGCTCAGCCAGCCTGGAATCTGTTGAAGTTTGGTATATATAAGGTGTTTTCCAAGAGTCGGGAATCATGAAGGCCACTTTCGCCGTTGCCGCGGCCCTTGCCGGCGCCGCCAGTGCCGGTAGCATTCACCACCGACACGCTCACGATGCGTTCCGCGCCCTCGAGAAGAAGAACTACGACAATGGCACCTGTGGATGTACTACCATCTACAGCACCTACTATGGTGAAGCTACTCGTGCGTAGCCAATTGTTCCCTAAGTGCCTATTGTGATCCTTTCCTAATCCATATATTGTAGTGTCGTTCCCTGAGGTACCCGCCACCACGGCGATTCCCACGACGTCGACATCGACGCCCGCGCCGGTGACAGCTACGTCGACTGCCGTTGTCGTTGTCGTCCCCACCCCAGTTGCTCAGACCTGCTCAACCACGGGTGTCTACACCTTCCCCGCCACCACCATCACTCTGACTGAGTCTACCACGGTCTGCGCTCCCTCTACCACTGCCGTCCCTAGTGGTACTCACACCGTCGGCGGTGTTACTACCGTCGTCACCACCGCTACCACTGTTACCTGCCCGTATGCGACGGTCTCCACGAGCGAGGGTGTTACCACTAGCATTGTTGCGACTACCACTTATGTCTGCCCGTCCGCTGGTACTTACACCATTGCTCCTACCACGACAACTGTCGATAAGTCGACGACCATCACCGTCCCAGTCGTCACCACCTACCCCGCTGGAACTTACACTCAGCCTGAGGTCGTGACCACTATCACTGAGACTAGCACGGTTGTTTACTGCCCATTCGACATCCCTGGCCCGACCGCTTCGACCACCGCTGTCCAGGTTCCCACCACCTATCCCGTTGTTTCTGCCACGCCTGTCGTCCCCAAGCCAAGTTCTTACCCGACTGCCTCTTCCTCTGCTACCAAGCCCAAGCCTACCGGTTCCGGTGGTCTCGGTGGAGCCGCTGGCCACCCTTGGGGTATCTCGTACACTCCGTATGAGACCAGCGAGTCTGGTGGATGCAAGAGCGCCTCCGAGGTTGAGAAGGACATTGCCGCCATTGCTGCCGCCGGTGTTACCACCATTCGTGTCTACTCCACTGACTGCGACACGCTGCCCAATGTTGGTTCTGCCTGTGCCAAGCACGGCCTGAAGATGGTTCTTGGTATCTTCATTGACGCACCTGGCTGTGATGCCAACAACCCCAGCGTCAATGAGCAGATCAGCGCTATCAAGAGCTGGGCCCAGTGGGATCTTGTTGACCTCATCTCTGTTGGTAACGAGGCTGTGTTCCACGGCTACTGCCAACCTTCTGAGCTTGCCAGCCTCATCACCAAGTGCAAGGGTGAATTCAGCGATTACAGTGGCCCATTCACCACCGCCGAAACTGTCAACATTTGGCAGCAGAGCGATTTCTCTTCTGCTCTCTGTGGTGTTGTCGACGTTGCAGGTGCTAATGCTCACGCCTTCTTCAACACGGAGACCGATGCCTCCCAGGCCGGCCAGTTCGTCAAGGGCCAACTTGATATTGTTTCTGACATCTGCAAGGGTGTTTCCGGTATCATTCTGGAGACCGGTTGGCCCTCAGCTGGTAACACCATGGGCCTTGCTGTCCCTGGTGAGGCCCAGCAGAAGGAGGCTATTGAGAGCATTATCAAGGAGTGCGGAGACAAGGCTATCTTGTTCAGCTTGACCTCTGACCAGTGGAAGTCGGGTGATACTGCTTGCGCTTGCGAGCGGGACTTCGGCTGTGCTAAGGTCCTTGGCATTAACATATGAAAAGGTCTTGAAAAAGCTTGTGCGTGCTCACTGATGCATGGACGCAATATTGTACATTTTTACGCCTTTGTTCAAACGATTATAACATGCACTCTAACCACGGGGGAGTTTCATGGTTGGAAAAGAGCTGGCGGCTGGTTTAGATAGCCTTGCTATCCTGTGTGGTTCCCTTTGTGATAGGAGCAATGTCGAGAGCGGACAGGCGGCGCAAGCAACAAGTCAAGATATATCTCCAGCTGACAACAACCCGGATGCCAAAACGTTCCCAGGCTATCTAAATGTAGGGTCTGATTCATAATGTTGTAATCTACTAGTGTCTATTATTGGATAACGCTGTTTGTCTTTACATGTGTCATGTGTACTTATTCTGTGGTTCACGCTTTGTTATGTTTATATATCGTCTTATCTTCTCAGTGGGCTCTCTTGTAGAACATAAGTCGGCTTCTTCTCTTTAGAAGTTGTTGCTCAATCTTAAATCGGTATTTTACTACTTGTCTAGCAGTTCCCTACATTTCAGCAATATTTCAGCAATATTTCAGCAATGTTGACCTGATCTGTTGCTGGAAGACGGAGGTAAATGGTCTACTTAGTTATGTAATAAGCCCGTGTTGATTCATACTTTTACTCTTAAGTCTGTTCATTTCTAATTTGTAAGCTCAGTGTTTGGTATGTATTATGAGAGCAGTGGTAATAACCTGAAGAAATCCCAGAATCATACATGTGCTTATTTACGTTTAGGAAGCAGCGTAACTACGTCTTGGTAAGTGGTGCTCGTCTTACAACACCAAGTATGGGTTGGATTAGTGGCTTTGCATGCGCCTTCTTCATATAAAAGCCTCTACTGTTGAAGTCCCTCGGGGTCTCTTTATACTTAGCACCAGTATCGCAGATGGTGTTAACTGCAAACTGGATCCGTTTTGAAGCAATTAGGATGAGGATGAAGACGGCACTTGATTGCCTCCTCTGTCTTTTGAGGAGTAGTCACAGGACATGAACGTCTTAGCTAACAGGTAGTTAATTAGATCTTAAATCGATATCCAGGCCGATATCATAGGGGTTCTTGCAAATGAATGATGCTTCAGTAAGCTTTTGTATTAGATATTAAAACCTTTGAGGAACCGTCCGGTCGATTTATAATACGCCGTGTCTATGAAAGGTCGAACTATTATTTTAGTTTATTCCTTCCATCCCAAACACCATCCTGTCCAACAAGTACATCCAGAACCCAGAGACATAGGAAAGGTCGCCTGAGAGAGTGTGGTCGGTTTCCCGATTTAGTCTATATAGCCGTATTATTCAATCGGCAATTATAATCTCAAGCTGGTTGGTTTACAGCTGAATCAAAGCGGTGAGTCCCATAGAGACAACGAATAGTCCGATCTAAATCTAGTGTTAGTTATACATCACGACGAAGCAGGTAGATAGAGAGCTCACTGAAACGCCGCTCATAACGCCGGCTCCCA
This sequence comes from Hypoxylon rubiginosum, assembly GCA_902806565.1. Classification (NCBI taxonomy): domain Eukaryota; kingdom Fungi; phylum Ascomycota; class Sordariomycetes; order Xylariales; family Hypoxylaceae; genus Hypoxylon; species Hypoxylon rubiginosum. The sequence goes on along the minus strand of CADCXA010000016.1, from coordinate 457,173 downwards.
GAGCAGGTACTTGTGTCTCTTCCGTGCCGCCGGTGCTACTAGAACTGGCAGTGGCACTGGTAGCAGTAGCATTTGACATCGATCCGCCAGTACTCATCGGCATGCCCCCCATCGTCCCGGAATGTTGAGTCATGTGGGAAGACGGCATGTCGGTCATGGTCGCGCTGGACATGGTGTGGTCGGACATGGTGGTCTCCATCGTCGCCGACGTAGTCTCGCTGGTATAGCTGCTCATCGACGGCATAGAAGTCGACCAGCTGCTGTCCGTGGCTGTGGTGATAGAGTTAGTGACGCTGACGGAGAAACGGATTTGCTGCGGAATTGGGGATGGTCTCACTCGCAAGAGAGGTGCTACTGGTTGACATCATGGAGCTGTGATCCATGCTAGACATCTGTGCGAAAGCGCTGCCGGCGAGCGCCAAAACTCCGAAATGCTTGATGGCCATGGTTTCTGCGTGAGTTCCTTACGTCGTGGAATACCGTGTTAGGGAAGACGTGGTAGAATCGGAAACAAACCAGTGGGCGAGGGGCGAAGGGCGAAGGGCGGAGAGACGAGGTGGCGGGAAGAAGCTCGCTGGTTAACAAAGACTATCGTGAGTCTTTGATGTGGTGGGATCCATTATTTTATATACTGGCCACGGAGGCGAGTTTGGAAACGCCCTTTCACATTCCATTTCACCAAGTCTCGTATATCCAAGCTATGTAGATAGATTGGGTTCTTGTAAGACATTTGAACGCAGAAACTGAACGTAGTCAGACCTGATACATACTAGTTTGCATGTTCGAGTAATATTGCCTTATTGAGATATATTTTTTCATAGTTTCATTCATAGTTTCATTTCTAACAAGTTCTTCAATTGGAAGATCAGAATACATCTCAATTTACGTTGGTGTTTGGACTATTGCAACATATCCCTTTAAGATGACAATGCATGAATATGGCGATGATAGCGGACCGTAGCCAGCTGGAATCATAGCGCATACAGCTGGCACTTGCGGAAGTTTTGTATTCCTTCATGGACCCACCTTTCTCACGTCGAAAAGTTGCAACATGAAAGTTGTGAAAGTTGTCGTAACATGAAAATTTGCCACGGCAAGCTGAGACAACGGAATTTTTACATCCGACCAGAGTCTTTCTTCCTTTCCCCTGCATGTCATATAGAACATGTTCAAGGTGTCAAGTAAATCTCACGTATGCTGGAGATGTGCCTCCCGAGGGATTACATCCAATGGAGCTACCTCTAGGCTGGATGCGAGTCTGTTACCAAGGACCCATCGTTCCTTTGGGAGAAGAGTATGTAACGACTTCTCTCGTCAATTGCCCTACGAATTATTGTCTAATGTGCTATCATAGAATCTAGCCACGGTGCAGCATCCTGCATCAAGTGGCAAGAATGCAGAAGAAGAAAGAAGGAGAAAAAAGCTTCCTATCCGACAACGTCTGCGGATATGGGATGAAGAGCACCCAGATGAAATAAAGGCCATTCTGAATGATGCTGCCAATATAGGCGAGCTGTCCAATAGCTTTACTCGGCCGCAGAATGTGACCATGGTCGACCCTGACATTGCCTCGCCACTATTTGATGGAGATGAACTTGGTGACCTCCGCTCCGAAGATGCTAATCTAAACCCTGGAGACATGGTCGAGTTGAGGTACGTCCGACTCTACCTTTCTACTACCTGCATCGAAATTAACTCAATATCTGTAGTTCTGAAGGCTCGCGACGACCGCTGTTGGCGATTTGCCTAGGCCGTTTCAACGGCTACGATCATTATTACACGAGTAGCGGCAAGTGGTTCTCAGGTCTCGGTGTTAAGACGCTTTTCGTTGTCCATAAATTCGTCCAGCCAGCAGAACTCGAGCCTGTCATCAGCGAACTACCATCCAGCGCAGCGCCGTTGGATACCCTTAATATCCTCCAGGACCTCGGCCATAACCCCTCAAGATCATCAGGAGCCCGGCTACTGCGCAAGATGTTGCAATTTGCTCAAGAAGCCGAGGCAGTCTACCAGGCAAATGCCGGCACCTTGGATGCTTCCAGCGCCTTTATCGGCGATCCGGTGAAGCATCGATATCTCACCCTTCACGAGATCGCCGAATTGCTACTTCCTCAATCTTATCAGAAGGGTGAAAAGTTTGATCCGCAAGCTTTGTATGCCGTGCACAGGGCTCTGTTGTATGACGAGGTTTTCTTCCGGCCGCTCAGGCAGACTGGCCACAAAAGATCATATCTATTTGAAGTCAGCCCGCTGTCCGAGGTTCGTATCGTGCAGAGAGCAGAGAGTCTAGTGCGAGAGCATTTGGAAAGGGAGACATGGCTGCTCAGCGGCCAGAAGGGCGAGCCGTCTCCGATGCAAGACTTCATCCGGAATGCACAAAGGTTAATCGACCAGAGTCGCAAAAGCCGCGAGTGGACAAGAACTAGCATCATTGGACCATCAAAGTCAAGGGCAAGGCCAGTTGCGCACAAATGGTCCCCTACTGAGCTGGAGATCTTGAAGTTTATCGAGTTATGGGCTAGTTACCAGAAGTTTCCAAGTTACTCGAGACTTCAATGTCTTGGTTCCGCTATCTTACGAGCCCTTGATAGATACCAAGACGCAGAAATCCTTTCAGCATCAACAGGTTGGTCATTTTTGCAAGAAGTAGGTTGGATACCATCGTGGGAAATCCCTGCTCGATACAGCATACGCTTTCCCGGCGTCGATATCAAGCCTGGGGGAGGTTATGTTCGACCTTACTATGGCAATCTCGAACGCCATTTAAAAAGGGATATCCAAACCCCGGCGAGGAGAGCTTGGGAGGGCTTTACTGCTTACTGCATCGATTCCGAAGCTACTATGGATATCGACGATGCTGTGTCACTCGAGCGGACTACTAATCCTGACCAACACTGGATTCACGTCCACGTAGCGGACCCGGCTTCTTCCATTCAAGCCGAGAGTCCAGTTGCCAAGTATGCTGAACTAGTTCCAGAGACGATATACCTACCTGGTCACTTTGAACGCATGCTACCCACCAGTATTAGCCAAGACAGGTTTTCTCTTGCTCCAGATCGTCCTTGCCTGACCTTCAGTGCGCTGGTAGATAATGATGGCAGTGTTCTAAAGCACAAGGTTACCCGTGGCATTCTGAAGGATGTTGTATACATGACTAGCGAGGATGTTGCTTCGGCAATAGACGATCGTCGGGGGGATCCTATTGTAGGAGAAGGGGAGGTGAGCATGGGTCCGATTCCAAAGGCGAAGCCAGCCAACAGATCGATGACTCGGCCCAGGGATTTGAACAGTGACCAAAAGAAAGAACTAGCTCTACTTTCGCAATTGGGAAGGGCTATCCAAGCCCATCGGCTCAGCAGAGGGGCCACTCCTTTTTTTCAGCCACGTCCCGAAGTTCAAGCCTACTTTGACCATCTTCCACAGGAGGATACGAGCAAGTCTGGATTCGTGACTGGAGATCCTTCAATTCGTATCGGGTATGCCCAACGTTCTGGTACTGATTTGGTCGAGAATGCCATGCGATTAGCAGGTGAGATCGCTGCTCGATGGTGCCACGATCGTGGAATCCCGATTCCCTTCCGCTCGCAGCCTCAGGCTATCAAGAACGCCGCTCTTATCCAGCAGTACACACGCGATGTATTTTACCCTCTCCTAAAAGCTGGCATCCGGCCAGACGATAATCAGTGGCGCCATCTCCGGGCCCTTATTGGCAGCGACGAGATCACTACCGCAGCTGGTCCACACTTCACTCTAGGTGTCGACATGTATACTAAGGCAACCTCGCCATTGCGTCGTTTCTCGGACCTGATTGTCCACTGGCAGATCCAGGCTGCCCTCGCGGAAGAGCACCGGCGTTCGGCGAGCCTGGTCGGTAACAAGGATGATTCGTTCTTGCCCTTCAGCCGCGAGCAGCTAGACCGCATGCTGCCCATGATCCGGGTGCGCGAGAAGCAGGCTCGCGCGCTGACCAGCGGGGATGGCGGAGACCAGTGGATTCTTCAGGCGCTAGTAAGAGCGTGGCGATTTGGCGAGGCTTCTCTCCCCGAGACATTTCGCTTCCATGTCGTGCACGTGCACGGCCGGCGGACCGTCCTAGGACGGCTAGACTGGTTCGAGCGCGCTGCGCTCCTGCGCCCCGAGGCGCTGAACGACGTCCTCAAGATGGCCGACGTGCGTGTCGGCGACGTGTACGAGGTCAAGCTGAAAAACGTCAACGTCCATGCCAACCAAGTCTTCGTGGAAGCCGTCGGAATACTCGAGAAGACGGGCGGTGAAATGCCTATTACTCCGAAAGGTAGCGACGCAGAAGTGCTGCAAGTTTAACCTGGCGAATGTCAATCGAGCTTGTGCGGCGAGAAGTGTACGATGAGATGTAAACCCTTTGAATGTACATTATCATGTATACCTAAAAAAAAAACATCTAGTTGGAATTAATAGATCTACTGCGTATACTTCTTCCCCCCTTTTCCTCTTTGCATTTCTCATGATCGCTAAATGTCGCCCTATTAAGAATTTTATAAGTAGATACTGTACAGTAGCTAGCTACTTACACCAGCCATTTCCCTTGGTGATAAGAGGCAATATCAACCTGTATTGACGCGAGGTTCTAAATACAAGGGCATGGGTTAACGTCGCGTTCTGTATGGTCACAGGGTCAGTAAAAGTTTTTTTTTTTCTACAAAGTCATCAATTGCTACTTATTCGCCTTCGACCCAAGGGGGTGACCCAACCGGAGGCGGTACCGAGGGCGAGACGTGCTTATGTACATAATCCGAAAAAGCCCACACACAAAGGCACACACAACCGCACATACTGTCCTGCATAAGTTGGGGTAGTAAATCTGCTACTGTTACATGCCGTGCCGTCGCAGAAAAAAAGAGGTAAGAGAAGAGAAGGTAAAAAACGAAGTGATTAGCCCCCGTACCTGCTGTAAGGAGGTATTGGTGATTTGCTTACGGAATTCTGGATGCGACGACATTGTTACCATAATATCATATCATACATATCTGTTACGACCTACTCAGCATAATCTAATAAACCCACAAACCGCTCGTGCGGACCAGTCTAGAACGAAAAAAGACAAGAAAAAAAGAAAAGGGAGGCGGACTTATACCTCCTAATTCCTTACAAGCCCTCGCCTGCGGAAAAAGAAGGGGGGGGGGAGGCGCACGGGGTCAAGCGCAAAAAAGATCAAGACCCCGTGGGGGGGCTTGGGTTCGCCATTTGCTACCTTAAGTCGACGATTGCCGTTGGCCAATCCGGCAGGCTTTTCAATTCAAAGTCCATGCGACGGGATTCCTCATTGGAACACCCAGCATAGTAATCACATCACCACTTTACGTCCGTATAGTGCCGTGAGCAAAACCCCCCAAGAACCCTATCTCTTCTGTTGTATCGTATTGTATTGTATTGCGGCTAGTAAGTACTCAGCTTGCCTGCCTATTGCCTCACCCCGTATTCTCGGGCAAATCTATCTATGGGACCTGCTGAGCTTTATATTATAGTCATGACAGCAAGGGTAGGCCGAATCTTGACACACAACTACCCATTTGTCCTTTCGGTGCGAAACGTCGGAAAAAACGCAGCTCCAGAAGAACACGCAGGTCCGCAATGCCATCCACCTATTTTCCCGTGATGCTGCGTGTCCAATCGGACTAGACGTTTCCCGACTATGATAATACCTCGTAGACCACCAGGCGGTCCTCATAGGTGAGAGGTATCAGAAGCGTCCTTGTAAAAGCATTTCCATAATATTGCTTTTCCCTCTTCTATACATTGACCCCGCCGGACCCTAGCCCGCCCACACGGTAGTACCGACAATAAGAACCGTATATATAACGCCTTGTAAGATCGCCGGAGGATATCACCCTCGTATGTGCCGTGATTCCATTCCGTGTAGTTGCCTCTCCCATGCTCCAGTCCCCAAAAAGGCCCGGGTAATCTGACTTGAAAGTGATTTATTTTGATAAAAAAAGACATTAGCGCATTAGTCATCATTTTGCTGGACGCCGGATACTATGCAGTTGAGAACCATCAGGTCGGGTTGATAAGTTGGCAGGTCGACTTTTCGTCCAATTCATCGTCCTCGGGATCCAATCTTGCTCGCTTCGTTTGCTGAACCGAGCCGACCATCATCTGTGTTTTCTCATATCGTAGCGCGTCCGTCGATCTACCACTACCACGGATCCGGTAGATTGTAGATATAACCGTAGAGAAGGTGCCCTCTCTTCACCTTCTCCACCCAACGTTCCATATTACGTGTGCAATGTCTCGTGCAGTGTTGACCGTGTCTATTACTCGACCAATAATTCCATCATTAGGTTGTATTTCGCCGTCTTCAAAGGGCATGAACATACCACTCTCTGTTCGACGCATTCCGGCAGGTTCAGCGTTACCATGATTCGAAGGCGTTGAACGTTGCGAGTTCGCCTGCCTGAAGTGCGATATAGCATCTACCGGACTAGATTGCGGAGTTAAACTGGTCTCATCGTCGTCTTCATCTTCTTCGTCGTCGTCGTCGTCGCCCATGAAGAAAGCGCTCGACGTTTTGGACGGCTTTAACGTTTCTTGAGAGGGGGAGGGTGATAGGAGCGGGCTCCTCAGGCTACCAGTACTGTGCTTCATTGCTGTTTCTGGATTCGGCGAGTCTTCCCTGTATTTTAATGTCGTCGAAGGTAACATCGCGATTGTCTTACTTTCGCTGGGCGTGTTCACCGGGGACCGTCTGCGCAGGATGACGGGCTTCTTTGAAGTCTTTGTCTTCTTCATCATTATTGCACCGTCATCCGAGTCGCTGTCCTCGTTATATCTCCAACGAGTGTGGTCTACCTCATCTTCCTCTTCGTCTTCGCCCTTGACATCAACTGCGATGCATTGCTGCACCTGCTCGTCGAAGTGAATATGCTTCCGTTCCGAAGAAGGGGAAACGATGCCGGATGAGGAAGTTGAAGGTGCAATGCTCGTGTTCTCATGGCTCCTTTTTCTAGACGAGAAGGGAAAAGTGACATAATCCGTAGCGGCACGGTGTAATATCGGCCGACCTACGCGAACACCGAGCTCCTTCTGCTGAGCCTGGACTGCAGCCGTAGCTTGCTTTAATAGAGAAGAGGAGGAAAGTGACCGCTGTAGCATAATTTCCGACATGCTCCTCTTTTTGAGAATGGGTTTCTTGTTGACAAACGAGTCGCACCTCGAAAGGGTTGAGCTCTCCTGTGTACCATTGGAAAACAGCTCCCCTTGACGAGTCTGTAGCGGCCCATATAACCAGGTTACGTCGCAATCCTTAAGCCTGAGAACTAGGTTAAATTTTGGGGATGTAAGGTCTACGTGGAAACGTACCAGTTTAAAGTCTCAGGAGTTACCGTTTTTAGCTTGTATTTGGCTTTCATCCATGTCCTCCAAGACGCATTTTCAAGCCGTGGCCCGTTAATGTATTCACCTCTCTTAGACACTATATATCGCCATGACGACCAAATGTCTTCTTCCCTCCACTCGTGTGATAGGTAATCGACATGTTGGGTAGGATGCCGCGCGACGGCGGTATCATCTTCGGCACGTTCAAAGGTTTCCGGAGACTCTGGGCGCGATGTAGTTGCTGACGTATCCTGGTCGGTCGGAGATACGGTATAAGAGTCCCCTGTTCGAGGACTCAGAGGAGGTTCTAAATCCTCAAGCGGCCCGAAGTACGGATTGTGGTCGAATTCCGGGACAATGACTTGGTCTTCGGAATGGATGCGAATATCGTCTTCGCACTGGCCGTCTAAAGATAAGTTGGTAGCCGGCGTGGAGGAATAGGACGGATCAGCGGATTCGGCCTGCAGCGTGCGAGGAGAAGAGGGAGCAGAAGACGGGCTGGGATTGGGCACTAGGTGAGTAGATTTATGGTGGTAGGCATCTTGAAAAGATTCGTGGTAGGCTTCGCTTATCCTAGACGCTGAAGCCGAGGCGTGGAAGCTCTGGGTCGGGTTTGACATGAATTTCGACTGGGAGTGAGATCTCCTTAAAGCGGATGAGGAAAAGAAGTCAGTGTCCTCTGAAGCAAGAACCACGGCCATCTCGTGATACTATTATCCTCCCTCTAACACGAGACGAACCCAAATCCTCCGACGTTTACAACTCCGAGGTAGGTCTGGCGCCGGCCTTCATGGGGCACGGTATCATCGCCCAAGACAAAAACAATAAATGACTTCAGGAACCAAGTTCGACTCAAGTTGTCAATGGTTCTGAGATAACCCCTTAATTGCCCTTTGGTCTGGCTGGGGGATTTCCGGATGACGTGACTAGTTAAAAGGTAGTGCACAGCCGGGACACTTGTTTCGGTAATGCCGAGATTGGAAAGATTTTTGCTTTCTTGCCACGACGCGTCGAAATTGTGAGCGTGGGAAGAATATAAACTGGCTACAGGTAGGGGAGGGTGGTGGGATTGTCGTCGGTACGGTTAACGGTACGGGTAAGAATTCGTATACTGGGAACGGTGACTTGTATAATGTGGTGTGGGAGGGAATTTGTCTACTATGTAGAAAAAGAGGCTTAAGAAAACATGGTCTGGTTATTCATGGTATTAAAGATGGAAAAGAGCCCGCGGCAAAATGGCTATGGCTATGGCTATGGCTAGGTTAGTACAGTAAGTTGCCCTAGTACAGTACCTAGAGTACCTAGCAAGTACAAGTGCGAATTCCGGGAGATCGGAAGGTTGCAAGGATCTTCTCCTAGAAGGAGGATTGAGGGGTTGATAGTCGACAGGGCCAGCCAGTCAGAAAGCGAGGCCGGTGGTGAGCGGCATAGGTAAGGGCATGGATGACTCGACCTGGCAAGTCGTGGGTTTATTATTATTATTATTATTATTTTCCTGGGAGGGCTGGAGGGCTGGAGAGCGGAGGGCGGAGGGAGAACTGGACTGGCAGACTGCTCGTGACTGGTGACTGGTGACTGGAGATCTCTGAACTTGGGACCACTGGGGACCACTGGGGACCACTGCTAAGGAAGAGATGGGACAAAACAAATGTGGAGGCGTTTCAATGTTCCATCTGAGGTATGTACATGGAGTACATAAATATGTAGGTACCTAACCTAGATGGCGAATAATGGCGAATGATGGTGAATAATAAGGTGGAAATTGGTAACTGGACCTGGCCAAGATTTTTTTATTATAATTAGTTCTTGTTATCTGCATTTTTACTTGATGACTTACTTGGTGACATACTTAGTGACATGCGATATGCGACATGCGACATGCGACATGCGAACGGGTTTGGTGTGCTTTTTTTTTACCTCTTTGACTTGGATTTACCACGTCGAGGGCAACTTCAGATACTTCAGATACAGGTACATAGACCTCGCATCCTATTCATTCTCGTCAATGGCAAGGAACTTTATTGCGTCTAGTATCTTAGGTCGTCTTTAGCCCTGCCAAGTATGTTCGAGTTCTGCCCGGGACGCACATGTAGCTGCGCCAATATGCAAATGTCTGAACGTGCTGAAGGTCTAAAGGTCTAAAGGTCTGAAAGGTGCCGTGAAGGTGCAAGTAAAAATGCACGTATAAATGCAGCAGCAGGTTCGGCAAGCCAGGGGTTTCTTTGAAGATTTTGGGTTTGGTGCCCTATTTTGCGTGTGTATGAACTGCATGTACAGGAGATAAACGTCCTTTAGTTCTTAGGTCCCACTGCAAATGTACCCATATGTATGCTGATATGTCTGTATGTACATAGTAGTATGCGCCGGAACTAGAAGAAGTGGGGAAGACAGGGAATGAGGAATGCGAACAATACCTAAAACTTCCATGGAAGCGGGCTTCTACATGAACGGACCGAACTAACACGGAATACTTATAATTATGCTGGTTGGTTTATACGAAGCTCAAGTATTCTAGATAATGTGCCTCTATATGTACTCCACAACGCTGTACCTCTTTGCATATCATTGATAGTATACATACGTGTAGCACACACACAATGTATGTAGGTAGTACGTACATTAATTGCGCACAAGGTGATACGTATTTGTAGCTGCATACAGACAGTACGACAACATGCAAGCCCATATGTAGCCAGTATGCAGGCCATGGCACCGCACTTGATTACCTCCCTTAGCATTGCATCGAGCATCGACTGTACGACATGGACAAAAAGGTAGCAAAAGACCGGATTGGTTTCTCTTCTACCTCCCACTGTCCTCCCCCTTACCCCCGTGGGCTGTCAGACTCTTGTTAGTTCGTCTTGTTCGTCTTGGACTCTTGGTCATGACTACTGGATGACGGTCGTCGTAAAAATTGGCCGAATTCGAGGAAGAGGAAAAGGAAAGAAGAAAAAAATATTACTAACAAATCAGAATTTACCTAAGTAGAGAAGGGTGGGTTCCTGAATGCATGGGCCGAATCTAGAGTGTCTCAGTTTACACTTTGGTAGGAGAAAAAGATGGGTGGAACGTGGGCTAGACCATAAACCGCGTATAATGGATCGTTTCTAAATTCTTCACGTCCCTTTTTTTTTTTTGTGTTTTTCGTCTCGACTTTCATCTCTACCTACCCTCTACATACATAGTAGTATCCTTTCAGGCCCATTTCAGAGCTAAGGAGGCAAGGCAAGGCAAGGGGAAAAAGTTACTTTCGGACACTATAGTCGGCTAGAGAATTTTACGCGAATGCATGCATAGCAAAGTTCCATTCTGCTCTAGTCATTCGCTATGTTAGGTACTTATGCCTAAGCGCATTGCGCCAAGTCTTCGGCTACTAAAAGACTACCAAAAGGGCTAGAATTCTAAATCGCATGAGTGCGAAGGAAGATCGGCAGCTTTACCTAGTGCTTTGAGGTGTGTAGGTCGATTTCCCCGGGCGGGCTAGAAAAGCCTTATTTCATCAGCGTCGCAGGAGGGGGGACCCAATCAGGGGAGAGGGAGACGAGGATGATACAAATCTCACAAGTGCCGTACGCTAATAGATGCTGATACGATGATATATGCAAACAGTAAAAGAATAGAATTAGTAACTAATGTTGTTCTATGTACTATGTATGTGGCTGTGAGGTTCGGAATAGCTCTCTGAATGTACCTACGTAGTTTAGAGACTTTTATCACCTCATTCATTATGTATGTAGTTGTAGGTATGTACAAGTGTCTATATATATGCTACAAGTATATTATTATGGTACCAATACGTCTTATTACTTACATACATCTATCACGCTTTGATGTTTGATGTTTCGTCTTTATATAATTACATAATGGTTTTCTTGATCGATCTTGGTTGCGATAGAGCAAGCAAACTCGGAACATTTAACAACATAGCTCATAAGCAATAAATGTCTATATACTTACCTCCTAAGGTACCTAGAGGATAGGCATGTACTTGTTATCTGTGATGCCATATGGATGTTTTTTAGAGTGTTCACTGGTTCGATGTACTGAGGCTGTAAAGACAACTTAAAGATTCCTATAGAATGTACTTGCGCCTATAAGCGAACAGCATCGTTTAATCTATACTTACTTACCTGAAGTACCACCTCAATTTGATCTTCTCGCTTACATTAGCTTTAGACGGCGACTCTCATACAGCTCGTCTACTCGTCAGGCTATGTACTTCTAATGAAAAAGTGTCTCTCCTCTCTTCATTGTGAGACTTGCACTTCTCTCATGGCAATTTCGCGCGAGACCCCTCAGCCCCTAGACCCCTTAAAGGAGCAAGAGGAGATTTCATGAATGGAGGAATATGCTAATCTGCCTCGTACATCATGTCTGATAAGGTACGAACCGTGACAATCACAGCGCAACTCCTTTCTGTACTACTTCAGCCATGTAGTGACATGTCCCATATGTACGTACGCCATGTTTTGTACCGCAGATGTCAATCTCCACCCCCGCAGTAGCTACTATGTCTGTGTGACGTATCCCCACGCTGAGATCCGTGGTTATGAGCATTATCCGCCTATCTTATTTGTCAACCCCTTTTCGATCTTGATCTCTGATACGGAGGGGGAAAATGGCCCCTTATGATCCAGCTTTTACGTTAAAGTATTTTGGTTTCGACGTCACCTGTACCAATCCAATCAGCCGGATATATTCTGCATCAGTAATAATACAACTAAAGATCAGTCTCCCGGGTGGCTGTTCTCCATATTCCACGCCGGTCCCTGCAGCTTGACCAGCTGGATTTGGGGGTAGAGATTGATGATCTCTCTCGGTGACTTTTTTTTGATTTTGATAGCTAACTCGACAACGGCTATTTTCTTCGAGTGTGCGCCCCTGTATGAGACATGTCGGGTGCCACGACTTGACAGCAATGCACACACGGTCTTGGAGTCGTGCGACGAGATGGCGGTTTTGGGGCTGCTTATGGGTTGTCGTTTGCTAACCTCCCTGCGGATCTAAGAGGCCGGATGGTTTAGTGAACGACTCGTTGGAGAGCCTTAGAGAGAAACCAATCCATTCCCGCGGGATTCTTGGCACTGTTGCCATACTTGGCTTGCTTGGGCATAACGGAACCACGGAATGGGCAAGGCTTGCCAAGTTCTGGCTGGTTGACCGATTTCTGATTCCCCTTGCACACCGACTCGATGCTGATGACGTTGACTTGACGCCCTCATCTCGCCATCGCGCCATCGTGCCATGCCATACAGGAGCAAACGTACATAAGGTTGCGAAATCCAATCTGCGATCGTTTGTGCGACCAACCCAACTACCAAATATGGATTTTCACCATGGCAGAGTGGTAACGTACCCTTTTCCGGCTAATCGGTGCCATCAAAATGTGCTGTCCGGGCCGTACCATTGAGATTCGGCCGTTGCAGTTGAAGTTATATCACGGTACTGTATGATGGTAGCCTCGTACAGAAAACGAATACGCAGCTCACCAGCCGCAATTGGATATTGACATGTGGTTTGAGATCCTCTCACCTTGCTGACCAGTCTCACGTCCACATTACAAGACATAAAGGAAGGCGTGTAACTACTGGGCAGACAGCCAGATCGACACTTGTAAGACTTGAGTTTGCTCCATTGCAGATATTACCGGGTATTTTATGGCGCCTATATTAGCACGATAGCTAAAGAAAGCTTACCAACTACTACGACTAACGACAGCTACCTACTTAGGTATTCAGCTACTATCCTTGACCCGTTGCCGAACATCCACGCTCTCGGCTCCTCGATCTCTATCGAAACACGATCCTGGGTCGTTGTGGACCACGAATTCGAGCCGTCCCGAGCTTGCAAATGGTCTCGAACACGATAAGCGGCTAACGGATCTGAATATCTAAACCCCAAATCTACAAGGATACCTATTGTGTCTTGGTATTTGCCGAGAACATCGGTTCGCGAGTCGAGTCGTTTGCTACTAATTCTGGCCCAAGTACGCGGCCATGTGCTTTGTAATGCTTCCCCGTCTCCTCCCTGTCTTTACTTAAGGGGGTATCTTTCAAGTCCGATCGGGAGGTTTAGAGAGCTCCGCGGACAAGCTGGTAGAAATAGTGAGAAGCTAGCCGCCCATACTGCCGGCTGCTTTCAGCATCGTCTGTTATCGTCATGTCATCGTCACCTGCATTCATCTCGCATTTTTCACAAAGAATACGAATTGTTTTCCCGGCGGCCTTTTGATGTTTTTAACCACTCGGGGGCATATCCAGGCATTATTATTTGCTGCGCCTTATCTTGTACGGAATGCGAAGAAATGGACACTCCTGCAAGTGACAACCATCGTCTCTCACGTTTTTCCTTTGTATCGCATACAATGTGACACGGGACTAGGCGCAGAGTCGCAGCCCGAACTTGCATGTTCTTCCTTTGCCCCCCCCTGTTCTGCATATCTAGGTCGGTAAGTCTTTTGCCTCCCGCCGTCGCATGGAGGAAGTAAGTGAATATATCTAGGTAAGACTGTCGCCCCCCTCGTAGGTGCATTTTCCGAAAGACGGCCCTTTACCGGCGGAACGGAGCAGAGAAAACGGGTTACCGGCTACGTGGTGTCCGGGTTCATCCGTACCTATATATAAAACACCCCCCCCCCCCCCCCCCCCCCCCCGGGTTTGTCATTTGAAACCCGAATATGAGTTCTCGAGCTTTGGAGCATGGCTGCGATACACATGGCCGGGCGACTAGGGTCTTCAAGCCATGCATCCTTAGGCGTGGCCTCGCCTTGATCGACACATTCCATCACGTAATCTCCCACGGATCAAGTATCGAGGATTCGGACCAACAAAGATATCGCTATGTGGCCCGCAGGGAGCTAATAAGTTACGGTGCTGCAAGTCGCGTCGACTCCCTTGCTGGTATTAACAAAGACGCTGAGCAGCTGTCCAATAGGCATGCCCAATCGAAGCGCAGAGACAGCGCCAGAGTTGCAACCATGCAGGCTTATCTGCATGAACGTTTTTCGGTTATCGCACCCTCCCCCTTGGTCCACTCGAACCGCTATGTACAGATAGAAGATGGCAATCTCTCCAGACAAGGAAGTATAACTCAGTCAAGCTTGATCCTTGAGCCTTCTCCGCTGGTTGGTGCGGTTCCGGAGACGACGCGCGCGCCGTATCACGTCAATGGAGTGGTCTGCAGGTCGGTGCGGACAATAATATCCCTACGGCGGGACTAGCGATCCGCGATGCATTTTGAACAACGTTCCACCGTCTTGTGATCTTCTTCTACCTGGCTTGCCTGGGTGTCAACGGGCAACATATATAGATAGCAATCCCATGCAGTATCCTGGGTTTGTGCAGGCTGGTCCACCACGGCGGCCTGTCCCGCCGCCAGTCGAAATCACCGTAGGTCTAGAAGCTACTATGTAGAAGCTCCCTGGACAACTGCAACGCTGTCCTGAAGGAAAGATTTCACATGCTTTCTGGCGAAATGATCTGCAGAGCTGTGCGTACATAAGCTCTGCACGACCTCTAAGCCGCCCAATGTGGCAATCCGTTCCAAAGGGTTACCTATTTACCGTACTTGCTCTGAGATGCAATCTCGAAAATCCCATCAGCTTCGGGCGGCAAATGCTACTTCAGGGGGAACCCTGAAAGATGCGCAGAACATGCGTTTGTTGGGCGCTACGTTCCTAACTTCTAGAACCGACACTTCGTGGGCGTTTTCGGCTTCGCCCAGCTTCATCCCGACGCCAAGCTCTGCCGAAATGCGCTCGCAGACGTTTATGAGCGACGCATCGCCGTCTGCTTTGGGTGCGAAGCAATGGACGTGGACCGTGGGCAACTTGGTGCCCGTGTGAGGAGCGAAGAGCTGTTCCCGCCCGGCGTACAGGCCACGGAAATGAGGTAAGAAGGTGATAGCGGATGCGGGGAGATTCATAACGAAGTGAGAAATGGTTGGAGGGATAAGTTTTCGTTCGGGCTCTGGAGGGGGCACTGCGGTACTTGAATTAGGATGCTGGCGGCGCTTCTCTCTTCTATTCGGCCCCGCGACGGCATATTCTTTATTTGCAGATGCTGCGTACACCAGATCGGCAGCATCTCGTATGAAGCTCCGACCGTCCTGATTGAATGGCCGCACGTATTGTCCGACCTAAGGATGGAGTGTCAACCTGTGTCAACCTAATACAAGACACACGATTCCCGTTCGGCTTTCGCCACTCACCTTATTGCGCTGAATGTTTTCATCGAGGTAACGATAGCTCTCGGGATTGTAGTCATTTGCCCAAACAAAGACGCTTTTCTTGCCGGCGGGCACTGCAAAAGGGCCAATGCCGGCCATGACGTCGCACACGACGTCGCCCGGTTGGAAGACGTTGATTAACCTCCTATGCTCGCCTTCGAGCTTGCTGTTCCAGTACACCTTGGAGTAGTCAAATCGGAATATGCAGTCGTTCTCGCGAGCCTCAACGTTCATATCATCCGGTCCCGCGAGGACCTCGTACGCGAACGTCCGAAACTCGGACTCGGTTCCGACGTTGGCGACCTTGTTGATGACCGTCTTGACCGACGGGTTCTTATCAAGCAACACCTCGGCGATCAGTTTCTTGTAGGGCAGAAACGCCTCCTTTAGATTCATATGCGCGACGTGTCCTGCCTGGTTAAACCCTGCAGGAATACCGTCGTGCTCGTCCCTCAGGTCAGGGGGGAGCAGCGATTTCATCACATCCTCTACAAAACGGGTTAACTTGGTGCATCAGTCGAACTGAAACCCAACCGAGTGTAATTACCATAAGACCAGTAGTCATAGTCCAGGAACAAGTCGTACGAGACAACCCCTACCTCCTTACTGGTTACCCCCCCTCGGAGTATAGGGGTCCACGTCTCAGGCACTGCGGACATGATCGTTAGCAGCCACGAAACCTTTACAACCGGGACGCCTGTTGCTCTAACGTTACCTCCAACCTTGATTTTCGGATCCAGGAGTAAGCACTTGGTGCCCTGCGATGCAAGGGCTTGATCCGGGTGTGGCACCACACCGGGTATCCTCTCGGCAGCCAAGAGCGCATGATCTCCCTGTAGCTTCTGCCGCCACGCGGAAATCTTCTTCCTATCGGCCACCGCAGCAGCGGCTAGGTTGACTGTCTTCTTGAAGAGTGACCGGTCAAGCACGCCGATAGCAGAGCGGATCACCGGTGGACGGAGGATGCCCATGTTGTCGTCTTCTGAGGAGAGCTCCTTGTAGTGAACTGTAAGCAATCGGAGCTGAAGCCAGTGTTTTTTTTATAGGGATTTACATACTGCCATAGTATTGATTTTGGGGAGGTCGAGACACGTTCAGAGAGTTAGATGAAACTCCCCTTTTGGTGGTTTGTGCGAAGAAACATACCTAAGAAACATACCTAAGAATACCGCAGCTGGGATCGACAAAATTTCGACAGGGATTAGTTCCCCACGCTAAGATGCAAGGCTGCTAGCCAGCATAAGGTCCGTGTAGCGTCGCATGCGTCATATCAGACGGAAGGCTGCGTTTAGCTGAACGGAAGCTTAAATATACAGTGATGAGTGCATTCATGTCGGTTTATTTTTGGGTTTTAATATTTTTATTCTTATTCCTTTTTGCACGTGCTTTTATCTCTACTATGTTATGAGATATTTAGCTACAACACGCAGAGCTTCCAAAGACTGGTAATATCTTAATGCCCTTAAATAATTTTGTGTAAATCACAACTGGATAAATTCATAATAAGAAGCAGCATAGTATAACCATTGTCATAATAAAGCATTGTGTATTAAATATGATGAGTTGCTCACTAGGAGAAGACCTCGTGAAAAACCATGACCAGGCCTTTTCCTACCTTCTATAGTCTAATTAAGCCCGCCAATTCCACGCGTACTCTACTTCCCCAATTTAAAGGTTGCTTCAGTGTACTTCCGTAGACCTCGGAGAAATACTTGGTATCCGACGCCTTCGTTGTCAGGTGCACAGTATATCTCAGTCAGCCGCATCGGCCATGGTGGATATCCCTGAAGATCGACATATGGCTCGAATGAGAGGAGGAGGTCTGGCTCCTGCATGACCGCCTCGGAAAGTTCGTTGTCGAGAACGTCGGTGGTGATATCCGCAACTGCTATCTTCTCCTTCTGGACCATCTGGACTAGAACCTTGGTAAGGTCCACCATTGCCTCTCGACCATCTTCTTCCGAAATAAGCACGACTTCTAAGGGAGTCTGATCATGTGATAAGTACTCTCGGTTCGCGGAATGAATAGTGGAAGCTCCGCGAGAGGAGACTGAGAGCGGCGGAGCTTGGCGCTTTCCGAACCAGGCCTTTAGCTTATGTACTAAAGCACGATGCGTCTGAGGCATGTAGCGCTTGAGTATGCCTGGGGATACTTATTAGCTTTGATACATACAATGTGAATGGAGCCGTGTTGCTTTACCGGTTCGCTCGTATATGGATAGTCGAGGGATGCCGGCCGAGGCACACCATGCCGCTACCTCGGAGGTTTCGTTGGCAAGCTTCTCCAAGGCATCTCCTGATCTGCCGCCATCTTCCAGGGTCAATATCACACTGACGTGTTTCGGTAGCCGTTTTAAGGTGCTGACATCTCGTCGGACGTAGTCTGGCGTGTTGTGATGGTGCTTGAGTATGGAGAGGATTCGGAGGGATACGGCATGGTAGGCTATACGAATTCGGATATAAACGGAGAAGATTGCGTGTACGATGATGTATAGTAGTAAATAGAGTTGGGATCTAAGGAACTTCCTAATTCCAAAGTGGGATGTCTCCTGTTTCTTGCGACTACGGCTATGGCTTCGTGATCGGCGAGGTGGAGCGGGTAGGTAGTTCTATAGCAATCGGGCATGTTAGAGATGTAGGTTCCAAGTTTATTACAACTGAACTCGAACTCGAACTTGAACCCGGACCCGAATCTGAGCCACAGCCGTAGCTCGAGCTCTAGCACAAATTGGGACGACATACCTGGACAAGCTTTTCTCGGTCTTTGACGCCGAGGTTCTTATGCCCGGTCTTTTCATCTTCTCGATAAACTTTTGTGTCCTTAGCAGTGAACGACATGGCGAAGGTGCTTCGAATTGATGTGACGGTATGTAACAAATGTAACAAATGTAACAAAAGAATCCCGAGAGTTGAAACAAAACCAAAAAGATAGGCGATATACGAGCTTTAAAGGGTGTTTGCTTGCATCGCCTCGACTGTCGACTGGATATACGTATTCTGACGCGCAATTGGGTAGGCTTGGCCAAAGATTTGTTTGGATCAGTTGTCAGATGTTAATTGTAGCTACTGGCCACGATATTCAGCTAGCAGGCTGGCAGGTCGGGGTGGGATTTAGGGCGGCGTATCACGTCTCTAGCTCTCCGATGCTCAGCCACAGCACAGGTGGCGCTACGTAGCTGTCCGTTATGCTTATCGATAAAAGGTGTACCTATGTATATGTAGTTACCCAAAACACCTAAGACATCCCTCCTACATACATGTAGGTACACGCCTATACCCTGTAATCCGTAACTTGTAAACCCCCCGTCGCCTTGTAATGGCTTCGTCCATCAGATTGAATTTCACCCTGCTGGCGCATCCAAGTCCCCACGTCGTTTAATCGCAATCACTGTGCCCAAACGGGTGCGACACATCTCTTCCACCTCACCGCTCTCCATGTCGCAGGACGAGTTTCCTACCGCTGCTTGAAGCAATGGAGCGGTCTGGTTCCGCATCGAGGGCTCTGTTCCCAAAGGGACCTAGCTTTACCATCGACGACTTCTCTAATAAAGACTTTATCGTGCGAGACTTCGTTGAGGACCTTGCCGAAAGCTCCGTGTCCCATAATCGCCGATCGGGACCTGCTCAACAACCATTTGATCCCAAACCCCTGATCCGGACCTTTGAAAGTACGGTCTAGCACCGCTGCTCAACACCAACCGGAACCATTATGCTAACACTTGTCTAGATGCACTGCAAGGCCTCGGCAACCTGTCCGAGGAGCTTCAGGCAAAGGAATCAGACCTTCTATCACAAGTCCGCCGTGCCGAAGTTCAGCATGATCAGACCCTCGACACCCTTGGTAGTAAATTAGACCAGTCTATCGACCAATTCGAGGCCTTGGACCTCACCCTCAATAACCCTAATGACAGCGAACGAGGTAGCCGTGGCGAGGCAGGCGGGAATATTGCCGTCCAGATCGGAGAGAAGTTGGAAGAGCTGGACAGGAAACGCAGGCGGGCGCTGGACGCCAACTTCCTAATACAATGCTGGCTCCAGGTTAGCGAAACCGGGGAGCTTACATCGCTACAAGACATTCAGCGCCAAGGAGGATCCGAGAACAAAGTAAGATGTGCCGTAATTGCACATCAACTGATGCGCATCAGTCAAAGGCTCGACCCCGTTTCCTGGGGGCATACAAATGGGGTCCGTAACGGGGCTATAAATGGCGACGACGATGTTGAGAGGAGACACAATACTCGAGAAATACTGGAAAAGTTCTGCGAGACGTTGGAGCAAGACTTATTAAAGCAATTTAACAACAGCTACCGTAAACAAAACTTCGACGACATGAGGGAATGCGCCAAGGTGCTACACGACTTCAACGGCGGTGCCAGCGTGATCGCCGTCTTTGTGAACCAGCACCAGTTCTTCATCGATCGAGACCAACTTATTACGGATGAGGTGACAACGGACGGAGAGACTTGGGATCAACTAGCAGACCCCGATTCCGAACCGCCGGGTGTTGAGCCGAGTCTACAATCACTCGTCGACGAAGTCAAAATTATCATGCAGGAAGAGTCTTTCATCATCAAGCGGGCATTCCCATACTACGAGACCGTGCTCATCAAGTTTATACAACGAATATTCCAACAATCAATACAACAACGGCTAGAGATGGTCCTGGAGAAGGCTGATACCATCTCATCGTTAGCATTTCTCCGGTCCCTACATGCCTCCAGGAGCTACATTGGTGCTCTAGTAGAAGACCTAAAATCCCATGGTCTTACAGAACACCCAGAGCCCTGTTCACCCCAAATATCTCAAACGTTGGACCAACAGATGGAAGAATTATTTGTTCCATACATAGTTGGCAACTCATACATTGAGCGCGAGAAGAGGAGCTTAGAAGAACTGTTCAACTCGTTGCTCTTCAAGTACAATATTTACCACTCTAGACGGAAGAAGGCACCGACTGGATTTATGGCTTCATTAGCCCAGCAAACCAATCAGCTCATGGCCTCGGCTAAGGACGCGTATCTAGAGCGACTTGAGTCGTCCGATCTCACCCCTACGCAGAAGGCTATGATGTTGAGAGTTGCCGGCGTCCAGGAGACGGATAAGAACAAGAACGAGATCGAGGTCTCGGAGTCGGAAGGCGTTCTGAGTACCGCCACGGCTAAGAGGATGCTGACCTGGCTCGCCGAGAGCGTCCGGCGGACATTGGAGCTAGGCAGCCAGAGCGAAACGCCCAAGGACGTGGCTATACTACTGAATCTCCTATTGATGAACATGGGCCAAGTCTATGTGGAGACGGCCTTGGAAGCAGCTCTTGAGAAGGCCACATCTCAAGAAAACGTGAGGACAGAACCAGATCTTAACTACTTGCCTTCGGTCCGACCGGCTGTAACAATTGGCAGCATGATGAACCGCTTTATTAATACGGTGCTGATCCGCCTTGCCGAATCCAACACCACGGTACGGAGGAGCATGGAAGCCCAAGCAAAGATGGGCATCGAGGGCATCGAGAAGAAGGCCGGCAGCATCATGAAGAGCACCGTCGACGTCATCGTCAACTGGGTGTCGAAATCGCTCGCCCAGCAGAAGAAGCTCGACTTTTTACCCAAGGACGAGCTGAGCATCATCGAGTCGCTGCAGACGCCGACGTGCACGTCCATCAGCGTGTTCCTGTCGAAAGGCACGCGGCTGATCGGGCAGGCGGTGGACGGGGCGAACCTGGAGGTGTTCAGCAGCGAGCTCGCGCTCGAGATCCAGCGGCTGCTGTTCGAGCACTTCAAGAAGTTCAAGGTGAACGCGACGGGCGGCCTCATGGTCACCAAGGACATCGCCAAGTACGTGGCCACCCTGAAGGAGTGGCCCCTCGCCAAGGACGTCGAGGCTGCCGTCGAGCTACTGACGGAGATCGGCTACCTCTTCATCATCGGCCCCGAGGCCCTGCGCGAGCGCTCCCGCAACCTGGCCGCGGGTACTGGTGGCACCGGCGGCGCTGCTACCGCTGCTAACAGGGGCAGGCTCCGGAAGGCTGACTTTAAGGCTTTCATACAGAGCAGGGACGATGCGCGGACCGTCGGCGTGCAGAGCGTGCTCTCGAGCCTGTAAGTTTGGTAGGTAGGTTATGGACACCGATGACGAAGATGGAATAGAATACATAGGGACAAAATGGCAGAACAACAACTGGGTGGTCTTGCGCGGGAAAAGTGACTGGGAACAGTGTTCAGTTGTTCGGCAGCCAAGGGGGTTCCGAAGCTCCGTCGTTGTGCCGTGCGTTTTTGGGTCGTTTGGATCGCGCATGGGCTGTTTTTGCGTTTTGTACAGTTACGAGTGTAATGAGATACCAACTGGAGAGACGGAAACGGTTTCCCACACGTGCTTATTTTCGATACACTAGTATCTGTGAATCGGGTTTCGTTCTGTCCTTGCCAGGGTTTTCGTATTGAGGTCTGATCTAGGCTGATCTGCCCCCCTTAACTCAGCGTCTCAAGAGAGGTAGACAAGTAAACTTATTGAAAAAGGGACATCTTCGTAGGGTATCGTTATTAGCGGTAGGCAAGAACTGAGCTAGAAATTCGCATTTGACGCAAGCCTATGCTGGTCGTCTTCAATCCTCTTGTACCCTCACTATATCCTCAGAAACAGCAGAGTCGATAGTTCGCACATGTCGGTTTGATTTTTGCTACAATTAGACCCTAGCCAAGCCCAATGCTTGCTACCTATGCAGGCAAAGGCAGCAGCTATATAGGTAAAGCTCGTAGAGTAAAGTATAGTCTCGAATACATCGCAAAAGAGCCACCTGCTATACGCGGCAGCACGAGTTCGCAACCCTTCCTTCCCTCCATCCCGGTATCCCATATAACAAGCGTGCAAAAGCGGACGCCCGAAGGATGGAAAGAAAAACTCGGAAACGTCGCAATGCCACCACCCATCACAATCCACGCAACCAGGGATATATACAACAGCACTTTTCCGCACCCGCCCTCTGGAACCCTCCTTATCCCACTAAACGCCCACTTGAAAATCCCACGGCATAGGGCATCACGTTTGATACGCGACATCTCTCATGCCATACTAAGCCAATATGCAAGCCACCGTCTTTTTGGCCGCCCAGGTCCCCCATCGAAGTGGGAGGAGGTATAATATTTCTGAAGAAATAATCACTACTGGGTAGCAGTATTGCCCATTCAGCGCCAGTTCCCCTGGCTCAGCGACAGTAGTCCGGCAACGCAGTCCATATCGCCACGCTTGCTTGGACTAACCTGGCTGCGCATGAAGCCCTCGACCTCCGGGCCGTCGCGTTTCGGGCCATCTTTGGTGCCACTGTTCTCCTTATCCTCGAATATCGACAAGCCAGTGTCTCGGGGTCGTGATGATGGCGCCGTGTTCGCTCGACTGCCGAATAATAGCGAGCGCTTGGCCATGCTGTCTTGCTCGCCCAGTACGCGCCCAACGCGGCGCGCGTTCTTGCTAGGCAGTGTCGGTGCTGGCATCTTGGGCGAAGGAAGCGGGCGACGGCGGTGATGAGGGTTGCCCTCCTCGTCCGGGCTCCAGTTCTCCTTATCGGAGTCACCCGACGGGCTTAGGATGACGGATAGGCTGCCCTTTCCTGGCTTCTTTTCCGGGTCCGCCAATGCAACCGCCTTATCTAGCGGCGCCGGCGGGAGGCTCTGCATGCGTGCCACACTGCTGGTTGTGCGGCTGAGCTTGGCTTTCTTGGCTCCTCCTTCTCTGTGAGTCGACCTGTGTGCTGGCGCGTTACGCTTGCCTGGGTTGGGCTGAAGGATGTTTGCACTATGGCCGTGGACCAGATTGCTAAGGCTCGCGGACGAGCTACTGGACCGTAATAGACTGATGGCGGCAACTGCGGATCCAGAAGACTCGTTCTCAGCTTGCTTCGTTAGCTCGTCACGGGTGTCAGCTTCACAGCAAGATTCCCACGCGTGGACATCTCGTGATCGACCCCGAGTCAGTTGCGGGGGAAGATGCGCAGTAAGGGTAGAAATCGGAGGAAGGGTGATACCGGGTAAGGCGCTCCGGCTCCTATGAAGAGTTCGGTTGGCGCGAACCGGCGGTAAGGTATCTACGTCTCCCGACAACGGTAGCTGAACAGGACGCGGCGGGGATGGCTGAGAGGAGACCAGTTCGGCCTTTCCGTCCAGGGAGAGAGATAGTCGAACCTGGGAGGAAGACGACGAAGGTGGCGGAAGAATAGAGGCGGGAGGGCTGCTAGCATTAGAGTTAAAGGAAGAAAATGAATCGATCCTATTAAGATATTAATATTTATGTTCTGGTCTGAATAGAAGACAGACGTACCTAAACGAGTCATCCCCAGCTCGCCCTAGAGTGGAAGGAGTTGAGAAAGAGCTCCCAAAGCTTCGTCGGTTGGATATATATGCGGCTGGCGTCGACGAGGTCAGAGAAAGCGAAAGACCCTCAGGCTCGTGCTTTTGCGACGATGGTGTTGTGTCCTTTTGGGAGGACTCAGGCTCCACGCTCGCAGCCTTTTCCTCCACATCAAGGTCAATGGCAACTATTTTTGGGGAGGATGGAGAAGAGTGCTGAGGCGTCGCGTCTTGGGGGCTGGGAGAGAGTTGCTCCACCTCTGGAGCCGCCTCACTCTCAGCACTCGCATCTTCCGGTGTTTCTACCGCAGTCGACGCGCCAATTGGCGAAGGAACAGGGTCGGAGGACAGGATTTGCACGCCGCCGCCATATCTGAGGGCAGCGATCTCTTGCGGGGAAAGTGGGCGCGATTTTCGACGATCATTCTGGCGCCGGTTCTGAAACCATATCTATAGACAATGTTAGAATGAATTGACAAAAACGCGACCCTCTGAGGAGGCTTTCTGTTCCCCTCAATGCGTCATGCTAGGCGAGCTTACCTGGACTTCTTTCTCGTTAAGCGAGACGCGACTCACAATATCGAGACGCGCTGCCTTGTCAGGTTTGGGGTTGGAGTTATACGCGGCTTCAAGAATAGCTTTATCCTGGGTCCTACAAACGAAAGAAGGGAAAATATTTAGTAAATGCAATGGCAGGATACATGAAGGGTTTTGCTTCAAGCTACACACGTGGTTCTCTTCCGCTTGCCCTTGGGGTGCTTCTCGGTGTTGGAGTCGTGGGTGGGATAGCCAGACTCTATTCTGAAGGAAGACTCGAAAGACATGGCGGATAAGTCCGGGTTACTGCTCTGGGAGCTGAAGGAGCTTCGAGGTTCGTGGGAGTCGTGGGAATCGTGGGTGGGTGGCATGGTGGGAGGTGAGGACGCGGTGGAGTGTGACATATTCGATGGTCTTATTCTATACACGCACCATACCACGCATACAGTATGGAAGGACAGGAATTGGAAAACGAGAGACGAGTCCTCTTTACGACGGGTATGAATTCTCGTTGTGACGTCGAGAATAGGTGCTGCAGATATAGATTTGTAGTCACTGACAGAGGAAAAGAGAGAAGTGAGCTGGCTGGTGTTCGGTGTTGGAGGAGTAGCAGTAGATCATAGTGGGGACCTTTTGCATTTTGGCGTGTCAGTTGTATGTAATCAAGACCGCCAGACCGCGTCTTGAAATTCAATGCAGAAGCTCGGGCCATTCCCCAATTGGCCAATCACAGCCCCGATCGCGTCCAGCATTTGGCCGAAAAGGGTAACTTATTTACTTGGGCGTCGCATCTCCAGGTAGACCAGCCGAAATTCTTTTTAATTGTTACCAATACCAAAACACTGCATGCAAAGCTATATGGAATGTGTTGTGATTGGAAGATGGAATAAGACGGCAATTAAACATGGGCGACATACATTATCCCGCGGTCTAAAAGCAGCCATACACAAGAATGGCAACTTAATAAATGTCATCGATCCCGATATGAGATGTGACATTTTCACACCTTGTAAGTCTTTTTTTAAGTTGTTAAATTATCAGTGTGGCTGGCCCAGGCGCGATTTACGATCCAATCCACGATCCACCACCACTTAGGACGCTAGCGACGCGCATCCACTTATCCTCTTTAGCATACCCTCACAGCACCTCATACTCATACTCATATACTCAACAGCTTTCAGAGCCTTGGGGCGTTTCGTCTTCGTCTTTTACCCTCTTCGCATCAACAATAGCCACACACGTCCTAGTATTGCTTCAACTGCTCGTGCTCCCCATTGCGTCTTCCATTCAAGTAAAGTATGTGCTTTAAGGACATCCATCATAGAGGCAGTCTTGTTAGATACGTTACAGACATCGAGCGTGTAATTTTGTTAGAAACGTATAGAAATCGGTGAGAACCGTCGCATATTCATCATTGGAATAGGCGGGCATTTTCAAGGATTTAAGTTGGTTACGACACTCGTTTAAGTGAAGAAGAAAGATACTTACATACACTGATATCTAGCCGACAGGTCGATTATCCTTATGACGGCGCGCCTTACACAATTACCCAATGTGAGCAGCAGCAGGAGACGAAAACATTACGTACGCAACATTCGAGTCAAAGGACTTACGTCCCCTCACCGCAGTGCAATAAAGAAGCAATTGATCGAGGCATCATTAAGACCGATTCCGAGTCTAAACTGTAGACTTGTTTCACCCTACTTCGGCCCCGAACCAATATGAAAATGTAATCCATTGTGGCCAGGTCTACCTCGAATGATGATGTAATTGGTGAGTTCACCCGCATTGAGTAGCACAAATAGTAAAGAGACGAAAAGATCTTTTCGGGTCCTTATGAATTTCATTTCTAAGAATTGAGGTCTACTCATATCGCCATCGTTGCGACTGACGGAATGAGGACCGGGGGAATCGCTAAACATCGTAACAACATTGTTCCTGTGAATCCGACTTATATCCAACCAATGAATGGCCATGCGCGGGGTGGCAATTGCTCTAATCTACCGCCGCTGATTGAAAAGGGGTAGGGAAAAAAAAAATAAGGCTTGCCAGTTAAGCGCCAATGAACTCCTCAAGGTATCAAGTCCACCTCGAAACTCTTGTTGTTGTCTGCAGGGGGGAAAATATACCCAACTGCGTAATATGCCACCATCTAAGCCCAACCTGTGATTCTATGTCTATGCGCTCGCTTGATCTACATCCCCAAGAGGCTCATCTGCCGGCGCAAAGGACTTGCGCTGATGCTGCCATCTTCGCTTGCGTAATAGGCAGAATCTGTATCAATATCCCACTCTGGCTCGTCCTCCTCATTAGCAGAGCCGTCCTGACTCGACGACTTGCTCTCAAAGCCTTTCTGAGTAGCAGCTCGCGTATTCCATTGGAGTGTGCGCGAAACGCTATCGAACCATTCGGTGGGAGAGCGCATCACAGTAGGGAACGGGTATTGAGAGGCAGTGATTGTGACGCAATCGCCTTGCTTCAGCTCTACCCTGCCTTTTCCGTCGAACGCACAGTAAGCTGTAGCACGCGAGTTGCGTGGGATAGAAACACGGAGAAGCATCGTGTCGCTGAGAACCATAGGTCGGAAAGACAGCGTATGCGGGCAGATAGGGGTCAGGAGAATGGCGGGAAGGTCAGGGCTGACGAGAGAGCCGCCCGCGGAAAGAGAGTATGCCGTTGATCCAGTGGGAGTGGAGAAGATACAGCCGTCGGCTTGAACAACGGTTAGGAGTTCATTGTCGCCGTATAGCTCCAGGTTAGAGACGTAGGGAGACGGGCCTCGGTCAATGACAAGCTCGTTGAGAACCTCGAATTGTTCTCCTTCCTCCATCTCTTGGCCCGAGGCTCCATCACGGTAGACAGTACACGTAAATCGCATTCGCAGATTCACGCGCATGCCTTCCTCACCCATAATCCTGTTCAGATGCTGCTTGTACTTCTCAAACTCAAAGCTAGTCAGGAAACCGAGACTACCTAAGCTGAAAGACAGAACAGGAGGAACCACCCGTTGGAAGAGCCAGGAAGTAAACAGAACGGTTCCGTCGCCGCCAAGAGTCAAGACAAGATCAAATTTTTCCGGACTACTCCAGCAGAGATCAGGAGACCAATAACGAAGCATGCCCTCGAAGCGAGGATCCTCGTCGATAATACTAGGAGCGCCGAAGCGCTTAGAGTTGCGCAGCTTCGCGTCCACGTAGACGTTGACGCCTATATCTGAGCCGTACCGGGGAGTTCTGAGTAACCACATGGTCAATTCCCTAGTCAGATAGACTAGTTCATTATCACGGGCTTTGGTGACAATCATGACACTGCGCACGGCCCGACGAATGGGTCTGCGCTGAAGTTGTTTTGATACTTCGCGGACACCGGTAGCCGTCTGGACGAGTCGCGAATGGGACATCCAGTCATCGTTCTTGATTTCCTCGAGGACCTTATCGATATCGACGGCATCGTCAAAACGGTTGTGATAGAAGCATGGCGACTGTAGAGAGGGGAACGCGGTGGTCGGGGTCATGGTTTTAGCGGCGAGTTCGGAAAGGGCGTCGGAGAGTTGTTGAGAAGAAGAGGAGGAATTGGGAGGCCGCTGGGCAGCCTGTGCGGTTAACATGCTGTTGAGTGATAGTGCTTCGGGCTTGTTGTTTCGTGCGACCGAGGCCAATGCTTTCATAATAGTCTGGCGAGGGATAGATTCGACGGAGAGTGCGTTCTGGCGGTGACCGTGCAACTGGTTCTTGGGGGCAGCGTCGGGGCTTTTTATTGCTGGAGCAGAAGGCTCTGGTTGTGCGTCGTCGTGAGTAGCATTGCTAGGAGATTGGACTTGAGAAGAGTTTGTAGGCAGGGCAGATAAAAGAGGCGGCGCAGCTTCGGAGTTTGTAGTTGTAGTTGTAGTTGTAGGCGAACTGGATTGTCGCAGGGGGTGATCGAGGGGATCAGCGAAGGCGATAGATGACTTCTTAGTAACGGGCCCGACAGCAAGACCGATGGCTCCGTCAGCTGCATCCTCTAGCGCATTGCGGTTACTGTTGTTGTTGCTGAGAGCAGGATGTACCCCCATTGTTGGAGAAGTCAAGCCTATTTGAGACATAGCCCCACACTGTTGTACCTAAGACTGCTAAAGTTCCGGGGCTACAATAGGCCCTAACGAGGCCCTAGCGGTGGAATGGTTGGACGGTGGGCACACACCAGGTGCTGTTAGAGCGGACAAAAAGCACCCGAATCCGAAAGGTACAACAAAGGGATTGGAAACGTGGGCTTGTTTCCTATTTCCGAACCGTGCAGGATGACGAAGTGGGATGTACAAATGTACAAAGTACTTAGGATGACCTAGGATGTACTATTGCAGGATGCTGTAAACCCCGTAAACCCAGTGGCTTGGGAATCTTACGTCCGATTTCGAAGCGATTCTTCGATTTTGTTGCCTGACTAAAAATCACCAGTTTGTCAGCCCGGGCTAATTATATATAGTTACCACCACATGTGCACCTCGCAGCGTAATGTGTGATATGAAAGCGAAAACCCCACGCCAGCTCATTGCGAACCTCCGCAGGACCTCAGTATAATACCACTTGGCAAAGGAACCATGCGGTGACGGCACACTATACGCGCCATTCGTCTGGGCAAATCATAATCCAGAAAACTCACATAAGGCTGTACCGAGGTGGTACGCTAGTCCTGTGATGTTAATCTAGACGATGTGACCAAATAATATCGTCACAGCAGTACTCAGGTCCTCCGAGAAAGTGTGATAGGATGTCTGATGTCGTGCAGGAGAATAAAATTCCGAAAGATGCGAGATCCCGCTCGATTCGGTCGATTATACAGCGTATCCCCGGTTACCGTCGAAAGCAGTCTATTATACGATTAAGGCCTGTATGTCTATGGTCGTTCCGGTAGGCAGTCGCGCAAAAGAAGATGGGTAAAAGAAGGCCGCGAAAATCAGGTAGAGATTCGAGGTACGAAGTTTAACGATTCCGCAAGAAAATGAAAGATTCTGAGGGTGTATATGGCAAGCCTATTATATATAAAAGATGGAGGAACTCTAGCTCAACTCTACAAGATCAAAAGAATATATAGACAGAAATGAAGGTATCGGGAAGGTAAGAAGCAGCTAGGCTGGAAGGCAGTCAACGACTTGAAGGTCAGTTGCAAGAACTTCCAGAGCTCTGCTTTGCTTGTAGAAGAGAAAGGCTTGGGTCTAGATGACTGAAGGACCAAGCTAGACAGGAAGCTCGAGAATGCTCTGTACCCAGGCTTCACTTATTAAGTCTGAATCCATCACCCGGCGGTAGAGATAGAGGACCGGGTGTGGAGATGCTTGAGCGGATGCTTCGACAAGCGACAAGCTCAGTAGCCCCGTGCATGGGGACGGTGGAGTAGCATCGTGGTGGGTCTGGTAAGGGTCGGTAAGGGTCTTTGAGGGTCCAGGACAAGCTGGGACAAGTCAGGACGCAGGACGAAGGACGAAGGACTCTGAAGGGTACGTACTTCTGCTACCTACTAAAAGAAGATGATGATTTTCTAGGTTGGGCAGATATGACCAAAGATTGGTTAGACGCTGAAGGTCAGAAAGGATTGGAGGCGAGGAAGGCTGTCTGATGTGCCTAGCTGTAACTTCACATACCACGAACGGCAGTAAGCCCCGAGTGGAGAGCCGCCAACTTCTGCTGCCATACCTGCATACCTAACTGCGGATACCTATCTGTATCTTCAGAGGCCACGAAAACGATCAGGAGAATAGAGGCTAGAAAGGTACGTGGCGGTAGTTTGACCCACCACCGCTCACCCTTTCTCCTGTTTTCCCTAACAGATATTGTGGTGTTTTTTTCGCGCCCAGGTCTCACGTTGCAACCCTTAAGGGCAGGGGTGTTGTAAGCGAGAGGCGCATAAAAGGATTAGACTCGTCTCATCTTCCCAGTTCCCAAACAACAAGGCTCGCAGGTGCTTGCAGGTGCTCGCAGTTATCCTCTTGCATCGGGTTCTCGTCAATTAACTGGTCAATCAACCGAAAGCTGACGGGGGATTTCTTGAGCCTCCTTGATCTCCTGCGGGCATAACCTGCATAACCCCGAAATGTTTTGAGCCCTCGCCTGAGGACGAATCCTGCGTCTAGAACGTCGACGAGCAAAACACACTCCCCTGCGAAGATCACACATCCAGAAACAGTCATTAGCCGCCACTCTACCAATGCACACTCTCCATTGGATCACAACAATATTTTCGTATTTTTGAAGGGGTTGCCAGCCAATCCTATTGGGACTTTGTATGTCCTAGCTGATAGAAAGTGACTGACAACAATGTGTAGTGACTATGTATCTGCAGGCAATACGGCCGACGAGAAGAGGTAGCTTTCTCCCCTGCGCTCGATTAACTTTTGTTAACCGAGATATATGACGCCGCCTTGGTTTCCATTGAGGTCATGAACGATGTGATACAACATATCCGCTAATAAGCTTGACTTGTCAGTCATATCCTTGGCAAGTATTGACGAGGCATACCTGATCGCACGCTTACTAGGAGAAATGCCGCTTTTCCCGCCCATTTACTAAAGACCTATCCACCTAGCCAAGTGATCCACCATACCTGGTAGAAGATCCCGAATATCTTGTTGGTAATGCATTTGTTCGGGAGCATCAAACACGTCTGGGCAGGGCTAGCCTGGCATGTTCTCTGCAGATCGACGGCGGCCGTATTTCCAAACTGGCGGTCTGGCGCTTTTGAGAATCTGGCCAGTCATATCCACAGGGGACAACTCGCGGCACGTGTTGGTACACGTTTATACGAGAATGGAAGCACCATTGTTTACTTCCAATGTAAGTCCGATTTTATTTTCTCCTCTAGCGTTGATCGTGTGAATTGCTTCAGGTCTGTACCAGTTAGGCTACCATCGTCCATGAAGGTGTCACCATCGTCGGCGACGGTCGCCGGGCAGCATTGACGCTGGGCAGCAGCAAAGACGTCGTCCCATTCCTTCATCGTGAAGTTCCCTTCGCTTTCCACCAAGATCAATTCGTCGTGTGAGGTGAAGGAGAAGACGTGGAACGATCGCGAGACCTCGATCTCTCGTGGAGAAGGATTTAAAGTGATCTTCTTTGATTGACCATCGGGAACGATAGCCAGGGCAGTCGAAGTCAACGTTGCCGTCAGTGGAAGGGCAGCCGAAAGAAGAGATAGCACGGCCGTTTGTAGCAAGGCAGGTAGTATAGCCAGGTTCTAGAATATGGCACGCACGGTTAGTATACTCGGTCTTGCCACAGCTACGTAGAGGTGCAAGCTCACCGAATTGGCCTGGACGACTTTGGCGTTTACATATTCGTTTTCCGGAGTGGCCGTGACCTGTAAAATGACTTGAATAAGGGTTCGTGGAAAGGTTTCGACGAGAATGATCTGGCGTATGGTCGACTGAATCAGCGACTCCAGGTGTCTTTCTCTCGTGCCTATAAACAACAGTGAGCCGGCTATGTTCACATATATAAAAGATTCGAGGTTGGGAAATCAGACCTCCAACCCCTGCAGCTGGTCGTACGATCACGTCGACAGCTGCCTCCTCTGGGATCTCGTCTCGCCTTTGGACCTCGATGGGCCCATTAACAGCTCCTACTACGGTATACCCTGCATAGGAAAAGGTAGCAGAGCCGTCGGCGTTTTGAAGATGAGATAGCAGAGCTTCTGGCTCAGTATCAACAGTCATCTTGGCGAAAGTCGCAGTGGTTTTGGATAGCTAAATGCGTTAGCTGTTTGGGTAGAAATCGAACGGTCGAGATGACGATGGTTCGAACTTTTTCTCAATGCCCGAGTTTAGGAGGGTTATTTGTGCGCAGCCGAGAAGGGGGGCCTTTCTCCAGCCACACTTCTTAGTCAGCAGGTACATAGGTACATGTGGTGGGGGGTGGAGGTGTGGCTGAGGTCAAGCCATAGGTACATAGGTACATCTGCACCACACTTAGTCAGCAGCAGGGTGTGGTGGGGTGGAGGTGGCTCAGCAGCCACATCAGGTACAAAGGTACATTGCACCACAGCTCTTAGTCAGCAGCAGGGTGTGGTGCCAGGTGGGGTGAGGGTGGTTCAACAGCCACACCAAGTACAAAGGTACATCTACACTACGCGGTTAAGCCACATCAAAGCCACATCTACATCACGTGCCTTACCCACAAATGGAAGGCGGTAAGAGGTGCATAATTGCGTCAGCCAATTAACGTACGTGGTTATGCGCGAGAGGGGGGTGCGCCGGAGGATTCTTGCGACGAGGCTCGCGGAGCGAGCCGAGGAGCAAGAATCCGGAGGCGCGGCCCCCGAACGCGGCATCAAAGAAATAGAAATAAAAATATGAAAATAAGGTATATTTTATTAATAATCTAAGGGTATATATCCGATGACCAAAGCTGCTCCTAAACTCGGGTTATTGTGGCACGCCAGAGCTGGGGTGCCCTCTAGTTTAGATAGGGTAGTGGGCCTTGTCTTGCATCTACATAAGCCCCACCTTCGGTCGTAAGATGTAGCTTATATCCTTACCTTACTTCCGCTTTCCTCCTTGTTTCGTCTACATAACCTACATCATGTAGGCATGTGTTTTTGGTTCTTTTTCAGTTCGTCTCTATTAAGAAAATAAGGGTAGATCAAACATATTGTCTATATTAAAATATTAAAAGCATTAATTGAAATAATAGTACTGTGGAAGTAGCAGTGAAAGGATACTTACAACACCTGATTTGTGCACTAATTCGGTATATACATTATTTCTAATAAATGGGTAGAGAGAGGGGCAATATTGCTCCAGCTCTTGTGAATACCTACTGACATACCCATTCACTTTATAAATCAATCCATCTCACGACTCATCTCCGTTCACTCCGCTTATCAACGTTTACCCAGGTAATATTCCGGACTTTACTAAAGGAAAAAGGATAATGGCTTTACAACATTCTCCGGCAACGATTCCAAATCTAAAGGACAAGATTCCCAAGTTGGAACCGCGCCGTAAGCGGCCTCCACCTGCAAACCCTCTACCACTACCAGAGACGCCATCGTTACCGCCACCTCCGGACACCTCGTCTTATACGTTCCAGGTTCCCACCCGGCGAATCCTATCTACTCGGGACCACGAGCTCTTCCTCTCGTCGCCCACCTACACCCTAGTCGTCTCCTTCGTCTTCAGCCTTTCCGACGCCGTGATAGATACCCCGGTCTCCGGTATCAAGAGCAGCGACGACTGCAGTCCGGCCGTCCAGTCGATCCTCGGCATCCTCGACGAGGCGGAGGCCCTGGTGCTGGCCACGCCCCCGGACAACTCGGAGGGGTCCAGGTTCGGGAACAAGATCTTCCGCACCTTCCTCGACAAGGCCCAGGCCGCCAGCCCCGCGTGGCACCAGAAGCTCGGCCTGGCTTCGCGGGAGGCCGTCGCGGAGGTGGAGACGTATCTCAACCACTCCTTCGGCAACCGGACCCGGATCGACTACGGCTCCGGCCACGAGCTCAACTTCGTCGTGTGGCTGCTGTGCCTGTACCAGCTACGCATCCTGGATAGGGCCGACTTCAAGGCCCTGGTCCTGAAGGTCTTCGTTCGCTACCTGGAGCTCATGCGGACGATCCAGTCCACTTACTACCTCGAGCCGGCCGGCTCGCACGGCGTCTGGGGCCTCGACGACTACCAGTTCCTGCCCTTCCTCTTCGGCGCCAGCCAGCTGCTGCACCACCCCTTCGTCACCCCGCTCGCCATCCACCAGGAGCTGACGCTCGAGGAGTTCGGCCGCGACTACATGTACCTCGGCCAGGTGAGCTTCGTCAACAGCACCAAGACCGTCAAGGGCCTGCGCTGGCACAGCCCCATGCTGGACGACATCTCGTCGGCGAAGAGCTGGGCCAAGGTCGAGGGCGGCATGCGGAGGATGTTCGTGGCCGAGGTCTTGCGGAAGCTGCCCGTGATGCAGCACTTCCTCTTCGGGTCGCTGGTGCCTGCCGTGGAGGGCATGAGCACGGAAACCGAACTAGGTGTGTCGAATGAAGAAGAGGAAGTAGAGGGAGGAGGCGTGGTTGTCGAGCATGACGGAGTAAGGCACGTGCACAACGCCAGCAGCTGGGGCGATTGCTGTGGAATCAAGGTTCCTAGTGCGATCGCAGCAGCTCAGATGGCGAGGAAGAATGGTGCAGGAGAGACGCTGCGCCGGATACCGTTTGATTAGAAGCTTTTAAACATTTTAGAAGTAAAAAAAAATGAAGAGCACATCATCACCATCAGGTCTTCATACCAGTCTGATGATACGAAGCAATACGGGATGCTGTCAAGATATACGTAAGGGCTTTCACATAACATGATCACTACACGCGTGCTTCTGGGCAATATCAAGTGGATGACTTATGTATTCGCAATGACACTATAGACTTCTCAGCGAAATCTATCAGCCTAATTGCCCGTAAAGTACAGTATCCCCATACCCTTCAACTTGCCATTATTAACGAGAAGAAAAAAAGGGTATCCTTTGCCTCCCAAATACAAGATCCGAATGTTCATGCCTCGTAATGTACAGCTGCCTGAGCAGCAGTCGTATCTTCGTAATAGCTTTTGAATGACAAAACGCCTCCCCCTTAACCCTTTCTTAAGTAAACCTCACCGGTACCGACCCGAGCTCTAGGTATCATACGTCTTAGCAACCTAAGTACCTAGCTCTCCCGGTACAGCTTCATGAGGTCGGTCCTCGTCTTCTGCCGGGCCTCGGCGTCTAGCCTCCGCTGGTTCTCTAGGTGGTCGACGCGCTGCTGGAGCTCGGCGGCGCGGCCCTCGGCCTTTTTGGCCGCCTCGCGCGACGCGTCCCGTCCACGCTCTAGCCCCTTGGCCTGCGCCGCGTGCCTCTCCAGGGCGCTTCGGACGAGGTGTAGCACGCCGCCGTCGAGCTTTTGGCCCTCGAGGAGCGACATGACCTCCTGCGTCACGTTCGCCGTGTCCCTGCCGGGTGTCGTCCGGACCCCGCTCCCGCTCTCCTGCGAGGACGACGGGGTCGTCAAGGCCGGCGACGACCCGAGCGGGCGGTTGTGGATGGAGGCGGCCAATCCCCCGTTGGCGCGCGGCTTCTTCGAGTTGCTGACCTCGGGGTCGGCGAACAGGACGCGGCGGACCGGCCTCTCCGTAAGAGGCGACGGCATCCCGTCCTCTAGGACGTGCGTGGTGCTGGTGGCCGCCGCGGGGGTGTCGAAGACATTGCGACGCTTGTCCTGCGAGCTCTGGCTGGAGCTGTTGACGAGAGCCACGAGCGCCTCTTCTTCGTCGGCGGAGAAGTCGCTGTACTCGTCGACGTCGGCGCGCTTCCTCTTTGCGCATGCCGACGGCGTATTCTGCGTTGCGCTAAGTCGCGATGCGCCACCTGTAGTAGGAACTGTTAAGTCGTCCGAGTCCGAGCTGAAGAGTCTTTCCAAGTCGTCCGGGGACATCTCCTGGGCGATAGCAGGGCTTCCTTTCACAGTCGAGCTCACAGCGGTAGCGCAGGGGGTTCCGGCAGTCAGGCGGTTCAACTCGGCTATGCTGGTCACTGGCGTCTTCTCGGACCAGTGTCTCTTCTCTTTAGCCGGAGTTATGCTCTCGTGGATCGTCCTCTGCCTTTTCGGTCGGCGGCTTGGGGTTCCTTCAATCTCGCTGCGCGAGTTGCTCAGGACGGAGCCGATCTCCCGCTCAGACGCATCTTCGGCCCACAGGAAGAAGTCACACTTGTTCGCCTTCTCGCGATCCTTCTGGCAGGTGTAGAAAGATCGGCCCTTGTTGGGCGTGTCTTTCCTCACTACGAGTCTGACGGCGGGCAGGCGAGGACTACAATTACCTAGTAAGAAGCCATTAGTTTCCAATGCCGCCGTAGCGCGTGATAGAGGTGGCGACTTCGGATGATTTAACCTTAGATTGTTACTTACAGTGCCAAACTCCATTTCGAAAAAGGCCGGTTAGTGCAGCTCTGCTCGACGGCGTACTGGGAACACCCGCTGACCGCATAATGGTCCGTAGAAAGGATGCTCTCTCTCGATATGTTATGTATATGATTCAATTGAGGTCAACAGACCATAGCCATCAAGGTATCGAAGCAAAAAGGGATAGCTATGAATCTAATCGGGCTGTTTGAGCCCAACACTATCGTTTGCGACGATAGTAAAGTTGAGATGGAAGAAGCGATGGCGGGGCTGGGCTGACCTTTTAAGACTAAGACAGCTCCAAAACGTTATCTGCTTTAGTGGAGGCTGGGGTTTAATCTGGCTGCTGGCTGCTGGGCTGACAGGCTGAACACATGGTGGGGGGCCAGGGGGGCAGGGGGGCTGAGTTTGGAGAGTATGTGGGGCACGGAAACAGCCGCACCACAGCCGCACCCTGCACCTGCAGCACGACTTTCAACATTGAAGTTGGGCGTACGACATGCACCACCTTGCAAGGCACTCCCGACTTTTTTTCAGCTTTAGTCAAAGAAGGTTGACTACGATGTACGACTTGTTTGCGGGCCAAGGAGTTTTACTAGAAACATGGTACAGCAGCAAAATCTCAATTCAGTTGTGGGTATATCGTCTACGCGCAAAAATCAAAGTGTGGTATCGAGAGGACAAACCAAATCGCCTCATCTAAACCTCCCCTGGGCGCGAGCCTCTGATGCCAAATGACTACAAGACCAGTACAACAACAACAACCAACACCCCTTTCCGTATCAGCAGTATGCGATCCGGCACGTGCTGTTTAAATCATGGTATCGAATCGTGTAACCCATGCCTTTCGAGTGTTCCCCTATACGAACGATACCTGGTTCATATTTCGTACCAATAGTCGTCGTTTAGTCCCTCTCTGCTCGGGACCGCACCGGCACCTTCGGGCGGCCCTGCATAAGTAGCTTCCATCCGCACATTAAGCAACCGGATTTTCATCCCGTAATCTTTGACCAGTTTAATCAGCTTGTTCGTCTCCGCTGTGATCGGGGCTTGGCCGAGCAGCATCAGCAAGCCGTCGAGCCACTCGGATGCGAGGCTATGATTCATAGGGTGTAGGGTGAGCAGAGGCTCCTCTTTTAGCTGGCTTAGGTCCTTGAGTTTAGCCACTTCGCCGCTGGCGTAGCCAAAAATGGTAATCTTAGTACTATTGCTGTTATCCGCCCCTGCCTCGGTGGATGGAACAAA
This sequence comes from Hypoxylon rubiginosum, assembly GCA_902806565.1. NCBI lineage: Eukaryota > Fungi > Ascomycota > Sordariomycetes > Xylariales > Hypoxylaceae > Hypoxylon > Hypoxylon rubiginosum. The sequence goes on along the minus strand of CADCXA010000016.1, from coordinate 419,593 downwards.
CACGTTGGACGCGACAGAGCTGACCTCTCTAAGGTCAATCTTGTCGCTAAGCGCATCTAAATTGGGATCCATACTCGACCGCAAGGCGAAATCGGCGTAGTGAAGATAGCGACGGTTATGCGACAGTTTAGCATATCTCCAGAGCGTTCCATTAGCGGCGCGCCGGCTCTGGGTGCCATTCCCTTGACTGTCTTTTCGAGGTACAGGCTTTGCAAACCACGAGCCCTGCAGCAGGCATCTAATACGTTGTTCCTTGACAAATGTGAGGGCCTCTTGATTCAGACTCTCCCGTACTTTATAAAGATGCTGGCCCCATTGGTCGTCAAATGAGAGCTCTAAAAGTTCCATCTGTAATTCGCGTAGTCGTCCAAAGTCGTATTCGACGAGATCTTCCTCGATCTCCTGAACGTCTTTTGATCGGCCAGCCTGTCCTATAACCTGGTCGACAAGTATACGAACCAGCTCGGACACCTTTTCGAAATCATCTTGGTCTGCACCGGTAGATTTCCATAACTTAAAGAAAGCGTTGAGCCCGGCCGTATGCAATCGAGACCATTGTAGGAGCAACGGGTGGAAGAGCTTGTCCTGGTGTTTCCCATCGGACAGTTGGTATTCTCTAAGATCCTCCATTTCCGATCTGTCGCAGTCGAAATGCTCGTATAAAGTAAGCGTGACTGCTAAACTGGATCTAGCGATAGGACAACGCTCATGGAGTGGTTTGGTAGACTGCTCGAGGAGTAATTTTTGAAAGCCGTCTTCGTTCTTTCGCACGAAATCAGCAAGATCCATCAAGCCTAGGAAACCCGCGTTCCCGAACTCTGCTGCTGGACTCTCGGTCTCAAAGCCTAGTCTTCTCCATTTTTCGGGATTGTGTCTTCTGCTGCCCTTTTTTCCAGATTCTTGAAGCTCTTCGATCTTTCCCAGACCATTCACGTGATCTCTGTTGGGCGCACTCGCGAGGTGGAGCCCCTTTAACGCTCTTCTGTGTTCCGGCCTTTCAACGTCGACCTGGACTTGCCGCCATTTTTGAAGCAATACCTTAGTAAGGGATTGGAACTCCAATAAAGGGTGGGCCAGGTCTTGCAATGCAGAACTCTGCATCAAGTTGTATACCGCCTTGATTAGGCCCAGATCTTGTAACCTCCTGATGAACTTAGGCCACTCCTCTCCAGTACCTGTCTTGGTATTCTCGTTTGGCTCGCTCGAGACAGCGTCCCGGATAAGGGCATTGATGAGCATGAGGGCATTGGCACAGAGCGCATGGTCTGCCGAGTGTAATTGTTGGATGACAAGATCGAAGAATTGGGGATAGACGGCTACCGCTGGCTTCAATGCTCGAAATCCAAAGGTTATAGGGGCGCGACCGCTGGAAGATGTCGACTGGGAATGGCTAACAAGCGCAACGAGAATGGACATAGCACCTCGAAGGATATTAACCAATGGATTTGTGACGATAAGTTCGACGACGCGCTCGACTAGATCGCTTGCTGTTGGTCCCTCGAAGATATCCCAGCCCATGTCGACTTCGAGAAGCCGACTTAGACTTTGTAGGGAATACGCCAGTGTATTGCCGCCGGTGCTCATGATTAACCGCCTAAGAATAATGAGGCCGCCGGAGGAAATGAAGACGTCGGCAAAGGACGGGTCGTTTATAGAGGATTGTAGTTTGAAAACTGCCATTTTTCGGGCGGCATCTTCATCGCTAGCCAGCCGCGACAGCAGCGCCGGGATATCTGCTTGGTCCATTGTCTCGGTAGGAGGAATGCGATGGAAAGGGATTGCGACTGAGATGGCGGGGAGTTTTTCGATCACCAGGGAGAGTCGGCACGAAGCAACGCGACGCAGCTGCTAAAAGAGTCGGACAACCTCAATGAAACACTATAAATGCATAGTTTTCCGAGGACAGTACGTGACGACATACGTCTGACTCGTGAATGTTTCTAGACGACGTAAACGTGGATCGGCAATGAAACTGGGAAGAGGGTTCGAGCCTGGAAGGGGAAAAAATAGAGATAAGGAGAAGCAGGTACCGTAGGTACCGTGTACGGCACGAGCGGTCGGGTTGGTCTCGAATTGAATGGGTCCTGCATCGAAATTGGGTAAGGGGAAATGACTAGGGTGTGGACCGGACCCTTTTTCCACCTTTAGCGTAGGTACCGTGTACATGCAAATGCACATGCACATGCAAGGAATACTACCCGATACCCAAAGAATGGTAAGTTTGGTGATACCGACATAAGGTATCACCCGCATGCTGTAACACACTCTAGAGTCTAACTTTTATTCTGCATTATGTATTATCTACCTATTTATATGTATACCTAAGTAAGCTAAGACTCTCTCTCCCATAAGTAGGCTTCAATTTCGAAAAACTTTTGTTTTCGGCAAATTACCATCTCTCTCTGTTCAGCTAAAGACATAAACATAGGCACAGACATAGTCCCCCCTAAACGGTCACATGAGCTACTTCACTCGTCGCTGTCTTCTCGGGGTGAGCCTCTGCATGTACCGCCTCGCCCCTTTCCTTACGGTTCAATACAGCCTCGATTTCGGCTTCGAGGCGAGAACCTCCCTTCTTAGTCTTCCAAGCAACCGGTGCTCCCTTAGCGAAGAGAAGCTCGATCTCCTCGATGGTTTTACCGCAAGTTTCTGGGTATGTAAGCCAAGCCTGGATAGCGGCACCGATACAGAGCACGCCGAAGATGATAAACACTTTGTATTTGATGTTGAGGAATGCCGGGGGCGTGAACAGGCCCAGAGCGAAGTTGAATATCCAGTTTGCTACGGCAGCCAAAGACATGCCAGTCGCACGCGTTCCAAGTGACCAGACTTCGGCCGCGTAGATCCAAGCGACGGGAGCCAAGGTAAGCGCATAGACGATAATGAGCAGGTAGCTAAACGCGATGACACCGTGAGCGGGAGCGCCTGTGACCTTGATGACCACGTTGTGATTACCGCCGACACCCTCGGGGACGTCAACACTATAGGTGCCAAGAAGGCCACCAACGACGAAGTGGCACACGGCCATTCCGAGAGCACCGTATACAAGGAGGGTACGACGACCAGTCTTGTCGATGAAGAAGAACATAATGGTAGTGAAGCTAGCCATGGTAAGCAAGATATTCAAGTGTCAAAGAGGACAGCCGACTTACATAATGAAGAGCGCGTATTGGATACCAGAAGAAATCAAATTGATATCGCCTTGGAGATCAGCCATCAAGAAAACGTATCCAATATAGTATACGATGACATTGGCACCGCTCAGTTGCTACCAGTTGGTTAGCCTCGTTTGCATTTACGACGGTGATATAGGCCGCAGGATACTTACTTGCCATGCCTGTACGCTCATTCCAGCGAGAGTTCGCTTCCACATGCCATTGGCAAAGAACTTTCTCCATCCTCGAATAGACTCGCGCTCTGCCACAAGGACAGTGTAAATCTCCTCCCATTCAGCGACAACAACGGGGTCATCCTTGTTACCACCAGCCTGGATATTGGCGAGAGTCTGAATGGCTTCCTCCTCGCGGCCTACTTTGGCGAGCCATCTTGGGGAACGAGGAAGGAAGGGAAGGCCGATCATGAGCAGAACGCAAGGAATGAGTTGCGTTCCCCATGCAGTTCGGAAAGAAGCAGTACCTGCAATCTTAGAGCACTACGGTATTAAGAGTTAGCGACCGTTGCAGTCTAGAACAATCCGGCGAACAACTGAAGCCAGTGCTCCCGTATGTGATATCTTGCTTACCCCATAGCCAATAAAGTACATGATCAGGATACCCCATTCGATAGCAAGCTGCTGGATGATGATGATGCGACCTCGAGTGTCCTTCGAATCATTAGTATGTCGTACAATATGTGCTTACACGGGTGCGGGACTTAACCTACTCGTGGGGCAATTTCGGCTAGGTAGACAGGAACTTGGGAAGAGGTAATACCGACGCAGACGCCGTTCAAGACGCGGCCAGCAATCAAGGAACCAACTCCGTTAGTAGCAACTTGAACCGCGGTTCCGATCAGCCACCAGAAGCAAGCAAACATAATGCTGTGCGGCATGTTAGATTTAAACCTCGAGCGCATGTAGGTAAAGAAGGGAAATTAACACACCTATCACGTCGACCAAACTTGTCAGAAATAGGGCCGGCCATCAGACTACCAATAACAGACCCAGCAGCAAGGGCAGATCCGATGGCGCCCTGAGTAACGCCAGAGGGGTTGCCGAAGTAATCGATATACTGCTCGGTAATGACAATGGCAGACATGGACGAAATATCGAAACCGAAAAGCATACCTCCCACCGTGGCTATAATAGCCATGAAGTAGGTATTGGCTATAGACATAAGGTAAGCGTTGCGCGTATATGGGAGGGGATATACATTGACATACTGATCTTTGGAAACCTCGACATCTTGACGGCTTTCCCTTGTAGGGTTGTCACACAGGAGGGAAGCAAGTCGACGACAGCGTGTGAAGGCAGAGTCGAGGAAGAAAGGTAGCAACTCGGGGAATGGATTCCATAATGGTGGAATGAAACCCTTCATATAATAAAGCTTTACCTGCATACGTCTGATGGCACCCAACAGCTCCTAGTCGTTAGATTCCTCGTGCTTACTTGCGTAGCATAGGCAATCTTGGACCCATTCGGCGATTTTCCGCCGGGCAAGGGGGGTTCGGTACGCGTCGGGCCATAATCCATATGGAGGAGCTTCACGAAAGCCACTGGGCCAGGCTCGCAGATTTGGAGAAGCGGAGAAGAACGAGCTTGCTATAGGTGCAGAAACTCGCCCAAAGGTGAGGTCGACGATTGGGCATTCTCATCAGTTTCCAAGATCCTTCGACCACAAGGCGAGCCTATCGTGGTTTTCTCTAGCAGCTAGACCGTTAGGACTCTCCACATTCTTCACCTTTAATGCTACAGTAGCCTTCGTGCTACCAATCAGCACGTTGTCACGTCTCTGGGGTCCTCCACATCACGTCCTATGAATACGGGGTGAGTTCCCCGTTGAGACAAAGTGCGGAGGCGGCAGAGCAGTAGATTTCTGAAGCTAGCCGTTCGTCGGACCGACTTTCCAGCTTAGTGATTGGTGCGCTTAGATGCTTGAGATGGTGAAAGGGGATTGGTGTGGGGATTGTCCTTTTTAGCTGCAACAAGTCCCGGGATAGCCTCTGGGGAACGGGTCGAGTTCCAGCGAAGCTAGTGTGATCCTTGAAAGGCGTCAAGCAAGCATCGCCAGCAACAGTCATAGTATGTCACTCATAGTACCAGCCACTGGCTTAGGCTGCTGGGTTAGGTATGTGCAAACTTAAGCACTGAAGATGTTGTACAAGACATGCGGTGTGTGTAGGTATCGTGAAAGTTGGGGGTGTTTTCTCCAAGGCAAGCTACAGCAAATGGAATTGGATAACAAGTGCATGAGAACTTGATAAGCTATACACTTCGAACACGCCCGCACATCATGGGTCGATACATGGATTATACCATAGTACGCATGGCTCGAGCTTGTTGGCTCCAAGAGGCAGCTTGAACGAACCATCATGTCTATTGGATCTCTTATAAGTAATTAGCCCCCTGCCCCCAACCTCCCCCGCATTTTGACAAGCATTCCTACAAGCGCGCAAGTCTTGAACCCAATAACAAATTCTATAACCAGAAGCTATCGAATAACTTAACTAGATGCTCATACCAGGACTCAGATATTCGGTGACGAGGTGACTATCTGTGGTTCCAGAGCTGAAGCCTTTATGCTACATCACAACGGGCGCGACCCCGGCGGAGGAAGCGCTTCGGGTCCAAACGACAAGGGTAACAGCTAGCACACCACGTTCAGCATATATCTATCTCCAAATGGCAAATAGCAAAATCTTACCCCTTCAAGACGCACTACCGTGTAGTTGTCATCCTTGTCGAACATGATGATCGGGGCCGTGAGATCGCAGAATTCCCGGATGCTTCAGGTTATTAGACAACTCCGGGGAAGCTAATCGAGAGAGACGGGGTCAACTTCAAAAACTCACAACTGACGACACATACCGCACGGGCTGGCCGGGGGAGAGATGTCGGTAGCTACGGCCACGGCCTTGATCTTCCGGTGCCCTTCCGTCACGGCCTTGCCGAAGGCTACCCGTTCGGCGCAGGTGCCCACCGGGTACGAGGCGTTCTCGACATTGGCTCCGTTGAAATAGGCGCCGTCGACCGAGAGGATCGAAGAGCCGACCCGGAATTGGCTGTACGGACAATACGCCGTCGATTTGGCGGCAACACAACGCGTATGCAGCTCGTTGAACTCTTCTTCCGTCAGTCCGTGCTCTTCACACGTTGACTTGACCAAGATGGCGTCCGCGCTGGAGACGATCTTGAATTGGGGAGCCATCGTGTAACTGTCTCGTCTCTTAAAGTTAAAGTGATAAAGTTCGGTCTCTTCTTATCCCCCAGCTGGATTGTACGGGATATCGATGAGATTTGTTAGTAAGAATGTTACCTAAATACCTTTATCCAATGCCGGAATGGGGTTACGGCATTGCGGTTATCTTATCAAATGTAGGTACAGTGGGAGGCAAAAAGTTTGAATCCAAAATAAGTACAGGTGGGTCCGGGGCAGGTCCACATTAGATGAATATACTCGATTTCTAAAAGTCGTATATCTTTCTGAATGTTTACTATTTATTTATCCAGTACAAATATGTATTTCATAAGTATATTAGTTTAATGCGGACCTACTCTAGACCGACCTGTACTTATTTTGGATTCAAACTTTTTGCCTCCCACTGTACCTGCCTATCACGCTATCGAGGTGTACATATTATGGATTGGATACGATAAGAGCTTCTCCCCTTCTCCCTTGCCAAGCATTAACTTCACGGTTGCATCTTTGACGATTCAATTCAAGCTTTACCGCATATTATTATCCGTTGAGAGATAGAGTTATTATAAAAGGTATACTAGAAATATTTATATTGAGACTCATGCCCGTACCCCTATCGGAACCTTCAAATGGGAATCGCCAACGGATTCATCACACTGCGAGTTCAATATTAGTTTGAAAACATGACCAACAGAAATACTTGGAGAGCCGCCTTACGATGCACCACCGTCTACAATCATGTTCGCGCCAGTGATGTAAGATGAGAAGCCACTGGCCAAGAAACCGGCAACGCGTGCGACCTCCTGTGGCCTGCCTGCTCTCTCCAACCCAATCGTCAGTTTCTGAGTCTATCCCTCCTGTTAGTATGTAAATTGGTGCTGGCAGCTCGTTTCCTTGAATAACCTACCTCTGGCTTCTGAAGGCTAGAAGGCGGAAACTGGGAGGTCATTCCTCGCATATCAAACTGGGTATTCAATGTTAGAATCCTGTTGTTACACCTCCATATGAGCCTCACTTACACCTTGAAGGTCAACACCGCTGTCGACCTGTCCCGGGGATATCTGGACAGGGCCTAGTCAGCGAGTACTAAATATGAAAATACCAAGATAGCCTCTAGACCCGAGACAAAATTAAGGAGGAGGTTTGCGTACGCAGTTGATTCGCACTCCGGTGCCTTTCAAGGTTGCCACACCTGCTTTCACTACGCCGAGCGCAGCGTGAGATGTCATGGTATAGCATGGTCCCTTGTCAAAGTCAGCTACTCCTCTACCATGAAATATAATTCCGTCTTATCTAAGAATGGGTCATAGCTTACCCAACATCCACCGTAGACTGATGCGACGCTGCTAATCACGATGATGCTGCCGTACTTTTGGCTCTTAGGTGCAGCGTTCGGGTAGGTTCCCCTTTCGGTCAGCTTGGCCATGGCAGCAGGGGTATACTTCAAAGCGAAGAAAGGCGCCAGGGAATGGACCTCGAAGCACTTCTGCAGGTCGTCGGGCGTGGTGGCTTCGATAGAAGGCGGTCCTAGGAGCCCGCTCGAACAGACCCAGACGTCTAGCCTGCCGAAAGCATTGAGAACCTCGTCTATCAGGACGAGGGTCTCGTCTTCTTTGGCGACGTGAAAGGGGTACGGAATGACCTTGCAATTGGGGAATTCTTGGCTCAGCTGCTCAACCAATTCCTTGTATAAGTCCGAACTAGCGGTCTTGTCGCAGGCTATTCATCATCAGCGAGTCTATTCTTGACCATATGGGATATGAGAACTAGTAAGTCCAGATGGGGGATGCTGTATACCATATATGCACGCCGCTCCGTGAGCTTGACTCTTGTTAGCTTTATAAATTGTGGAAGATGGAGACATTAGCCAGACCTGCCAGCTCCTGGATAATGGCTTGCCCAACGGGCTGCGAAGCTCCCGTCACTACGCAGACAAAGCCATACTATCATATTTTATAGGTGAGCAATTGGCGTGTTATGTGTGGATAGCTAGCGACTTACAAGTTTGCCATCCGCTCTGTACGGACTGAAATCTTCGGTAAGGTCCATATTCGCCTTTCTTATTTCGTTATGCAAATAGTCTAAGGATCCCGAGCGTGATCTCTAATACGGCCTTAATTGTTGATTAGAAAGGTCGAGTTTCAACGATACTTCAAAGCGAGATGGTGAAAGTTAAGAGCTCTAATAAGCCCTCAGGAATCTAGGCACGGGGAACTTTTGGCAGCGAACATACGCCTCCCATGCTGCAGTGAATCTAAGAATCTAGACCACCTAGATAGACTCTATGTTTAGTTGTCATGACTTCTCTTTATTAGCACAAACTTGGCTATCTATCAAAATGTGCGGTGCGATTCTGCGAGATAATGCTTCTCCGAAAGTACTCCACGGAACTATCACAACAGCCACCGATAAGGGAGATATGTTACATGTAGGCAACTAATCAAATGGCCTAATTCCGACTCGCGAGTCTACTTAAAGTAAGAAAGCTATCGCTTCTTCGAAGTCTTTGGACGGTCGAGACTTTTTTTCAGCTTTGGGTTTAATAGAATTTTGATGTTCCCGGTCGGCCACTCATATACTATCGATTAAAAAGGCACATATGACCAGTCGTATATGATTTTCAATATTACATACGTAGGTCGGGACTGGTCGGGGTGAATAAGAGGGTGTGGAGCAAATGAAACGGATAACCCAACGGTGAGAACCTTCATTTATTTAACCTTATATGTTTACCGTATCCACGGGTCTTGGAAACTTCCAAATTGCTTCATTAAGATTTGGATAAGATATAAAAGAAGATTCATCCTTGCGTTCAAGTCCCTTTACCACATTACCACATTACCACATTACCACATTACCACATTACCACATTACCACACCAACAATCTACACCCTTGCGTACTTAGGTAGCCGACGAGCCTTGCATCATACATCATGCCTCATCACCCTTGCCACAACTTGAACGATGATAGCCCATAAGCCACGCACCACAACCGGATCGAGATTGCTCAGCCCATTACGCGTTGCAATAGGCTTCGTGTTTGTCTCTTCGGTGACGCCAGTGGCCACCGTATTCCATCCTTAAAACTTGGAAAACCTGCTATGCATTGTGGCTTGAGAAATCAGGGCAATGGGACCGGGGGGTGACGTCACACTTCCGCGATACTAATTCCCCTCCAAACGCCGTGTCACCGGATGCCCGTTCTCCCTTATAAGCACCGCCGTGCCGGCTACTAGGCCAACTGGGACGTAGTCTGCCGTAGATAAAAGTAAATGTAACAGTGCTTATCGTCGCCTCGACCTCGCCTAAGGATCCATCCAGTACCTATCACGAGTATCGATATCGCTATCATAATCTTATCCGTCCGGGAAGGGAAATAACAGAAAGGAGACTGTCAGACAAACCAGAAGGAAACCGTCCTTCTCACCCTATTCTATATACATAACAACGCTTTACAAAGAAAAAAAGTAAAAGTAAAAACCATGCCTCACCCGTTCGACCCGCAGGACTTCCCCCTCAACGAGGACGTGGTCCTCAACCCGACGCAGGTCTTCTACCTCAAGGGCTGCGTGCACTTCAAGACGACGGCCAAGATCATCGACCTGTCGGGCCGCGTGCGCCAGCCCTTCAGCGGCGACTTCAGCCACGCCTTCCTCGACGACGCCGAGCAGGTCGCGCGCAAGCAGGAGGACTCGCCCGCCTACGAGATCAAGTCGTCGGGCAACATGATGCGGACCTTAAAAACCATCACGGACGCGCAGTCCGGCGACAAGGTGTGCGACCTCAACATGACGTTCGTCTCGTTCGGCTCGTCCGTCGTCCGCTTCCCCCCGGAATCCAAGCACTCGCGGCACGAGGTCGAGCTGTGGCCCGTCGGCGGCAGCGGCCACGACGACGCCAAGCACGAGGCCTTCGTCCGCCACTCCATTCCCTACTTCTGGGACATGACCCGCGGTCGCGTCGGTATCTTGTATAAGTGCCTCAACCAGCAGCGCGTCGAGGTCGGCCGCGTCGCCGGCTACGGCTTCGACAAGGATGTCGTTCTGGTGATCAACGGCGACGAGATCGATGACGTTGTCGCTATTTCTACTTGTATCATACTACTCAACGGACGGGACGCTATGGATGCTTAAGAAAGGAGAGAAGGAGTAAAAGGGGGGAGGGGAAGCAAGCAAGCGAGCGGAGGCGTGCTAAGGTACTAGGACTCGGAAAGGGACAGGAGTTTATTACACTTTTTTGTCTTTGTTAATCTTTTTGTTATAGGGGGATGGGGTTAATGGAAGGTGCTACTAGCAAAACATGTACTACTAATCATATTGTAATCAAGCTTTGCATAATACGACATATGGTTAAAATCTATCTTGTACCTGATACTCCGTTTCCCACTCTAATAAGCTTGTTGCCAGCTGGGGTATTAATGAAGAAAGAGATGAAATAAAAAGACTTAAAGCTACCCCGGAAAATCATGAAGCCTTTTGAAACTAAAAACAACCCCTCTCCCTCATTTGCTTAACGCCCCCCAGAATTCGTAGATGCGCTCCAGCGCGTCGGGCGCGTGCGTGAAGGGGAAGTTGTGCGAGCCGGGCACGACGCGCCAGAACACGTTGCCCGCGCCGCCGAGGAGCGGCAGCGCGTCCTCGGCGTAGTCGTCCTTCTGGACCAGGTTGTCGCCCTCGCCGAGCAACACGGCCGTGGTCCCCGGCTTCCGCGCGGCCAGCTGGCGCCAGTAGTCGTGCTGGTCCAGCAGCGGCGCGTACCGGATCGTCGACATAAAAGCTTGCACGAACCCGCGGTGGAAGTCGAGCGCCCAGTGCACGTAGCGGATGACCTCGAGCTCGAACGGCGTCTCCGGCGGCTCGTCCACGGGGTCTACGGCTTCCTGCACGGCCACGTCTACGTAGTTCTCCTTCCCGCCGCTCTGCGTTAGGCTTGCAGCGGCTTTCTTGATCTTCTTGGACACGGCCGAGGCGATGGGCTGCCGTAGCCGGTGCTTGGTGAGCCACGCGAGCACGCGCTCGGGGATGACGCCGGACGTGAAGACGAGCCGGCTCAAGCGCCCGAAGTTCTCCGGGCGGATGAGACCGGCGGGGGCGAGCAGGATCAACGTCTCGACCATGTCCGGGAAGGTAGCCGCGAAGTTGGCGGCGATGCCACCGCCGAGCGAGTAGCCGATGACGTTCAGGCCATTTTTTCCTGTCCACGACAGCGGTGAGGATGCTAGCACGAGAAGTATCTGCGTTACGAATAATCTCGTGTCGTAAGGTATATCACCTGGCGCGTCACTGAAGCCTCGCCCAAACAGGTCCTAGGAGTTTGTTAGTGGGGTGTTGTGAAACGCATAAAGAGACTTCTAAGGCATGGAAACACTCACATAGAGCATGACCCGACAGCCGTTCTCAGCCAGCGGTATTGCAATGTCTTTGAGAGTCATACACGAGGTGCTAATGCCGTGTATGAATAGTACTTTACGGCCATCTTCCGGCCCGAATTCATATACACGGATATTGCCATACTAGAACTTCTGCGTTAGTATCAACAGGTCTGCGGGCAAAGGTTAGGGGAAGGCTGCTCACCGGTGTGACTACATCTCTGGCACCTGGGAAAAAGTCGTCTTTATAAGGAATACTGTCGACCTCATCTTTAGACAGCTTAGGTATGCTGGTTGTCAGAGGTCCGGGAATGACGGCGCGCTTTCGAGGCCACAGCGCAAACCGAGCAAGGGAAATGAGCGTGATTGTAGTCACTATGGTGGTCGCGATGACTGCTTTCGACCCCGACTCGCCTGGAGCCTCGAAACACTTGGAAATAACCTCCATTCCAGATCGTCAGGCTGGCTAGCCGTAGGTTTTCCTGTTTGAACAAAACTCGATGGCGGTCTTTTCGTAGGCAACACTCGCTTACAATAAGTCGTACCACCGTAGCGGGACGGATTGCTCGGGATTTAGCAACTTGCTCAAGAAATCCACCCGAGAAAAGTTGGGAATTTATAAAATCCACAAAAGTGCCTATCTTGAGACTGCCCAAGCATCCGGCAGAATCTCTAATGTGTTGTTGGCCTTGTTGTCAAGTCAGTCAAAAGTCACAAGGAGCGCACAAGTTACAACCGAACTCAGCTGATGTATACACCCGCTACGTGTAAGTGAATAAAACAGCTAAAACAGCCCCCCCACAGCCACACAGGCTTCCCACGTGGCGGCCTGGAAGACCTGCATTAGAGACAAAATCTTCCAGGGGATCGGATCCCACAATTTATACACATTTCCCGCTCCCACGGTATCGGTGGGGTTAAGACATTTTAATTTAGCATCTCGTTCTTTAACAACCGCCCAATGCAAAACACGATAAGCCCCGGCTATAAAGTCCGCACGGCTCTATGATGATGGCGTCATGAGGCACCAGCTAGGAATTATTGCGAGAACATCCACACTTGATGTAGTTTAGAGTTTAGAATCTAGGATATTATCATACCGAGTCTCTGGCATCTTTGTTTTCACTTAAGATCTTTATAGGTACCTCCTCATTCTACGCCGTCAAATCAGAAATTTGGTTAACATGACCAACACTATAATCTTCACCCCCTAGAACTAATAGATTCGCGCTCGCTTGTATGAAGAGCAAGAAGAAGATAGAGAACGAGTTTGAATATTCTACTGTGCCATCACGGAATCTATAGCGTGAAACCGGCATCCACCACCACGTTCACACCAGTCATACTCCTCGACTTGGCGAACGTAAACACCTGCTCCGCGACGTCCTCGACGGACACGAAGCGGTTGAGCTTGGTCTTCTTCCGATGGGCTTCTTTCTGTTCTTCGGTGAAGCCCTTGGCCCATTCCTATAGCGCAAAAAAAGCAGAAAAGGAGGTTAGCGCCGTTGGTTTGCGGGAAGTATTTATTTCCTTACGGTGAGTAGGAGTCCCGGGGACACGGTGTTGACCGTGATCTTGGGCGCGGCCATGATCGCGAGCGCCTTCATCAGGTGAAGATGTGCCGCCTTCGTGACGGAATAGGCCTGTCGTTTGGTGTTAGGTACTGTATGTATTATATTACGAGTCTCTCCGTTTTCAACGCTGCGGGCTGGGGTGGCTTGCCAGAGAACTACCGCTAGGGATCACGCCGGCGATAGAAGCAGTGCTTATGAAAGCGCCCTCGGTCTCGTCGAGATGCTTCTTGGCCGCCTGCATCAGCCATAGATGCGACTTTACGTTGACGTTGAAGGCCTGATCCCAGTCTTCCTCGAAAGCGTTCTCGTCGATGCTGTTCATACCACGGCTGGGGGGAAAGGCACGTTAGTAGTTTTATAAAGGGAACTTTTGTACCATCCGGGGATGAACGTGGATAGGGGGACTAGTATATGATGATGATATATATATATATATAGCTTTAAGGGGTAAATGTGTAAACTCACAAGCGAGTCCATCCGCCGTTAGAGAAGACGACATCTAGTCGACCAAACTTATCGATGCTCTCCTTGACAAGTCGGTTGATATCGTCCCGACTGCCTAGATCAGCTTTGATAGTGATGAAGCGATCGCCGCCGCTGCCGTGGGATGAGGTGGACAGAGCCGGCAATTCCTTCAGGAGGTTATTCGCTCTCTCGTCGTTGTTGGCATAGTTCACGATGACCCGGAAGCCGTTCTTGGCAAATACCCGAGCGGCCGCCGCTCCCAGCCCGGCGCTCCCCGCTGTGATTAACGCGACGGACATAGCAAATCGTAGGCGTCTTTTAAGAGTATGACAAAATAGCTTATGTCTTTTCCCCCTCAAGTTCCTATGACGGCAATTGCTTTACTCAGTCTAGAAGAAGAAAGTCTTTCTAAGTAACAACCGGTCTAGCAAAAGCAGTGTTCGGTGCTCCGTGCCGTAATAATGAGGGGTTTCCCCTCGGGAAATGAAGACGTCCGCAACTATCGTTGCCGAGGGCTTGGCATCTACAAGATCTCCGAATTTCGAAGATTTACTTAGGCTTGATATGTTTACTTGGGCTGATATTAAGCTGAGAAAAGTAGTACCTAGATAATAGCCTTTTATACTTTAAGAATACTATATACCTAGGTATGGAGTATCTGAGCGTTAGTACAGATTCTCCAAGACTTGTCTTTTAACTGCTTATAGTCCGATCATATAGTCCGATCTTATAGTCCGATTCGGCGTCTCGAGACTTCGGGATTTCATCATCTAGCTCACGCGGGTGTCTGGTGTTTGGCTATAGCGTGCCTGAACTTGAACGGTTAAAAAAAAGGTATTCTGTATACACATTGTCCTTGGCATGCATAAGGTACATATCGACATCCTCGGACGAACGAGCCTCAGCTCTGTCTTTCATCTCATCTTAACTCGTTCATCTGCCAGGACCAACATACGCCTTACACTCGTACCGCATTCTCTGGCATTACACTATACTTGCAACCATCCATTAGCATGGCCGCTACCCAGTTAGTCATTCAATAAGTTCGCTTGAACGGCGGGACGGCCTTGCATTCGTTTTCGTCCAAGGTCGTGCCGATGACGCGTCGGTATCCGAGGTCGACACTGCCGTGGGGCTTCTTTTGGAAGGTAAGAGTGTGCTTCATCCAGTTCTCGTCGTCTCGCTCGGGGTAGTCCTCCCGGGCGTGAGCACCACGAGATTCTTTTCTGTTGGCGGCGGCAGTCGCAGTTTGAGTGCTGGCGAGGTTGTTAGCTTACTAGTTCTCATCGGCCAGGGAGACTTAACACTTACGCGCAGGTGAGTAGGTTTCTTAACTCGAGCGTCTCGACAAGATCCGAGTTCCAGATCATGCTGCGGTCCTTAATTCCAACCTGAGAGAAAGTACCGTCGATCTCGGTAACCTTCTTCACACCTTCATCCAAACTTTCTTGCGTACGGAAGACGCTCACATCTGTCTGCATGGCCTTCTGCATAGCGAGTCTGATCTCAGCTGTGCTCTTAGGGCCGTCCGAGTTGCGGACCTGGTCGAGGACCTCAATGGATCCCGCACCGGCGTCGGCGCTGATGGGCTTAGCCTTGGCACCGGGTGTGAAGTTATCGCGGATGGTGTGGGAAACGGCACGGCCGAAAACAACAAGATCCAGCAGAGAGTTGGCACCAAGTCGGTTAGCGCCGTGTACAGAGACACAAGCAGCCTCGCCGCAAGCGAACAGACCAGGAACAACCTTGTCGTTTCCGCTCTCGTCAACAGTAAGAACTTCACCAGTGTATCTCGTCGGGATACCACCCATGTTGTAGTGAACAGTCGGTAGGACCGGGATGGGTTGCTTGCGAACATCGACACCCGAGAAAATAGCAGCGGTTTCGGAGATACCAGGTAGACGCTCGGCAAGAACCTCGGCAGGTAGATGGCTCAGTTGAAGGTAGATGTGATCCTTCTCAGGACCAACACCTCGTCCCTCGCGAATTTCCAAGGTCATGGATCGCGAGACGACGTCACGACTAGCCAAATCCTTTGCGGTGGGCGCGTATCGCTCCATAAATCGTTCACCCTCGGAGTTGAGGAGGTATCCACCTTCACCACGGGACCCTTCGGTAATCAAGCAGCCGGCTCCGTAGATACCCGTAGGGTGGAATTGGACAAATTCGAGATCCTGGTTGGGAAGTCCGGCGCGAGCAACCATAGCCATACCATCGCCAGTGCAAGTGTGTGCCGAAGTGCAGCTGAAATAGGCTCGACCATATCCACCCGTGGCTAGAACGGTGTTTTGGGCAAGGAACCTGTGGAGCGTACCATCTTCCTGGTTGTAGGCTAGAACACCACGGCACTCGCCATCTTCCATTATTAGGTCGAGAGCGAAGAACTCGATGAAGTAGTTGGTGCTGTGTCGAAGCGATTGGCCGTAGAGGGTATGCAACAGGGCGTGTCCAGTTCGGTCAGCAGCAGCACAGCAGCGGTACGCCTGACCACCCTTTCCAAATTTCTGAGACTGTCCACCGAAGGCGCGTTGGTAACTGGCAAGCGAATGTTAGCGGTCATGGTCATCGAATTGGCTTTGGGCCATTCAAACTAACATTTTACCATCCTCTGTTCTCGAGAACGGGCAACCGTAGTTCTCTAGTTCGATGATGGAGGCGGGGGCCTCTCTCGTCATGTAATGGATAGCATCTTGGTCACCGAGCCAATCCGAACCCTTCACGGTATCGTACATGTGCCATCTCCAATCATCCTCGTGCATGTTTCCTAAGGCAGCGTTGATACCGCCCTGCGCGGCGACGGTATGACTTCGAGTAGGGAAGAGTTTCGATATACAGGCCGTGTTGAAACCAGCTTCCGCAAGGCCGAAGGCCGCCCGCAATCCGGAACCACCCGCACCGACAACGATGGCGTCGTATTCATGGTCCTGAGGTCAAGTTAACCATTGTTGTTTTACACAGAGTTATAGTATGTGTCTCTATGTATCTCCGAAGACGAATTGGGGTGCGCGACATACGATAACGGGGTATTTGCTGCTAACGTGCACCGGCGCTTCCTTGGCTCGCAATGGGTTGTTCGCAATGATCCGAGCTAGACGAGGAATAATCAATTAAATTGCCACTCGATCGTATAGGAAGCAGGAACAGAACACATACAAACAGGGCGCGTAGAAGAGAAGGTTCTGGCCTGGCATTTTGCCGCACGAGAGAACTGGAGAGGAGACAGTCAGTGGTTCGATTCCAAAACCAAGCCCCCAGAAGCCCGATGCGATTGAAGGGCAAGTAAGGGAGACTCACAGCAGAGCCGGTAGCCAGCCTCCTCATTGCCATTGACGATGCCATTGTGAATGAGAGCGTATACGAAGGAGGGTAGAGACCGGGTGCACCAACGGGAGGCTGCTCTTCTCTTGTCCTGCAAGTTCGGGAATGGCAGAAAAGGGCAAAAAAAGTGATGATGCCGGCCAAGTTCAACCGCAGCTTCCAGACAATCCAGACAATTGAATCGCTGGTCCAATAGCGTCGATTCTGATTACCGAGGGATAAAGCCGGAGTTTCCACTCTATATAGTAAGTACCTTGGTACCTGTAGTAAGCATTTTAGCCATCACCGACCATCACGTGCCAAGACATCATCCGAATGCATCTTCAATGTTATTCACTCAAGAGAGATTATTCAAGCGAGTATATTTACGTACTATACTCTAATAGTACTCTAATAGTTGTATGAGAACTGTAATTCATAATTACCTAGCCTATACATTTGAATTTAGACTCAGACAACCTTTTTCTTTTAAATAAGTGTCAGGTTGTTAAAGCCGAATTATCGGTAACATGCTTCATTTCATTTCACTTCATAATCGAAACACCAAATAGTCATGAGGCACAGCTAAGGCAACGTATCATATTACCTCAATTAGCATTACGTCTCTATGCATGCCACAGTATGCTCAACAATTGGCTGTGTAGCAAGGGTGACCTTAATGAAGAGGCCACTGGAATAGCTTTAACCATTCTCCGCCCATGTCTCAGCCCCCTTTTTTCGTATTCATTCACGAATACAGTCAATCAATGTCGCTATCCTGATCGCATATCCTGGCCCCCTATCTTCTCAACTCGAACCTTAGGGGAGCAATCCATTCAGGACGCCAAAACCTGTCGCAGCATCGTAACGAAGTTTTCTCTCAAGAGGTGCACTTCGCTAACATCCGGCTTCTCGGGTTCGCCGGCGCGGGCCTTGAGACGATCTTGTCTCTTGGCTCTCCTTCGTCTCTCAGCTTCTATAGGATCCATTTCGTCCTCTTCCTCCGCCTCCTCCTCGTTGTCCGTTCCGTCGTCGTAGTTCATATCCTCTAGATCCATATCGTTAAGCCCGAAGTCGCTGGCGTGGAAGCTGCTCATACCTGGCACCCCCGAATCGATACTTGCTGAACCCTCAGCAGCCATCTTCTGTCTCGTCTTGTCGTGATGCCACTTCTTGCGAGCCTCCTGCCAAGAAATGAGCTGGTTTATCTCCGCCATCGCCTTCTCCTTGTCTAAACCACCGCTTACAACGCCTCCTTCGAAGAGTGCGTTGATATCTAGCGCCCCGCCCGCCGGGCCGTGTCTCAAGAATTCCAAAATGCCTTCAATCCAGCCCATGAGTTGCGTAAAAAGGCCGTTGTCGTGCGTGTGGACCTCGTGGATAAACTTGTAGAAGTTATGCTCGTGACGTTGACAGAGATCTATGAAAGCTTGTACGGTCTGATTAGGATCAGCCGAGGCGTCCTGCTCCCTACACTTTTCGACGACCTGTCGCTAAGTTAGCAGTTTTACGTGATATTCCCATCGTGTACCTCATAACGTACCTGAATCATGTCGTCGATGAACACCGCGAAATCCGTAATGCTGTTGTACACGTTGGCTGACTTGTACACTCTCACGAGAGGCTCGTAGAAGATAGTAAAGAGGTCCCGAAGTAACCGTAGAGTCACAGGCTCCTCGATTAGACTGAGCATCATCGCCTTGTCGCGTTGTCTGGTTTGCAGCTTCATCAGCTGCTTTAGATACGAGAAAAGCTGCGCGCCTTGCTTGAGTTCTTCATCAACGTTCTCTACTGCGTTGTTGAAAGCGACGTAGGCATTGTACAACCTTCCAATTTGCTCACCCGTGAGTGCCGGGACAAAGAGGTCGGAGCGGAGAATAGCAACAATGATGTCCATATCCTCAGATTCCGCTTCTTCCCGAATAGCTACTTTGATGTGCTCCTCTGCATCGGTGAACTCCTTGAGCTTTTGTACAAAAACCTCGTCTCCAATCTTGGCGGCGAGAGCATCAATTGACCTCTGGTAGCTACGAATTCCGTCGTTTAAAGTTAGTGAGAAGATTCGTTGCATGAGGGAGCGCGATCCAAAAGGCTGTGCCAGAAAGATATCGAGTACTCCGGACATGACCGCAGCAGGATTCGCAATCCTGATCACGTTCTTCATTATCGTGTAGGGAATTAGGGAGTGGATTCGCTTCAACTGCGCAAACAATTCTGGGGAATTATCTTCTGCGAGAAAAAGGTGGTATATGGTCGCGGCGATTTCGATGCGGAGCCATTCGGCGAACTTCTGGTATTGGAGACTGAGGTCTTGAATAGTCTCCTTGTCTTTGATCTCCTGGAAAAGCATAGTCAATCCGTTGTGCTCGACAATGTCTTGACGGAACTGCTCCATGTACACATCCAACTCCGCAGCTCGTTTCCTTGCTATCTCGTAAAACTGCTGCTGCTCTTCCATACGCTTTTGGTCGACAGCTTTGCGCCGGGTAATGTCGTCGACATCATCATCAGTTGGCGTAAGGGGGTCGTGCGTCAAGAATTGCTGTAGGGCCTTGGTCTGCGCAATCTGTGGGTTCTGTAGCAAATATCGTAAAAAGGCCCTGAGCGAAATTCGCTGATTCTCGCGCCAGAGCATCATATTCTAGAAATATTAGTTAACATTAGAAATAGGACTAATAGAACAGCGATCCAAAGGAGCAGTAACTTACGTCGAACTTCGGGCTCGGAGCCGGACTAGCAGCACCATCCATAGATGGGCGTGGCGATGCGCGATTCGAAGCCGATGACTTGTTTCGACGGTGATCTCTAACTGACAGGTTCTTCATCGATTCTGTAAATCCATTGCCTTGAGACGCCGGAGCGATTGTAGAAACAGACGAAATCGACGAAGCGTCGGTGTCATTGCCGCCATCGGTGACACGCGACAGCAAATTCGATGCGGGAGTGTCCGATTTGTTCTTTTTGGGTAGCGGAGGGAGGACTTTGCCTGGAAGCTCAGTCCTTATTTCCCTATGCAGTCGAGCAAAATCGCCATATCGTCTGCCTACGTAGTATTCAGGATCGCCCTTCCTCTTGATGCGCAACAGAAACTCCTATACCAAGTCAGTATGGCAGAAACCGGTACCGAGGCAATATAAATACGCACCGCATGCTTGTGACGCCTGATATTTCTCTTCACATGTGTGATGCGCACTCCAGCAACATTGACATCCCATCCATTGACGTAATTCCCCTCTGGTATGGTGTTTAACATGCCGGTATCTATGGCATCTCGGTCGACGATCTCCATCTCCGCGAATCTTATTCGCTCTTCGAATCCGGAGGCCGTAGGCACTCCCGACACCATCATCAGTTCGACGAGCTTTCGGCATTTTAGAGCTAACTTGCGACGCTTAGTCTCTTCTAACCGATCTTCGGAAGACGATATGTTCCTGCTAGCAAAGGACTCCAAGAACTAGACACGCGAGACCGGCCGCATTAGTATAGGTACCGCATAGGGAAGGAAAGGAAATTACATACGACTTGCAGCTTATCCTGCCAGAACTCCTTCTCCCTAGCCTTGTCCAAAAATGGGAACTCTCGCACATGGTGAACGAATATGTAACGTAGAATGGGAAGCTCGGAGTCGTACGGCGTCACCTCGCCGAATTCTGACTTGAAGGGAGCGCCGAATCTGCGAAGGGCGGTAGTGGAATTGAGTTCGGATATTTCCCAGTTGACTTGTTCAGATATAAGCTCTCGTTTGAGGTCTGAGGGATACGACGGTCAGTATGATACAATAATAGCGGCGTCGCTCACGACGATGGGTACGAACAGTGCTCTTGTTTTCCGGTCAAGGTCTGGCGCGTAGATGTAGATGTAGATGTAGATGGAGGGGCAGAGGAGTTGGTAGTAGGATCGCGGGGCGCGCCAACGCCATCTTGGGCGGAATCGATGGTAGACATCGCTAATAGTGGACTCGTTGTATTCTCCCTCCCGACTTAAAAATGTCAATAGTCGCGAGAGAAACCCTCCTCCTCTCTTGCTCTCGTTTTCCGCGTTCTCAGGTAGTTTCAACTCCGGCTCAATGTCAGCTGCTGTGCTGGGCGCGTATGGTCTACCAGGTAGGTAGGTATGGTAGGTATATGGTATACAGTAAGTGGATTATGGCGGGGGGAATCTCCAAAGTCGCTTGGGTTGGATGTCGTCAGCCACAACTTAAAGTGTTTCCTCAAGAATGCCCGGAAATGAACTAAAACTTAAGAAATCTAGTACTTCCGATGAAAATAAAGGGTATTGTAGATGAGAGAGAGAAATTTTTAAAAAGAATAAAAACACAAACAAAAAGAAGAAGAAGAAAAAACCTGAGCTTTTTGGTTTATTGAGGCAGTGACTTGACTTGAATAAATGGAAAAGATACCTTGTTCCAGCAAAGGGAGCGCTAGTTCCTGATGTGCCGGGGTGTCATGGGTGCATATGCGAATTGTATACTGTGCCGTACTTATTCATGACGTACTGTACTCATTTACACATTTCCACACGCAGACAAACAAAACACTCGTGGTTGCACGTATGCATACAAGAATATATATAATATATACGGTACATATACACGTGGCTTATCCTTGTGATGGAATTGCGCCCGAGACTTTGAGTTTATCTTGATGCAAACCAACTATAATGTAAATCCCGAACCTCTCAGATCTCTATTCTCCCTCTCAAGTAAATTGTACTACCATGTTTTAAGCCAATTGGCGATACTCCCTACAAGTTGTATAGTTGTACAAGCTTGACAGGTATCGAGTGGCTTAGAGATGACGTCGGCAAATCAATGAAATTCAATCATGTGCCCCACCCAAGGAGGGTATTAATACTTGCTGTCTGCATACTGATACTTTGCTCAGTAACAGCCAGACAAGCAAGCAACAGAGTAAAGTTGGCGTTCTTAACTCCGCGTGGGAGTTTTGCAATAATCTTATAAGTCAGTCAGTTAGCCATCTACTTTAAGAAAGAGAATTGGTGAATATTAGACCATACGGTCATCATATACCTATATACCTATATGTTTGCTAGGTGATTGCTAGACATCTAGGCCTATTAACCGAGTTTTTCGTTGCGTAAACACTGGACGACGGGATCACAGCCTTCAATTGCGCAGGGCTGAAGGAGGTGCCAAGTTTTCTGCAAACCGCTCTTATTGCGCGGCTAGGACGGCTTCTGGAAGAGTCGGGATGCAAGCTTAGACTATTTACATACTTGGTTTCTCCTTTGCCGAGTTCCGTCTCTGGTGCTAAGTGTAGATGTCCATCCGCTTAGCCGCTCATAGGCCCGGAAAGCTATCCATGTATTCTTCCAATGAGAACTTACGAAGCTGTGGTAAACGAATGAGTAAATCAAATCAACTACCTATAAGGGAGTGTAGTTTGAGCGCTAGAGAATGGTTAATGAACTTGTGCGGGATCTTCATCACTGCATCACTGGCGTGGATCGTAAACGACTAAATATCAACTAGGGCGAAGTGTAGTTATTAACTAACTTACATAGCAATATGAAATTACCTTAGATGGCATCTCTTACCTAAGGTAGGCATGATATCTTTTATATTAATTGCTATGTCTACCTAGTACCTAGTAGGTAAAACCATGCATGTGTAAAGGATGGCTAAGGGTATCATTGCTGTCTGCTGAAATTTGTTGGGCTATATCCTCATGGCCGATGCGTTTCCGTGCTCAAAGTCATAGCTCGTCGAAAGCTCGAAACACTTTGTCCTCGACCGACCCGTCGCCCCTCCTACTACCGATGGCTTCTCTCACTTCATCCATCATAGCAGCGACACTCTCACTTCTATTGCCAGCTATTTCGCTCAAGTTTGGCTGCCCACCTTCCTTGCCTAACGCCAGATCCGCGAGCGCGGATATGTCGTCAGACGAAGGGGCGTACTGCGCTCCGATGAAGAGGAGCACGAGCGAGAAGACCAAAACAGACATGATAATCCATATAATCTTTAGCCGTTTCCTCGTTCTTTCTTGCCACTCCATGTCTGCTCTTTCCCAGCCTTCGATCCGTTCCCGCACCACGTCTACCCGTCTGCTGAGAGCGTCGACCTTGTCCCGACCGGTGTGTATACGTCCCCGTAGTTCGAGGATGCGTTTTTGCTGATCATCAAACTGGCCAAAAGAGTCGACCTGCTGCTCCAACTCGGTCACCAGCTCTTGTGATTCTACCTTAAAGCTCTCGTCCAGCTCTTGTGACATGCCCGCAAGCTCCTTGAGGTCAGTTATCGTACCTTGAAGCATGTTGAGCTTCTCGAGGACGGCGTAATATGTATCATCTAAGCGTCTCGTCGTTTCGGTTGAAAAAGCGCTTAGTTCCATAAGCGATTTCCTCAAGCCCCTACTACATATTAGTTCGAGAAGATGATAATACTCCAACCGTTGATCGGCGAACTTGAAGTGACGAACGCTATTCTTGATATTGCTTTCTCCCTTTGCTCACGTAATATATCTTCCTGGCTTATTAAGGGATGTTGGGGTGTCGCAGTTGCGGTACTGTGCGTAACATCCTCGGATGCTGAGTCCAACATACTTGCTCTGAGGTTGATATCAAAAGCGGCAGATGGTGTCGCGCCTTCAGACCGCGGAAGCTCGACAGGACCTCGTGGGAGTTGAAGCATGGGGCCCGCGGATAAGGCATCGTTGTCGCGATCCTTTCGTTGGTGGTGATGATGATGATGGTGTATGTGGTGATATCGGGGTAGCTTTAGCTCCGTAATCGATCGTTTTACTTGGTGACGGGGCCGCTGTGGCGAGGTGGTTACAGGCTTTAAGAGCTCGAAATCTTGATTCTTGGACATATTTTTGATGCCGCGACCGGATAGCTAAAGGAGGGTAGCTTTATTTAGACCAAGGGTTGTCTTGAATAATGTACTACCTCCTTAATCTAATCGGGTAGTTGAATTAGAAGGCCGAAAAAGCCCACCCCCACTAGTTACGGCATCATCCGCTTTCACATGTCAACCATGTCAACCATTGCTCCAGTCACTTATCGCTTATTTTCAGACCAATATTAATCTAAACCCCTCCGTCCTCCAAACGGCCTGACAAAAGCAAATATTGCTATTGGCCACAGCACAACAACATCGGAGCAAGTTCCTGAAGAATTTTATTAAGGATGTGGTTGAGGCTGAATTTGTATTCATAATTGCGATTGTATACTATTGTCCTCTTCTGCCTGCTTGCCGGCCTACCAGGCGGGCTTCATGTCGGTAAGACATTGCTGTTTCTACTTTGTACGTATACGTAGTACGTAGTATCATGTGTTACACACTATTTCTCCCTTGCGTGGAAAAAGTAGATCAGGATCTGGCATCTTTATTAACGTTACGCCGTAACCCTTTCCGATCCCGTCGGTACCTAGGTAGGTGGAAGAATGTCTGAGTCCGAGGCATTGGGGGTTGCTTGAATCGACTCGTTACTATTGGTCGACCGGCGCCATGTAAATGCTGCATTTTTCTTCGTAGACGGGGAATCCGAGGGTCGTAAATGTAGGTGATTCTCGTTAAGCACCTAATCGCGGCCTACGAGTTGAGGAGTTTGTTGCGCTTCTCTTTTCTCTTCAAGCGCTCTACTCGTTTCTTATGCATCTTCTCGGCCATTTTTTCGTATCTTTCTTTTTCTTCCTTCTTCACCCGCTTTTCCTTGATAGCTTGTACTCGTTGCTATATCCCGAGTGTTAGCTAAGCCTCACCAGGCGTACTTTGATTTTGGCAACGTCGAAAATACCTGTCTTTCGGCCTCTTTCTCATCCTTCATTTCCTTTTCCTTGGCCTTCATCGCAGTCGTCGCCATGCGCAATTTCGTTCGCTGTTCGTACGAGGTTAAACCGGAGGCAGGGCGAAACGCCTTTCGTGAAGGATGCCATTGTTTGCCTGAATGGTATTTGTGTAAGCCACGAGCCCAGCATAGATACCTAGGTATGTAGGCTCTCTTACCATTTTTGCGCATGCCCTGGAGCTCTTGCTTCTTGTCCGCCACGGCGGTGTTGCTCGACATATTGGCTTGGACGAAATTGAACAATGATGATATGCGCGGTTATTCGATACTACGAATACGGTTTCGTATTATTTCTGGCGACCTGTTGATTAGGATGCGCGCATATTATCGGTGAAGGCAGCTTGAACAGTCTTGCGATAGAAAATTAAAGATGCAGCCGGTCCCACACAGTGAACTCTGCAAAAGTAAAAAGGCGGAATGAAAAATGGATTAACAATTTTCCAGTAATTGATGACCGCAGATTCTATGTACCTAAGTACCTCCCCGGGTGGTCCCCTGGATTTTCAACCTTGGAGGGACAGGGACAGGAACAGGAACAGGAGGACCGGGGATGTTTAACCAATGACGTGTCTAATTAAATCTGATTTGCTCAAACTTGAAACAGAAAATCTCAAGGCTTCTCGAGTCGGTCATTTTACGCCTTTCCCGTTCTACTGGTTCCTGCTGAGTAACTTCAACATGAACAACATTGAAACTTCGTAAACTGTGACTCTTTTCTCAAAACACAGAAGAGGATGTTATGTAACGCTAATACCCGACCATATTAAACATTGTCCGAGGGCTTGTCGCGAATTTAGGGCTCATCACAACTAAAGTAACAGGGCATCGGGCGAGGCTGTCATCATACATAGTACCTACCTATGCCTAGCCTAGGTATGTAGATGAGATTCATGACCTGTTTTCGGCATACAATACGATTTCGGTTGAACTAACCAAGCCAGTCCTAGGGGTCCTAGGGGCCTTGGGGCTTAGAATATCACGAGGTACCATGTAAGGATCCCCCACAGAAGATCCAATAAACCTGCTGAACCCGCTGAAGACTGGGAAGAGTTGGTCGCTGGGCTGCTGGGTTCAAACTTGTCTGCTTGTTCATCAGTTATCACTTGACCCCCAAGAGCCAAGACCTCATCCCCGGCGCCCGGCAATCATCGCAAAAACTGTATGTACCCGACTAGCCGATCTAGCATACGTACATCCTACCTACATTAGGAGGTAGGACGTATATAGAGGCAGACAGGACTCCGTATCCGTATCCCGAATTACACACAACGTGGAGAATGAGGCTTAGGCATAGCCGCCAGCAACGCCAGCAACGCCAGCAACGCCGGCAACACGCGTATACTACCTAGGTTCGGTTATGTCATTTTGTTTCACGCGGCTCCAGATGGGACAGGACAGTCTTGCTAAACCTGGCGGCTTGTTATTACCTAGGTAAGAATGTTAGAGGCGAGATTACTTGTTCGTTTGCTGGCGGCTGCGATATTCTTAGCTACAACTAGATTACATAGTAGATAGCATCGGAGATGAATTATTGATAGCTGATGATTGTTTTCAGCTTGCTTCTACCTGCCAACAGCGAGAACCAAAACGTCCCAAATCCTTTTAGGACGTCTAAATGGAGTAGGACGCCCGTAAAATTTGCGACCTAACAACAAGATCGACTACTCTTTATCCGGCCAAATACCCACAGGCTTATGCAAAGTTATCTGAGCGCCCCGGATTCGTTGGACTTGGTTGGCTGCGAACCATGAGAGCCAGATGCGACGGCTGCTTACGGGCTTGCAGCATGTATGCACATCTGGGATGGTATCTACATATGTAAGGTATGCAAATCGTCGCCTACGGTCAAGCCGGCTGCTTGCTCTGCGCTAAGGTGGCCGACCTGACATGCGTGGGATGAAGGTATCATTAGCTTGACCTATTTTGTACATACATATTGCGTGCCCCTCGTTTGTCGTTTGTTCGTTTGTTCGTGGGTTTGCTTCTTCGGATGGTTTTGATATGCTAGAACTTGACAAGATACCGATGTCAATACTATTATACATACCTCCTAGGTAGGTACATATCTAGGTAGGAAACCAATTGACATTATTTAGAGAACTATTGATAAGCCGACTTTATTATAAGCATTTACGGCCTCATTCACGGTGAAATATCATAGAATGAAGACCATCCAGCCGCAAATGCGACAGAGCAAAAGCGAAGGTGGGAAAACCCAGGTTGCATGTCGCGATACCAAAAAGGGATAAGATCGCTGCAGGGGAAATCCGAGGGCTTCACAGACTACATCCTAAAGAGGAAAGCGGCCATCGAATACGCGGGCTAGCTACTGTAACTATGTACACGTAGATGCATAATTTCCAGGGTCTCCAAGATGCTGAAGATAGTGTTCAGGGGTTCACAGGAACCACCACTCTCAGGGGTTGGTTTTTTTCTTCTTTTGGTTTGTTTTCCGTCTGATTGCCCAGGCAGCCAGGTGAATAGAGATCACGAGAGAGGGTCACGGAGAATAACTAAGCCACTTGCTATTCGTCATTTGCTTCTGTAAGGTAAAGCAACTAACTAACTAACTAACTACCTAGGTAACTAACTACCAGGGAAGTCAGTATTTCCTTCAGTGAACTTTGCGCATCGTAATAATAATTCAGCACCTGCAAGTTAGCGGCACTTGTATATGTTGTTCGTAATGTGGAGGATATTTAATACTGTCGACAAAATCAGATGAATGCTCAGTGTTTGGAATGGCAGATAACATTTTCAATCTCCACGACTTTTTTCCCTCGTCATACCAAGCACGAGCCTCAAACAATTCGTAGACGACAAAAAGTAGCATATTCGTTGTCGTAGTCGTGGCCGTACATACATATATGTACATATGTAGTAGTCGTAGCTGTGGTTCGTCGTGTCTTTCAAGTTCTGGTCGTGAGGTTATGAGCCAGTCGGAATATCATTCGAGTCTGCATCTAGCTACCGGCTGTATGTATGTATACCTCATATACGTATGCCTACATGTAGGTAAATTCTACGTGTGGATGTGTGCACGTATGACTATGGCTGTTATGGTCACTGGCTGACTGGTCGAAACACCGCCCTCTTACGGGGAATTACGATTTTCTGGGCAACCGTCGTGTAATGTATCTTACTTAAGTAGTCTAGGCGCAATCTTTCTGCAGGGACCCTCACGGAGAGGCATTCCCCTCGGTGTGACTGCAGATCGTGTACACTCGGTGCATGTAGTGTTAAGTGTGTACTCGCAGACTCGTAATAGGACAGACATCCTTGATCCAGTAATCCAGTAGGTAGAACTGGTAGAGGAATCGAGAAGCTTTGCATTATCGACCGTTTGTATACACCAGCTCGAGTCAGTATGGTCAGTATATGGTCAGTATGTCTGGGTCTCTCATGTTTAAATATTAAAATTAAAAGTTAGAAAGATGGAAAAAGATGGAAAAGACGAGAGCTAAGCAGCTACACATAACTACGCGAGGCATGAAATAATCAACTTTCTCTAATTGATGCGAATGTGAGAAGATTTTCTCGTCATTTTAAGGATTCAAACACATCTTAAATGTTATTAGACACGGCACAATATGTGCGTATAAGTGGCATGTACCTGGTTAGTGTCTGCAGCGGGTGCATGTACTTCCAAGGTTCTCTTCATTATCTCATTATCCCCCCGTAGCCCCATACCCCCGTCCCTGACTCCCTGCAAGCCCTGAGATCCTTATTACTTATTACGTACAGTGCAAGTGCAGCGTTTAAGACAAATCGCACCGCACGGTCCACTAAGGCCCGTCCAGCTCAATCATCCAATAGCCAAAGGCCTAAGCCTAACAGTGGCTTTTCGACTTTCACACCTCCATCTTCCCAAGCAACGTCTACAACCTTCCTAGCGGTCTCCTCAAATCCTTTTACTACTACGAAACTCCTCCACCTCTTTCGACCCTCAACCCTCCCACTCCCAACCCTCGACCCTCATTCAACACCACCAACTTCTGGCTCAATTCCAGAAGCAAGTCTTTTCCTTAAGATTTGCTCTGGTCTTGGCCGTCCGCTCCTTTGAAAATTCTCTTTCCCAATTCCCTTATCTTGCATTTGCCTTATTTTGGTTGTTTTGCGGCCAATTTATTGAGTGCAAAACAAGAAAACAACAGTCAACCCGCACCGTTGTTTTGACCCCGACCGACCCGCAAAGACCGTCCACCTTCAGCCTAGGAAGAGGTACGACTCGATTATCATACGCTTCAATCTCACCAGCGTTGCTGCCTTCAATACGTGAGGGTTTATTATAATGAGCACTGACTTTTGAGATCTCTCTAGGCGGTCTCCTGCGACATTGTCCTTGCGCATCGCTAAATTGTTATGTCCAAGTAACCTTTTCGGTCCCATTGTCTTCCCACCGGTACGATATTCAGACGACACTCTATGATATCCCTCCGCATCTAGCCTCTGCTCCGTCCCTCGCCGCGGAGCGGCTCAAAAGAAGATGGCGACCGCATTTGCTGCCGCTCTCCTCACCGAGGCCGCCACAATAGGTGGAGTGAACGATGTCCCAACACACCAGCTTTGTGTTCCAGGACTTCAGGACGACGACACCAATCAATCTGATGCTTCAAGTCCCCAGCCCTCTCCGCGCATCAACTTGCCTCCCCCAAACCCGCCATTTGTTTTCCCATCGCGCCCCTCTTCGTCTTCAGCACCCTCGTCATTCTCTAGGTCGACAGGACGGCGACCTCAGTCCGCCATAGAGCTTCAGAGCCGAACGTTAGACTTGGGAGGCGAGACGGCAACTCGCTCGTCTCGATCGCCTGCTTTGCCCGACTTTAGTTTCAACCCAGGGGTCGTCAATCTTAGCCCGGACACTGCTAGTCGACCTACCAGATCTCCGGCCTTGCCCGACTTTTCGTTCAATCCTGGCGCAACTCTTGCACCCGACGAATCTTTGCTCAGTCCTCCGCTTTCTCCACAATCGCCGCGCATAATTCCAAACCGCACTGGGCATCGTCGCGGCGGGAGCGAATTCGTAGGCGGCAAGCTCAAGGCAGGGGAATCGATATCTGTGATGAGTACAAGTCCGACCAGATCAGAAGGTGGATTTGCGTCGCCCAAACTGTCACCTACAGAGGGACAGCCTAGGAGGGGGCACGTCCATCGTCGTTCAGGCGCGATCTCGAGCCACGATCTGACTATGATACTCAAGCCCAACAACTCGCCTACGCTGAGAGGTAATAGTGCACCTAGCAGCCCGGCCGATTTTGATGATAGATGTCGCACTTTTCCTGAGCCGAATATCGAACCTCCCAGGACTGAGCCAGCTCCCCAGCAGACAAAGGAAGAGGAAATCCAGGAGATCAACACCCAGCCTGTATCGCAGCCAAGCTCGCCGCCCAAGCCAACAGCACGGACAAGGGTTGGGTTTTCTGATACCCTCGAGTTTATACCGCGTCCGTTGTCATTGGTTTCAACCGACACGTCGAGTACTTTGACAGTTCGCCCTGGCCATAGAGTATCAGGGAGTCTATCGTCTGTTGTTTCAGCAACGATCCCTCCGTCTGCAGATCATGACTTGCCTAGTCTGGCAGGCAACCCTGCTTCTCGCTCGAAGAATGATTCCCGTCCTAGTACTGCAGGTGCCATATTGGAGCGAACCCCAAGCCTCCATGTGCTTGATGGAAATTCCCCATCGCCGCGCCGACGCAACTCGATTACATTACTAACAGCCCTCCCTCAGGGGAGCTTTGAGGCGCCTGCCACTCCGAGTCCCTCGAAGACTCCTAAACGATGGTCGTTTTTCAGCTTGGAACCCTTCATAACTGCTAGTTCACCAACAAGAACTAGGCCGGACAGCTCAAGTTCATCTGAAACGCAAGACAAGAATGCAGAGTCCGCAAGCCCATTGGGAGAAGCCGAACATGAGCCAAAAATAGTGGCTGGTATATCTCATTCAGGTGACGTGAAGGCTTCCGGAAGAAAGAAGAAGCAGAAAAAGGTCAGATCATGGGCCGGCTCTATTCTCACTCGCAAATCGAAATCGCGTTCTCAGAAAGCTAAGTCGAAGCGTCGACGCTCGCAAACCCCGCCTTTGCAACAGGCTCTCATGACTGAGAGCGCGGATGATAATCTTCTTGAAGCATCTGAAGCGCCCATAGCGCCTACGGTCATGATTACTGGACCGACTCAATCTCTAGCCGAGCTAGCGACCGCGGAACCCGGTCGAGAGCATGACGATGATTTTCCTTATCCCATGATTGATCTTGATGCAGCACTTGGCCCGTTTAATACTCCTTTATCCCGCGATCCACAATGGGACGAGGCCCAAAGGGCTGGTGTTGCGCCAAAACGTCAGCTTCACAGCGCTGCCGGTTTGAGAGGCTTCAGTGGTCCAGGAATGCATTATCACCGCCGTGCCGAGAGTGCTCCTGAGATGCCTCCTTTCGAAGCTGTGCGATTCGGCATTCACCGATTCGGCAGCTCTTCAACCATGGCAGACGTATTCGAAGAGGACGAGGAGGATGAGGATCGTGGGAGCGCTAAAACTTCATCAGATGCGTCTAACTCTGACGGCGCAGAGGGTTCCGCCGATGATAGCAGCTCATCATCTAGTGATGAGGATGCAGCTTCGACTCCAACTCAAGAACATGAGCCCATCAAGGCCGGCTCCAGTGACACTCAGCAAGCCGTCGCCTCGGTAAAGCGTAAAGGGAGTGGGTCAAGCCTTGAAATGCAGCGGCCGGGGTCCAGGATGAGGACCGAGAACGGTACGAACGGTCTTTGCGAGGAGGTCATAATAGAGGAACCAGGCTATGTCACATCTGGGCATCAGATCATTCTCCCGGGTACTTCAGAAGCCCCTGACTCAGCAATGCCGTCTCCTCGCACGATTATGGACAGTGAGGTCGATCCGTTAGATGTAAACGGTGCCATGGCCCCTACCTCCACTGTGGTGCCAACTACCCCGTACTCAATGAGCTATTCGCCGTCATTTCCGTCGCCCCGCTCGCCCATGTCTTACGATGCTCATAGGATCTCGACTACACCATCCTCGGTCACGGATGAGAATAACTACCACTCATTATTGATGGGTGAGCCTGGCCCTGAGCTTGTACGAATATCTGTCGAAGTACCGTCTTTGACAAGTAGCAACTCGACTATGACGCGCGAAAGCTCCTTCATCCCTGGTGTTCGGCCTAGGAATATGCCGTTCCACGATCAGCGGCCAGCTTCGTTCACTTCTACCGCGTTCGGCCGCCGAAGGTCGAGCCTGGTTAGTCTAAGCCGACTAATTAGCACTGCTCATGGAGGAGAGCGGAGTAAGTTGAGCATGGAAGTTCCATGCGATACTGAGCCCGAGAAGAAGACCAAGATGAGCAAATCGAAGCGTCTTAGCCGGATGATGCAATTTTGGAAGCCGAAAGGGTCGACTGAGTCTTGAATGACTTCTCGATCATTTCCTGGCTGGAATTTTCGTCCGCAGGCATCCATATGCATGCCGAGCGGACGCACGTGGATGAAGACGGGCAACATCACAACCCTCACCTTGGGCCCATCGTTGACGGATCCAATGAAGTTTTATGTCTTTCACGCATCTCTCATTACCTGCACGACACCGAGTTCCACATGCGTGGATGGCTCCTCTACGGTCCTTGGGACAACATCACTGACGACTTTGCGCAATCAATTGATTTGCATTTGACTATGCGCCTACGAGAATCCCAATTCCGGGGTTGAGTCTCACAATCAGTAATTCCTTTTTTTACGAGCGCATGACGGCATCTCAAGCCATTTTCACGATGACGGCGCTGTTGCTTTCAGCTCCACCTACTCTGTTTTCGTTACTTCAGGAGGCGAAGAAATCGAATGGCCATTTAGGCAAAGAAAAAAAGGGGGGAGGGCTGAAGGTCTGATTTCTATGGACATAGCATGCCGGAGGAGGATATTGATGGAGACAGAATCTGAGGGAGCTGTTCGATAATGCTTTGAACCCCAAGTCGGTTTATACATGACCTGCTCTAGCTCGTTGCTCACTCATTATGGACTGCATGAGCCTCCATGTTTGTACACAGATAATAGCGAACATACATCATATACACTCAACACTTGACTGAAGCCACTTGGCCATTTGATAAGTGAACAAGTTGGTGACCAATAAGTTGTAAGCATTGCAACTAGGTTTCGATGCCAATGGGAGTTACTGGCCTTTAGTGAGGACAATATACTTCGTATATAACACTGTAATAATAAGACTTGTGTTAGATTCTATTAAAAGAGCTGTTTTATGCTTATACCAGGTAGTGCCGGAATGCTCCACCAAAGCCTCGGTCTGGACCGCATGTAAACACGGACCCCTTAGGTAAGTGCGCCGGGAATTTTTATTATCATTATCGCTAGTCAAGTATTCCACTATAGATGTTACATACCGATTGACGCCACCGCTCCGTTCCCTCCCTCCTATCATTAGTTGCCAACTCTAGATTGGTACCGGATATATTGGTTTTCTCTTTTTATTGTTTTGCTAGCATTCATTCATTCATTCATTCCTCCCGAGAGAATCGGGAAAGAAAGAAAACCCGATGCCGTCTTCAGCGGTGTCACCGACGGTAACGTCCTCACGTAACGCAACGAAGCGCCTGCTAAAGGAGATCTCCGCCTGGCAGAAGGAGGCGCCCGGCGAGACGGGAATCGAGCGTCTGGGACCGGTGGGCGAGGAGGAGCTATTCCACTGGGAGGCCGTGATCAACGGAAGGGGGGTGGGCTGCGGCTACGATGGTTAGTTTTTCCCTTCTTCTTCTTCTTCTTCTTCTTCTTCGTCTCCCTCCCTCCCTCCCCTCCCCCGTCTTTTCGACCCAAAGCTGACGCTCCGCACGCACGCACATAGAAGGACGGTGGCTCTTAGACATCATAATACCGGCGTCGTACCCCCTGCACCCGCCCAAGATCGCGTTCCGGACGCCGGTGGTGCACGCCAACGTGGCGCTGCGGGGGGGCGAGATCTGCCTGGACCTGCTGAAGGACAAGTGGACGCCGGCGTACACGGTGCTCGAGTGCGTGCGGGCCGTCCGGCTGCTGCTCAGCTGCCCCGAGACCGACAGCCCCCTCAACGTCGACGTCGCCGCCCTCCTCCGCCAGGGCGACGCCCTCGGCGCCCGCCGCCTCGTCGAGTTCTGGTGCCGCGACGAGGGCGGCCGGTACGAGGGGCGGTAGCGGGGATAACGTAACAACACGTTTACAAGCGGCTCCGTCGGGTTCTGAAAGCAAAGATTAAAAAGGGGGGGCCTCGATGGCGATATACACTACAAACCACGAATAATATAATGGGAAGGCAAACAAGGCTTAAGATTAAAAGGGGGGCTGTCAACATTGGTATGGATAGCGAATAAATTGGCATAGGCGTTGTGTATGGACTTGGGAGAGCAATACACGGTGCGGGCGTTTATTGGAATACAAGATCTATATCTCGGGCTGCTGCCGCCGCCGCCTCTGATATATGACCTCGACATTGAACTACTGTCACCTTACTTTGATGATAGTTGGTTACATGTCGATATCTCGACAGGGTTACGGGAAGGGGACCATTCACTCTTGCTATATGATTTCTCAAACGTGTCTAAAAGCCGTTCAGCCCGGTTCCGTTATATTGCCGTAACACCGCCCCATTGGGTTTCCCTTTGCCAGGTGTAACAGTGTTGGAACAATGATCCCCGTCCTGTGATGCTGAAAAGAATATCTACAGGAAAAAATGCCTTTTCTCCCCCCAAACTGTGACAGCCGCCGGGTCGTTTTGCGGCAACGCATGCCTTCCTCGTCGCAAACACGGCAGGTTAAACTCCTCATCTCCAAAATGCAATGTTCCGAGACTCGTGACAGATTACAAATGTTCGTTATGGCAAAAAACGCGTTTCGAATCGCATTCGAGCTCCCTCCTCTATTCGTTGTAATGGTATACCTGTAGTTAAACGTCAGCCATGCGCGCTCCCGAAATTGCAATCGGGTGGGTATTCGTACCTTATAGTTGGGCAGTCCCGTAGCATGCCAGCCTAATCTCCTTGCCATCTTTGCGAATCCTTCCGTCTCGATTAGGTGATAGAACGGGAAGGGCGGGAACATGGCACCGTCACGATGAACATCTGCCTTTACTAGCAAGGCGGTGCCGCCTACGCCATCCAGATCCACTTCCATGTTCTTTTGACCGTTAATTTCAAACATGTAGGTCATCAATGCTCGGTATGTCGCCATTTCGGAATATCCTTCTAGGATAATATCATCAGGGCCCATCTTATTGGCGATCTCTTGCGCAGTCGGGCTGTCTTGCCAGCTGTTGAAGTCGTATGGTCGTTCCGCGGCTTTTCCTGTTGTCGGATCATTATATCTCTGGTAGCAATTCGGTACGATGATGGGTTTATCATGTGCTGCAAGATCTTGTATTAAAGTAGGCGGCGTTTCGACGATGTCGGAATCTAACCACAACACCCACGACGTGTCGGCTCCTAGCGTAGTAAAGAGCAACGAGTTGCGTGCCCTAGACATGGAGGCGCGTCTCGCCTTCTGGTTCTCCATCTTGTGTCGCTCGCTTTCGTCTTGTGACGATAGCGGAGGGTCGAAGTCCTGTCGCTCGATGATTACGCCCCTGAAGCGATCCTTCGCGGAACCTTTTTGCGTCTTGGTGATCTGGGCCTGTAGCGCAGTTGTCGCCGCATTTCCCTCCTTAGTCTTTGGCAGAATGAAACCCAGCGTAATGAGGTCGTGAGGATATTGTAGTTTTAGAAGATTGTCCCAATACTCTTGGTAGAAACGCGCCATTGGTGTCAGAATCAAGACAGCCTCTCGATTGCCAATGGGGTCGGGAGTAATTGTGACATTGTTCAAGTTGAAGCGTCGAACAGGTGGTCTTTCGCCGATGAGACTCGACTTAGCGGCGGGTTTACGAGTAGGAGGTCGAGTCGCGTTGGTGGTTTGCGAACTGGAGCCAGTATGGGAGAGGAAGTAGATTATGAAGAGACAGAGAATCGCGCCGATACACAGTGTAAGGTAGTTTGTCCTCCGTAGACGGACCGGCCCCAGAGGGCGCGCCATCGTGAATCGAGATTGTCGCCCAAATCAGGATATTACAGAATGCTCGGGTAAAGGATGGACGTGGAAAGGAGTGATGGTCGAAGGAAAATCAGCAACTAGCACGGGCCATCGAGGGCGTATGCGTGTCAATCTGTCAACCGAATAGCTGTCGAAGAAAATGGATCGCAATAGGGTTAGTTACTAAGGGCGCAATCGACTGCCCTTGAACTGATACGCCAACGGAGGGCGACGATGCATAAAGTCGTCGAGTTTTAGATGAGGCCGAGTTGTAGTTGAAAAATGTTAAATTTCCCCTATGGCTCATAGGCCACGGCCGACTTGCCAGATAACACTAACTGAAATTGAGGGAGTCTGATCGTTAGATGCATAATGTCTATTCTCAAGGTACCAAAGTATGTAATTTACAAGGCGGAGTACAACAGCTCGTGTAGCCAAGCCAAGCCAAGCGCTAGGAACTGGCAGCTTTAGCGTGTCTTATTATACAATGTGGGTCTACTCAGCTCATTTTTCTACAGCAGAACTGCCTCGCCATTGATGTGCGTAAGAGACAGCCATCAACTTCAACTTCTCTTTATTTCATTAGTACTGCCACAATTCCACCGGCCAATCAGATACTTAGAATCGCCCCGCACTTTTCAACCTTTTCCTTTGCGATTCTATCGCAACAAGGTCTATAAAGATGCAAATGGTATCAAAAGGTCACGCAAAACGAGCTCTATCAAGCTATATAAATTATTAATCTTTTTAAGCGGTAATGGAAAAGATTAAATGATTCTACGAAGAATTCTTCGTCCGTACACCTAGATGTGGCTAGCCAATCAGAGCTTAGGTTGGCTGTGGCTGGACTCCTCGGCGAACGGCGTGCGGAGCCGCCGTTCGCCGAGCCGATATTCCGAACGGCCCGGGGGGGGTTGGGGGGTGTGGCTGGTGGGTGGTGGTGGGTGGTGGTGTGGCTAGGGGGGTGTGGTGGTGGTGTGGCTGGGGGTAGTGGTGGGTGGTGGTGTGGCTAGGGGGGCGGTGGTGGTGGTGTGTGGCTTGGGGGGTGGTGGTGGGTGGCTAGGGGGGTGGTATGGCCAATCAGAAGCTTCTTTTTTATTACGTAATTCTCCCGGCCGCGCTTGCGCGGACGGGTTGCGCAGCTATAAGAATATGCTACAGTAATTATCAACTTGCAACTTACTCTCACAACTATTGACATGATAACCTACCACGTTTGCTGCAGTGAGTGATTACTAAATTACACATACTTGTGAAAACATATAATATAATAAAACCCCTACAATTTACCAAGACAAAACCCCAAGATTGTCCCTCATGCAAACACTTTCGAAGTCCTCCGAAATGGCCTGAGGTTCAAGCATGCATCGAAGGGCATTAAAGGGCATCAAAAGGCATCAAAAGGTGTCTCGTTGGTGGAAGGTTGATTCATCACTGGCCGGAGTTATTTTGCCATTAATAGATCCATCATTCCGCTTCATTATGAAACCATACTTCGGTTAGGTCAGCTCGTAACATTAAAGAGCCTAGTCTAGATGCATAGATAACATCATCATTGTTCTCGAACTCGATCTCGAACTCGGGGCCTTAAAGAGTCTTAGGCTATTACCCGAGCGTGAATTCTTATGACCTATGTGCATATACATAATATACGTACTAGTTGCATCGTTGCATTCTTATCCACTACATTCAGTACATTTCACATGTTTGCTCGCCAGATACGGGCAACAGTTCTCGAACGATAGGGTCACGTAGCTTTGCCAAGTGGAAACCCATCAATTAACGTGCTATTTCTAGCCAGTTGACATATGCACCTACAAGAGGATATGCGCCAAGACATCTTTAATAGCCAGGGCAAAAGCAGGGGTTCGTCTCCCCTCTCTGACTCTAAGCAGTAGAATTGGTAGAATGGGGGATAGGCTCCTGTGGGGGGCACGTGGGGCTCAACTGAGAACCAATCAATGGTGGGACGTCCAGACGTTTTGACAGTGTACAGAGGTACGCACTTACCTAGGAGGGCTAGACCAGTCCAGGGTGGCCTATGATGGCCTATGATGGCCTATGGCGGGCCATAATGGCCTATTGAGGACCCACGTAACTTAGTACGCATACAGGCATAGTACCTTCTGCTAGGAGCCAAGCCCACCGAGCCCAAATGCAGGTGATCTACTCCATATGTGCCAGTGCCTATGCCTACCAGGTACCTACCATTTTACCTAAACCACCTTAAACCTAGAACATCACCAATTCTCCCTCACGCCTGCACGCCTGCACGCCTGCACGCCTAGCTCCGTCCATCTTCTAACATTCCCCTCCTCTTCGCCTCTTCGACACCGAGAAAGGACAAGATTCGAGATCAGAGGCCAGAGACCAGAGACCGCTTCAAGGGGATTTTCCCTCTTTTAGCATACTCCGCTTCTCCAGTCCCAGTCCCAGTCCCAGTCCCGAAACCCGGGGGAATATATCATTTTTACTAATACATTTGACTGCCCCAAAATCCCATCTCTCCCCCTCCGCAAGTCCTGAAAGTCCCTGGCGTCGGATCTGCAGCTTGATCCAAATGCCAGGTATCGCCCACATATCAACACTAATGGACTCACCCACTGTTGCCATTAGCATTCCGCCCAGCTAAGGACGACGAACACAAATAACATCCTCGCATTTCCCACTTTGCCTCGCCGCTGCATTCGTGCTCCTGTACACCTCTCGAGCGCAATAAGCACAAACCATCTCCAGGTCACAGCGAGAGCTCGGACTTCCAAGGTTCTTCGAGACTGAGCTCGGTACGACAATACGACCCGCATAAGATTCAATTTCACCTCTCTTTCACCCTGACACCAGTTCCACAGCAATCCAGACTTGAACTTGCGGTCACATATCTCACATATCAATCCCCAAACTCACCTCTCCCTTCCAACCAAATTCTTGATTGCTTATGTCCTGTTTGTCTGAAACCTGCATTCCAAAGTTTCACGCGGAACGGTCCATCTTAAACAGTCGTCCCTCCGCCATCTCGACTACTACACCGACCTCTATGAACACCAAACCAACAGAACTCTTTTAGGCCATTGTCCTCACTGGAAATGGAGCCTGTTCCCGAGACCGAGCGAATGGAGGAATTCCGATCCTCGCCTCTACCGACGCTTCGTCTACACCAACCAACTGCGATCAACACCAATGACCTGGATTCTGATCGCAAGCCGACCACTTTCCGTCGATCGACCGAGCCTCCTTCGCCCAGCTCCCCTTCATGGACCCCTACGATATCTCTTCCGTATCGACCTCGGACCACTTCACCTCTCTCCGGCGGCCACAGTCGGTCCAAGTCAGTTGCGAGTCTAGCACCACCCCCCATAGGTCGCACACGATCTATGCCGGGTGTGGATGGTTCAGGCCGTATAATATACCCGCCTGTGTTTCGCCCGGCTAGTCCTTTGGGCTCCCCCAACAGAACGCGAGTATCGCGAAAGCCCACGGATGAATCATACCCTCCCATTTCACCAATTCGATCCTCTGTTTTGGATAACGATAAGCGGCACCCTGAGCTCCCCAGCTCCGCCAGCCCTAGTGTTGCAGCATTGAAC
This sequence comes from Hypoxylon rubiginosum, assembly GCA_902806565.1. Lineage (NCBI taxonomy): Eukaryota > Fungi > Ascomycota > Sordariomycetes > Xylariales > Hypoxylaceae > Hypoxylon > Hypoxylon rubiginosum. The sequence continues at coordinate 380,070 of CADCXA010000016.1, read as the reverse complement.
AATGCTACTCAACGGCGAACATCTTCACCCCTGCGGTATACGGCCTACTCCACACCGAACACTACTTCATCCCTACCAGGAACCCCGTTGGCCACTGCAAGTTCGCCTTCGTACCGATTCGAGAGTGTATCGAACACCTCCAGCTTTCCTTCGTATTATCCGTCATCATCCATTCCCTCGACGCCTAGCTCCATGAGATCACGCAGCCCCAGTATTTCAAGCCTGGAAACCATTCCCGACTCACCTGATGCTGAGGAGGCTGCCTTGGAAGCGGAGAGAATTGCCCAGTTGAAGGCTGCTGCGGATGCTGTTGAAGATGGAGACTCAGGAGAAGCAAAAGGTCGGGGCAGTGTCGACGTTCCTACTCGTGGAAGGACATTGGGTATTGGAACCAGGGACAAACGCAAGCGCTGGAGTGTGTGTGGTGCCGAGCGACGTGGTGATCTCGACTTGGAGACGATATGGGAAGATTGATGACTTTACAGCACGAGAGCTTTGAACGAAGAGCAGCTGTTGCACCATGGTGAAGAAAAAATACTAGAGGCAGGTCCTGGTCGGAGTAACAAGCATTTTTGTTTTTTGCTTTTGTTTCTTTCTCTCTTTGGTCAGGATGGACGGTTAGGCGTTCTGCAAAGGCTGCTTGATACCCTATTGCGTTGCATTTCGACAGGCAAATCATCAGAAAGGTCGGCAAGCACTACACTACGTAGCCTCAATAACACGATCCGAAGTGGAGGGAGCAAGTTTATCTTGTTCCATCCACTTCCCCATTACAACGTGCCTCTTATATATTTCTGACTCGCTCCCCTACTTGACTATGACTTGAAATAATTTGTGTATGATAGTAATCAGTACACTCTGGATGTTCAATTCTGCCGGTTGACGGAAATATATCGAAAGGGTATTATAATAAATCTAGGTACCTACGTAGGTAAATATCTACCTGCCAAACAGAGTCTAATATATCCCATAAGGATAGAATCGTATCAAGCTGGCCTAGAGAACTAATAGTCTTTAGCTGGTTATAAGAAACTCAACACATGGCTTTCTAACAGATGCTCGAGACTAGATATGTAAATGCTCATATCAAAACGATATTCTTCACTTCGGCCTCGGACCTATCAGTCACCGCCTGTCCATGCATAATGCCATGAACATAAGCCTCCCCTATCAGGCGATACTCTCCTGGTTATATAGGTCGTAGAATAAAGGGAACATTAGCACCAGCCAGAATCCATACCTCATCATATATCTGCAAAGACGGTCCTAGTCCCAGCTGGCCCTCGCGCGTAATAAAGAGGTCTCGCTCGTGGTTGATCTTAAACGTCAGGCGGAGGTCGTGCCGAGAGGCAAGCCCCCGACCGCAGTCCGCGTTCCGCAACTCCCGGATCAAGTCCCTCGCCACGTTAGAGACGGGGTACCTCCCGGCGCTACTCGCGGCGCAGCGGCTCTCGAAATCGAGGAACCTCGGCGGGAAGAGGACCCGCCTGGCTTCCCCGTAGTCGAAGACCCCGTCGACGGATTCCCTCCTCGCCACCTCGTGCAGCGTCGGGATGTCGTCCTTGAGCAGGGCATACGCGGCGACGAACTGAAGTAGGTCGATGTCGGCTTCCCAGTGCTCGCGAAAGAGCTCGTCGCAACCGGGCGGCGCCGGGTGCTCGTCTTCGTAGATATCCAGGGAGAGCGTTCTCCACAGGACTTCGGAGCGAGATTGCTCTTCCGTGCGTAAACATTCTGCTGCTGCTGTCCCCGTAGGTGAGGGGCCGTCTCCTGCCTGCTCCCGATGGCTCCATTCCCTCGCCCGCCTCGTCCGGGGGTAAGTAATTACCGACGACTCTGGGATGTGCTGCAGGAAATCTGCGAGAAGGGGGAAATCCGCGATCAACGTGGACTGGATTCGCTTTCCGACCGTAGCTACTCTAACCCCCGATAGCTGGATCTTGTCGTGGTCGAGAAAGACGGGACTCGCTACACCGAGCGAGGAGGAGGCTGAGAAACAGCCGGACTGGTCTGCCTCTCCTGCCGAACTCTGAACTGATAGGTCTGGGACCCATGATGGTAAATTCATGTTGGCATCGCTTTCCTTGAGGGATAGTGTGGCGAGGTTTTTCGACGAATGGATGAGAAAATGTGCCGTCTGAATGAAGACTTTCTCTGGGGGGAGCGAGTAGTCGACTCGGAAGGAGACGGATTCGTCTACTAGTTTTCGTGTCTGGGTCAGAGCTTCTTTGGACATGCCCCAGAGGGCGTATACCTTGTCTCTTGGGTTACTGGCTTCTGCGAAGCGATGCTGTCGTAAAAGCATGACTAGGGGTATGGGAGAGCTGGGGAAACTGGGCATGTCGAGGACGATGTTACCCAGAGAGGATCTGCCAGGTAGCAAGTGCCATTCGAAATTCATGTGGCGTATGTTTGAATTGCGAGACCTGTAGAGTCTTATGCGGCTAAGGGCTTGGGATCTGAGAGATAAGAGTAGCAGGTCGTCTCGGTGAGTTTGAATTAGGGGATCTGCTATGTTTACAATATAATGAATCCACCCTGTTTGACACAGCATGAGAACCGAACGGAACAGCGCGCTGGAATTAAACTGTACACCGCCACAAAGGAAGACCAGATCTTGGGCGAAGCTTGCTTCCTGAATAACCCATACGCGCTTAAACCAGGCACGGTTCAGCAGCATATATATGCCGATCCATGAGGTTCGAGCGATGACCGGCAGCCCCAGTAGCTCATATGTTTCCTTCTCTTCCACATTCGATATTTTCATCCTATCGAGTGTCGTGGCATCCGGTGACAACTCTGCAATATGTCTGAGGTTGATGATAGCATCTTGTGACAAGCGATCCGCACCTCCAAGCCACGCGAAGACGGTAGATGCCTGCTTGTAAATACGGCTCATCATCATCACTTGGCTGGTACGTTCCTGGAGGTCTTGCTGGTTTATACAGAGAGCGTCGATCCAAAAACAGCAACGGTGAGGTTTCTCGCCAGCTGTAAACTTATGTCGACTGGAAAAGTAGCGAAGTATAAGCAGGGCGTTGTATAAGTTGGTCCCCACGGAGACAGGTCTCCCGTCTATGAGAATATCAAACGGGCGAGACGACCACGCACGTTCCGACGATATTTCATCTTCACTGGCATATAAAGTACACGGATCTCCCCAAGTATAGGACAGGGCATCGTATAACGGACCGTCCTCGAGATCCACAATAATCATGGAGCACCGGATCAGGGGTCGGAAGACGGTAAAGAAGGAGTTGTCTCTGGCTAGATCAATTGGTTCCAATCTCAGTATCCTGATGGAAGTCGAAGTTGGTAGGGTTGTACAGTTATAGTCGCTAGGAATACGGCTTTCGTGATCGTCCGGAGGACGTAAAATCGGCACTCTAGGGAATGAATAAGTGTCTATAGCAGGACCGCCATAATCACCGGGGCCTGACAACTGGATCGTAATCCCTAGAGCCTTGTCAAGTTGCTCTAGGTACGCAGGGAACATTACCATTTTTGAACCACTACTTTATAAGGGTTACTTTAAGAATTCTCAAGTGTGTAAAGACAATGGGAGAAATGTGATTACCTGGGGACAACTCTAGAGCCTTGCGGCGTCACTGAGCTCTGTTGGTTCGCATTCACAAAACATAACCTGCCGGTTTATGCTCCACGGAAATAAATATTATTCGCTGGAAAAAAAAATCTAAGAAAAGTCAACGATCCTCCTAATAAAGTATCTAGGTAGCAAAGGCGAAATACAAAATCCTAGTTCGTCGTATATTCCATTAGATAGATAATTGCCAAATTTTCAGAGCTTATAGCCAATAGCCAAGTAAGACGTCGAACAAAGCCATGAGCTCACGAAGGGTTGAATATATAGTAATTTTACCTAAACAAATGCTTGTACCATGCTATCTTTTTGGTGTTTGCTTTTGTTACTACATGATGGGGAGTGCCAGGAGACAGAGAGAGAGGTGAGCATGATATATACAATACCCGAATCCAGAAACCTATTGGCGACCTTGGGGGCTATACGAAACTTCAACTACACTCCGTCAACTGTAGGAAGCTGGATAGAATCTTCCCCGGAAGCCTAAATGAGTGATAAGAATGAACCATCTTGGGTTCTTGTTCCAGGCTCGTTTCTGGCGCCTCGTCTCTTCGCTCAGAACTCAATAACCAGCGTCTCCGAGGCGCCGAGCGCGCCGTCGCCCCAGATGCCGACGACCGCCATCAGGAACCCGATACCCGCCACGGCCGTCTGTATGAGCTGATTCCGGACGAAGAATTCGACTTCGCTGCGGACCTCCTCGCCGTTGACTTCCTCGTCTAGCTCCTCGCCGCTAGCACTGCCGGCGCCCTCGTCGTTGTGCGGATCGCCGAGGACCTCGTAGCTGGCCTCCATCCGTCGCGCGGCCTGCTTATCTCTGCGCAGCTGGGCGGATGCGGCTCGTCGCTGCGCCGCGGCCGCTGCGCTCGACGTGGGCTCGCCGAAGATGCGCGGCGTCACGTAGTCGGTTAGGTGGGTTCCGAAACAGAACAGAGACGTGTAAAAGAGATAAGGATGTCTGAAGCCTCGGGGGGATAGCACGTATGCGAGAAGGAAGGCGGAGCCCGACACGGCGGTTAAGGCATTGAGGTGGGTCGATGCCGTCGATGCGAGGGATCGAAATGCCTTGGCCGCGGAGGAGGCCGAGGGTAGTTCAAGCAGGGACGGGATCGTCAGAGCTGAGAGGGTGTAGGAAGTACCCTATATTCCATAAGTTGGAGCGAGGTCAATAGTAGACAGGTAATTAAGAAAACGTTGTTGGGTTGTCTCGCCTCTCGCATGGCTCATCGTGAACACTGAGCGCGGGGAAAACCGTGGAGGGGCAGATTCGGAAAGATGACTGGGGGGACTTACAGTCAAGAGACCCAACGAGACCGTCCCTACGAACTTGAGAACGGACACCTTTCTTGATGCCATCGTGTCTAGATATAGACGACCGAATGCTGATGAAGGATATAAAATGCGGGATGTAGGACGTTAGATTTGGTGTGTAGATGTAGAAAGTCGCATGAAAGGGTTCAGTCGAACCAAGATGGTGTGTGTGGATCGGGCGCACGTTGCGTTGTCTACCCACGCACGTACAGCAACGAGCAATGGGATTATGCCTCAAAAAGGAGAAGGAGTACGGTGACGATGTAGGCAAATAACGATGAATGATTCAAGGTATTGGCTATGCTCGAACTTCATGGGCACCAAGTTCCGGCCGTTGGAGGGGGAAGGGGAACCTGACAATGACTGACATTGACTGACAATGAGTTGAGCGACTTGACTCTTGACTCTTGGGCCTTGGGCCTTGAGTCTTGGGCAAAAGCTGGGGCGGTTTTGTAAATGGTATATCTGGGATACGTAATTGGTCTGAGCTTCAACGAAATGGCTTAAGATTTGCGGGACCAGCGGGCTCTAACGCCGAAAATGGACACATTGGGGTTCTGATGGGGGGCTGGGGGCTGCAGCTTTCCCGCTCATGTACCCAAGTACACGCTACTAGTGGTACATGTATGTAGATCTTGGCACTTTCAAGCCGAGGCATCTTACATCCTACATCCCTTTCTTGCGCGGACTAACAGTCAAACACCTTCTGTCACTTAATTTTACAGACACATATACAGTCGCTTGACTTTCAATTCGAGCTTGCAACTTGTGTTGATTGTCACATTGATTCAACCATCTACTATACCTAAATAAATCCTATCTGGTCCTAGAGTACGTCTATCTTTCAGCACTTGCGCAACCGAGCATCATCATGCCGATCCCACCATCCAAATATGTGAGCAACGTTTGGAAGCAAGGAATATTTGGTTAGTTTCAACAGATAAACAGACAACTAGCACCAGCACGACTGACCTTAAGTAACGTAGATGGCCGTGTTGTGTTCGTGACCGGCGGTGCCGGTACTATCTGCAGCGCTCAGACAAGAGCTCTGGTGCACCTCGGTGCCGATGCCTGTATCATCGGCCGTAACCAGCAAAAGACGGAAGACGCCGCTAAGGACATTGCGACAGCACGGAAAGGTGCAAAGGTCATCGGAATCGGTGGATGTGACGTGAGGAATGTGCGTGTGACATCGTGCCCAAGCTATTGAGCTGTCTCTAGGTAAATACTAACTACGTAACAGCCGGAGAGCCTGGTCAAGGCTGCCGAAAGATGCGTGAAAGAACTCGGTGCTATTGACTTTGTTATGTAGGAGTATCCTGTTGAGCTTCTGCTAGGATCTCTTAGCTAACCAAGCTCTTCCAGCGCCGGTGCAGCAGGCAACTTTGTGGCGCCTATATCGTCTCTAACATCCAATGGCTTCAAAACTGTCATGGAAATTGACGTGCTTGGAACATATAACACCGTCAAGGCCACTATACCGTATCTCATCGAATCAGCCGCCAGGAACAAGACGAACCAGAACGGATTGACAGGAGGGAGGATCATTTACGTATCTGCCACTTTCCATTATACCGGTATGCCAATGCAGGCTCACGTGATGGCGGCTAAAGCCTCCATCGACTCCATCATGGCTTCCGTGGCTTTAGAATATGGCCCGTACGGCGTGACGTCCAACGTCATCGCCCCGGGCGGAATTGAAGGAACCGAAGGCTTGGAGAGACTCTCGAGCAGCCAGATGGATATCAAGACAGCCTCAGCCGGCATCCCGCTGGGCCGATTCGGCACGATCCGGGATATCGCAGATGCGAGTGTCTATCTCTTTAGCGACGCGGGCAACTACGTGACCGGCGAGGTTCTCGTCGTAGACGGCGCCGACTGGAGGAATAAGGGTGTTGGCGTCGGCTTGGATATTGATATGAAGTACCCGGATTATTTATTTAAGGGTGAGTTCTCCAAACACGTCAAGACTGGGAGAAAGGAGAAGCCGAAGCTTTAGGTATCCCGAACCCGTCATGAGTGCAAGGTCCTAGTATGGTGGGCACTATTACGGCGCTCCTGATGTCGGCGATGGATTATTCTGGTAATATGTTAGGGCTTTGCAGTAATTTTCGGTGTACATTAGGTCGTATGTGTCTATAACTTAGACTAGAGAGCAGGCGTTATGAAAACCCGGTGACAATGTCTTCAAATACGGCTAATGTCTATGCTTCCAAAGGCGCTGGGCTGTGTCTTGACCAGTTCAGTGCTCTGTGGTGTCAAAGTTAGCAAATTGTAGTAGTTAAACCTCACATAGACCCTTCGCCGTCGATAAGGGGGAAATTTTGGTATACTTTCTCGGCACATCCCTTGAGTCTGAATACGCAGGTATCTATTGAAATGGAAATTCAAGGGGTCACTAATTACGACCAAGCTAGTTGTTGCAAGATGACACTGATATGTGAGTTTACCAAGATCTACCACGAGGTACTATTGTAGCTGTGTTGCTAATGTTACCACAGGATAGGTTTCATTATGGGCTTGTACATCAAAGCAACGGATAATAATCAAAGCCATACGGATAAAACAAGGCGCACCAAAATCTTGTTAGCTTTGTTAGAATCCAGCCCTTTGTGTTAACCCGAACATAAGAGACAGGAGCACAAAGAACCTCATCATGCACATATATCTATAACCCTCAGCAGCAATTTCCACCGGCCAATTTCATCATGCCACCTAGGGCTCTCAAGCGAGTGCCTCCAATCTAAGGTAATATTCAATCCACGGAATTACAAATTAGCAGATCACATAGTTATCACTTCATGGATTGTCAAGCGGGTATTACAAGTGTAGTATATTAGGTAACGTTTAATTATCTAATCTGACTATGATATAAGAATCGTATTGGACTCAGTAGTCTATTAGTGAACGACAATAAGCAATGCTTCGTTCGATCTTGCGACTAAGTATGAGAATACAGTTGGGTGCCTGCCATGCCTGACTAGCTAAGCTGCGATGAGTAGCATGCGTCAAGGCATTTAAACTGCAGGGCATGCCGGTTGGTTAAGCCAGTAGCTCATGATTGAGTCTAGCATGGTCTTCGGCCATCGGCATGGATAAATTTCCACAACTCGTTGTCGTTGTCTTTTTCTTCGTTGAAGACATCGCTTTCAAATCTCTCGTCACTGAGGATACTATCTTCAGAACGGTCACCAGCGAGAAACCCATTTTTGTGTTCTTCGTCGCTTGAGTAGAGACTAACATCACTCTCGCTGTTTTGAGCGTCGTGATCATATTTAGAGTGGCCACGAAGTTTGGGCTTCTCTTCTCTAGGAGGATTGGAACGCTGCGAGCATGACTTATTGTCTTGCTTATCTTGCAACGTCTCAATTTTATCAAGGCCAATCTCGAGGAGCTCTTTGCCTAGTAGAAGTGGTTGGCTAGGAGCTGCGTCGGCGGCCTTGGTGATTTTGTTATGAGATTTCTTTCGAAGGTACTCCATATCCATAGCAACAGCTTTGCTAATGCCATTAGGCTTTTTGCTCATGCTGTTCTTCATGGTTTTGGAATTGATAAGTTACTTGTGTAACTGTCGTACGTGTTATCGTTTAAGAAATCTAATAGTAGGGAGTTACTTGATTACTCGTAAGGGGGTGAGTGTTATACGTAGCTATGGAAGAAATCACTACCTTTTTATCAGCAGGAAAAACAACTACTTGCGGTATGTTCATATCTAACAGTCATATTGTTTTAGCATTGTTTTTTTATCAAAGCAAGTGCTAAAAAACAGCAAAGAAGACCGAGATCAAGGGATATTGTTTTCCTTGGTCGAAAAACTACACTTGTTTATATTCATATCGAGGTTGGGTATCTCGTGAAATCAAAGTGTATAAGTGAGAAGATGACACCGGTAACTATACTAAAACGTAAAAAGGAGGCTTTTGAACAAGTTCTCGTACTGATATTGTGCAATTTCACAAAAATGTTCCTCGCCCCGTGACTCCAGGGTATCTAGGGGCCGGCCGTTAAGGCTAGTGGAATCGGCAGTCGTTGAATAACCCCATAAAACGGTCGGGCGTCTGGCAGAGAGAATGAAAGGGGTTGTTGAGAACCACGTGGGTAACTGTATGGAATGCGGCTTGACAAGGGCGCCCACTGGCATGCGGCCCCTAGCTCATTAGCTTCTCCCTACGTCGCTTGTCCAGTCTGAGTTCTTTGTCAGTCTCCTCCACCTCTGACCCTAGACTGTCAGGGAGAGCAATGAGCACCACTGTTCCCCGGAGTGTAGTAAATTTCCTGTGATTGGAACGGATACTTAGTTGTTTATGTATGGGCAGGTCGTTGGGGGTCATTGAGGTTCGTTCGCAATCGAACCTCATGTTGTAGGGAATACCAACCTGATATGGTATGCTCTTCTTGCTCAACGGTGTAGGGCATATATAATTACTGTACAATTCATACCGGACTTTATCTATTAAATTCGACGAGTTCTGGAGATGAAGACGATATAAGTGGATGTTGCGTGATAGGATGATTGAAAGTGAGAGGTTGAGGAATGACTGCCTGAGTGACCCTAGCTATAGATTTAAGAAATTGAGCAAGAATCAGATGGCTTGCAATCGACCTTTACTTAATGCATTTCATAAATAACGAGCAGAGAATTCATTAATTGGTAGATTGTTATAGGGAGACTACAGTTACGTTAAGTATAAGATTATAGAAAAAACAAACAAACAATGGAGGACAAATAAATCCAATACGACGCCGATATCGAACCGATGGCACTAGCACCGCTCCCAAGGCCATTGCCGGGGTTTGCCTCTGGTTTGCTCGGGCCAATTCCGTCGTCATCGTCATCGTCAGCCGTGCCTGACTGTTGAATAATTGTTGCATCACCTGGTGCGAATAAAACGCCAACGGTATTTGCCGACTCAGCGTCGATTTCCTCCGGCGTGAGCAGCGGGTTATTGACCGAGTCGCAAGGGGGGTTGCCGCCAGTAAATTCTATCTTGTTTGTGACCGAGATTGGTACGTCGAAGATAGTGTAGTGATCCTCCCCGTTCAGACGGAAGTTCTGGCGAATGGATATCTAACCCTCATTATTAGTGATTGGATCTCAGGGAATATACTCTTGTCAAGTTGGTAAACGAACATTGTAAGCCCCACGGTCGCTGTCTGCGCTGTCCGGCTTCCCATCGCCGATGAGACAGACCGGCCAGGTCCACTTCACGTGTTTGACGGTGCTTCCTGACTCGGACTGCATTATGTCTCCCAGGCTTACATCGTTCGTCGACGCCGTTCCGTTCGTTATCGTGAAATTCCTTCCTGTGTCATAACTATAGAGAAAGATGGTGATGTTGTTGATCCGACTAGGACTGTCGTCCCCGTAAGGAGGGAGTTGTAGTTTGCCATTGGCAGTCACGTCGAGAGCTACCTCGATAGTGTCCCCGCCCAACGGGGTGCCTGGTTGGGGCGCATCGAGGATGGCGAAACCAGGTGTAAATATTTGACCGTTGAATATTGTAAAATCTAGGGCCGAAGCCTTAGCGACGAAGGTTGATAGGAAGAAGGTGGGATAGAGTAAAAGCTTCATTGAGGCGGCTTGAGTCTCATCAAAGACACATGCACATATTATGAAGTAGAGAAGTGGTCGAGAATGGAGATGTCACATTGCTAGGTGGGGAGTGTTGAATATTTAGTCGAGAAACTATATGACCATCATTATTGGATGAATGTATAGTATGATGTATATACGTATAATAGAAGAACAGGAAATGGAAAATCCGGCATGCACTCATCAGGTATTTGAACGATCTAGGTGATAATGTCCCGTGTCTTGGCAGACGGATGAAGTTGGGACGTTCCCGAGAGAAAGGATGTTCCAGGGTCATTTGCAACCCTAGCATGAATGACAATAGTGAGAAGCATCTTGGCTTATGAGAATGAAAAGGAGAATACATCCCTCCCTCGGTTTGCCGAGTACGGTAGAATTAGAATACCACTTTTTGAGACTGGACTGTATAATTGTACGATCCGATGGTTCTATCGTCTTAAGACGGCAGACGTTGAATAAATAACATGTTATTTTATACTTTGATCAGAAATCTCAGCCGTACTGCTGCTTCTAGGGTCGAGAAGACGGGAGTTTTAAGATGACGATGAAGCTGAAGATGGACACCCCCGTGGTTTCAGATTGACTGGCGACACGCGATATGCGAGTGGTCGCACAGACCACATCTTATATGGAATGCTCTATTATCTAAGCAGATTAAGCTCTTGCGCCCTTGCGGGTCTTTCCGATGTAGAAATACTTAGGTACCCGTGTACCTACATCTTTTCTAAGGTGAGTGGAGTTTGCATCTTCAACTTCGCAGACGAATTCAGCAGCATTGACCGAAGGGCGTATCACCTCCGTATAAAATCCGATTCGGTAGCAGGTGTAGTAGCAGAATTCTGATATAAAATGAAGCAATCATAACGAGTGCTATTTACATCACCCTTTTAGTCCTCACACACCGGTTCTTTGATAAGATCGAGATCAATGCAAGCTACTTACCTGATCCGTATGCTTAACGAAGTTCCGCCAACGTCTCCCCTCTAACATAGTACTTCTCACACTCCTGAAGTAGGACTTGACAAGGGCTACTTACCATGATGCGCTTACGTCGAGCCTGGCCATTGGCCAGAAGCTGTCATGGCTATACGAACCGACAGGCTTCGCTTGCCAATATCTACCAGCGATCATTTTCGGGCTCCGAAAGACTAAGTCAAGCATCAACCTCTGGTAACCTTGCGGCACTGAAGAGTATCCTTAAGGTATCTGAAGAAGTTACGGATGCATTAGCTACGAACAGGCCTGTGGTCGCGCTCGAGTCCACTATCTACACCCATGGGGCTTTAGGGAACGATTTGGATTTGGAGGGTGTTGTCCGCCGTAATGGTGGCGTGCCTGCTGTGGTTGGCATTCTAGGAGGCATACCTACGGTTGGCCTTCAACCCGAGGAAGTGACCCGTATGGTTGAGGGTTCCCCCAAGAAGGTGTCTCGACGAGATATTGCCTATCTGGTTGGCATGGTATGTTTTAACCCCTGTAATATGTCGCCCCCTTATCTTATGCGACCATTTCTTGTGTTCAAGTCTGAACATATCTTTCTATATAGGGCATCGCTGGTAAGAAGATCCACGGAGGAACTACCATTGCTGGTACCATGGTTCTAGCAAGGCTTGCCGGAATTCAAGTTTTTGGGACTGGGGGTCTTGGTGGCGTGCACCGCGGCGGGCATGAATCGTTCGATATCTCTGCCGATCTCACCGAGCTTGGGAGAACGAGAATGGCGGTGATTAGCAGCGGTTGTAAAGGTTTCCTAGATATTCCTAGAACTTTGGAGTACCTGGAGACCCAGGGCGTGCTCGTATCAACCTTCGCCGACGGCCGGGCAGGCAATGTGGACTTCCCGGCATTCTGGGCGCGGGACAGTGGCGTTAAAAGCCCGTCCGCTGTCTACGACGAGGAGCAGGCAGCTGCTATGATCTTGGCACAAGAGAGATTAGGCATTGAGTCAGGCATACTGTTTGCCAACCCGATACCCGAGGAGTATTCTATCGCTCGGACTGAGATGGATGCTATCATTGAACAAGCAGTCAATGAATCAACACAGCAAGGTGCTTTGGGCAGTGAAAACACGCCGTTCATCTTGAAGAGGATCAGAGAACTTACCAACGGCAGGAGTGTGTTAGCGAACAAAGTCTTGGTACGGGCGAATGTAGAACGGGCCACCAAGGTAGCTGTCGCGCTTTCGCGGCTTGCTGCCGGCGAATTTGTGTCGCCTAATAAATCGTGAGCTTTGAGCTCTTTCTGATTGCAATCGCAAAATCTAACGTACAAGTTCCAGGGTGAAGCAGCAGAACAACACCCAAATTTTTAACAAGAGTGTCTCGACAGATGAGGCGACAAAAGAGCCTGAGGTATGAATGTCTATTTTGTAGTTGTGTCATAACATTACGATTTGAATTGAAAATCTGGATACTTCTATTTGATAACACTGTTACAATGCTTTGAACTAGACTAATGATCATAGGTTGTCTCACAAGCCGACGTTCTAGTTGCTGGTTCCGTGGCTGTAGACCTGAATTGCGACTACGTTGGGGAAGACTCACTAGAACACCCGGCTCCTCATCTTCATACGTCTAACCTGGCTCATATCGGCCAGTCTATTGGGGGTGTCGGTCGCAACGTTGCACTCGCGGCCCAGAAGGTTATGCAAAGTAATAAAGTACGACTTTGTAGCATGATCGGCGATGACTTGTAAGTTTCTATAACCAATCTCTAATGCTATACCTGCTCATTATATCATAGAGCTGGATCGACGATAATATCATCGTTAAAAGCAAGCGGGATGGATACGTCGTGCATTAAACAACTGAGTCGCAAGCATTACCCAACTAGCCGAACTGCCCAATACGTGGCTGTCAATGATGCTAACAAGAACCTAGTCCTTGGCATGGCAGATATGGGTATATTTACCGCTCACTCATTCCAAGGACACTGGTCTTCCACAGTGAAAACTTCAAAGCCAAAGTGGCTTGTGGTGGATGGGAATTGGACAGACCGTGATATTCGAGGTTGGCTGCGGGCCGGTAAGCAAAACCATGCTCATGTGGCCTTCGAACCTGTTTCAAAGGAGAAATCTGCCCGTATTTTCTGCAATGAAAGAAGCCTCGAAAGTCTAGGGACCTTCCCGAATCCTAGTATTGATCTAGCGACGCCAAATCAGTACGAGCTAGCAGCTATGCACGCGGCCGCGCAGCGAAATGAATATTTCGACGGCCCACGATGGTGGGATATCATCGATGCTTTTGGCATGAAGGGAGCAAGAGACCGATTCGTCAAGCTCACGTCGGCCAGCATGACTGATGTTGGTGTCCCGCAGCAAGTCATTCAGCTTCTTCCGTACATCCCGACCATCATCACAAAATTGGGCAGCAATGGGGCCTTGTTGACAAAAATCCTGCGGAAAGATGACCCGCACCTATTCGATTTAGCATCCGAGAAATTCATTCTCTCGAGGTGTCTTAACAACCATCCCGAGGTCGGGGGCGTCTACATGAGACTGTTCCCAGCAGTAGAACAGGTGGAAGATGTCGTGTCAGTGAACGGAGTTGGCGACACATTTCTCGGCGTGTTGATTGCGGGCCTGGCGCAAGGGGCAAAGGTTGAGAATCTCGTTGACATTGCTCAAAAGGGCGCCACCCTAACACTTCGCAGTTCTCAGTCTGTGAGTGATGATTTAGGCACATTAAAGAGCGAGATTATTGCCGCGGCCGCTACCACCAGCTCTTAAAGAATCAGGATGAAATATCTAAAATTTCTCTATGAGCCTCATTATTTGAAGTACGTTGTCGGAAATACCAGATGAAAATATTAGGTAACCCCCTTTTTTCGTAACTTGGTAGAAGTTGGTGTCGATTTGAATGCGAAGGCTGAAGTGGGGAACTTTGCTGGTACGTACTATACATTACAGGGGTCGGACGTTAAAGGTGGGGCCAGATGCAAGGCTACTGGAGAAAAAAAAATAAAGATTTGAGAAAAAAAGATTCCAGGGTCTTGACTCTTGCTCATAATATCGACGACCAAGTTAACGATCTACTCAATCATAATGCCTCCAGACCAGCCTGTTAATACAATGGAGAACGACGATCCTATGTCGTCTTCCAGCGAAGAGGAATCCGACTTTACTAGTGACGAAGAGACCACACCGCAAAACCGAAAAGCACAGACGATTGACAAGGACTCGGACGAGGAAGAGCTTGAACGCTTCGTACTGGGAGATGCAACAAATTTCCGTGAAAACTTATTCCGGGACGAGTCGACAGTTGATGGCGCAATTGCTCGCTCTGGTCGTGCTGGCCACGGAGAAGAAAGCGAACCTGAGTCTGGATTGGAGGATATCGATGATGCAGACCTCTTCACCTTCGATGTTGGAGGTGCTGTACCTAGCGGCGATAAAGACCTTACCGGAGCAACAATCGCGAAGATTGAGGGAGCTCCCGACAAAGATATACCTGCGTGGGAAGATAGCGACGACGAACGGTTGACTATTTCGTTAGCGGATGCAACTCAACTACGAAAACTTCGGATTAGCGAATCAGAGGATGTTGTGAGCGGTACCGAGTATACTAGAAGGCTACGACAACAATACCTACGATTAAACCCTTTACCCGAATGGGCACGAGAGGCTGAAGGACGCCCGTCGAAGCGTCGGCGTCGATCATCGGCAGCAGGAAGCGATTCCGACTTCTCAGATGATGCGACCGCTAATGACGATGCCGAAACATCTACACTACCGCTGGACGCGTTCCTTCGTGACGCTAGCGCGTTGAAAGAGCGCACTACCCAGGGGGTAAGGAAGCTTCGCCCAGAGGTCATCGATATCCAGAGATCTCGAGATATACCCGACACCCATAAAGAAGAGGTCACCTCTCTTGCTTTCCACCCAGAGTACCCGGTTTTATTATCATCCAGCACATCTTCTGTAATGCACCTACATCACATCGCCCCGACGGCTCACCCAACGCCAAATCCTCTCTTGACATCTGCACAAGTGAAGCATGTCCCTGTGCGGAGAGCCCAATTTCTTTACCCTACCGGTGACAAAATCTTCTTCGCTGGGCGCCGACGATATATCCATTCTTGGGACTTAGCAACGGGGACGATACAGAAGACAAATCAAATGAAAGGCCATCAATCGGAGCAGAGAACGTGGGAGCGATTTAGGCTCAGTCCTTGTGGGCAATACGTCGGGTTCGTCGCCTCGACGAGGAAGGGCGGTGGTGTTATTAATATCCTAAACGTCAACACAATGCAATGGATCGCAGCAGCTAGGCTGGACAGTCGTGGTGGTATTATTGATTTCTCCTGGTGGAGCAACAGCCATGGCCTCACGATCCTGGGTAAGGGTGGCCAGGTTGGTGAGTGGAGCATGGCTTCGAGGCGCTTCCTGGCAATCTGGAATGACGAGGGTTCCAACGGCGGAACAGCCATGGCAATGGGAGGCCGCAACGGTCCCGTCGTTCTTGGCGGAGACCGATGGATCGCAATCGGTTCTAATAGCGGTGTTACGAACATATATGACCGACAAGCCCTGATATTGCCTTCATCAGACGAGGAGCTCGAGATTAAAGAGCGACCCGAACCGACCCGGCGATTCATGCAACTTACAACGCCTGTTACGATCCTCACATTCAGTCCTGATGGCCAGCTATTGGCTTTTGGCAGCAGACACAAGAAGGACGCATTGCGGCTAGCGCATTTGCCGAGCTGCACAGTCTACAGGAATTGGCCGACGGAGCAGACGCCGCTTGGCAGAATCACAGACGTGGCATTTGGAAGGAAGAGTGACTTGCTGGCTGTCGGCAATGATACAGGAAAGATTAGATTGTGGGAGATTCGAAGCTAGATACCTTAGTCTCAGGAACACTGCAGTCTAACCTCAACAAATTTCGTTCACATCCCACCTCTTAGTCGTGCTTCTAGAACTAGGATTTATTTCTTAAACATGCCTCCCAAGACCTCTCCCACTACTTGCGATGTCGACCCCTTGGGCTAAAAATGTGTGCCAAAAGCTTTTGAAGCGGACTTCCCTGCTGTATCTTTTTCTTGGGATATATCTTCCCTTCGCTTATCGTGTAATCGGAAAGCTGTTTTTCGTTGTCGAAACGATGCACCTCGCGGCCTGCCTTGGTATCGTCCAGGAAATCCCTTATATTCACCCAGACATGGGTGAGGGCCTTAGAAAGGGGCGAAGGAGTTAGCAATGAGCATAGTGGCGGCGTAGTTTAGGAGATCTACATACCTTTCGGCATTGATTCTTGCTTGCAAACTGCTCGGTGAAGCCCAGGTCGGCCATCAAGCGCTGCCAGTCTGGGAGATCCCCTGACCCGAAATACTCCTCCCAGTCTGACACGATCTGTTCTTTTTTGCTCGGAGCTGCCTGCTGCTTGCCCTTCTTCGATTTTGCCATGGCTGGTGGTGTTGATGTACAGATTGAGTCTACACTTGGAGCGTAACGGAGTTCTGGACGTTCTTCGTGCTCGTCGCTAGTATCTCGATGGCTAGTAGTCGACTTCAAGTTATCGGCTATAAAACTAATGATTGCCAAAGGGGAAAGCATCTTGCTAGAAAGTGTTAGACATCCCGAACATTTCCTGTTTCAAGTCTCGGGTTTTCTTTAATTCTGTTTGTCTACATGTTTCTGGTTGGCCTCGCATGCAAGCCGAGCCGGCCTGCAGACGAGACCTTGAGGAAATCAAGTTACGTATAGTATAGTGCCAACCCATAGCCCATAGGTAGGTCTCCTCAGATAACCAGAGGGGAGAGGTAAAGGGGAGAGTAATTTAGGACATTAGGTTGTGCGAAGTGAGCAGTCATATGGCCTATAACGTGGCATTGGGCGGCACAATTGACAGGACAGTGAGGCTGTGTCTTGAGACGACCTTCTCTGGTTGAAGGGAACTCATCATCTGCAAAGTAACCTACTGGGACTGTCAAATTCTCCAAAATAAAAAAAAATAAAAAATAAAAAACCGTTGGCTGTCGCTCCTTTTTCTTGGTCCATATATATATCAGGATATGTACACACGACCAACTTAGGACGAATCGCGGGACTATACACTACCCAATAATTTAATGAGAATGGTATAACCCAATCAACTTATCATATAGAAAGCTGTGTTGGCTTTACTTGACACGTTCATTTCTAGAGTAGTTGTGATGTGCAAATTTTAATGTCGTTTTTAGAAAACAGGCTCCGATGTCACCGAGACTCGAAGGTTACAATTAGAGTAGAATTAGGAGGGTCCTCCCGCAGTCCCAGGTTCTCGGGTCGCGGTGCTTGCCGGGATGCGCCGAAAATTGGAACCTTGACTGTGGAATTCTACCGGCATGTTTAGGTAATTGCCTAGGTACATAAACCAAGTAAATATTGACAATGTCACTTTTAGCCTCTTGACTCTACGGATAAAAATAAAAACATTGCCAGATATCTACATAGACATCTAGGCTTCCTGGGCTTCCGATGCTGCTACCCAAGACACGCAAATTTCCCTCAAAGAAATTTTGATCGTTAAAGCCCATGCCATGTGTATCCTCCAGAGTCCCCATCGGATCTCAAATCGATCGTCCCAAGACTTTGTTGGCACGGCTGGCACGAACCCCTGTGGGTTTCAGTCTTGAGCCTTTAAATCTCGACACTATCAACTGCGAATAAGAGAACGCTCACTGGTCAGCGCCGGACGAATGAGAATCACACCACTGTGCTGTTCCCACTACTCCCACTACACGCGCCGTTTTAAAAGCAAGTGGTATGGAGACCCAACCGGGGACCGCCGCCTTAAACATGGTGTCAGGGTGTGTTGTTCCGCGGGCAATTTGCTGATTGGTTTCCGTCTAGCTATCCAGCCAGCCCAGCTTTGTATCGTCTTCCTACCTAACCCGCCTTTCCCGACTTTCTGTTCCGGCTAATGCTCTGGGACGCGTCGGTGGTATGCATAGCATAGTGGATTAAGCCTGGTTTCCACCTTATAACAGGGCAGGGCATGAAATGCTAGAAAAAACTGCCCGAATTCCATATGGGGGAATGGAGGAATTATCTATCACACCACCCAAACACCTAAACACCCAACCCCTCGCGTGGCTAACGACGCGGGCCAGTGGACCTTGCAATGCTCGTAATGTGTGGGCTGTTATGCGCCCTACCCTAGGCCGGCCGCCACGATCACCGATTCGCGTCGGCCGCCCTGCTGGTCTATTTCTCGCCTATAGATTATGTGCATAATACCCTTTTTCTTTTCTCTTAATCCACTCTAGCAGTAGACATGTTCCAGTGTCGATTCATTTGCTGTCCCGCCAAAGGGTGTGTAGAATAGTAGAATGGCGTCTGACACGCCAAAACGCAAGTCTAAGTCGGGGGCTCTCCCTGGAAAGTTCAGAACCTTCGTCAGTGATATGAAGAAGTTCAAAATCCACCGTCGTGAGAAGAGGAAGAGCGACGACGAGAGTGAAAGAGTTATGCCGGATCCCGCCTCTGTTCCCCCCTCGGTCCCCCAGGCCCCTGAGGCGAAGACTGTCTCTGCGCCCAGTTCTCTGTTCGTGGGGAATCTCGCTGTTCAGGTTACTGTAACCTTCGACGAACCGCTGAGTTACTCATACAGTCGCACCTATGAGGCCTCACCATCACTACAGGCTACCGAGACGCTGTGCCAGGGCCTGTTGCGGCGCATCGACCATTGTTGCTATGAGATGATAACCCGAAAGGACTCAACCGCCATGGAGTACGCGGCTGCGAGTGGCCCAGATAAGCCGTTGCGATTCGAGATCCAAATTGATATCATCCGAGGCTGGTCTGAGATCTGGGCTTCGAGGTCGTTCAAGTCGTACCAAAAGCAGCCCCTCTCACCAGAAGCCGCAAGTCAAATTATCCTTTCGACTCATTATATAGTAGGGTTGTTCCTGAGACGCCACGACGAAGGATTTGTCTGGAAAGCTGGCCCGGTACGAGACGACCCGTCACAAGAGCTAGGGAAATTCCCACACCGCGCCGGCCGTGTTCAACCCATGTCGTGCGTGCCACGCTTCTACTTCCTCGAGCGCCCGCAATCTTTCGAGTCAATCCCTGGCTACTCCATCAACTTCTCCTTTACGAGCCGATGCCAACGGCGGAAACCACCAGACTGGCATACAACGGTCGAAGTCAACAGTCGCCAGACAGCGCCCCTAAACTCGATAGGGGCTGAAAGTTTGTTCCTTGAGGCGTCTTACGCGTTGGAAGGTGCCTTAAGAGCAGAAAGACACGCATTTGAAGCCGTCCATCGTCTATGCGCCAGTATAGACGGGTGCAAAAACTGTCGACACCACGACAATGATGGTTTGGAATTGCGAGTCTCCATCTCGAACAATCTCGGACCCCAGTTCCCTGATCTGGAGCGAACAATACGCTGCAGCAGCAACTTTTCCTTCCACTCCGACGTTCAAAATTGCGTCAGCTTTGTCAAGAGAATAGAATCTGCTCTATCTAGAACCCGAGATGATGCTGATGACACGATCAGTCGGATGAACGACCTCGAGTTTAGAATCACGGAACTCCGCGGCCGCGGTTGGTCCCTGGACGAACCACTCATTTTCGTCCTTCCTCCCTTCAAGTCCTTTTCCCAGAGGACTGTTGCGGCGATGCTGGATAGGATCCAGGCTGGCGTCGCAGATGTCCTCCGTAACAACGCTATATCCGTCCGAATGACAACGTACAAGCGAGGTCATTTCATTCTAGACAAAACGCTTGTGGCTCGAGAGCCCTTCGAGATGGCTGGAAATTCGAAGGCGAAATCGGCTCGAAAATCCAAGGTCTACGTCATAGACCGGCTACGACAACGAATCGAGCGAGATATTCAGATGGTCTGCAAAGATACGTTGGCACTCGACGACATAGAGAGCGAGATCAGGACATCCGAGGGAGAAGCATGCGTGAAGAGCCCTGCTAGCCAAGACGCGGATGCGGACGCGGACGTCGTAACATCTGCCTCGAGCGAATTCGAGGTCTCTTCGTCGGACTCTAACGACACCACAGATCAGCGTGAGGATTCCACATACCCAAGCACAAACGCAGAAACCAGCTTTGCTGCATCCATTTCAAAAAGTGTGACAGACGACGAGAACCTAGCAAGTGAAATACCAGATTCCGAGTCCCCTGGGACTGAAGAACTCACGACCTCGTCTGAAACGCGACCGGAACCTGTTCGGCGATCCTCGGAGCCTATTCGTTGTTCCAATACGGGTTCTCGAGCTTTCCCATTAGTACCTGGCCTAGACGACTATATAGAACCAGAACCTGAAAGCTCTGGATTAGACGAGACTTCTAGCGGAACAAATTCACAAAGAGCTGTACCCGATCAACCTATCGGCAAAACTCTACCAACGCAGTCCTCCCGTCCAAGCACCCCAAACGAGACAGAGGGTTCTGAAGAGAAGAGTGCGGATTCAACAACAAACCTAGGGGAGGGAGCTGAATCGTCGCCAACCTACGAGCCTTCTATTGCCTCATCGACCCCGAGCTTAATGTTCGGCGGTGGCTCCTCCCCTAGTAGCAGCCTCTGTAAGTCTATCCTGAGAATCATATACCATTCCTTATCGCAACTCCTTCGCGGCAAAGCATACCTTTTCCCGAAGCTGTTCATAGCAATTGCTAACATAGACTACTACAGTGATAACCCCCAAGAACCATCGTTTAAGTACCGAGGTGGATTATTCGAAGAACGGCATCATGGATAGCGACGACGAAGACAGCAGAGACTCGGAGAGCATCAACTCTGAATCACGCCAGGACGTGTCCAAAACCGTCCCACCCTTTCCCTCGCCCAAACTACGACACGCCGCGAAACCCATACCGTCGTCACCGCTTCGTGTCAGCCAAACAATGCAAGAGCAGGCCAGTATTATCAGTATACAAGAGAGTGGTGGAGCGCCGCTGAGCGATAAAACTGAGACCTCCAGCATAAACGTGGAGCCGAAAACGTCGTCGACTGGTCTGGGAATCGTCGAAGAACCCCCGACTCCCGTGATAGAAGTCGATTCATATGCCTTTTTGCCGGTCAAGTCCGCGGCCAAGCGAGACCCGAGCCCTGGAGTCGCTAGCAACAGCAGCTTAGCATCCAAGAGAGACGTAATCAGGCCATTCGTCGAGGTCGAAGTCGACCTCCCACCTCACGTCGAGCCAACCGCCGGCGGCAGCAACAGCAACAACAACAACAACGGAAGCGACGACCCTGGCGACACCGTGGACGACTTCTCGCAGTCCAAGCCGGACTTCACCTTCTCGTCGCCCCTGGCGACGACGCCCGAAGGGTCGGTCATAGGAGAGGACGCGGCCGACATTTCTCCCGCCCCGTCGCCGCGCACCCAGCGGATCCTCCCGCCGCACCGCCGGTCCTTCGGCAGCGCCGGCATGCTGGGCTTCCACGAGCTCATGTTCGGCTCGGTGACCCTGCGCACGGCGCTCATGCGCTCGCGCCCGACATACGACATGGGCGGGGACCGCGAGCCGAAGCGGCCCGGGACGGCGATGTGATGTGATGTGATGTGGGTTTACAGTATGGCACCGAGGGGCGTAACGAATCTGTCGTGTTCGATTTATTTATTTTCATGTTTCCACATGTAGTTTTTTTTTTTTCTTTTCGCATTTGCTTTAGGAGTTTGCCGGTTATCGAAGTGCTCGTTACATGGCTGTGGCGTAACGGTTTGGCATATTTGGTGTATTTGCAGTTGGCATTACGCTATGGATATGAAGAGGACGATCGCTGCATATGAGCACGTTTGGGAAATGGAAGCATCGCATCATATATTGTATATCGAAAATGAGAAATATATAAAATCGCACGAGCAATCATAATTATTTATACTAGCATATTATGGACTACTTTGGCTTGCTATAATCATTTTACCGAAGCGTGAGGATACGTAAAACCAACTAGCTGCCTACTCACACTCGAAGTGAGATAACATATTGAGCGGAAAATCAAAGCATTAGATACTAATACTTATAGTATATACAATTTGAGACGAGAGGCTCGATAAATAGAACACTTTATATGGTATAATTTTGTACAGGTATATAATTCCATATCCGTTTTGCGCCGTAATGCTTTTTTACCATCCTGTTCCTATTTTTCCTTTTCCCCCTATTTGGAACCAAAAAACCGACGAACGCCGTAGGATGGGCAATATGTTAAATCACGACGATGGATTCTGTTCTTCCGTAGGCAACACGTAAACCTCCAAACCCGAGTTATCCTCCTTGACGCGCACAGACGCCTTGTCGCCCCTCTTAAGCTCGCCGCGGATGATCTTGTCGGCGAGGCCGTTGCTGATCTCAGTAGTAATAAGACGGTTGAGTGGCCTGGCGCCGAACTTGGGGTCGTAGCCGCGCTCGGCGAGCCAGTTGCGCACAGTATCGTCAACTTGGAGGGCGATGCGGCGGTCGTCGAGGCGCTGCTGCAGCTCGCGGAGGCGGATGTCGACGATGTCTCGGAGAGCGGAGAGCGTCAGGCGCTTGAAGACGATGAAGGAGTCGATGCGGTTCAGGAACTCGGGCGGGTAGCTGCCGGCCACCACGTCGAGCACCGCCTTGCGTACGTCCGGGCTGATCTCGCCGTCGGCCGTCTCGCTGTACGGGTGGTGCGCGTCCGCGCCGACGAGGATGTCGGCACCCAGGTTCGACGTGAGCACGATGATGGTGTTGCGGAAGTCCACCTTGTGGCCCTGGGCGTCCGTCAGGTAGCCCTCGTCGAGGACCTGTAGGAGCAGCGCCGAGATGTCGCGATGCGCTTTCTCGAACTCGTCGAATAGCAGGACCGCGTACGGTTTCCTTCGCACGGCCTCCGTGAGTTGGCCGGCATCGTCGTAGCCCACATATCCGGACGGCGCGCCGATGAGCCTCGAGATTGTGTGCTTCTCCTGGAACTCGCTCATGTCGAATCGGACGACGGCGGACTCAGTTGAGAACAGGAAGTTGGCAAGTTTCTTGCAAAGCTCCGTCTTACCGACACCCGTGGGGCCGAGGAAAAAGAACGATGCGAGAGGACGGTTGTCTCCGCTCAAGCCAGCTCGTTGCATACGCACGGCGTCAGCAACGGCCTTCAATGCTTCATCTTGCCCGCGAACGGATTCCCGGAGCGTGTCCTCCATGTGTATTAATTTCTCGACGTGTCCAGACGTTAACTTGGTCACGGGTATTCCCGTAATCCTCGAGACGACATTTGCTATGTCGTCGGCTGTTACCGAGTCGTGGATCAACGTGTCAGGGCCTTGCGCATCCGCACTCTGTTCACCGTCCTTGGGGAGCTTCCGTTCTAGATTCGGGATGATGCCGAAGCGCAACTCAGAGGCACGACCGAAGTTCCCCGATCTTTGTGCTTGGTCAAGTTCAATACGAGCCTTGTCCAAATTCTCCTGAACCTTCTTTAGGGCGTCGATCTCTCCTCTTTCCTTTTCCCATCTCTCTGTCAGGGTCTTTTCTTCTTCCTGCAATTTCTTCAGATCTGCTTCTAATTTCTCTCTTCGTTCTCGACTCGCTACGTCTTTCTCCTTCCGCAGACTTTCAAGCTCGATCTGGATTGTCATTATTTTCTGGTCAAGGCGCATAATGTCCTCGGGCTTGCTCTCCTGTTGTAATCGTAACGAGCTCGCTGCCTCGTCCATTAGATCGATAGCCTTGTCCGGAAGGAAGCGGTCGGTGATGTAGCGATTCGAGTATGTCGCGGCCGCGACGAGAGCGCCATCTGTGATTCTGACACCGTGGTGCACTTCATACTTCTCTTTTATACCTCGCAGTATACTTATTGTGTCTTCGACCGTGGGTTCGTTTACTAGGATCGGTTGGAATCGCCTAGCCAAGGCCACATCTTTCTCGATCAACCGATACTCGGCGAGAGTGGTAGCACCACAGCATTGCAGTTCTCCTCTAGACAGTGCCGGCTTGAGTAGATTCGAAGCATCAATAGAACCCTCAGCCTTTCCAAGACCCAGTAGAATATGTAATTCATCGATGAATAGAATAACTTCTCCGTGGGCTTCTTGGACTTCCGTCAAAACTTTCTTCAGTCGCTCCTCGAAGTCCCCCCGGAACTTGGCACCGGCAATAAGCGATCCCAGGTCCAACGATATGACTCTCTTGTTCTTAATACTTTCCGGGACGTCGCCTCGTACTATACGCAGCGCCAACCCTTCCAGAATAGCCGTCTTTCCTGTTCCTGCGCTTCCGATTAGGACCGGATTATTCTTTGTACGTCGCGACAGAACTTGGATGGTTCGTTGGATCTCGGCGTCCCTGCCAATAACAGGGTCTAGCTTTCCATCCCTCGCTCGCGCTGTAAGGTCGATTCCGAATTGTTCCAAGGCCGGCTTCTCAGGCTCGCCACCCAAGTTCATTCGATGGGTACCGCCCGGCGGATGAGGTCGGCCATTCGCATAGGTTCGATATGTGGTAGTTGGTAGAGTGACGGGAGGTAATAATTTTGCTGTGCCGACAAGCGCAGCCCTTGAAAGTTGTGAAGGTGTTGAGCTGAGTCGCGCAAGGCCTCTGGAGGAGGCATCTGCGACTCGTCTCGAAGAGTTGAGGAGTTGCCTTCTAGCTAGCATCATGAGGACATGAAGGTAAGTAGGTAGTAGGTAGTAAGTAGTAAGTAGGCGTTTGAAAGCTGGAAAATCCCAAGAGGGTCAAGAGACTTCTCTTGTATAGAAAATCATGTCACAATATGCAGAGAAATCTTTCAAACCTCGGATGGTTCTCGAATATCACGAGAGCTGTTGTCGCTGGCTCTAGACCTTTCTCGAATTGTCGAACCACAGCTAAAGCTCCAATTTATTATCATTATCGATAAGATACTCGATGTACATAAGCTACATGTACCTAATGTAATGGATCCTCAAGGGATGGTGGCAAGCTGTGGCGTCAATTCTAGATCTGTTAGCTTTAGGTACTGCTGGAGATCTGTGCACCCGTTAGGCAGGTAAGAAAAGATTAAGAGGTAGGTGGGGGAAAATGTGGCTGGTTTCCGGGTGATTTGGCAACCCTGCCGCTTGCCCATTCGAAAAATTTCAAAAATACATCCCGCCAAATACTCAACCCCACCTTGACAACTTCCCATTTCTTCATCAGCTTTCGTTTTTCCAAGATACCCCGAGCTTCATTCTACAGATTCTCTTCTCTCATTCATTCCAGACAGACAAAATGGGTTTTGCCGATCTGCTCACCGATGCTGGTTCAGCTGGTATGTTCTCCTCCTCAGAACTATCTTCCGTTCGCCTCGTCGCTTCGTCGCGGGGTGTTGGGTTTATCACGAAGTCTTATGACTACTGAGATACGTTATGGAATCGACTGCGGCTAACAACGACGCAGTGCTTAACAGCTGGTTGACCACCCGATCCTACGTTACTGGGTAAGTCATCCACATCCATCTCTTCAGTGCGAGTACCATTTTCGAGTGCGACTCCTAGATAGTAATCTCTACCATCTGTTACGCCCCTCCCGCATCGTGTATCGTGTATGCCCTGCGAGCCCAATTACCCACCTTTTCATGATGAGAAACATTGGTCCGTGTTTCTGAGCAGACTCAAGACCTGTCAAAGAGGACAAATACAATAGCACTCTGTGCATCTCTGATTATACCTTCTACTACCGAAATCCTCCATCCTGATGCCTGGTTTCTCAACATGTACGAGAGGTTCGCCACTGACTCATCATCATTAATAGTTACTCTCCTTCCCAAGCAGACGTAGCCGTCTTCAAGGCCCTTAAGTCTACCCCGGCAGCCGACAAGTACCCCCACGCTGCCCGATGGTACAAGCACATCGCATCTTTCGAGGACGAGTTCGCGACTCTACCTGGCGATGCCTCTAAGCCTTACACCGTTTACGGCCCCGAGGTGGCTGCCGTTACCCTGAACCCTGCGAAGGCACCTGCTACTGAGGAGGCCGAGGATGATGATGATGTCGATCTATTCGGCAGTGATGACGAGGAGGAAGATGCCGAGGCCGTCCGTGTTCGTGAGGAGCGTCTAGCTGCCTACAAGGCGAAGAAGGATGCTAAGCCCAAGACCACCGCCAAGTCTGTTGTTACCATGGATGTTAAGCCTTGGGGTAAGATTGCGAAGCCCCATTCCACCCTATTCCACCCTCGAATTCTAGCGCTAACATACCAATCCTAGATGACGAGACTGACATGGCTGCTCTTGAGGCCGCTGTCCGTGGAATTGATAAGGATGGTCTGGTCTGGGGTGCTTCCCAGTTACTGGCCGTCGGTTTCGGTATCAAGAAGCTACAGATCAACCTTGTCGTAGAGGATGAGAAGATCTCCCTTTCGGATCTGCAGGAGGAGATCGAGGGTTTCGAGGACCACGTCCAGTCTACAGATATTGTAAGTGACCAGCGGATCAACAAGCCCACACTTCACATGCTAATGAATCGAATAGTTCGCCATGCAGAAGCTATAAAATATAGCCGTTGGAAGGCAACGTCACTACACCCATACTCAATGCATGATGCACGACTTGAAAGCCACAAATGATGGGCTGATGATTGTAATGAGTTTGGATGGGTGGCACGACGTTGGGAAAGGGAACTCTCACAATATGACGGTCAATAGAGGCCTCGGCGTATAAAACTGAGGCTACAAGCTAGAGAATTGCAAGAAATGCCATTATGAGAGACTTTTCCCGTCCTGCATACGACCTTTTAAATTACCAAGGTCTTCGTTCGTGATCATTAATTCTAGCTACAAAATTAATATGATCCTAATGTTATAGTAGAAAGAAGTCATTTAAGACGCGAAGCTGGTAGTATTAGATAACAGTGGTGACGATGATGCCCCCTTTGTCTCATCTATAAGAAACCTTCACCAAATGCCGATCTGCTACGAACTCAGGAACTTTGTATAAGAACATCTTAATTTTTCCAGATTAATAGTTTTTTGAACGTTCAATCTACCCACCAGGCCCCCTTTGTCGCGATGGGTATATATCTTCGTATCTGAGATTATTTTTATAAATTTTCAAATTTGTCCCTTTTTTTCTCTATTCCAGCCTGCCTTCCTTCCTTCCCGTTTCTGTTACCGCACGCGTATGCGCTTTTGCAGCACGACCGCCTATTTAATGGTGGAAAAGTCGAGTGTTCTGCTCCACAAAGACGATACCGAGCTTCTCGGCCGTCGCATAAACAGCAGGGTCGTTCTGACTGCCGCCGGGAGCCGCGACGTACTTGGCGCCAGACCGGTGCGCGCGGTAGACGTTGTCGATGAAGGGGAACTTGGTCTGATGTTAGTACGTCATCGGGAAGTCGTAAGGTGAGAAAAGGGGTTGCTTACGAAAGCGTCGCTAGAGACGGCGACGTCGCCCAACTTGCTGAGCCAACCATTGCGCTCTTCCTCGGTAAATGCGGCTGGCACCTCCTCGAAGACCGCCTCGAACGCTTCGCGCTCGGGTCCGTCTTTGGGAAGTTCGCCGCTTACTAGCAGATCGATAGCGTTGCTCTTGTCGGGTCTCTTGGTGCCCTTCTTCCACTTGATTCCCAGAACGCGGGGGTGGAAGCGCAACCACCAGTTGTCGGCCTTGTCACCAGCAAGACGGGTGCAGTGGATACGGGACTGCTGGCCGGCGCCAAGACCGATGATTTGCCCGTCTTTGGCATAGCACACTGAGTTGCTCTGCGTATACTTCAGGGCAATGGTAGCGACCGTCAGATCTCTAATGGCGCCTTCTGGGAGAGTAAAGTCCTTAGGTGTAACTGTCCGAGTGAAGGTGGCTGGAGAAATCTCGACGTCGTTGCGGTGCTGCGTAAGAGTGACGCCGTACACAGTCCTAAGCTCGGTAGCGTCGGGCTGGTACTCAGGGTCCATCTGTAGCACGAGGTATTTGCCGCCCTTCTTTTTCTTGAGTATCGCCAACGCGGCATCCTCGTAGCCAGGAGCAACGACACCATCTGATACTTCCTTGGAGATGATGCTCGCAGTTGGAACATCCACGACGTCGCTCAGAGCAATGATGTCTCCGAAGCTGCTCATCCGATCAGCGCCTCGTGCTCGAGCGTAAGCCTGAGCAAGTCCCGAGGTCTCAATGCCCTGAATATCGTCAACGAAGTAGACCTTGCGTTCTTCGGCACTCAGGGGAACACCAATGGCAGCACCTGCAGGTGAGACATGTTTGAAACTGGCAGCTGCGGGCTTTCCAAGCGCAGCCTTCAATTCCTTTACCAGCGGCCAGCTGTTCAAGGCATCAAGCAGGTTGATGTAGCCAGGGGCGCCGCAGAGAACCTTGAAAGGTAGGTTCGTGGACTTTGTGTAGGCAGCAGCAGGCTTCTGGTGGGGGTTGGCGCCATATCGAAGAGGCAAATATTGTTGCCCCTCGCCAGCATATCGCGCACGGAAGAAGCCAGAGATGTGAGCATCGTAATCGGCCGTGTGTTCGAAAGCCTTGAGAGCGTATCTATTACGGCTCTCTTCTTTGATCTCGCCGCTCCCAAGTTCCTTTAGGAACTCAGCATAATCATTAGGGTCGCTGAGGATCGTGACGCGAGCGTGGTTCTTGGCAGCGGCTCGAATGAGCGTTACACCACCTATGTCAATCTCTTCGACGGCTTCGGCAACAGTGACGTTGGGCTTCGAGATTGTGTCTTTGAAAGGGTATAGGTTGCAAATGACATAGTCGACCTTCTCGATGCTCTGCTCGGCAAGGTCCTTCTCGTCGGCGGCTAGGTTGCGTGCGAGTATGCCTGCGTGGACTGCTGGATGCAGGGTCTTGACTCGGCCGGAAAGCATCTCAGGGGCTTTTGTGATGGCTGAGATGTCCCTTTTTCGAAGTCAGCGTCGGACTACCACACGAATCATTAAGACGCAAGCTATCTTACTCGACGGGAAATCCAGACTCGCGGATCATTCTAGCAGTGCCTCCTGATGCCAGAATTCGCACATTCTGTTGCACGAGGCCCTTAGCCAGGTCCAGGAGTCCAGTCTTGTCGAAGACGGACAGTATCGCGATTCTCTGAGTTAGCGACATGGCGACGGGTTGAGGCAATATCGGTAATATCTAATGCGACTATTTCTCGGAGGAAGAGGAGCTAGGATCTCTAAGAGATATATAGATAGCGATAGATCAGATCACAAGGAAGCGAGTAGACGAGGCACACGACAGATTGAAGATATGACTCGGCTTAGTGCCGGGATAACGAGATTAATGAATTGTCGACCAGCACCTGGGCATTGATCAAATGAAGCACGGTTCTTCGATTCGGATTCGTCACTAGTAACGAGATAATTGCACGTTACAACTTAAGGCCTATGATGATAGCGCAAAGAAATAAAATTTACAGCTTCATGGCGGGGTTTATCGTCTTTAGTTTTTTTTACCCCACCAACCCTCCCTGTCTTTCTGCCCCTCAGTACTTTGCGGTATGTACTTTAAGAGAGGAAAGCTTACGGGACCCCACCATCTAGGAGATCCAAGAGCAATCCAGTCCTCGACCCCGCCATATTACTGGTTAGAAAATGACGGCAATAGAAGATCGAAAGAAACGCGCTTCTTACCTTCGCACGCGTCTTTCTAATTATTCGGATTATCGCTACCAACTTCCTTTTCTACACCTTTAACCCCATCTCAGTCCAACATACACAAGCCTTCAACTCGATCAAACTGAGATTTCATTTAATATAAGATAAACTCTAGCCGACAATGTATGGTGAGCTAGGAAATAAACTCGTAAGAATTCACAATAAAGAAGTTTAACATGTATGTTTAAACCACAACTAAATTCATTCAGGTCCAACATGCCAAAAGGACACAGAACTTGGCACATCTGCCACCGTATCAGACCGAATTAGTCCGCGGTGTCACGCGGGAGGTCCGCGACCTGGACAAAGATACAATGGAAATGCTGGAACCATTTCAAGGGTCGTTCAACCCTAATGACGATCCAGCTACGGCCTGTACTCTGCTAGTCAACCATCTCTCGACGAGGCGCAACAAACGCTGTCTTCTGGCCTACCACCGGACTCGAACAGACAGGCTAGAGGAGCTCGTCTGGAAAGGCTATGATGTGGTTGATCTTGCTGGCCAGCAGGTTAGGGACGGAGGGCTCAACAGCGCACAAGGCATGGGAGCTGGCTCCGGTGGCACGAGCAGCTTGAGCCCGCAAGAGGAAGATTACGTGCGTCAATATAGCGACCTTTTAGCTGCCTACAAGGGCCAGTGGACGGATATCGATCTCACGGGAAGCCTCGAACCTCCACGGGACCTATTTATTGACGTGCGGGTGCTAAAAGATGCCGGAGAGATCCAGACCGAATATGGGTAAGAGTGACCCGAGGTAATACGAATTGAGTAAGGGATCTGCTAACGTGCCGTTCGCAGCGCCATTACACTTACCAAGAATAGTCAGTTCTACGTTAGACAGGGCGATGTCGAGCGGCTAATTGCACAAGGCTATCTCCAGAAACTCAGTTGAGGAGACTGCCAGGGGCCGTATGCATGTTTCAAATGTGCTCTGGGGAAGAATGAGGAGATTCATTCCTCCTGTCCAGGTGACCGACCTAAGAGGAGAGTGTTGCATCTAATTCGTGTTTCGGACGAGCAACCTCTAGAAGCGGTTAGGCCGAAGTATAGAGAGAACCCATCGCGATGGCACAATGCCGTTCCCCGGAAGCTTGTCTGCGCTCGGGAGAGTCTAGCAACATATATGTCCATATACGGATCGAACATATGGTCTAGTTCGTGGTTGCGTTATGACAATGCAGAATTGCAATTCTGACGAAATCAGTCGCAACCAGAGGCGCATATGACGACTCAATGCGAGGCGGTACAACGGAGTTGCTTGGCCTACCGTCAAGAACCAACCGTTGGAAAAACACGCACCGAACTCAACTCTCAATGGCATGCTTTTTACCTCAACATGCAAATGAATATGCCCGGGGAAACTCAACATACATTGATGAATTTGGGGGATTTAAAGTGGCGGAGTAGATCGATTCGATTCGATGTCCTATATCCGAGACGGCGAATATTTTAACCCCACAGACAATTGTTCAGAGTTGCACCATGATGGACATCGATGTACACAACCGTGATGGGTTACATATGCAGACGCGACATCAATTGGCGTGTTCCCGTTCACAACGCATGGTGCAAGGGGGGTTGAACCGAACCGATTGCGGCATTGGCAGACCGGGCACGTTGGTCGTCGAGTGGAGAGGCGTTGATGGTCTTGATACCTTGCGGGGACGAATGGGAGGACCGGGTGTGGGGCCGGCGTCGAGGCTCCTGGAAATATTCAACTTCACACCTGACACCTGACGACAAAAAGTTTTCTGAGCATGCGTCTCACGGACAGGCTGGGGACGAGCTGCGTCGCAAGGGACGAGGCCCGTTCCGTCGAAGGGGTACTACAAGGGAAATTGACGAATGCTAGAGCATTCAAGTACGTAATCGACCGCAGAAATGAGAGAATGGCATCGAGCTATGCTGCTGTGACCGTGGATGAGTCGGACGTGTCGGGTGTGAGGAGAAGTGCAGATGTTTTGTCAACCAGGGAAACAAGTTCCGCTTCGAAATTAAACCGAGGTATATATCTTTTACATGATCTATTTTCAATCGCTATTAGTATGAAGAACGACATTTGACAAAATCCAGGGGCTAGGCTGGTATAAGAATATGCGACTCGTACCTATGTATGTAAGAGACGATGTGGAGCTTCAGCTGAGAACAAAAGGGACGAATTGAATTTTCTGCCCCAGTGCCCAGACCATCCAATACTCGATGCCATTTGATGGACATGACTAGCTAGCCATTAGGAATAAACAAACGAGCAAACCGTATCCGCAGTCGGGATGCATGGCCTGGGATCGGTTGCATCATATGCAGCCTGAAGATTTCAGGACCCAAGGATAGCCAAGGGCAACCAAACCCCTTTGGAACTTGTATGTGAGGGGGGGGGGGGCGGCACACCGTATATCGTGTACCGTACATCGTTTACATCGTACATGTCCCATCGTCCCGTGGCCATACGCAAGTGCATAGTTCCAGGTGTGGGTGCAGGGGACGATAATATCTGAATATGAATATCTGAATACTTACAAAGTATTATCAAGCGTATAATGTAGATCTTTATGTCTTGGTCTATAGACAACTACTATGACAACCTAGACATGTATAACTGCTGTGACACTTAGATATTATACAACACTTGGCCATTATCCAATGAAATTATTTCATTCGAATCGAAGAAAAAAAGTGCCGTCCCATCAGGTTTGCCACCAATTATCTTTCGACTCCCTTCTAAAACCGGAGATGGCCCCTCTATACCCCTGCTGTTTAAGCGCGAGCCACATGCTTCTGTATGCGCAGATACATCTGTGCTACGTAAGGATTCCCTGCTAGTTACCTGATCTAGTTAGTTCCCTAAGCCGATGAAGGTCCAGTGCCTTGCTAGCTATCTGGCGACGGCCTAGAATCTACATAGTAGATTATTCCTCTCGTTATCGTGGAACTATCTCATCCTATGCTTGACGATACCGTTTTTTTTCTTCTCTTTCCTTCGCTTTCCCCGGTACATTTCTAATTGATATATATTAAATACCTACTGTACCTATGTGTAAGCAAGCTATAGGTACTCACTCCGATTCCTTGTTAAAATAATTATATTTATAATTTATACTCGCTATATCACTCGCTGTAGTATATGGTCACCGTGTTCCGGCGCAGGCGACTTACATACCTCCTACGACTAATACCTTGCTGGCCCCGTTCTTGCGCACTGTAAACGACTCTGGAGTCTGGATGTGTCTATCCAACGTAGAAAGCTTAGCAAACGCTCGACCATAGAAAACATGGCTGCCTCTTCTTTCAGTTTTAATTCCTGGAGGAGAAGGTCCTCTTCTATCACGTCCCAGCCGGACCCAGTAGATGTTCCCGGACAGATAATCAGCCCGAACCAGACGTCGCGGATACCAGTTCCCACCGACCAACGATTGCTCTCCTCCTCACTAAATTCCCCCAGCTATAGAGAGCCAACGAGGTCCTTCGTACCAGGCTCCGTCAGGGACCATCTATGTAAGTATCGAAGACACCTACGTCGTCGTCGTGACTCCGACTAACCTGCATGTAAGCTCCCGTGGACAGTGCAAGCTTTGCTCGAAGTGTTCGCGAGGACACGGCTGAGCTTGCTTCGTACGTTCTATCAGACAAGAAGGATAGGCGGAGCACGTCATTCCTCAATCGGATATCGTCTACCTCGTCCCTCCCCAACCACGATCAGCCAATCTCCCAGCATGAGTCGCCATCCCTTGGGGACTTACACACCCCAAGCGCAGACACTATAGATGAAGCCTCCGAACCCTCGTCGTTGGGGTCTAGGACAGATACCATCGCCGACCCAGGACCCTCGGCGCTCACAAGTATGCTTCAACGCTCTCCACCTTCGTCTTTGCACGAAACAGGTCTCGGAAGCAGTATCTCCCATGATAAGCATCTACCGTCCATAGACATATCCCAACCGAGACCCAACGATGAGGTATCGGAGACGACGCCCTTACTCAGGGTAATTTCGCGCAGGCCAGAGTCTCCAGACACCACTTCAGAAATTGACGACATCGAAAGTCTAAAACCAATTCAAGTCTCACCCTGGCGATCGCCATCGGTAATGCTGAGGGAGGGCTTTCAACGTCAGATACGAACCATCACCGGTGCAGTCAACCCAAAGACGTGGGACAGGAAGGTCGTTTGGCAGAAAGCTGTCATAGATCCGGTGCACTGCTTGCCAGCTGTGGTTGTCGGGCTTTTATTAAATATACTAGATGCCTTATCCTATGGTATGCCATGATTGGGAATTATCACGCCATCAGTTGCAGTTGGTAATGCTAACCATACTACTAGGAATGATCTTATTTCCGCTAGGAAACCCAATCTTCTCAAACCTCGGGCCAGCTGGAATATCGATGTTCTATGTCAGCACGATCGTGTCGCAGTTAACCTTTTCGTGCGGTAGTATATTTCGAGGCGGCATCGGATCGGAACTGGTAAGACCTTTTGTCTACTATCGACGAATACTCGCTGACCTTTCTAGATCGAAGTTGTCCCCTTTTTTCATAACATGGCAACTACCATTACGGCGATAGTAGGAGAGGACCAGCCTGACGCAGTCATTGCCACAACGATAACATCTTTTGCCATCAGCTCCATGTTAACCGGAATTATTTTCTATCTCATGGGAAGATTTAGGTTGGGCTACATTGTTGGCTTCATCCCTCGCCATATTCTGATTGGATGCATCGGCGGTGTGGGCTGGTTTCTTATAGCGACAGGTTTCGAAGTCTCGGCACGCCTCCAAGAATTCAACTACGATCTTGACACTGGACGAAGACTGATCCAGGCAGACACTTTACCTCTATGGCTCACCCCTCTTGCTCTTGCCATTATCCTTTTTTTCCTCCAGAGGAAAATCACCTCAAAATATTTCCTCCCTATTTACATCCTATGTGTGCCTATCGTCTTTTATTTCTTCGTATTTTCCATCGATAGCCTGGACCCAGGAAACCTCAGGCAGGCCGGATGGATATTCGAGGCGCCAGAAGCCGGGCAACCATGGTGGTACTTCTGGACTCTATATAGTAAGCTCACTTCCTATCCCCTATGATGATTTTGTTATTAACTGGGACTTGCAGAATTCGATCTAGTCCGCTGGGATGCAATTCTCGAAACCTCCGGGGCTATGTTCGCCCTAACTTTCTTCAGTTTGCTCCATGTTCCAATCAATGTGCCCGCCCTGGCGCAAATTTCTGGCGAAGATCATCTTGATCTAGATCATGAGCTCAAATTACATGGTTACTCGAACTTCCTGTCCGGGGCCGTGGGTAGCATACAAAACTACTTAGTATTTGCGAACACGTTATTTTTCATGAGATCAGGTGGTGATAGCCGTCTCGCAGGTTTCATGTTAGCAGCTCTCACGTTCGGCGTTTTGATGATTGGGCCAGTGATCATAGGCTACATCCCAGTCATGGTCGTTGGCACTTTGATATTCGTCCTTGGATTTGAATTGCTGTTGGATGCTCTTATATCACCAAGGCGAAAACTGAAGCTGCTTGAATATCTGACTGTAAGTTATCCGACTCATCTTGGGTATGTGGCCGAAACTAACCTAACGTTTATAGATCGTGGTGATCGTTCTAACTATGGGAATATATGACTTCGTTGTCGGTATATTTGTTGGCATAATCCTTGCCTTTGTTTCGGCCATCTTCCATGCATCTCAGGTATCCGCTATTCGAGCAACTTATACAGGAGATCAGGTTGGCTCAGTGGTCAGGCGGAATCCATCGCAGCATCATTACCTCCAGGAAGTTGGCAGCCAGACCTATGTGATCAAACTGTCCGGCTTCCTCTTCTTTGGTACCATTGTCGGGGTTGAGGAGAAGATCCGCAGTCTGATTTCCGACAATGTTTTCAGTGTGCATCCAATCAAGTATTTAATCCTCGATCTATGGCACGTTACCGGCATCGACTATTCAGCAGCTGAAGGGTTCAAGACTATCAACAGGCTCTTGAATGGCAAGGGAGTTCACCTTCTCATAAGCGGAAAAGATGCGGAAAGTAAGATTGGACGGGGTATAAGGGCCGTTGGACTAGAAACCGACGGGCCTGAAGTTATGTTTATGCCCGACTTGAATTCGGCCCTGGAAAGTTGTGAGAACGAACAACTGAAGACCTTCTATGCTCGCCAGGAGGCTTTGCGAATCTCTCGACCGGCACCGTCGAGCAACCTCGACGTTCCTAACAAGGGTCAATTCGGCCAGTCACTAGAGTTCCTTTCTCAGTCTCCGAGGAGGAATCATCTGGATCAGGCAGCGAGGAATGTACTGAACCAGCAAGAAATGAGACGATCAACCAGGTGGCAAAATATCAGTGAGCCTCTTCGACTCATGCTACAGGTCTTTTATGATGTGAGCAGCAAAAACGAAGATTTCTGGTTTAGGGCAAAACCATATTTTGTTCGAAAGGAATACGCCTCGGGAACTGTACTATATCACTGCGGCGAAGCTGCAAATGGCTTCTACCTCCTAGAGAGAGGCGAGCTACGGGCTGACTACGACACATCCCAAGGTCGTCTATCGGAGCCGATCGTCCAGGGTACAACGTGTGGCGAGCTTCCTTTCTTTTCTGAGACAGACAGGACTGCGACGGTGGTTGCAATCAAAGATTGCGTTGTTTGGGTTATGGACACAGAAAATTGGGAGAGGCTGCAAAGGGAAGAGAGCGAAGTCGCGCAGGAGCTGCTAAGAGTTTCGCTCAAGCTCACCAGCGAGCGGATGGATGCCATGACCAAGTATATTTCCGCAGTTGGAAACTAGGTAAACTACCTAATCACCTAGGTAGATCAAAAGGATAGAGAAAAAGGAACGGATTTCATTGTGCAATCAATCCCGGCCGTAACTACGGGTTTCATCCGTGCTATCATCGGCGTAGTGTAGTGTATATCTAATCAAGGAGGTTGCTTACTTGATGTTACGGAATCCTTCTGTACTACAAACGATATAAATGACAAAGCAATAGTCTTAGGGACGACGTCTCTACTCTTCATAAGGCCTACACCACCGCGACGGATAGACGGGAAACTAGAATTGTCCGCTGCTCCATGATGACGCTGATTAATTCACCATTATCTGTGGCTTCATGCTTTGAGGTCATGATCGTCTTGATAAATTGGGTATAAGTGAAACTTGCATATAAAATCTTAAGTTAGACTTGTTGTAGAAGGTAAGTAACATGACAGTCAAATTAGCTTAAAGCAAGGTCTAGGAGTTTATATTTACCTCGGTTCACTACCCTCAGTCCAGCGAAGTCAACGCTATCGTTTGTTACCATCATAATGGATTACACCAAGGACCAGCACAACAAGCCACACCAGACCATCTCACCCGCCCTCCCCCTGCTCTCCGCGGCATTCAAATCCGTCTTCATCGCCGGCGGCTCCGCGGGCATCAGCAAGGCGGCCGCGCTCGCCTTCCTGGAAGCGGGAAGCACATCCGTCGCCCTGACGGGCCGCCGTGAGGACGTACTAGCCTCGGCGGCCGCCGAGCTCAAGGCCAAATTCCCCGGCGCCAGAGTCTTGACCTTCGCCGTGGACATCGCGGACGCCGAGGCCATGGGCGCCGCGTTCGCGAGTGCCAGGGCGGAGTTCGGCGGCCGCCCGCTCGACGTCGTCGTCGTCGATAGTACGTACTACGTGCCGCCGCCGAGGCCGCTGCTGGACGTGGGCCTGGAGCAGTGGTGGCGGGCCTTCGAGGTCAACGCGAGGGGGGCGACGATACTAGCGCGCTGCGTCGCGAAGCACGCGGCGGCCGACGCGGCGGTGCTGCACTTGAGCACGTCGGGCTCTTCGGCTGGCCTGGTGACGATAGTAAGTCTTCCGTCTTTCTTATCCTGACCTAGGTACCTAGATATGATGAGGAGGGGATGTGTTGTTAGTACTAACACGAGAGTGTTCAAGTCAGCTTACCCGCCCACTTCTTGGTCTGAGCTGCGAGCGAGGAGGCCGACTTCCCCAAGAACAAGTTCGTCTTCGCCGCGTGGGACGTCGACGAGCTGAGGGCGAGGAAGGACGAGATCGCCTAGTCGACCGAGCTGCTCCTCGATCTTAACGGGTTCCCTCGCAACGTGTGAAGAAGAAGTGTCAACTAACTTGGCTAAGTGTAGGGGCGACATTTCTTGGTCGAGTAGGGATGGTCTTCGAAGATGCCTAGAGATACAAGCACGTGTCCTGCAGAAATGTTGTCAGCTGTGATCCGATAGATCCACTCGTTAATAGCCTACCCGAGTTTCGTAGCCTGAAATAATTGCTCTCCTGCGAAATCCGTCCCGTAGAATTATTCATAAAGAGGTGTCACACAGTTGAGTTGGTGACACACGGGTAACATACCAAGGTCTTGTCTCTTCATTATTGTCACAAATATACAAGGTACTCTCTAATTCATGAATGACATGAATGTTTCCCCCCCTTTTAATAGTCCGCCATCTTAATTGCCCAGCCCACGATACGCCAGACTACCTAGAAATACCGATGGAAATGGAAAAATTCTTCCAAGAGGGATCTTATACGACCCGCTTGACCTCGAAGAATCTCCGTAGCCACCAGACCTGGAAAAGAGACTCGCCTACCACAACACCAATGACAAACAGGTTCCACCACTTGACTCGGCTATTCGTGCTCTCGGCGGTGTTGCGGTGGGTACGTTCTCGGACAACGATATATGATTGTTCGTCTCTGGCCGATTCAACCAGTTCGGTGAGTTGCTTGACTACGACATGATCAGTAACGCATCCAACTTCAAGATGGGACGAATTATAAAAAACAACACATACTTTCTTTCTCCAAGGGGTCCTGAGGAGCGTCGGCCTC
The DNA here is from genome assembly GCA_902806565.1 of Hypoxylon rubiginosum. NCBI lineage: Eukaryota > Fungi > Ascomycota > Sordariomycetes > Xylariales > Hypoxylaceae > Hypoxylon > Hypoxylon rubiginosum. The sequence goes on along the minus strand of CADCXA010000016.1, from coordinate 341,200 downwards.
TGACACATATACTATACCGTGTACATTGAATGAAACTTCCTTGCTGTTGGATCCCCAGTGCTCGTTACCGAAGCAGTAGAGGAATTTGCCGTCGTGCTTAGCCGTAAAGGAGAAGTCGCCGTTCGAGACGTCCTTCTGGAAAGTCTCGTATTGGCCCATGGGATTCGTGACCTATAGTTGGGAAGCAACAGCTGGTAAGTTAAACGTGTTCGCATTTTTCCCTTTACAAAACGAATCGCCATACCCAAAAGTCGATATCAAGATTTCCAGCGCCGCCAAACTCTCTATCTCCGGTCTGGAAGGTAATAGTCATGGTGTCATCTTTGTGGAGTTCCTCGTGGAAGCATTCGCGGCCGTGGGCAGGTAGCTGGATATTGTGGGCGAGCGCAGCTTGCAGGAAGCTGGCGGCGAACAACACAGCGGTCGCTGAGAAAAGCATGGTGGGCTCAGCAACTAATAGACCCAATACCGCGTCCTTGTCTGATCGAGTCTACGCCGTTGAGATGGTTGCTGCTGCTGCCGAGTGTTTTGGTTGTAGAATAGGGACAACTTTCGAGCCTAGAACGAAGCTCTGAGGCTTTCGAGATGGACACTTGACACTTTGGCGATTGCCAAGAAATGAAAGGTGGATAGAAGCTTTAGATGGTTTAGCGTTGTTTTCCCTTGGAACGAAAAGACGTTAAGGGCTGGAAGTTCTGGGAACTGGGATAAAATAAGGAATCTACCCAGTCACGGTACTTACAAGGTACTTGATGTCACCAAGGGATAATACCTGTCATACTCGTTATGTCAGGGGGCTTGGCGTGTATGGCACAAGTACTGAAGCACGCAAAAACCCCGTAAAGGCCGCCGTACCATAAGCACGTTACCTTATCAGGACCACTAAAAAATAAAAAAGATACAGCCCCAGCAGCAGCAACAAACCAATGCAGGCGAGTAATTACGTTCCATAGGTACAATACCAGGTACGTTCCCTTCCATGGGCTGTGGGCTGTGGGCTGCATGGGACAACTCCAGTTTCCCCCTAGTCCACTTAGTCCACCTAACCACCTAAACCTTAGGTAGTCTCTCCAGCCACATTGCATTTTTACCTAACCTTTCTGAAAAACCACACTTCAACTCTTTAACTCTTCACCGATCTCCAACCACAACCCACCGCATCACCCCCTTTTGATAACGCATCATCACGAGATCTCTCCTTCGCCGAGCAGGTCTCATTGTTGCAAAATAGTAAGTTAGTCTTTGCCCCTCTACCTCTGACTCTCACCTCATCTTCCGACAAAGACATTCTCTTCGGTATATGCCTTGCTTTTTTTTTTTCTTGCTTGCCTATCGCCTCATCCTCTCTGCCTCGCCCTATTATTCACTTGACCTCGTAACACCTTTCGGCCCACCTCTTCATTTCTCGTCTCCTATTGCGGCAGCCTAGAAACAGCGCGGACCCGAACAGCCAACGACATCGATCCATTTCAAGTCATTGCGCTGTTTTGCAAAAACCAATCCATCTGTCCTCATCGCTGCCAAATCCCCCAATAAATTCCCGGCTTGGGCTGCCAATTGCCCATCAGATCATCACACCATCTATATTGTCGCCATCATAGCTAACCATCTCTCTCCCCTCGCCAGATTTTTGCGACGCCGTCTCGTTGAATCTTCTACCTTAATAGTTCTTCGTCGCATATTCCATCTACGTCGCAATCATGGGTCTTACGTTCTCCAAGTTGTTCGACAAGCTCTGGGGCAAGAAGGAGATGAGAATTCTGATGGTCGGTTTGGACGCCGCCGGAAAGACCACCATTCTCTACAAGCTCAAGCTCGGTGAAATCGTTACGACCATCCCTACTATCGGTATGCTTCCCTGCCACTAAGCCTTGACGTGGCTCGCTGGTCCTTTGTTTTGGTTATTGACACGCATCGCGCCATCCAGGCTTCAACGTCGAGACGGTCGAGTACAAGAATATTCAATTCACCGTGTGGGATGTTGGTGGGCAGGACAAGATTCGTCCCCTATGGCGACATTACTTCCAGAACACACAGGGTATCATCTTCGTTGTCGACAGCAACGATCGGGACCGTATCGTCGAGGCTCGGGAAGAGTTGCAGCGCATGCTGAACGAGGACGAGCTCCGAGATGCTATCCTACTAGTCTTCGCCAACAAGCAGGATCTGCCTGTAAGCATCCTCCCTATCTTACCGTCTAAGGCCTACTCGAGATTGCTAATAATCATCACAGAACGCCATGAACGCTGCCGAGATCACCGACAAGCTTGGCCTTCACAGCCTGAGACAGCGCGCCTGGGTACGTACCCATCTTATCTGGCCTATGGCTCTACCCCTGTCGCTAATGCATAGTATAGTACATCCAATCGACTTGCGCTACTTCTGGAGATGGTCTTTATGAGGGTTTGGAGTGGCTTGCTACTACCCTCCGCAAGGCGGGACACCAGTAGAAAAAAAAGGAGGAGGCGCATTTAGCATTTTCCCGTTCCGACTCGCACCCTGTTTCTTCCTCAATCTTATGGGTCGGTTGTAACTCGCAAAGTCATATCCCGCACGGAGCAATCGATATAGTCCATAAACAACGCTCATCTCGGTACCCTCTCTCGCTTTCTTCGGTTGCAGGCGGACCTGCAAAGTGAAGACAGAAAGTTTGGCTTTGGAAGCATAGGAAGGGAGCGGCGTACTGGGGATGGAATCTGTACGAATTGATATTACGGAACGTAAAAGAGAACTTGATGCGTGTGGCCGCCGCTCTTAGGAGGCTTTAGCAGAAGCCTCTCGCGTCTTGTTTGCCTTTTATTTCGTCGACGAGACATTTTCCGGCTATTCTTCCCTTAATTAAGAATGACAAGTACACTGCGTCTACGGTGTATGTGGGTTTCTCCAGAGAAGCCCAGGTAGAGAGTGTGTTCCTTAGTATAATCCTTTTCTCCATTTAACGCTGGCATTACGATATAGAACGAGATTGGAAGGTTTTCGTAGTTTTACAGCAATAGTATTTTGTGCGTATGTGCTGGTATAGCAATAAGATATTCGTTTTTAGAGCCTTGGATGTTTAGTCGTATCGGAGAGATAGGAGATATAATTCGTGATGGTCTTAGGTAACCGTTTAAATTCTCGGCCGGGACCATGCGAGCCGTAGTCATTGCAGGATATCTCCCTTTTTTTTTCCCCTAGGTAATTATTAGCTTCATGCTTATCACTTGGGAAGGACCCGAGTTTTCCTTTAGACACGAGGCACAAGGCACGAGCTCGGGGCGGACTATTAAAAAGAGTCAAGCCCCGCCCATATCCGCGATCGGCCGCCAATTTATATTACACCCAGACAACACCGAGCTCGAAAGCTCCCCTCACCTACCGAATCTTGGAATTTGCCAGGCCATAACGAGCAAATTTGACCAATCAATTGACTCAATTGATTCAAGATGAAGGCCTCGAGGGTTTTGGTTAAAGCCAAGAAGGCCGTACCGACGATCCGGGCTTCTAACAGACAGCAACGTGCTGCTCTGTCGACCCGCTCAGCATGTTCCTCCTTATCTTCGACTCCGGCAAGCAGCCCTTCAACAATAATATCCTCACGAACCCTCCCTCGTCAACATGCACTACCTACAAGCTCAGCAGTCCTCCCGGCTCGTTGGAACCGTAGGAGCTATGCCTCGGCGCCCGAATCGTCGTCCGAGCCCCTGAACAAGACGCCGCTCTACGACCTGCACGTGGCGCACGGCGCCAAGATGGTGCCGTTCGGCGGCTTCCACATGCCGGTGCAGTACGCGGGCCAGAGCGTGGGGCAGGAGCACCACTTCACGCGCTCGCACGCCTCGCTGTTCGACGTCGGCCACATGGTCCAGCACCGGTTCGACGGCCCGGGCGCCCTCGCCTTCCTGCAGCGCGTGACCCCCGCGGGGCTCGCGTCCCTGGCCCCCTACCACAGCACGCTGAGCGCGCTGCTGTGGCCCGGGTCCGGCGGCATCGTCGACGACACCATCGTCACGAAGCTCGCGGACGATAGTTCGTTCTACGTGGTTACTAACGCCGCGTGCCGCGACAAGGACCTCAAGTACCTGGGCGAGCAGCTCGAGGCGTGGAGGGGGGACGGCCTGCCGGTTGTCGAGCACAGGGTCCTGGAGGACCAGGGGCTCGTCGCGCTGCAGGGCCCGCTCGCCGAGGACATCCTCGGCGCGATCGTGGCCGACCCGAAGGCGGCCAACCTAGCCGAGCTGTACTTCGGCCAGTGCCGGTACGTGACCGTGAAAGTCGCGGGCGGCCGCCAGGTCGGAGACGTGCTCGTCAGCCGGGGCGGGTACACGGGCGAGGACGGGTTCGAGATCTCGATCGCGCCGGCGAAGGCCGTGGCCGTGACGGAAGCGCTACTCGCCGCCGCGCATCCGGACCGCCTGCGGCTGGCCGGGCTCGGCGCCCGCGACAGCCTGCGGCTCGAGGCCGGCATGTGCCTGTACGGGCACGACCTGGACGACACGACGACGCCCGTCGAGGGCGCGCTGTCCTGGATCGTCGGGCGCGACCGGCGCGGCGAGACGGACCTCGGCAGCGGCGCGTTCCACGGCGCGGCGACGGTCCTCGCGCAGCTGAAGCCCAAGAGCAAAGGCGGGTCCGGCGTCGAGCGCCGGCGCGTCGGGTTCGTGGTCGAGAAGGGCGCGCCCGCGCGCGAGGGGAGCGAGGTCCTGGACGCGGCGACGGGCGAGGCGGTCGGCGTCGTGACGAGCGGGTGCCCGAGCCCGACGCTGGACCACCGGAATATCGCCATGGGGTACGTGCGCGACGGGCTGCATAAGGCCGGCACGGAACTCGCGGTGCTGGTGCGCGGGCGCAGGCGGAAGGCTGTTGTGACTAAGATGCCGTTTGTCGAGACTAAGTACAAGAAGGCGTCGTCGGCGTAGTTGGTTGGTTGGTTAGACGGACGGACGGACGGACGGACGGGGCTTTGCCTTTGCTTGCAGCAAGAGAGAAAAGAGGTGGAAAGGGAGGCTTTTGCATGAGGACGATAAGCGATGTGTTAAAAAGGTTTATTCGTTAGGTTTCGATATATGGACAATTTTCAACAACGCGGATGGATCATTTTTTCACGGCGTCGGGGATCGTAAATCCGATATAGATAGAGACATATCTAGATATGATACCTTCAACAATCAAGATCTACGAGAGGATGCAATGCTTACTGCGCCGTCTGAATACGTAATTGGTAGATGTCCCTTTGGCTTCATACGGGTTAAGGTTGGGTGTGTTATTTGCTCGTGTTAACTCGCCCGGCTGCTTTAGACTTGGTATGAGACCCCCTTTTGCCGTGTCGTGTCTATGGTTATGAGACTCCCAACACTTTGCTGTTATTAACTTCATACATTCGCATCATCGTCTATTTATAATCTGTTGATAGGAGAAGTGTGTGGGAGACATGACTTTGGTAGGATAGAGGAAGGGATAAACAGGTAATAATTCCTGTGAACTCTCAAGTTCATTACCATCCCTATATTACATTACAGCGCCGGAAAAATGACTTAGCTACCTAAGTCAGTTCTGTTACTGTTTTCTACTCGAATCTCCCTACGGGGCATTAACCGATAAAATTGGCATTCGTAGCACAGGCAAGTTTAAAGACAAACAAATCTTATGAGTGGGATCGTTTTTGGACATTTGTATGAACATGTATACATATAGGTAGCTATTCTGCGATCTGCCTGCTGCCCATAGCTATCTGAATCGACATTACTAATAGGTAGTCATCGCTTCAACTTCGTCCCGGGTACGGGATGATAATTACATCAGTACAACTCTGGTTGCTTCGTTATAAGCAACTCCATCGTGGCTAGTATTTGCCCCGAGTTGAGTAACCCCGTAATTGGGTAAGCCAACGTAAGAAGGGGGGATGGGAAAATAACCTCCCCCCGGAAGGATATATACTAACAGCCGGGCCGCTTCGATTGAGCTTCGCCGGCTCTAGAACGTATGCGTGGTAGGTACCTCTTAGGATATTTGCTTAGAAATACCCTATTCCATCATGTAATGTACGTGATTCATCCGTGAATCGTAAAAAAAGAAATGAAAAAGAAATGAAAACAGACTTCGTCAAGGGGATGATAATAGAGAGAACAAAGAAAAAGTAGTTAAACCAATGCCGTCGCTTGCTGCCCATTTAAATGCTCGAGTTTCCCTAAAACGCCTTCCCTTCAAGTCCTTCTCATTATCGCCCTTATGTACGCCACACTAGAATGTCCAACTTTCCAACATAGCCGACTGCCGTCTCTTATGCGTAAGAGTTCCTTGCGATCCTGGCATGGCTACGATCTGCTCCGGGGTTTGCATCCAGTCATAACCAGGAGTCCTCCACCACCCACCAGGATCTCGATATTTCCTGGGCGCGTAGCTAAATGTGTCTTCTGCTCCAGCGTCGCACCGCTCCAAACGCATGACGCCTCCTCGAGAGAGGTCGCAAGATAGGGCAATAAGATCGTCTCCGCCGTCGGTGAACGCAACACCGCCCAATTCACCAAATATGTCAACTGTCTGTCTGGTATTAAATGTCTGCGCATCGATCAAATTGACAAAATCGGCCTCCTCGGCAGCAACTAAGATGCGCTTCCCGGATCCCAAGGGAGAAAAGCGCAAACTACGCGCACCGGCCATTTCAGTTCGTACGACGGCAACAGAGGTGCTCTCGCCCTTAGTATTCTTCCACTTGCGGGCGTCCCATATTCTAATGCTCCTGTCCTGGTTTCCGGTGGCGACGGTCCAACCATCTGGCGCCCAATCACAGGCGAACCCGAAATCTCTGTGACCTTCGAGGTCTTGGAGGACTTCGCCGGTCTCGGCATCGGTAATGAGCACGTTCTGGTGATCCCCAACCATAACGCGAAGCCTCATATCTGGACTCAACGCAGTACAATTCATTGCAAAATCATACATAGTTTCTGAGGTGACCCTATTTGTGGCCAGATCTACTACTCTGAACCCATAATCATTGGAAGCGAAGGCTGCTAAGGGAGTCGATGAATGCCTCGAAGAATGAATTTGCACGTGATTGGTGATATTGCTGATATGATTAGTTAGCTGCCCCTCGTGAGCCTTGAGATCTCCTGGAGAGTCGAGGTGACGGTAACGGTAAGTTCCGTAGAAACCACCAACTATCAAGATATCTTCACTAGCAGTTAGGGTGGACACGTGAGCATCGGTCTGGCTATCAAAGCGCATAGCTGCCTTGTCTCGTCCAGTAGTAGGATCGTGTTCCCTGATCGAAGTGAAGCTTGGGTAGAAAGCTCTCGTCCGCGATGCGACGCCTAAGATGTTGCGAAGCTGAAAATGTAATAAACGAACATCACGCCTAATGTCCATGCTTTTATATCGAAAGTAGTTTTCCGAAGGGCGCAGTAGCCTATCGGCCGAGCTATTATGCCATGAATCGGAATTTGGGCGATTAACGTAATTGTGAAAGGTCGCCATACGGCGGCGTCGTGCTGTATTCCTCGCAACCCCAAGGTCTTTCCAGTTGATGCCTTGGAAGTCGTACTCGTCGCCCCTAAGCTGCTTATACTCGACCCGACGCGGACAATCTCTCGCGAGGCGACGGATCTGTGGCAAAGATGGGATAGGATCGGCTACCCTAAGTTGAATATCCGCATGACTCTGCCACTCCCATAGCTCTAGAAACTGCATGACGTGCGGATTCTCTGGGCCAAGCGACATAGGATTCGCATTACTCAGGGCCATAGGATGGAGACCAGCAACTGCCGGGTCGATGTCATCTTCGGGATCTTGGATCTCTGGTAACTGCGGCGGAAGTATATCTTCGAAGATGCTAAGCGGAGCATTGAGCAAGGAGGGCGTCTCGAGTGCGGTGACCGGAGGCGAATGAGGAATTGGGGTTTGGGACGAATCTTGGTGTACGATGAGGGAATCGTCATCGTCGAGGTACGGCGCAAAGTGGTCATGGTCGCTATGGTTGCTATGATCGCTATGGTCGCTATGGTCGTCCATATTCATAAGATTCAGGGAGACACCTCCCTCTTCAAGGTCGACGTCCAACATGTCGTGGTCAACGTCAACGTCTGGGCCACTATCGCCGTCGTCATCCCCGTGTTGGACTCCGTGGTCGGTCTCGGGACCGGCATATGCGACGGGCGCAGGGAGGGAGGGCGGCGGGGGGTAGTCATTCATAGAAGAGTAGTGCAAGTCGTACGGGTCAGAATCGGCAAGTTGAGGGGGTGGAAGCGGGAACAAAGGGGAAACATCTTCGTCGATTTGAGGACGATCTGGAGAGTGGAATGGAGAGACGGGTGGGGAATTAGGAGGGCGCATCGTTGTTGGAGGTGATTCAAGTCATTTGCTAAGGTCGAGCCTAACCGCCTTGGATTGGGGGTGTTGCTTTTCCTTTTTGTCTGTGGTGCAGCTTGATCCTATTGGCCAGGGGGTAGCTGGGGGAGGTAGGGGAAGTAGGGGAAATAGGGCAAGGTTAAAGGTTACGAGGTAGCGATGTATCGGCGATGTATCCCACGTATTGTAGATGGGACGGGTAGATGGCTGATCTTCAACAAGGGCGCCAAGCGTGGCCCAAGGCAACGATAGTTTTTAGTATGCGGCTGTCTAGGTCCAGGTCCAGGTCCAGGCAGTTGTTGTTTCGGGGGTTCGCAGGTTGTAGCTGTATAAGTCTACTTCTACTATGTAAGCCTGCCTACCCTTGGGTCCTTTGGGTCCCTTGGGTAACGGGTACAGTTCCGGGGTCGAGACCTACCGATCGAGGCCGATTCGAGAAAGGTTGGAAACGCACTCGGGGAAAGACGAAGGAAGAGGAGTATATTGCGCAGCGTTTCCAGGCAGTGTGCAGTTACATCCTTTATATATCTCCGGCCGGTTCATCAAAGGTATCCTACATAAGGTAGAGGGAGTCTAAGAGTTGCGCACTGGTCTCTACCTACCGATCGATAATGTAGGTATGAATGTATGTATGTACGAATGTATGTATGTGTATGAGATAAGAAATGGGTCAGGCTTTGGTGACTGGACTGTGGATTGTGGACTGTGGGCTGTGAGCTGTGAGCTGTGAGCTGTGGATGGATGGAGAATCACACGGGCCACGCTGGGGGTGGAGAAGAAAGTTGCGAAAGAGCGGACGAACATTACCTGATTACAACCATTACGACTACGCCACCATTAATCAACCATTAATCAACCACCTTTACAGGCAACCTTACAGGGCATTGTCAGGCTCTCACGCTCTCAAAGGGCTTAGGTACTTGGTTATCCCACCACCCACCACCCACCACCCACCAAATCCACCCTAATAGCCCACCTAGTCTGCTAGTTAACGTAAAGCACCTAAAGCAGGTACTGTAATGTGGTATCTACCTTACCCACTGATTCCTTTAGGTGACAGGTATGGTAGCAGTGGGGGTTACAAAATGTGGTGGATTTTGGAGGGGAGGATGAAAGGGCAGTGGCGGGTAGTGGTCGTAAATAATAAGAGCCATTTTTGGACCTTTTTAACATGACTTACATGACTTACATATACATAACGCTAACCCACACATATACACATATACACATACATTCTATGTGATACATATTCATGCTAACATCGTGGATATACATAGTAGGCACACCACACACGTACGAATATAAGTGCTCTACTATCAAGATTCTAGTAACAAAATACATTTTTCTATCCTATGTCTTTGTCTTTGTCATCTTAACCTCCACTACTTGCCAGGTGTTACACGTCAACTTGACCTGTCGCCTAACAGGGTAATCCTTTTCGTTTCGTAAACCTAGGAACGGTTCGTGGCTGGTTTGGGTGGAAGCCGGATCACTGGGATTCGACAGCAGTTGTGCATTACTACCCTGCTACCTGCTACCTGCTACATGACACCTCTCCCACCTCTCCCCTATTCGGCCTTCTACCGTCTCCCTATCTTCGAAAGCGTCATACCGATACACTTATGTAGGTGAGTAGCCTTGGGACTTGGGACTTGGCCGCCTCCTTTTTCTCAATCTCTCAAATTTCAACTATGATATGTCACTTTAATCCTGGCAAGCCGTTGTACGTGTGTATGAACCATTTGCCAGTACAGTGCAGTGCGGTGCAAAAAAACCAATGCAATAGGTAAAATGGAGACACCGCCATTGTTTTTTTCTCCCCTACGAACCCTCATTTCTCATAACCGGTGAACCTGTGGCTTCTTAGTGACAAGTCAGCCCTCAATATTGTGATGATGATATCAACTACCAAGGCTAGATGTCTTTGCTTAGTGAGACAACCGGGGGGATGAGGCTTGCTCGATAGTGGAAATAGCATTCGCACCGTTCCCGTTCCGCTCGGTCGAATCTCTCTTCCTCTCTTCCTCTCTACTGTAGTTCTTCGCACGGGGGTGCCCATGGGAACGGAGATGAACCCCCACAACATCCACAATTTCTTCTCCAAAACTCACCGCCGAAGGAGTACCTGGGTAAGGCTTTCCTTCAAGTTACAAGCCGAACTTTCGTGCCGAGATGGGAGAGGGCCGAATAGACAAGGTGGGTAAAGAAAAGCGAGACCTCTAACAAAAACAAAAGAAAACTTGAGGCTATTTCTGCTCGATATCGATACCAAGAATTACGGCGCTGGGGAATGGGGAATGGGGAAGGGATGGAGAGACAGGCTCTCCTGAAATCACGGCCCGGCAAAGGCCCCACACCCGAGCCTCGAGCGAGGACCGTGTGGGCGTGTAGGCGTGTGGGCGTTGTGAACTTGCAACCAACAGTATCGCTGGTACATATATACTTGCTGAGACTCTTTCGCGGGCGGGCCGCGGTCCAAGAAATGCGGGCGTGCGGGCGAAAACCGCTGATCTGCGAAGATCAGACAAGCCCATCATCAAATTTTTTCTATCGTGGGCTACGTGAGGCAACGCGGTTTCCGGCAAATCTTCCTACGAGAGGCTTTCCCCCCCTACGCCACCAATCGACGGTGGTACAAGCACAGCATGATCGGTTTTGACGCCGCCGAAAATAAAAATAAAAAAATATTGCGCCGGCGTGTTCACATCGTCAATCTATTTTGACTACTCGTTCGGCAGCTGGTTGGCCTAATTTGGGACCGGAGCTGACTCCTGGTTTCCCTTCCTTCCTTCTTTTTTTCTCCTTTCTCCTTTCTTTTTTCTTTTTCGATGTCTTCTTCCGTTTCTTCCTTGAGTCATCTTTGTCATACTCGAGGCGGATACGGGAAGTTGCAACATTAGCTCGAACCGGAGATGGGCTTCTAAAAGTGGCTGCTCGCATCCTTACACCTCGTTAGCTTTTTTCCTGACGCTTGGGTATTTCTCATTGGGGAGCTGCAACATGCAACGCTAAGCTGACAGCTTCTCGATCCGTCTTACCAACCTTCATTCCTCGCAGCCTTGGAAGTTCATGGATATAATGCTGGCCGTAAGGTTTGCCAACTTGATTGCCTATTCTAATGATAAATCAGAGCTTTCGATCTGGGGGGAAGGGAGTCATGAAAATATGCCCCTTTCCGGCTACCTATATCGAATTCGCCTGATGCATCAGATCATTACGGAGCACGCCGTGTGCGCGTAGTGGACGCTAACGGCTCTAACCAGATTATTATTAGCAAACCCTCCATCCGAAGATACTTTCTACGTCGAGACGAGTGCGTGGCTTGGTCGGAGCCCATTGACATAGCCAACAGATATGGCTAATGGCTCTGTGGAGACCAAATCATGCTTGCTTGCAGGGTTTCTATCTTATTCTATAAAAAAAGAAAGGTCGAAGGAACTATGGCATTGTATCAGCAGCTCGAGAGATCCAGTTACATAATATGAATATGGTGGAGATATATCATGAAGAGAGACTTGTCCTGTGTCTTATTCGACTCGTCCTATGCTTGCTACCTGTTGTGCTTTCAACGACCAACATCCGTCTCAAGCAAGCAAACAAGCCGTCCTCCTGGGAGTCTCCATCTAGGATCTAGGCACCTCCGGATTTACATGTGTCTTGTTACCTCAAAACCTTCGCACGCTTGCCACGTTCCAAGACAAGTGTACAAGATCTCGTCATACACCCCCTCCGAGTTCCACGCACTAGAGAAAACTCCGTGGCTGACTGCCGGAGCACGAGCTCAGCTCCCCAGTCCCCATGAATGTCTTGCCCGTCTAATCCCGCTACGCGAACCGGCCATTGCCGTGTCACATAAGCACCTCCGCATGTGAATGCTGCGGGATATCAGCACTGTAAATACCTAGGATGTTACACAGACGTAAGGAGAAGCGGATGTGTCATCAGGCGAGCACGGGCCTGGAGCCCAACAGAGAGGGCTATGTATACTCCGTCAAATTAATTTATAGGTATGAACCTAGTTAGCTATGTGCAAGGTAAAAGCTGAATGACGCCGAGTGCCCCTGTTCCTTCTATACATTTACTCTCTGACCTATGCCGATTGAATCCTAACGTTGTAGGATTTGAAGGTTATAGTGACGACAGCCGCCATACACACGCCGTTCCCATAACAAGACCGATTCCTATATATAGCAAACAAATACCTTTTCGTAATACTCAAACTAGTCTCTGCCCTCATGCATCTGAATAGTACTGATCGTCGTAATGGTGATACGCCGCGGTATTCGGCCCGGGAGCCGTCCAGTTCCCGCCTGCAACACTCTCTCGAGATCCCCAGTAGTTGTCCTTGATGCGGCGTTCTCGCTCAAACTCGGCCCAACGTTTCATAGTAATCTTGCTACTATCAAATTCGCCTTCGTATTCGATACCAGCCTTCTTCGTCTTCTCGCCAGCCGTCTTCCGCGTGTCACCCCACGAGAAGTCGTCAAATTTCCAGAAGGCGTAGCTTGGGAGAACGAAATTCCAAATTGGGAGTGAGAAGAGGTAGATCAACATCCACACAACATAGGACCACGAATGAGCGGTGACAATAATGAGAACAGCAGGTAGGCCAAGAATTAACCCGAGGAGTATTAGCGGGATGACCTGTACTGGACCTATAATCGAGGATATGACTAAAATCACGTTAGTATAACGAGGCTCGAGTTTGAAGAGCATCAAATCAACTTACCAACATAGAAGGTGAACGCAATAGCCGCGGGTAGGACCAGAGTACCAATCAACTCGATGAAAACCACGAACTGCATACTGAAGCAAAAGGTACCGCAGAGATCCTTGACGAGAACCAACTCCATCAAGTTGTGGATCGTAGAGTTAATCCATCTTCGTCTCTGGGAAAGTAGAACACTGAACTCGTCGGGAACAGTAGTTTTGCATACCGCTTGAGGGACGAATACTTGCTTACGCTTGGGGAAGGTTCGAAGCATGAGAGTAGTCAAGTAACGATCCTCTCCAAGGAGCAACAGATTCTTCTTATGCAAAGTATCAACCACGTTCTCGGAATAGTGCTCGACGACATCCGGGTTAGCCAGTATAGGAACCCAATAGTTCTGGGCACCCTTGGGGGCCTTGATGCGGTACATGCAGAAACAACCCGGAAGACACGTAACACCTCCGAAGACAGATTCGAAAGATTTGGACAGATGGTGAGAGATGAAATATTCGAAAACTTGGATGGCCGAAACCCAACTCTGCCTCTTGTTCGCAATCTTCGTCTCGCCGCACAGGCCCATGATGTCGGGGTCGCGAACCATGGCGCAGAGCATGTGTGTCAGACTGTCAGGGAAGACTTTGGTATCGGCGTCGACCATGAGTACGGCCTCGTAATAATCGGGAGAAATACCCGTCACTTTCCATAGGCCGTTGAACATCTCGAATTCGAGTTCCGTCATGCGCTCGTCGAACATTACCTTCTGCAAGAATGACATGAGAATTATCTGACTGTCACGCTTGCCTCGATTGCCCGGCTTCGACTTGGTAGCTTCGTCGGGGGTACCGCATTTCACCACCAGCATCATCGGAACCCTCTGCTGTTTTTCTACCGAGATGGCGGACTTAGCACCGTAGTCGTAAAATCCAGCATACACCTTAGCCATATTGTGGCGCTTCGAACCGCTCGCCACAGCCACGTACGAGAAACCCTGAACATCCTCTGGAGGCATAGTATGGTCCCTCATCATGCCCAACACAATGTCGGGTGTCGTCATGGCTTCGCCCTTACCCTTGATCATTCCATCGCAAATAACGAGAATGACCTTGTGGCTGTTGGGGTAATCGGTCATGGCAATAGAGTCGAGCGTAGTGCGAATGCCCATCTCTCCTTCGGAATAAGCTGTGACAAGGCAGATGGAATGGATCAACGGAAATCCGAAGGGCTGATAATCCGACGGAGGTTGAGGCACCACAGCTTCATGAATAAATCCAGCGGGTCCGTAGCCGTCAATTGGGCTCGCCGTGCTCCCGTAAGGGTCAGAACGGAGCATGCTAGATCTGCTATCATTGCCTTGCTTGTACATGGAGTTAGGGTGAAGTAGAGGCCCGGTCGAAGCCTGGCTCGCCATGGTCGTCGGTTGCGGCCGTCGGGGGTTCCTATCAGCACCATAAACCGCCGAGAATCGAGACGTAGTGGGCAGGAAAGTACTAGTACGCTTGCTAGTCCTATCAGAACCCATGTAGCTGCTACCAATATCTCCGGCCATACGAGGGGGCGCACGATAGATGTCTTCGGTCCAGTCCTCAATCTGTTGATTTCGCTTCTTCTTGTTTGCAGTCTGGGAGGTCTTGATGGCAGCATACTTCCGACTGATGAACCATTGGAATACCAAAGCCAGCCCAAACCTCGCTACCACAACCGAAAGAATTAGGATCAGGGAAACGTAAAGGACTACTTGAGCCGCGATACATCCAACCGTATCCGTGTCAACGGTGCCGACCTTGATTATCTCCTCGAAACATTCGGCTACCTGTTTATCGGCCGATCTTTGGAACGCACGAGTAATATCGCGACCGCGAACTGCTTTATTGGCAGTAGAACTCTCGTCCCTCAGCTCCTTAAACCGATCTGGAATCTTGACCTCGTCTTCGTTAAACCAATTGAGCAGGCCAAGATCAAGGACGTTGCCGGAATACACAACTAGATTGCGCGAACTGTTTTTGATATCGTCCCAGGTGTAAAACACGTCACCAGTGCCATGAAGTTGAAGATAAAACGTGTCTCTGGCCTCCTGGGTAGTGTGGCACGCGTATCCGGTGTAGTACGGCCACGTAAAATTCGGTTGCGATGATCCGTCTTGGTTGACTGCCGTACAGGGAAAGTACCAGGCAAGCTCGTCCGAGTCGCCAGAATCATGGGGCACGTCTGAGCCGTCCGCTAGAGTAATAAGCCCTTTGCATTTGCCGTTGACATTCTGAAAGAGAAAACTGCCATCCATCCCGCCATACTTGGTAGGTGTATCATATAGAATATTAGCGTATGTTCCATCTTGCTTGAGCGGAATGCCATCCGCCGGGGGGTGACCAGATCTCGTCAGGTCATAGGCAACACCGTGGAATATCATATAACCGTCGGACACATCGTTGACGTGAAGACGAACACCGGGGGAGGCACAGACGGTCTGCTGGAAGCCAAAGGTCAAGAAACCAACGAAAGCCATGATGTACAAGATGATGCTAATAAGACCCATCTTTTCCCTCCAGGCTCTCCTCTGCGCTTTGGAACGGAAGCCACAGCAAGCTATGATGAAGTCAGGGCACCAGAAGGTGACGATAGCGCAATATACGTTCCAAACGCTCGGCGGGCTGATCGTCTCCTGCGGCTTACGCCGTTTAGCATCCCTGGAGGATTTGGATTTAGATTTGGATATCTTGGAGCCGCCACCTCCATGCCGCCTTCGATGGGATACCTTGGGTTTTGGTTTCTCGCTATCCCCACTACCGTGTCTTCGAGGCGGGGAACTACCTGGCGAAGCATCAATCGTCCGTTCCGCGGATAATTCCGTCCTTTCCTCGACATCTTCATAAACAGGATCGTTGCCCGTGGAAGACGGAAGCGTGTCCATGTTGGCGGCATGTTGTCGGTAATGGTAATTCGGGTGGTCCTTGTCAATTCTGTTTCTTTCGGGTCTTATAAGACTGCGCTTGCGCGAAGGCACACCAGCAGGAACACTTTCGACGGCAGTGGGAGAGAGAGGTGATTTATCCGTCGCTCCGTTAGGATTTCGAATCGTTTCGGCGAAAGAGGTCCCTGATGGCACACGTTGGTGGGAGGACATTCTCCGTCCGGGCACGGGATAGTAACTACCAGTTTCGATGTCTGCCGGGCGACTACGTCTCGACACAGAGCGTCGGTACGAAGTTCGCTGTTCATACGAGGGGCTGGCAGGCCCAGGCCGCTCAGGAAGCGACATGGTTGTTTTCGGGGAATTGGATAAAAAAGATCAAAATGTAGATATGGAGGGAGTATATATGGTAAGTTTTAGAGGACGAAAGTATCGATTTAGAAACGACGGCTGCAAAAGCACGGACAGCCGCCGTTTTGACCGAGGGGGCGCGTGGACCCAGGGATTGCGGAGGATGGGAATTGCTATGTTTTGAGCATGGTAAGAAAAGATATGCAACAATTATGTATGGAGGAATTGGACTGTGTCGCAGATGAATTGCGAGATTTTTTTTTTTTTTTTTCTTCTATACTCACTTGGTTTGTTGTGGTTGGCAACGGAGAATTGAAAGTTGGACAAGTTGACCAAGTCTCAAGTTCCAAGTCAACTGCAAGGCACGAGGAAAAAGAGGATCCCTGCCTTAATAGCGACTCTAAAAGCTTAAAGTCGTCGTGCTAATAAAAGCATAACAAGAAAAAGGAGTTGGGAGATACAAGGCTACGAATGCTGCTGCGATGCAACTTTCATGCCAGTTTCCCCGTCGCCTACGACAGAATGACTGAGTCCACGGTCCTAGTCCACGGTTCAATCATGCGCCAAAAGTCGTCTGCTCAGATGCGCATCAACAGGATAAACACATCACCAAACAAGATGCAGGTGTTGTTGAATGTCCCGTAAGCTTGGAGAGTTACGAGCTAGTAGCGGGTCGCAAAGGGTAACACTGGGCGCCACTATTTTAAAAAGGCTTAGCTAATCGAGTTTTCCTCCCCTCTTAGCTCCAGGTCGATCTCATCAATTTCGTACAGGGGGAAAAAATGATGTTCGACGTCTTTTCAGCGAATGCGCATATCGTTGCTAATTAAAGCGAAGGTATTAAAACGAGGGTACGGTTTGAAACGCAAATTCTAGCGAAGGAATAAAGAACCCCTGGACTCGCGAAGGGTTCGAGAGACGATTTGAGTTGAGGCGGAGTAGCAGCAAAAGAGAAAAGACGTGATGAAGAAGAACAAAAAGTAACTGGCCACAGCAAGGAATCAGGAAAGGGGCTTGGCTTGCTTGCCCGTTACTATGGTGAACCACCCTGCCTTACGCCTTACGTCATCAACATGCATACATTCTACTTGGCACTAAGTATCTTGTCTACCTCATTTGTATGTGTCGGTACAGATATCCCAGGTACATAGCCAAAGTAGGCCAAAGTGGTTGGCCGCCCTCGTGTTTACCCAAGTCCCAACCGTTGCAGAGACCGGAGACTCGAATGGTGACCTTCGGCCAGCCCTTGAATAGAATTGATGAATACGAGACTCGAAAGGCCGACAATCCCAAATGCCGTCCGCGCTTAGCAGGAAACATTTCAACTAATTTTTTATTAGTATCCAGTGTAACTTACATATATTACTAATAGTACATGTAACTTTTAGCTACTGCTACAGCGAAAGTAGCGAGGCAGGCGTTAAATAAGGTACAATCTTGACTTTACACAACAGGTCAGAACCACTCGAATCTCAGTCATATCGTAAATTTCTTGGGGAGTTTCAAGAGACTGACGAGACGCTTTATTAAGAAGATAACTTACGAAACGACAATCTGAGTAATCACTAGCGGAGATCCAGAAATGATAGTATGTAGTCGTGATAAAAAAAGAAAAAGAAGATTGCAATACCTATCGCGGGGGCCATGGGAAAAAGCATATCATTATAGTTACCGGCGAGATTCCAGGCAACTCCATACACCCCGCATTCTAACTTATAAAAGACTTGAAGAGATGAGTTGAAACAACATGATCTAGATAGGTAGATCCTATCTCGGCGGTGGGCGCCATTCAAACCGCCAGCCGAGCTACGCTACGGAGTCAGAGCCGCAAATAAACAAATAGCGAAAGAGAAAAGCGGACAGCGGACAGCAAAACACGTGAGGTTTTTGACAGTTGGTTGTACCGTCTTGTACTTCTCCTGGTCTCATGTATACTGTCAGATCTGTCAAACGTGGTTTCCCCTAGTATACAGGGCGTATATTGAGGCTGTTTCGTGAACCGACAAAGGCTTCAGCGGTCGTCCCTGTTAGTCTCCGAGGGGCCCGGTAGACGATCGGTTGGTTTGTCTTCTTCTAGCATAGGTTTCCCCAGCTGAAAAAGGGGAAATGAAACGAGATGGCTGGTAGAGGCTCGGTCTCGGTGCCAAGTCCTAGAGTATAAATGACACCATACGATTCGAGGTTGGCGACAGAGACCGGCTACACAATTGGTGGCTGCGCTGAAGCACTATTGGCAGCGACTAATAGGCCCGCGCAAGCTGGTGAGGGTCTCACGGTCCGAAGCTGAAATTTTATTTGACATAGTATGTACTCGTGAGACATGACCGCCGACGAGATGTGATAACAAGCCCTAGCGGTTAGCTAGCGGCGCTTGCAAGCGAACGTGGTCTTAGCCATGCTGCCGTGACAGGAAACACGAAGGAACATTTTTTAAGCTTCTTAACCGCACATATGTATGTGCTACACACGCTACGGAGGCAGGGAGGCAAGGGAGGCAGAGACAGGTAACGCTAGCATGAATGTTGGATACAAAGGTAAGCGAGCAGCCCTATGTGTAGCACGTGTAGGTAGCATGTTTACGAAGTAAGTAGTACAATACAATATACATAACGCGATGCAAAATACATGAATGAAGGTGAAGCTAACTGTCTACATATAGTATCTCCTAGTCATCCTACTTACCAGCCTACCCAGACTTGGCTAGCAATGCAGCAAACTGTAGGCTACGCTGGCTACGTTAGTTATATGCAGATCATATCTGGGCTCTCGGGATGGGTTGACTCCGATTCTCTGCCCTTTATGTCTCGAAATTCGTATTGTTCTTGCATCTCTTGTCAGCCTCAGCATTACGAGAGGGATTTTATGCTTGTTCTGACTTTCTGCATATATACATACATAGGTAGAAGAAAATCATTCGGCACTCGTCATCCATTCGTCACGAGCAAGTACGAAGGGTCCCGTCCCATGGATACTAGCAGCGCCGGACTGCTGTATACGGGTAAACTTACCTTAGACTCGGGACCTAGCCTAGTTGTCCAACCTGTTATAATGCATGCAATGGGTACATGGTGGAGAGAACCAGACTACGCAAGATCCAATTACTATATGAAATATCGTTCATGTATCACGTTATTCTAACACTCATCAACACGGAGCCAAGACAAACTAGAGCTGAGATTGACAGGACACGCACCAAGTATGAGTGGCTTCTGGTAGCGACATCATTGGCACAATGCCACAATACCACAATCCCATCTTGGTTACATCCCCTACGGAGTCGGATAGAATAGAAGTGTACTAATGTATGTGTGTGTAGTAGCACTCTCGGTACTTTGCAAATATAAATAGACAATTGCATGTTTTATCAAGTATCTGTATTTTCAAAGAATATAGAATATAAAGAAATAGACTTGTGTTTTCAGGACCTCAAGGAGAAAAGGGGAAGAAATGCTAGCTTCCAATTTTTTATTGTATAAAATTTCTATAAGTAACAGGAAAAAGACCACCCCGTACTCGGGTGGGGCACAGCCTGGAAAAGTACCCGAGAAGGCTTCGATGTATACGAAGTACCCCTTGGCTAGCCTGGCTTAGGGTACATGTAGCTTGACTTAACAGGCCCCAGGCCCCAGCTAAACCACCTGGGCTGCTGGGCCCTTCGTAGTGCCCTGACGTGCCTAACCCCCCCTAAATCGATAGTCCCTAAAGTCCCTAAACTCTCTACCTCCGACCGACCCATCGAATTTTAGGTTGTTCGCTTTGTTTCGTCGAACCTGCAACGTCCAGTCCTCCCTCCTGGGTCCCCCGTTACTGTCGATTTTCGATCTTCGCAGCCTCAGCTCTCACAGCTCTAAATTCCCCAGAGCGAGAGCCTCTTTCTTGTTCCTCATTGATTTCTTGTCTAGAATTTGCTTGACCCATTACCCATTAGACTTATCGTCCGAGATACCCAACCCCCAACGCCATTAGATACATAGCCCTGCAATTATTTCTGTTGACCGACCTTACCTGCACCTCCGAGCCCTGTTCCCCGTTCCCCGTTCCCCGTTCGCAGCCGGCATCCCCCCGGTGTCCGTCCATTGCCTACGATTGGGTTGTTATTAGAGTTATACCTGTCGAAACGATCCAATCCGCAGCCAGGGATCTATGTATGCGATGGTGGCAGAGTCACAATAGGAACGACGTCGTTGCGGTTCAATGCTTAACATTCTCTAACGGCTAGCTGCTGCTCACTCAACTCTCTCCACGGAGTTCGCTTTGTGGCACTGGCCCTTTGCGGCAGCGACTCCTTCTAAGCAATGGCTACTGTGCCCAGTCCTCCGACACCGCCTCCGCCAGCCGCCGCATCTCCGCCCAGGTCCATTCAGCGCAAGCCCGTTCCTGTATCAAAACTACCTCCTGCCCAACATGAGCGTACCGAATCTCAAGATAGCTTTGCCGCCAACTCCATACCTACCAACACAACGATCGAGTCGCCGAAGATCAGAGGAGGCCCCGTGTCTCCAGTGAGAGTGAATTTTCAGCCAGAGAACTGGGCGCAGCCGTCGAATGCCAATATCGAGGGCAGTTACCAGACCCCTATACCTATCGCCGACAGCGAGCGGAGCACTCCAACATCCTCAGCCATGTATCCGCCTTCATATAATTATACGTACGACCAGCCCAGGACTTTAACGCCCAGGCAAATATTTGCTACGGATCTTCCACATAGGTCTGGGCAAGAGAGTCTTCTAAATCCTACTCATGGTCAAATGGAAGGGGGTTATGTGGAGGCTTTGGCAGCGCCAGACCCAGATACCCAAAGCTTGAGCGACAGTTCTCGCAGCGATGACCCGAACCGCCACAGCCGCGAATCAGACACTACTGGGAGCACTCAACAGCAGACATCAACCGTCTCGTCTGCTGAGACGAGCGCAAGTTCGATTTCCGGAGGTCTTAACGATGTGTGTGAAAATCAGGTTATGCCAGGTGAAGCCTCGCAGGAAAAATCTGTCGTCGGGAGTTCGATGCCGGAAAGCCAGTCGGTACCGCAACTACAGTATCATCACCAGTCTTTTCTTCCGCGGGTCTCGAGTGTGCCCATTGAGTCAAATTCAAGGGATTCGCCCAAGTCCGATCTTGTAGACGGAGGTATAGCCATAAATCGACATTTAACCCCGAATTCTTACATGAGACGGAGTTCTATGCCTCGTCCGCAGTCGTCGTACTCGGTATACTCCGAATTGGGACCGCGCGGGCGGTCTCCGGGCTACGGAGGCCCTCATACGCGTACTCCTTCGGCACATTCTCGCAGGTCGCCGGAAACGAGGCCGGCTTCCTACGCCGAGTTGCTCAATGTCCCGTATCCTCAGCAAGCACCAGCTCCCATTACCTTCGACAACTCTTCCCTGCGCAACAATGTGGGAAGCAATGCATCCTTGCTGAGCGCACAGAAAACGCTTGAGATGTACAGGCAGAATGTGAAGAAGACAAACGATTTCTCTATCCAATATTCCTTTGCTGTCTTCCTGATCTCAACTGCGCAAGAGCAAGGCTTAAAGTTAGATGAACCTACGCGGAGAAAAAGCAGTCTAAGGGGGAGTCCGCATAAAGACGGCCCGGAATCCTCGCCGACTGAGTTGCTTCGGGAAGCCAAAAGCATATTGACAAGGTTAGCCAATGGCGGTTATCCCTTCGCACAGTATTACCTTGCCGATGGTTTTGCGTCGGGTTTGTTCAACAAGGGTAAGGAAGACTATAACTCGGCATTTCCCCTCTTCGTTTTGGCCGCGAAGCACGGTCATGCTGAGTCTGCCTATCGCGCTGGTTTATGCTACGAATTCGGGTGGGGGTGTAGGAAAGATCCAGCCAAAGCAGTGCAGTTTTTACGTACCGCAGCATCCAAGAACCATCCAGGCGCCATGACGAGACTCGGGAAGGCCTGCCTATCAGGAGATCTGGGCGAGAACCGATACAGGGAAGGCGTTAAATGGCTGAAGCGCGCCACGGAGTCAGCCGACGCCATGTACAACGCCGCCCCGTATCATCTCGGCACACTATATGAAACCGGCTATGGTGATGACATTTTCAAAGATGAGAGTTATGCAGCCGAGCTTTTTACTCAGGCAGCAGAATTAGGACATGCTGAGGCGAGCTATCGCATGGGGGATTCATACGAGCATGGCAAGCTCAGCTGCCCGCGAGACCCAGCCCTAAGCGTCCATTTCTATACTGGGGCAGCAGAGCGCGGTCACGCCGCAGCTATGATGGGTTTATGTGCATGGTATATGGTTGGAGCTGATCCCATATTGGAAAAAGATGAGGAGGAAGCCTATGAATGGGCTCGCCGGTCTGCAGAACTTGGTATGATGGTGTTTCGTTTCCTCAGTATCTCCGTCATTTGCTAACCCAAGATATTACCAACAGGCTTCCTCAAAGCTCAATATGCAGTCGGCTACTTCACTGAAATGGGCATAGGCTGCCGCCGCGACATCTTAGAGGCCAATGTTTGGTACGTCAAGGCAGCTGATGCCGGCGATGAACGCGCAAAGCAACGACTTTCTGCTATCCGGGCCGCCGTGAGCGGCGGCGGGACGCCTATGGACGTCGCCCCGCCCCGCAATACAAAAATGAAGAAAAATCAACCTAAAGACGACAAGGAGTGTGTAGTAATGTAATATATTCATATACGAATAAAATCGCCACCGCGCTGGAGCTTCGAGATTTTTAAGAAGGCCAGGTCTGGCTTTCGGCAATGAGGCATGTCTATCTTGGAAAAGAAGACCGTTCAGAGTGCCCACTAAGCGGCAGCCCACCTTTTTAGAATATTCAACACCCCTGGTGTCTGTTTGGGGCCATTGAGTGAGAGAGGAGATAGGTCATGGATCGCGGAGCATAAGGTGACAAATATCGCGGCTACGAGGACCGGAAAGCAGGAAATTTTCATTTTGTCCTAGACCAGAGGATTCCTCATTTTGTTAAAGACCCATGGGCGGCTGGACTCTCGCATTTTGTCTGGCACGAACCAAAAAATCATTTGCATTTGCATACGAGATACGAGACAAGGAGTGATGATGAGAAGGATGGCCGGGTTGGCATATACGCGGACAGGCCGAGCTCTCCTTTTCATCCACCCTGCTCGTATCACGCAAGGGCGTTTATTCTCCATTTCCTCTCCCCCTCTGTTTTCCTCGCGCTGTCTACGGAACGTTAATAGGATAAGACCATCGAAATGGATGGGCGGGTTTTAGGGCACTATGTAAAAAAAAAGAATGGTGGTTGGGACGGGTCGGGGTGGCTTGAGGCTTGCACTCGCCCTTTCGGATGATCATGACGGACGCTCCCGCCGCTCACATTCCCTCTTCCAAAGCCCTAAAGCCGTTGTATATACCACGAGAGCCGGTTAATAATATCCACCGCACTGCGTCGGCAGTGTGGATCGAGAAGAGATCCATTGGTTGCACTTTGAGCGTGAAGAATTCTCGTGTAAGCCGGACTGTGACATAGCTACGGGCAACTTTAACCTGTGCGTTTCCGTACATCGTTCCAAAGGAGATTGAGGAACTAAATACGGACAAATGTAAAGAAAAATAGTTCCGCAGACGAATAGGACTGCCGGTTAGTCTAAGCTTGTTTCTACCACTCTTCCCCTAGTTTTGATTCTACTATGTAAGCAATGCCATGCTTCAGTACCAGATCATCCGATGTACTTTCGAAAGGGGGAGTTACCTATACCCAATGCCATGTGGGGGACTACGGAGTTGAAACTGCGGACTTGGAAGAGAGATCTAGCCTCTTACATATAAAGTCACCAAAACGACTACGGATGTGTGCCCTGCCTAGCTCTTAGTACTATGGTTCGGGCATTGCGGGTTTTCGTTCGTCAGCGGCTTACGTGTCTGACCACCTAAGCCTTTCGGATTTAAACACGCTTATTTCGTGCCTGCCGTGATTCAGCAAGGCACGCCTTGGTGAGAGATGTAAGAGATGCTAAGACGGTAGAGCACATCTCCCTCCAGGTCTTGGTACGTATATATACCGTTGGGTGACGGTACGGTACGGCACGGCACGTACGGAGCGAGGTAATGAGTCTCGCCTCGGGAGATAAATGTATCTCGGTTTACATGTCCCGTACTTGTATATATCTCATCTAAGCATGCCTTATGGATGATGGTAAGGGATAGTCACATGAAATTCACATGCTCTATAATATACACTATGTATGGGTTGCCTTTGTACCATGTGAAGTAATCTAGGCACATGAAGTTTCTCTCTTACCGTAGTTGACGCTTACATGCTATATTTCGAAGACATTGGAGTAGGTAGTCGTGTCTGTATACCGGTCCAGTGACCTCAGTTATAACTGATCTGACCTAACGATCGATCTGAACTACCCCTTACTGATATCAAGTAGGCTGATATACAGTTATATCTAGGTTATTTAAGTCCACGAGGCAAGTAAACCTCTAGGCATGCAATATACTTTACTCCCTACCTCTTATCTAGCCCCTATCTAACTCTTGTTTATTCTGTAATTAAGTTATCCATCTTCCGAAGCCATAACTCTCCAAGAATCAACCCAAATCAAGAACCCCGACATTGGTTTGGTTGAGCTTGAGTCAAGTAGATATATACCTACCTAGGTGCCTCCATATCACGGTTGCAAAAAAAGGGGATATGTATTAGACATAGTCTTTCGACAGGATGTATCATGAAGATCTAGATTGTAGTCCTATGATGAGGCAGGCAATATCCACGAGATTCACTACTCAATCATTTCTGGGCCATCCAAGACGACAGTTAGAAAGCTTGGGCTCAGACCTGTGACATCTTTCATGTTTGTCTTTTCCAACCTTTAACATGAATGTCGTGTATTTAAACCTCCTGAAACTGGAATTCCTTTAAGTAACTTGGCACTCCTCCTTGCCCTTGAATACCTATGGTCCACACCTATAGACGCTGTAGATGATATAAAAAACCAACAGACAAAGCAAAAATGCAAAACGTACAACACCAGGGATTCGCTGGTCGTCACCGACCCAACTACTAGTCCGGCAGTATGCGGTTTATCACAAGGGGAGAGCGGACGGGATCCCGAGTTTTCCGCATCTTATGGTCGTACGTAGTATAGTATAATGTTAATGTAGTATATACCATAGACAGGTTGGGAACATCACATTTACTGGGAGAGATCTTCCCCTTTTCATCGGAGTTGGTAGGAGTTGGTAGGAGTTGCCCTAAACCAAATCATCTTACCTCTATCACGTTCTTTAGAATGAAGTTCTACGTTATCAAAGTCTAGACAAGTCATCAAAGAGTAGAGAGGGTTCAAATCATATTCTCTTTGGTTTTCAAGCTCAAAAAGAAGGATTATATATTACGCCCATCCGAGGTACGCCATGCAATGATCCCTAAACTCATACATCGAGCTAACGATGAACACGAACGCCTTAGTCATCACTCGTGGCGTTAGAAAAATAGAAACAATACAACCGCTATAAAATGCTCCAGTCTGCCACGATGCGGCATCTGAGAAGTCGAGTCGCCTTCCCCTTACGCGCTCGACTTTGACTCCACTTCTCCACCAAGCTCTCCGGGCTTCTTGGGATCAACAACAGCCGAGTATCTCTCGTCACCCCATCGCGCTCCGATAGTGACCCAGACGTGCTTAGATGGTCCGCTATGGATCGTCTCGCGCCAGCCCATCCACTGCTGTCGGTGCTCGCGAGCCATGTTGCTGTTACCTAAACCACCATTTACCACCCATTCCTTAATAATGTTCTTGATGAACTCGATCTTGCGCCGGAAGTCGTTCGCCGCGGGGATGCCCTGTAGCATAGGGTTGATTTCCGGTCGCTTGCGCGTGGCATTGCGCGTCGGTCGGATCGGGGGCTTCATGGCAAAGTTGAGCAGAGTCTGTAACGGGTAAGACAGTACGCCGCGCTCGTCAAGTGCCGCCTCGTCTAGCTCTCCCGTAGTTGCCAACTTCTCCGCTGATTCTTGCGGGAGATGCCAGAAATGACACCAAGTTCCGCTGGCGTCAAGCACGATTTTCGTGTGGTCGGGAAAGTTGAACTGGATGTGGCCGTCGGCGAATACCCAACAGCCAACATCTCCAATACGCTGGTAGAAAGTGACCACATCGGCCGGGGGCATGGTTTGCTTGGTCGACGTGGGAATCTGTAAGTGCCCAGTGTCGTCTGTCGTAGCATCCTGGTCCCTCCCGTATGCCATCATGTAATTGGCAAATTTCTTCCAGAGGATGAGATGTGCTCGCTTGCGATAGTCAAAAATATCGCGGCCGAGCGGTATCTTCCCAGCCGTGCCATCGGGGTTGACTGTGGATTTAAATTGTGAAGGATGGACGAAGACAGTGGCCAAGCCGTCTTCGCCGTTGTTCTCGTAAAATTGTATTGCTTGTGTCATCGGAATAATCTGATTACGATCGGGGTATCCGGGGTCATGTCGTCGTGAGCAATGCTGTTCAGCTTCTCGAACTAAGATGCAACTCGGTGGTAGTGTGACCGTCTTGCCGCCCTTAGCGCTGCCAGGTAGGCTTTTAAGCACGCAACCAACACTACCATCGTTCAGGATATAGCCCAAGCCAAACTTGTTAGAGTAATCCACCCATTTGACGACGATATGTGGCGGTGACGGCGTCGGTGCCTTGCCCATGATCGCCGTCGTTCTCGAGTTAAGAGCACGTTCAAGCTCGGTCTGCAAACGACGGAGTCTTTCCAAGACAAAGTCGGCCTGCGTTTCCGGCACCGCCAATTTGCGTTCTGTTGGTCCGAATAGGCTTCCCGCAACAGCATCCGTTGCACTGGGTGCCGGCCCTCGTTCACTTTGTGTCTTCTCGGGTAACGCCTTTTTCTCTTCGACTTTCGGAGCGAGTGGCGCTGGTTCGGCTTTTGTAGCTCGATGGTCTACCGTCATAGCGGGCACAGCGGTGGTCTTGGATACGAGGTTCCTCTCGCTGGAACTCTGAGAAAGTTCTCGCCGGGGACGCGACCGCATGGTGCCGCTAGCACTAGGCGCGGGCATATCGTCCATCGTACGGGATCGGACTAAGGCAGCGGGCTTTCCTGCCCGGCCCTGTGCTCGTTGTTGTGCCGCAAAGCTCTGGGGTGGAGCCCGCAACAAACCATTGGCTCCTGTTTGCTCTCCTGTAACTTCATTCTCTTTCTTCGTGACTGGCTGCGGAGGTGGCCGAGACGGGACTTGGACAAGATTCTGCTCTCTGCTAACCTCTTCATATGGCCTATAGACAATCCCTTCGATGAGTGGAATGATTGGTGTTAAGCCAGCTTTTTCTTCCAGAGCAACTTCCCTCCACGTACTCTTGTATACCAACTGTGAAGTGTTCCACGGTCCGACTTCGCAGCTCTTGCACATCTCCTTTAAATTGCGTGAGTTCTGAGAAGCCATCCGCGCTGTTAGATCTACAGTGTAAAACTGTTCTCCTTGAGGGGGGTAATCGCGTAGCCTCGTTGTTATCTCTGCTGATGTCGGGACATAACCCGAAACGAAGAAATCATGCTGAACAATGGTGTCAGGGTCGGGTCGCAGCTCTGCCTCTTGCAACATGGTAGCAACAACCTCCTTCGCTTCCTGAGAGATGTATTTGCTAGAAGCCTCGGACTTTGGCCATTCGTAATCTCGGTTTTTCGCACGGCGATAGATCTCATCCGTTGTCGAAGATTGGAACGGCGGCTTAGAAGTAAGCATTGCAAACCTGCTCACACTGGTTAGATTCGGCCTGAAAGCAAAATGTGGTAACAGTTCTTACATGATGATGCCCAAACTCCATATGTCGACCATGTGGTCATGTCCCTTCTTCCCCTTCTCCAAGATTTCCGGTGCGATATAGTTCGGCGTACCGCACAGCGTTGTACGACGGATCGTCTGCATATCCTTGCCCGTCACTAGCAGCGCTGCTAGACCAAAGTCGCCAATCTTTGCGTTCATGTCCTTGTCAAGAAATATGTTGCCCATTTTAAGGTCTCGGTGGATGATACCTTTGCCATGCATGTATTTAATAGCGCCGGCAATCTGTACCGAATAGAATCGTACTTCGGGCTCCGTGAGCCCCTTTCTTCGCTTAACCATGTCCATCAATGAGCCATTGGGACATAGCTCCAGGACGAGATAGGTGGAACTCTCGAAAGAGAAGGCTCTGAGGAACTGAACGATGTTTTGATGATTCATCTTGGAGTGGATTTGCAATTCTGTTTGGAACTGTACAAGCACACATGTTAGCATTGAATCCGGCTGGGTAGTAGTGCTCGAATAACCAAACTGACCTTCTGCTCCATTTTGGTTGGCATCTTGCTCCTAACAATCTTCAACGCGTACTTCCTCTTGTTCCCGTTCTTGGTGGCCAAGTATCCTTCATAGCAGACAGCAAATCCACCCTTGCCCAGCATTTTTCCAACCTGGTATGCCGCACCATCTTTTCGGCCGAAACTAGGAGGTTCGTAAACAACAGGAGGAGGTTGAGGAGGAAGCTCCTTTTCCTTCTGGACGGGCTTGGAAGCTGGCAGCATCTTTGCTTTGGCGACGTCTACTACTCTATGAGGGAGTTGGACATTAGCGTCCCTAGGAGACAAGGCGTCTATATCAGCTGCCAGCTTCGCTGCCACGATTCGGTCCGCCATCGGGATTCTGCACCGGCCAAGAATTAAGTGAAGCTAGAAGGGGCACCGCAGCAGCTCAATGGAGGACTCGTTTTTTCTCTCTCGAAATGCTAGAATTCCTAGAGACGAGCATTAGTTAAGTTCCTATGCTGAACTTGCGTGTGTATTTTTCAACGGTTGGTGGCCATCTGAAGAGCAAGAAGCTTCTGAACTGAATGATGACAGAGGTGGACCTTCAATCGTCCGATCGTGCCATATGTAAACATTTGATGAAACTTCAGACTAGACAAGCTGCTAGCGTGAGAGAGCTCCTTCGTAAGGCGGCGATGGCGTCCGTTTTGGAAAGAGCAGAGTAGGTCCTAGGATATAAAAAAAACAGCCAAATGGGATGTATATATCACTTACACGTAGATTATGAAAACATTAGACTTGGGTATGAAGTGGAAAGCAAATATTCGAAGCGGGAAATCCCCAATTCGTTCAACCCAATTCCTCTTCGCAGCAAAGATGTTATGAGCGAAGCAAAAAAGTATTCAATTCACGTCCATTGTACGACGGAAGCAAGTTGTAAACGTGCATGGGCCAAAAAAAGTGGTTCATTCATTTACGAAAGTAGATCCCGGCCGTTGGGGAGGCAACGGGTCAAGAAGCTCCAAGCTTCTGAGCCTCAGGTCTCTTAGCAACGCTTGGCGGTCAGTCGGTTGCCCAAAAAGGTATTCCTCAAAACAATAAGTACAGTGCCTGACTGCCTGCCCGCCTAGCTGCCTCCCCGCTTAGCTCCATACGGTCTATCAGTCTATCGATAAGACGAACTCGACGAATGATTCATATCTGATTATTTATTTAACTCTTAAGCCTCCTCCGACATCCCACCATAATATAAGCTCGTTCTAGTGGACAATTAACAGCCGCAGAGAAATCATGGGAATATACGTAGTCTAGTGAACATGCTTGCTATTTCTTAGATATTCAAACCAGCTTACGACCGATGATATCGCCATTTCGTTGTTAAGAATCCTCGGGATATTACCATTCCATATCTCCGAAGCGAAGCCTAGGAAAAGGAAGACGAGGCGAGATGGTAGCACTGCCGTTATTTAAACTCGCCTCTCTATTCCTGAGACATATTTCAAAATATGGCGCTGTATGATTATAATTCCAATCCGTGTATGAAAATGCAGTATACTCTGTAAATGCTAACGACGAGTCTCAGAATCAAATCAAACTACAAGCCCATGACCATCCACGCTTCCGTACGTTCGCGGCCAAATATGGCCAATCGATTCACCAATTAAACATGCGAATGTCGGTCGCGCTCCTTCGCAACGTCGAGGCCGAGATAAGAGCAAAAGAGAAGGCAGAAGCACCCACCGTGAAGACGAAAGAGCAGATAGAGAAAGAGGAGGAGGTTCGGGCCAAGCATGGCGCCACGAGCCAAGAGACCCGTGCGAAAAAGCCTATACCCATAATAAGCGTCTGGAAGAGGAAGTTCAGGCCACTCCCAGAAGCCAAGGCGGTCGACCTATTCGCCGAAGTGGCCGGTGACACCTTCATCCTGCTCGTGGCTACTATTCTGATCTTATACGAGTACCACAGGTCGTCCCAGAAGCCGGATGCCAGCCTAGAGAAGATCAAGGAGCTCAATGCTCGCTTCGACGAACTCGATAGGAGGGAAAAGGAGCTTGAGGATGCCGAGAAGCGCCAACAGAGTCGAGTGTTGCTACTTGAGGAGGCTTTAAGGGGGTACAAAGATCCAAAGACCCAAAAGCCACTATTACCCCCAGCTCCTACGGCGTCACCTCTTGCCTAAGGGTTATACATAAATTCAGTCTCACCTCCGAGGCTAAAATATTCCCCCCCTGGGAACATGATAGATGTATAAACACAATGTATATACTATCCAGCTACTATTAGACATAGCGGGGTGGATAGCGAACATGCTTCGCAGAGCACAGCTTCTTGTATACCGTCTCAAGGTATGTTTATCAACGCTCAAGTATGCAACTGTAAAAATATAACAAAGCCCACCGGCTCTTCACTCGGTTCATTTTTCAGTTTATATCAGTGCTCGTGGAGTTCTAAAAGTTACCGCACTGACAGTCCATCGACGCGAGCTTCGCACATGCCAGCATCGAGTTAGAGAACGTCCTTCACAAGATTAGAATCAAAATCATGGTTGGATAATAGCAACTAGCAAACCAGTATTGATTCGTAACTAAGCCAAGTTGATTTGTCTGCCGGATTAAGGGGCCTTCAATTTTACGAAAACGAGTTTGATTCACTTAAGCCTTATAAATGGGACTTCAATGTCTATAAACTTCGGGAGGTGGGCATCCAAATTTGGAGGAACGAGCAACCTTAACTTACCAGGAGGCACGACTCGAATGAGTTAAGAACTAAATTACATACCTACATTATGGGGAGGGGGGGGTGTTTTGTCACGATTATTGTAATTGTGACCTAGGGTGGTTATAATAACCAGATAATTATTGTGAGGAATAAATATCCAATCTAATTAACTATCGTACTTAATATGGTAACCCTGCGGGGTGACCCTATCAAATCTGGTGATAATTTCATATCCAGATATACTGTTCCTTTGGACAGGCTTATATTACCTGGTTACGGTTGTGGTTATAGTGACAGCCTGGTTATAGTGATAGCCTAAAATAATATTAAAAAAAAAATTTTTTTATTACAAACTAAGGAATTATATGTAGGCCTACAGGATATGAATATAAAGATATTTATATTTATACAAATTTATTAATTTATAATTTACAATTTATAATTTATAATTACATAGGTTCAAATCTAAGACCTATAAGATTATGAGATTACAAGATTATGGATTTTACCATTACACTATGGGGACTATGATGTACGTTACGCGATGGCAATTGTGCTTTTTGTTTTGGTATATATGGATGCCCAGGGCTCTTTCCTACGTATATAGTTTCCCTAAATATCTTATATATAAAGCCCTGGTAATGGTTATCTTTAGGGATAAAGTTACAAGCCCTGGTTATTGTATCAAATCTGTAAGCGTTATAGCAACTGTGACAGCTTAGATATATTATTAAAAGGATATGGATATTTTAGAAGGTAATAATGTCAATTTAATAATGGTAATAGTAACTGTGTTAAATATTAGAAAGAATAATAAGTCCTGGTCACTATATTGATACCCTAATAAGGTTGTGGTAACCATGTCAAAGACCCCCCCCCTCCCGCTAATGTAGGTAAGGCTGGCACTATCGTCCCGCCTAAATATGTACTTACCTCCTAGTCATATCGTTTTTTACCGCCTTTGAATTCGATCGTGGCTGTGTCGGTGAATTCATAACCACATTTGAGCAGCAGAGTTATTCTTATTCAACGCCGAAAGCATACGCCACTGGGTGCAGTTTCAGTTCGTCGGGAGTTTCGTCACAACTGTGGTTAGTTGACTGTGTAATGCAAATAGAAGCACAGCCATGTCAGGTCCCCTGATTTGCCGCTCTGTTCGTGGGCGCCCTGATTGGGCCTTACTTTTCCCGGCGCTTCTGCAGAGCAACGGCATCAGATGGAAAGGTACGGTGGCAGCAATGGACGGGTCCTTCGTGATCCATTTCCACGCAGCATTGACCTGAAGAACAGAGACTAAGCTCGACACTCATGATGTGGCCATACCACTACCAAGCTCTGGCGGCCAGCTTCAGAGAGTTCTAAGCGCCATCCTTCTATCGCCATCAGACGTCGGCAAAGATGAATGCCGCGACCGGATTCAACGGCTGTCCCGCCTGAGTGGAGGACAGGATGTTGCCATCGTGTTCCTACTCAAGCAAGAACAGGGTCAAGCGGGCGCAACGGCGGCACTCATGACCCTTCAGCTAGAGTAAGCCTTCCTCTATTCCCTCCAATACCGACGCCACCTCAGCCTAACCAGACTGACGCGAGAAAGTCTTGATGGCGAATTTGAAATGCCTATTATTCCTGTCGACTCGGTTCAAGCCATGCCAACAAACCTGATGGCATTTCATCGTCAAATTAGTACCAGCAGCGGACACCGCAAGATGGGAAATCCAGCTCGGATCCTGCTTCCATATTGTTCCGACAAGCCGCCCCTTTCAGAACACGCAGTCAATATCTTGACTGATATCACGCCTAACATTCGAGGCTTGCTAGATACGGCGTCGACACCGGCCGGACAGATGAAAATGGCCGAGTTCCTGGGAGATGACTCACAGAGCGCCATCTCCTTCTAGGCGGAGGAGTATCTCGTCGAGTAACCGGGCGTCTCCCTACGCGTCGTTTCGTCCGATGTCTACGCCACGATTATATGTTTAGACGAGGTGTGGTATGACAATGGGGGCTAGCTTTTAATTGGGTTTCCGAGCGCCGTCCAGATGGAATGGGTTGCTGCGCGCTTGACGAAACTAAGCTGTGCCACGCCGAACTAGGCTGCTTCTTTGAGCCTCATCCTAAACGAACAGCATAGCACGAAGGAATATTGCAGGAGGCCTTCGATTTTAGAGGAGCCGTTGGGTCTTACTGGTAGATAATGAGAATATCGAGGGAGGTGTACCTATCGGTCGTAACCGGCACCAAGGTACGCTCGGGACCTACATAGTATCATATGACCAGCTGAGATCAATTTAGAGCGCTTCCCGTATTCATACTGCTATGCTAAAATAGCAGTAAAATTGGTCTTGTGGCGGCATTGATTGGTTGAGGGTCTCATGAAATATTACGACTGGACATGGTAAAATAATAGGTAGAGAAATGAGGATAAGCAAAGCGCCGTGTTAGCATGTAAGCATTGTGAGATTTCCCCTCGGAACATTTGATGTCGTCAACAGAAAAAGGCCCGAGGAAATGGGTATAGAGATTAGACATCTTGGGAATTGACTGCAACCGTGACGGGAACAGCTATCGGCACCGATGAAGTAGCTGTGTAAGTGATAAGATAGATGACTGGCTGCGAGCTTATAATTCAACGGTATTATCTCGTAGGCGAGAAGCACTGACGAGAGATCCGGTTGGTGGCCAGCGCTGAGAACATTGGCATTTCTTCAACGGACGATTTGTCAATGAACGCTAACAGATGACCCGCATCTAACCAGGGGCCAATCCGTGCTCTGTATCTCGTGAATTCGCTTCAATAACTCGATAGCGTTCGAACATTGAACTCATAAACCGACTCATGTCGGTCCAAGTTGACACCAGGACCTAAGACGGAGTGTGAATTTGTCATTGGTCAGAAGCGTTACGAATGAGCCACACATCATTTCTCCGCGCTCATGTGGCTTTCCGAGCAAGCGAGTCCAATGAGACCCCTGCACGAGCCGCCGACGAGAATGGAATTCGCCAATTGGAAATGAAAGCGCAGCCAATCCGCACACCGCATACATACGTGGGAAAATACTTGCATACCTTACCGAGTGCCACGTAACGGCTAATGCGAGGAAGCACTGGGGCCCGGCGCCTACGTTAGGTACGGTATATGCAATGCGGAATCCTCTTCGCGAGATCAAGATGTCAGCTTTATTGTTCCTTGGTCCCGGATCCATCACCTGACGACGCTGGTTCGAGACTATTCTGTTCCCATCAGATCACCAAGACACTAATGTGCGGTGATGGCGAATGCTAGTTTCCTGACTCTACGGGATATATCTCATTTCAGTATCACGATTCGGTTTGCCTCACTTTCCTGTTCCTCAATGAAAATAGAGGGTGGCTAGGGGGAGGCGTAGGTAGGTCTTAGGCCTGAATATATCGCCTAAACACTTCGGGTATCGTAATCGTCCAGTGAATTTATGACACCGTTTGGGTCAGAAATTCACTGACACGAGGAACATAACAACGGGCTTGAGGGGTTTGAGAAAAAGAACAGCCTCAATCCTGCTGAGGACAACGACGAGAGAAGACAAGAAAAAGATATCGTATGTGATGGCTGATTTAAAAGGAAGGCGAAATACGGTCGGACCTCTTCTCGAAGTCCAGGGCCCAGTCCTTAGTTGTACCAGCCCCCTGTCCTTTCTGAACCCTGGCCGGGGGTCTGGCGGCTCCACGATGCCTTGCACATTTACTGGTATAGGTTTAGCGCTCTCGGGTGATGGCGGCACCCCCTTGCTGCTAACGTTCGGTCGATCTTATCTAACCACCCCCTAAACCCGATCTGCCTCAGCGCTTTCCCCTGCGAAACTCTTCAGCGTTTGGGACCTGCGCTGGGCGGACCAGACTTGCCTCTTTGCCTGAATTTCTATGAAGGGGCGTGTCTCAAATACCCAAACTCGCTTCGAACCACTGCCTCGATAGTCCTGGTTCCTTAAGGAGTAAAGAAAATTATCAGCGGGCAGGTACTGTGGTTCGGGGTGCCGCTGGTGTATTGTATTGCACAGCAAGCCACGGTACAGGCTTGGACAAGGTGCGGCGTCTGGGTATGAGGTGAGACTAGAGTACTCGTCGGAGCCGCTCCCTGCCGAACGTCGTTGGTATCATCCTCCGCGCACTGCCTAGATATTGGATACGGGCGGTAAAGTAAGTAAGATGTATTCTTTTAACATTAGAGGTACGAATTCAATACGATCTGAGCCGACAGTCAATATTGACGACAACTACCACCTTCACTGCCATTAATCAGTCAATAGGTAAAATAGGTGGTTAATGTTGCGTTAAGCCACCAACAAACAATCGATGAGTCGATACACCCCCTCCCCAAATTCATCGCATCTCTCTGATGCTTTTGGAAAGCCTTTCATGGCTAAGAGAGGTGATGAGAGAGGGTTTAAGGAGGGGAGGGGGGGCGAGGACAACCAAGCTGGGATACTACCCTCCCTTATCCTCCCCCTTGGACCCCTGTTGGACGGGGGTTGGAAAGCCGGGGATGTCGAGGTTGTCATGCAGTAGACGCACCTAGAACGAGCCTCCCATTGGCTGCGCAAAGATTTGTAGCCGCCCAGGAAAAGCCCAATCACTTCGGGACTTGCACAACAATGGCTATTCTTCTCTCTCCACGACCATATTTCCCGGGCCCCAAGCCATCGAAAATATCCAATGCCCCCATCGAGCTGCTATTCCAAGTATGCTGCTGCTGCGTTACCGCCTATTTTGCGTACCCGTACATCCGGGCTAAGCTACTCGAGTGTCCATCATGTCCCTCTTTTACCCAATGGACTGTACGTTCACATCCAACCCCCATGGCAGAAATGCAAAGAGCCCGGCCGCGTACATATCCTCCTCTAGATCTTGGCCCTGCATAGTATTGGATCTAAGAGACGGCGGTCTCGGCGCGGGCCTGGTGAGACTCTATGCGTTCTCGATGCGTTTCCTTGGTGACCCACCGTCCCTACATAGTATTTGCTTTCTTAAACTCGTGCATGGCCGCCCCGTGTCTGAAGATCTCGGGAAGCTCCCCTTTCCTACATAGTACATGAAGAAAAACTCGGGACACCTCCTTTCCAAGTATCATAGCCTTGTATGATCTCCAACCCTTTTCTTATGCGATCCGGGAGCTAGACTACCGACGAATTTCTTTTCCTTTTGGATGAGCTATGACATATATGACATATATGTGAAGAAAAAGAGAAACACCTAGCCTAGAGAGCCGACTTCAAACACGACCTTGCTGTCTCATATCGCCTCAACCCAGCCAGCGCCCCACTCCCTGAATAAGCTTTCCCATACAAGGGGCGACACACACGAACCCGTGGATGATACCGATGCTGTTCGGATGCCTGCTGGCGTTATAGACAAGATCTCAAGAACGTGGATCTCAGGCGAAGCTTAGCATCCCCGTCGTCCCATCAACGTCAGATTACACACTCATCCCGGACTCACATCAGGGTCGGACCTGAACTCCTGATACGAGCTTCTCCCTCCACGGGAGCCCCCAGCTCCAGCTCCCCCCTACAGGGGATAGAGAGAGAGGGAAAAGCCCGGACCACCGGTCTTCCAATATAGCCTCCCTAGAGCCCACTCGTCCAGGCCTTGTCCTATTTCCCGATCGGACGTCGTCTCTTCTCTTCTTCCTTTCTTCCCTCTTGGCTGCCAGCGCTGTGCGTCGATACCCTTCTTTAATATCGACATCTTTGTTGTTATTCTTTTCCATTCTCTATACGCAGGTCCGGCTACCTTGCATTTACATTCACTTCGCTTCTCCGTCGTCAGTGTTCGACCGTTCGTTTTTAGGATTTGATATCGAGTTGGGCCGAGCGCTTAGGATCGTTTTGGGAACTTCAGGAAGAGGAAGGAAAGAAAGAGTGAAAGGACAAGAATCTATCGATTGGGAAATCTTCGACGAGCAAGGAAAGACAATTCGAAATATTTTAGGGATATCTTGAAGAGGAAAAAACCGTCAAAATGGGAAAGCTTATCAAGAACCACTGGGCCAGGCTCATCACCCTGACTGCGGCAGCTTGTACGTCGTCATCTTATCATGGGGAGTGTCTTCACGAGGAGTAACTAACTTGCTGTCTCAGACCAATTCGCTGCTGCGCTAGAGGGATTCTTCTGGCCCAAGATATTCTGGGACTTCCTGACGAAGACGCTAGACCCGGCCGTAAAGCCGGTTCCAGCGCTGCAAATTATCAACCTGATAATGGGATTAGCCATATTCGCGTGGGAATGGCCTCTGGGTCTGATTGCCGGGTCCGCCATCCACCGCAGCCTCGAGGCTCGTCTCGCCACATTCCCGCTCGCAGCTCTCGCCGCCATCCTAATATACCAGGGCACCAACGCCGGCATCTATTATCTGGTTGCTATGGTCGTTTACTTTTGGGCTTATAGTGAAGGCGAGGTATGTGTTGAATTTCATATTTACTCGAGAAGCTCCAGAGACTAATATATATCAGATTGTGTGCGCCGAACCGTGGACCCTACCGAAGCGAGGCGGCCGTGGTGCATCCAAGGCTTAAGGGTAGAGCGACAACTACCTAAGCCTACACCAAAGCAAATGCACCCGGGTCGTGTACATGTTCAAATCCAGTCTCCCTTCGCCTCCTCCTTTCGCATTTTCGCTCTTACGATTTTAGACGTCAGAGCTGGTTCTCATAATATACCCCCCAAATGGGAAGAGAGGAGAGAAGGGAGAACTGTCGTACATATAACCACAACTCTCATATATCCGACTTCTGAGGAATGAAAATAAACCTCCCGATGTATTCTGCACATATTCAATGATACTCACATATTGTCTATTCAAAGAAAGCGTCTTTCTGATTTATCGGAACCTACCTACTTTTTTTGGTTTCCGCCCCCCCAATTCTCACCGAACTTCCTACGGTATCTAACAACATCATGACCGGCGTTTATATATCAACTATGTTTTTTGTATTTTGGAGGCCATTCTGGAGAAGACTCGAAGGGAGTAAGAGGAGGAACATATTTTGGCACTTGTGGAGTAGCAGTACTTCAAGGTACAAGACGGACTGGCGAATACGGCCCGCGTCACAGGGATTACGTCTATGGACGGCGGTAGCGGTGAGTCGGGAATGGGGTTGCAATACATCTTTACGATATTCGTGTAGCATATCCTAAACTAATGATACCGATGCGGTGAAACCCGAACCAACTTTCCCATGCTTCGTTTGTGAGATGGGACTTGGGCCTCAAGTTCCTCTTTTTCTTCTTCAATTTGAGTAAAACTCGTAGCGAGGCTGAGAATGTAATTGTATCACGGGGCAGTGTGGATTGAGCTTGTCGTTTCAAATACTAGCAGGATGATACCGTACATGTGGGTAAATGACTAGGATGCGAAACTTCAAAGCGTTGAGGCTCGGCTCGTATCAACCGACGACTACTATAGGCACTTGAAGTAGGTAACCTCTGTTAAATCCATATTTTATACACCATTCATTAACAGACTATTCACGTAGGATCGAGCAATTAGATGTTCTTGGACTCTTGAATCATGTTCGATTCATATATCGCTAGCTAGAGCCTATGCCGATTCTGCAAATTCATCGCCAAACATTCCACCGCTAGCTAGCCTAAGCTAGATGCGGCCAGGCCATAACCCTTGCTTGTGAAAACAACGGAATAAGTCGCAGGGACAATTCAACTATGTTGGCATCCCAACACGCCTGGGCTGGAATCTTTCGAATATGCTACGCTCTCTTGCCATAGCGAAACAGAACGTCCGGCTTCCTCGAGCGCAACCAGTGAGGATGTTTACGTCTCTATCTTGCAACCTGGCCGGTGACGATGGAGCCTTGCTGGGCATCGTTCTTGGATCCTTGGCGTTCAGGGAACTAATCGAAATCGGTTCGTTAGTTATCAAACAATAAATAAAACTGGCATTGCGATTGAGAGCAGCTGCTTACCTCGGACTCCTGGATACTGCCACTCTCTAGTATCTTCTTGATGACCTCCTCCTCGTTGGACACACCGAACTCATTCTCCAGTGTTGAATTGGAGGCGCCATCCATCTGGCCTTGAGCTCCTTGCCTATTGAAATGTCATGTTAGCGGCCAATTACACAAATGAAGCGTGAATCGAATGCGAGTTCCTCTTGATCAATTCTGGGCAGTAGGATTTGGTGGATGCTGGACCTGGAAGGGTGATGGCTGAAAAGAGGAGAGCATGTGCCAAGGTTAGAACTTACTTGTGTGTGACGAAGATCTTGAATGCGGAGATGAAGTGGGCCATGGGGACCGACTTGTCGTTCTGCCACTTCTTGTAGGTGCTGATGTCGTCGACGAAGATGATAAAGTCCTCTTCCTTGCCCTTGTAGTGGACCTTGATCTGGTGAGCTTCTCCCTTGGTCATGTTGGGCGAGTTGTATTTGGAGTTATGTAGGAAGAGAGTGGTCTTGTTTGATAAAAGCTGCTATTGAGTGCGCTTTGGAAATTGGAGATATTGAAAGGTAGATGGGTATTGATATAGGAATTGGTGCTGTAGTTTAGTTGTGATCGTAGATATCGTCAACAGATGGTTGATGGTTGGAATGGATTGAAGAATGGATTGAAGAATGGATTGAGAATAAGTAAATAAAAGAGAGAAAGAAGTTCTAAGCACCCCCAGAGCTTCAAATACCTACGCTACCAGCCAGAGCTGCCGTTTCCCTGCCTAGCTATTCCATTCGATCATCATGTGGCACGCTCAACCCAAACAGCAGCTCCTACGTCATGATGTGCATACAAACAGGTGCTGCCCCTCCAAACCTTTAGCCAGTGTTTGTTCCTGCGTCAGCTCCCCGCCTCACCCGCCAAAATGATTTACGTCATTGACGGAGCTACTCGACAAGGATTAACAAGGGAATTTCAGCACTTGGACACATTTACACACTGTTAACTTTAACCCCTATCACGTAACGAAGTATATTAAACAGTATTAATCTGGCATCAGTTGTTCCAGAAGAAGACAAAATCCAATGCCAAGATCATCATTGTCTAGGTCAGGTACCAACCACAACTGCCACGCCGGACGGGAACAGCCGGGCTTTCACCGAAAAGGTACTACCGTGTAAGTGTCAAGCTGGGCTAGATTGTAATAACGAAAGCTGCATTCATGCACGAGTCCTGCTTTGCTCTTTGCTCTCTAAACGATTTCGGCGCTGGTTAAAATGTTAAAGAATCTTCAATCGCGAAGACACTGAGGTAACGAAGACTTCCAGTGTTCTAACTAACTACCTCATTGCCCTGGGTATAACCGTAATTCTCCAACAACACACAAAAGAGCAAAGTGTCATGAGGAATTTCGATGTCATCTCGAAAAAAAAAAAAGAAAGAAAAAAAGGATCCCCGAATGAATGGTATAATCCCAAGCCAGAGCCAGTCCAAACCGTGTATCTATACCCAACCGTGTTATGTAATATCGAAGTTGCCTTCCATCATCTAAAAAAACTGCGAATGCTGGATGCCACCAAGCCTCTGTTGATGGTCCCAACCCTTGGCCATTTGCTTGCAGGCCTAACATTAGTTAATGTTTCGTGTAAGCGATGCTTTGTTCCAAGTCCTTGGTATATAGTGTCTTCGTCCGTAATAGAACAAGGCGACGACCTCGCTGACAGGGACGTCTGCCTCTTCCGATGAATGCCCTTCGATGGCGACATTCGAAACGCTGTTGTGCTAAATCCATGCTCCTCTTCCAGCCATTTCAAGTCAAGTTCCGAAGGATCTACCTTCACTCTCCCTGACTTTGCGCGGGTGTGGGTCGTAGAGGTAATGCTCGGGCTGTTGCTTCTTGTATGCTCCGTCTCATCTCGAATCATGGGGAGTCTTTTCTTGATATCCCCGTCAGCTGTGTTAAATCCAAGGCTAGACTTTTCATCTATCAGTTGGACAGGGCTGTCGGCGAAGCCATTGCCGCGAGTTGGCTCTTCCTCATTCGGTCTCGTCACGCTAGCAGCGCTGGTCGTGCGCTTCGCAAAAGAACTGGTGATGCTTGCAACACTCAGCTTCCGCATAACCGTTGATGCCGAGCTGCGGACGAGATACTCGCTTCTCGAACGGCTCGTTATGCCGGGGAATGGTAAGATTTTACGACTCCACACATCCGCTAGCAGTGCCTCAAGGCGAGCCCGATCTCCTCTGGACGGCGCAATGACAGGGATGCGTGTATTAGTTGTCAAAAGCGATTGTGAACGATTAATTTGAGAGGTGGGAGTCGCTGAAGAGTTATCCTTCATCGTACTCGTATTCTTGAGTATCACTTGACACAATGGTGATTTTGGTCCAACTGTGGTGGCCCTTTGAATAGAAAGACGCCGGGCGACCGTACCTATATAATTCATGGATTAGTGACCGAGTTACCAACGGCGAAAGAATTTATCCTCACCTAGCTTTCCAAAAATGGTTCCAAGACTCTTGATGTCGAGATAGATGGAGCTGTAAAATGTTGGTTCTGTCAATTCATGCAATTCGACCGCGTCATGTCGCGTAAGACGACTGCGCCATTCCGTTTCCTCCTTAGGAGAACAAGCCGTCATTATGACTTCGTAGAGCTGGTGATCACATTCGAAGACGAGTTTCCAGGAGAACGGAGCGGTGTGGCATTGAAGACCTTTGATATTATCAGCATGTACGTAAAACATATGAGATATACAAGAAGCTTACCTCGGCCATTGTCGACTTCTTCGACCTTGATATCATTGAGACCTATGCAAGCCTGGATGGTATAAATAGGGTCGGCTCTACTAGTTGTGGCAAGACACAAGCAGTCTTTGTAGAGAAGCGTAACCATGTACGCGCCATCTACGCCGTCTTTAGTTTGCCAGCATACGTGCAGGGCACCGCAAAGACGAACTTGTCCGAAGGACCGAATCGTCGTTTTGGATGCGGCATCGAGTTTCTACTAGATAGTCAGAAACAAGTTGAGGTATAGGGACTGACGAGACCTACCTGGTTTGGAAACACTAGCCGATCTTGAAGTACCCAGGTCTGCTCCATTGTGGTCTTCATTCGTGGGTCATCCGTTGCGCGGTTCATCTCGGCGGTAGCTTCGCGTAGTCGAATGAGAACATTCTCGATTTCCATATGCGAGCTTGGACAATCACATACAGGGGTATATTTGAGAAGCTCTGCGAAAAGGAGTGGGTATCTGCAAATTCTCTGGATCGGCTTCTCGCCATTAATACAATTTCTTTTTATATAAAGCAAACTTAACGCACCTTGACCAGAAGATCACCAATAGTCAGGGATTTCTTGGAGTCATCTAGATGATGGTTGGCAGCACCCAACGAAGAAGCCAGTGCTTCCAACCCTTTCTGGTACGTTTCCCACTCTGGCATCGTCCGATGGGCGGATGCAACATCCTTTATCATCATCTCATATTTCGCGCCATATTCTTCGTAGACGAAGAACCGGTTTATCTAGTTCGATGTTAGTAAACTTATGGCTGAGGACACAGACCGACAACTTCACAGAACTGCTGTTTAAATAGCATATACACATACCCGCTTGCCGAATACATGAGCCACTTCAGCCGCAACCGTTGGCTCAGCAATTACACCAGGAATATTCTGCAGCCACGAGGAAGTTCCTCCTTTATCCTCCGGAACAGAGTCTAGGCTGAGCCATCTATGATGTTTCTTGGCTGAAGTCGGATCGGAGGTTACTGGGATACGTTCAGGTTGCGTGTATTCGGAGTTTGGTACGACCCGATGAAGCTCGCCAAGTATCTCCTCGTGCAACTCGACGATATCTGTTAGATTACGGTTGATGGACGATCGAAGACCCACGTGTGGCGACGGTAAAGAAGCCAATATGGTGACATAAACCTAAATGTGGAATTAGCAACAGTAGCTCTTGTGGCCTACAAGGTGGGTTAGGCACATAGGCGCATACGTTCATGAGAAACTTAACGTCTCC
Source organism: Hypoxylon rubiginosum (assembly GCA_902806565.1). Lineage (NCBI taxonomy): Eukaryota > Fungi > Ascomycota > Sordariomycetes > Xylariales > Hypoxylaceae > Hypoxylon > Hypoxylon rubiginosum. Next base: position 298,009 of record CADCXA010000016.1, on the reverse strand, counting down.
AATATAACTTTCCTCCGTGTTTATGAGCTCCTCTAGAATACGTCGTCTTTGGAGCAATCGCTCCGTTACTACAGGGTCATTCGATACTGTTCGCTCGAAGCACGCGCTATCCTCAGAAAACCGCGGTCCAGATGTTGATCCTCTGCTACTGAGGTCTGTTCTGCCTTGAAGTGACGAACGTCCGGTGTGTCTCCTTGGCCGCGTGACTACGCTGGCACTCGCGAGGCTTATACTCGCGCTTCTGACAGCCGCAACAAATCCATACGAGGAACCTGAAGATGACTTCCGGTGGCCGTCCGGCGACAGGGGGTCATCCCCGAAGGAGTACTCCGAATATTCGGGGAAAGGCTCAACCGAAGTATGGCTACCGCGGATCTTCGGACGATGTGCCCGTTTATGCAAGTTCTTCATCCACTTGTGGAATGGCCCGACGGACGGAGAAGGGAGTTCTGGGTCATTAATGCCGGGATCGTCGTCCTCGATAGAAAATCTGGGAAGTCCGGTCGAATGCGTCGGTTCGTCCTTATCGCTCTCCAAAGTCAATCCAAGCGCGGCTATGTTATCCAACGTCTTCCATGCCTCCTCGCCATCCATACGGAACAAATCGGTGCTATCGAAGTTGAGGCCGAGATTTGGATCGGTTCGATTCAACTTCAGAGTTGTTGCTAAAGTAGTTTTACTCGCAATTCGCACCGAATTGCTTCGAGGGGAATCGTCTCTTGGAATAGCAAGAGGCATGGCGATGAGAGATGATCAAGAAATGCAGACCAAGAACAGAGAGAGAAAAAATGAAGATGCAAAATGGTCACCCAAGACACCAAAAGCAAAAGCAACAGCCAAGGTGAGGACTGGATTCAAAACATAATGATCATGAAGAACGAGAACGAGAACGTGAACAGGACCAAGACGAAGACCAAGACGGAGACCAAAAACAAGGGAACGATGTAGACGAGCTGGAAGACACGAAGTCTCGTATGGGGAGCATGTTTGATGCAGGTGATACTGCAAGTCGAGCCATGCAGTACCAATACCCTAGTACTGATAGAGGAAAGAGAGAGATAGACAAAATGAATGGCTTGCAGGTTGGCCGGCCTCGAGCCTGCGAAGGGAAGAAACGAATGTGGCGGAAGGGGCGGTAACTAACTACCTAGGTAGGCGATAGGGCGGGTAGGGAAAGAGAGAGATTAGAGAGAGAGAACGGGGGGGTTTATTCTTTACCTACCGTTTCCCGAACGAGGGACGAGGGAGACGAAGGAGGTTTCGTAGATATTTGATCGGGTTCGGGTGATCTCAATGTTTATGAGCGTGACACAGCCTGACCATAACAGCCATTACAGCCATACAGCCATACAGCCATACAGCCATTGCAGAGAGCAGACAGAGGTAAGGCGCCGCACTTGCATCCAAGCCATCCCAAGCCATTCAAGCCATTCAGGTCGTCAACAAGGTGGCACAATTTAGAGGCTGCGTCATATCGCCAACCCCGGTAACAAGCGACATTCCGATGTGCAAAACAACGATCCACATTTCGCATTTTCGTACTGCGGATTAGCAGATTTAGGTATGCTCTCATTAATCTAACATGATAGGACCATATAGTGCGAACAGCCCCATGTTAGATGATATCATTACAGGAAGGATATGTATGGATGTGTATGATGAGCGAGGACACATGAGAGGAACGATAACAGATTGTTATTAGAACTTTTCCATTGACTGAGGGACTAAATGAATTACGACCTCACGATTACGACTCTTCGTGTACAAAGATGTGATATCTTCGGACAAGGAGTCGGTGTGTCGGTGTGCTGAATGTCACCTAAGGTTACTGGCACCACTAAGGCACCTCTAAATGCCGTGGACCCTGAAAAGAATGCAATGCATGTACCCTTGTATTCTTGTGTCTCCAAGTGTCTTATCGATTAGTAACCCCCAACTTTGGCCAGATCGATTCCACTCATCTTATCAGACGGGCAGACGGGGGCAAGCGGCAAGGCTAACCAATCAAGCTCCTCGCACAGAATTCGCTTAATTCCCACATCTGTCCCCACACCACAAATCCACCCACCCAATTGCAAAATCGCAACTTTTCCAACTAGTAATAATCCCACAACCTCCTCTCTCTTTTTCCTTTTCTTCAACCGCGAACTTTTTACTAACCACCACAGCCATCATCGACAACACCAATCGACACGATGGCTAAGGAAGCACCAGCCCGCACCGGGCTGACCGTCGGTATCAACCGCGGCTATGTAAGATGAATACCACCACAAATACCTATCCCGAAAACTCCCCAAAACCAGCAAGAGTCGATTCCGCCCGTCTCACCTCGTGGAGGATCTCTGCTCTTGCAAATGTTTTTTCTCTATCCAACATATTGCAACGAAAAACGCAGACGATGGACAATGGGCTGACTGGATATTTTCCCGGAATCTATAGAAAACCACCGCTCGCGTCGTTAAGCCCCGTGTCTCTCGCACCAAGGGTCACTTGAGCAAGCGCACCGCTTTCGTTCGCGATGTCGTCAAGGAGGTTGCTGGGTATGTTATTTTTCTCTCCTTCATACACTTGTGTCCTGTGACCTAGGTCGCATTGGAAACCCCTACAACGAAAGGAGTCTCGAATTGCTAATATGTGATGTGTACTACAGCCTCGCTCCCTATGAGCGCCGAGTAATCGAACTTCTACGCAACAGCAAGGACAAGCGTGCGCGTAAGCTAGCCAAGAAGCGGGTACGTTCTCGACAATATTTTCCCTTCCTCCTTCGTGCACCACGAAACTAATGAATCCAATACAGCTCGGTACCTTCGGTCGTGCCAAGAAAAAGGTCGACGAGCTCCAGCGAGTCATCGCCGAGTCCCGCAGAGCCGGTCATTAAACGACATAGTCTCGAGAGCGGCAGGGCGATTGATAATGGCGTCGAGGGAAAAAAGAAAGCAAATCTGGCACGTGGTTTGGCGTCCGTCTTTCGGCATTGCATTTTATGGAGGATCGGTTCGGACAGACGAGATAGCAATGTGCTAGCTACCGAAATACCAAACGACACGAATAGGAATCTGAGAATTCTTTTTGAGACATGCCTATTGATTTTTTTAATGGACAATATCGACTTGTGAATGCCTATCTACATGCACCAGGGAAGATCTTGGGCGCTATCTGAACTCCATACAAATGCCGGTAGAACTCTTAACGCCAAACCAGCCCTAAGCCAGCCCATTGTAGTCTCCATAGTCTTCGTAGCCTTCGTAGCCTTCATCACTTCTTACCGAACCCTTTCAGCCACTTGGGTTTCTTAAACCCGGATCCGTCTCCATCAGCTCTCGGTTTCGGCGCCGAAGCTAGCACGCCGGCGCTAGGGCCCGCCTCGTCGTCGTCTCCTTGGAATACTTCGGGCACTTCGGGGATAACCACCTGCTGCGCGTGCCCGGCGGCGCTGCGCTTCAGGAACGGCTGCTTCCGGATCTCGGCTGGCACGCTGTCGTCCCACATGAAGTTCACCAGCGTGTTCGAGTTGAGCTGGTAGCCGCTGATAAGTTTGCTCGCCGGACTACTATCGTCCTTGATGGCGGTCTTGCCGGGCGGCAGCGCGAGCTTGAACGGCGCCGCGTCGTTGGCCATGATCTTTCTTACCTCGGCGTAGAGCGCGGCGCCGGTGTCATCGGGGCCGAAGGGCCACTCCGCCGAGAAGTTGTCGGGGAAGCGCACGCGGATCCGGATCGACTTCACGGCGGCGACCCTGGCGGCGGCGGCAGCCGCTTTCTCCTCAAGCTCCCGATCGGACAGGAGTCGCCTGTTCTCGCCGGCGGCTTTCAGGAGCCGTTGGTGGGCTTGCGCGTGCTCGATGCGGGGCGCGAAGGCCTCATCGGAGTCCACTCGCAAGGCTGCGGCTGGCGTGTCCGACGTGGGCGCGGAAAAGATAGTTACCGGACGATGGTCGGAGGAGGGAGGTTCGTCGATGTCCATAGCATCCGCGGGGGGTTCTTGCGTGCTTCCAGGACCACCCGCTTGAGCAGCTTCTAACGTACTTGGTTCGGGTTTATCTGAGGTCTGGGCTGAAGAGATGCCTGGGGTATCGGTCGAGGTAGTCGGTTCGTCGCTTGTCGCTAGGGGAGGAGCTGTGTATTCCTGCGTCTTCTGGGGTTCCTCCGCCTCTGTCTTGAAGAACTGGCTTATCTCCCCCATGGCGTCGGCCAACGTTTTGGCAGTCTTTTGGAAAGACAGACGTATCAGGACGCTTCCCGAATTATATCCCAACTGTGACAGGGTCTTCTGGAAGTCGGCAAAGGTGAATAGGTTTCTGGTCTCGATTATTAAGACGGGCGTTTCGTAGTACAACTGCCCACTGCCCGCAGCCGAGCCATTAGCTGTCTGGGCCACGCCTCTAGCCGTGATGTTCAGGTTCTTCCCCTGAGTCCCGGTGCCGCTCTCAAACTGACGTAGTACCTGCCATAAGGTGTAGTCGCTCGGTAGCTTCTTCGTCACCCGGCCGGTCGGTGGAAACAGGTTAGACTCTGGAGCTGGGAGTTGCAATGCGATGTTGATGGCGGTAGGAGTATTAGAGCGGACGACGAGTTCCAGCTTGGCGCCCTGTACCAAACCGGATGTTCGCCATGTTTGTGATAGATCTAGCTGCTTCTGCTTGTGCTTTAACAAGTATTTGCTGGAAGGGACTTTGAGCTTCTCGCAAGCCTGTTCTAGAACGTCGGTCAAGTAGGTGCCCGGATTAACCTTGACAGTTACCTGTCTTAGGTCTGTCCCCACGACCTTAACGTTGGTCGCCATGTGTGTTGAGACCAAGGCAGCAATGAAAGAAGAAGGCAGATATTCAAAGCTAGGTAGGTTACGTTCGATATCAAAGACGAAAGTAAAACGTGGGCTCTCTAGTTTCTGTATCTATAAGGTACTTCTCAAAGTGAACAAGCAGCAAGGACGGACCACGGTGATCAAATTTAAGTAGGTGTGGTAGGAATTGGTTTGGAATATGAAAGAATCTCTCTAATTTCGAACACTATTAAGCTTATAATTGGAAGCGTTACATCAGCTTCTATCTTCCGCGTCACAGCTACGGTTTATAGGCAGCTTATTGCTGATGAATTGTCTCCATGGGAGGGATGGAGGGGCTGAGGGGCAAAGCTATGGGGACTTGCTGCGTAGGCTGGTAGGGTACGTACCTTACCTATGCTTCTTATGTCTTGCCGCTAATTTGCCGACCAGCTGGCCGGGGCTGCCGGGCTGCCGGGGTCTTGCACATATGGAGCTTAGAGGCTTAGAGATTAGAGATTAGAGCTGCCACGCCAGACCGTGTTTGCCTTGTCCACCGCCTACCAATCGCCTTACCAACGCTAACTATTAACGGGTACCTTGAACTGGAATACGTCCAACCTTCAGCCTGGCCCCGTTGTCAAGCTATCCTCACCAAATCCGAGCTTCATACCCGCGACGACATACTATTGACGAACCATCTCAAAGCGAAACCAGAAACTCATTCAATTCAGAGAAGCTCTATAGCCGTCCTATCCCGTTCCTGATACTACAATCGACGCAATGGTAAGCTCTCTATTCCGACATCAATCAAGCTTCGATCATAGCTAACACGAGAAACAGTCGTCACCATTCTCCATAAGTACGATTCCTCCAACTCCCCTTTACCTATCCAACTCCTCTTTCCCTACCCGAGTCAACCCAGCTGACCTGAATACCGTCGCGTGAAGATGGCGGCGCCTGCGTAGCCATGGTGGGCAAGGACTGCGTAGCCATCGCCTGCGACCTGCGGCTGGGCCTGCAGTCCCTAACCGTATCCAACAACTTCCCCAAGATCTTCCAGTACGGCGACGTCTTCCTCGGCCTCACGGGCCTCGCCACGGACGTGTCGACGGTGTCGGACCTGTTCCGGTACAAGGTCAACATGTACCGCCTGCGCGAGGAGCGCGGCATCGCCCCCGCCACCTTCGCCAACCTCGTCTCCTCCTCCCTCTACGAGCGCCGCTTCGGCCCCTACTTCGTCAGCCCCGTCGTCGCCGGCCTCGACCCCAAGTCCGCGAAGCCCTTCATCTGCGGCTTCGACTCCATCGGCTGCATCGACTTCGCCAAGGACTTCATCGTCTCCGGCACCGCCTCCGAGCAGCTCTTCGGCATGTGCGAGAGCTTGTGGGAGCCCGACTTGGTACGTGATAATAATAGAAACCTTAAGCAAACCTTAGGCTTTCCTCTCTCCTTTTTCCCCGGATTTCTTTACTATATACTATATATACTATATATTTGCTACGAGATCCCGGGAGAGGAAACATTTGCTGACACGTATGGGATTTAGGGGCCCGAGGACCTTTTCGAGACCATCTCGCAGGCTCTGCTGAGCGCCGTCGATCGGGATGCTTTGTCAGGATGGGGTGCACATGTATACATTATTGAGAAGAACAAGGTCACGAAGAGATTATTGAAGGGCCGACAAGATTAAGCTATGAGCTTGTCTAGGTCGCTAACGTCGATTTGGGCGCACCAGGACCTCCTAAGCAGTTCCCGGGGATGGCTTATGGCATCGGCATGGCAAACTGGTTACATCTATGAAGCCTCTTAACATACGTGAGCCTGGGATGAGTTGAATGACATCAACGACACGCAACCGGGAGTAGAAACGAGATGATGACTAGGTAGCCATCGTTGTACCAATAATTCAGTACGAAGTACAACCCTTTCCCATTCCCATGGTGAATGCCTGAAAGTGAAGATGATTTGCTAATGATCTATTTTGTTTGTATTTCTTTACATGATACACGGCCGTGGATGCAAATGCAATATAACACATCTAGTCTAGGTACTCTATCTAGAAACCAGGCCCGTATTCGATTACACCTCCTTCTTAGCCTTAGCGGCAACGTCTGTCGTCTTCTGGATGAAGAACTGTCTTTCAAGAGCTTTGAGGATCTCGTCGATGAAACTAATAAAAGTCAGTATACTGTGTTTGTGGCTATAATATTTAGGGTTGACTCACATGACTGGTGCGCTGATAATGAGCACTGCCTTCCACTCGTTCCAGTTCAGAGGCAGAATAGAGAACAGGCCCTGAAGGAACGGAGTGTATAGGAGTGCAAAGTGAAGCGCCATCGAAAGTGCGACGGCGTAGACCAGCATCATGTTCTTCCAAAGCGGTAGTGTTAGCAAAGACTCGCTCGACGACAGAGCGTTCATGGCGTTCAACATTTCGATGACGACGAGGATGGAGAGGGACACAGTTGACGCTGCTTTGGACATGTCGTTACGGAACATTTCACATCCAATGCTGGCGAATTCTGTGGAACATCGGTGAAAGTGTGAAAGTTCGTAAAAGCTGATCTGAGGTCCCTCAGAATTGTACATGAACCACCAAGCATAACCAGCGACAGTGGCAAGACCAACGTAGGAGCCGATGACCAAGTACCGGAAGAATAGCCAACCGCCAATGAGTGGTTCGTCACGCTTTCGCGGCTGTCTCTTCATAATGTCGTGATCCGGTGGGTTGAAAGACAGCGCTGTTGCCGGCAGGCCATCGGTAACGAGGTTCACCCATAGCAGTTGGACCGGGATGAGAGCCTCAGGCATACCAAGGGCAGCAGTAAGGAAAATCGAGACGACTTCTCCAATGTTCGAAGAGATAAGATAGCGGATGAATTGTTGCGTGTTGTTATAGATGGAGCGGCCTTCCTCGATAGCAACCTCGATAGTTGCAAAGTTGTCATCGGCGAGAACCATATCGGCTGCCAACTTGGAGACATCGGTACCCGAACCCATCGCAACGCCAATATCTGCTTTCTTGAGTGCGGGTGCATCGTTGACACCGTCACCAGTCATAGCAACGACCTCGCCAAGAGACTGCAGAAGATCAACCAGCTTAGACTTATGGCTCGGCTCCACACGGGAAAAGAGGGACGCCTTTCTGGCCGCCTCCAGCTGCTCGCTGGGGGTGAGGTTATCGAATTCCCGGCCTGTGAAACTTTTGCCCTTGAGATCTTCGTACTCGCCGAAGACTCCGATCTGGCGGCAGATGCTTTCAGCCGTGTTGCGGTTGTCGCCTGTGATGACAATGACCCTGATTCCGGCATTCTTGCACTTCTTGATAGCGCCCGAGACTTCTGGTCGAGGAGGGTCCAACATGCCAACAAGACCTAGTAAGGTGAGGTTCTGTTCCAGTTGCGTATACTGGGCTGTGGATTTGGCGGTTTGAATAAGAGCATTAGATCCAACATCATTCAGGCTAGCAAGAGCAATAACCCGTAATCCGCGATTTCCATATTCTACCACCTCCTTGACTAGTAGGCCTCGGAGCTTATCAGTAATAGGAACACGCTTTCCATTGGCACCAATCAAGGTATGTGTGCAGCGCTCGATGATAGACTCAGGGGCGCCCTTGACTAGAAGTTTTTTCTGCTCGCCGGCTTGGATAAGGACAGACATGCTTTTCCGGTCTCGAGAAAACTCATACGTGGCAAGTCGTTGGAACTTGGATTCATACCAAGAACTAGCATAGTAGACAGAGTCTTCGGGTGTCGAATGTGCCGGAGCGCATGGTCCAATCTTCTCGGCCAGAACCCTTAAGGCTGCCTCGGTGGGCTCTCCTACGTTCGAGAAAGCACCGCTTTTGGCATCGTACATGAGTCGAGCATCGTTGCAGAGCGCAGCTACCTCATTCATCTGGCGAATAGTACTTGAGCTCTGTGATAAGTCTCTCACAACCTTGCCGTTCCGTGTGATGTCTCCTTTCGGCGCAAAGGTAGTGCCTTCAACGCTAAGCTCCTCCAGATCGGTACCATCTTCGCTTATGTAGACGACCTTGCTCACACTCATCTGGTTTGTTGTGAGAGTACCAGTTTTATCCGAACAGATGACACTGCAGCTTCCCAGGGTTTCGACAGATGGCAGACTTCGGACGACAGCATTTTTGGCAGCCATCTTACGCGTACCGAGAGCTAGACAGGTCGTGATAACAACAGCGAGACCCTCGGGAATTGCAGCGACACCAAGAGACACGGCGATCTTCAAGTAGTAGATAGCGCCCTTGGTCCAGCTTCCGTGACTAGGATCCGCAAAATGAGGAATATTGATTAGCCACACAAGAATACAGATAACCGTAATGACCTTTGCCAATGAGTCGCCAAAGTCATTGAGCTTCTGCTTTAGAGGAGTCGGTTCGGAAATTTGAGCCGTAATGCTCTCGTGGATATCACCAATCGCAGTGTTTGATCCGGTGAGAACAACGATGGCCTTGGCACGTCCAGTAACAACAGTCGTACCCGAGAAAAGCATATTGGTCTGGTCCTGGAGCACCGCCTTCTCGTCCCCCACAACAGCAGCATGATCTTTTCCGACACTTTCGCTCTCTCCAGTCAAGATAGCCTGGTCTACAGCAAAACTGTTGCTTTCGATCGCAATAACTCTGCAGTCGGCGGGTATCCTGTCTCCAACCGCGACTGAGATGATGTCGCCGGGAACCAGTTCTTCGGCCTTAATGCGCAAGACAACTCCATTCCTGACCACACTAGCAATGTTCGCGGAGTATTCTTGGAGCGCAGCGATCGCCTTCTCAGCGCTGCTTTCTTGGGAGACACCGACGACTGCATTTAGTACGAGAATAGTCAAAATCTAGTAACAGGTCAGATAGGCTTCTTAGGAACACGGAGTCCAATGCTATTCAAGGAAGACTTACTACTAAAGGATCAACAAATGCGCTCCAGCCACCTTCCCCATCTTCGAAGAGAGCTAGGACGAACGATACGGCGGCAGATCCTAGGAGTATGAGGACTAGCTGATCTTTGAATTGCTCGAGGATAAGCTCCCATAAGGGTGTGGGCGGCTCATCTGGGATAGCTATTGCATCTGTTAGCACAGATCTCGGCCTCTATACCCATCAACTTCGCGCCGGCGCAACATACAATTCTTTCCGTACTTGGCCCGCAGCTCGACAACTTGTCCATCTGTAAGGCCAGAACTCCCTTCTACCTGGAAGTTGGCCAGGACCTCCGGTATAGGTTTTGCGAAAGCAGTCTCCATGGCGGTCGAAGAAAGTGGGGGATGTTGTCGTGGGACGGTTTCCGGTTTCTTGGGTAGGGATACTAATAAAATACAGTGGATGCCAGGGGAATTGGGTTATTAGTCAGTACCAATCGACGGGCATGTAAAGCGAGAGGCAAAACCGAACAAACTCGATCGTGGACTGGGTGGGCGGAGGGGTCGAGGATATGAATGCGCAAAGATTCAAAGATGCCACATGTTCTTTTCAAACGACGTCCCAGGATCTAATGCGAAGCGAAAGTAACTAAACTTGCAAGTTGCCACAGAGAAGATGGAGAAGAAAAAAAGGACGAGAAATGCACCAAACCTGGAAGTAATGTATAGTAGACTGTGATGGAAAGGAATCGTCTCTCACGAGGTTTAAAGTGGATCTTCACACTACTGAGCAAATCTTCAACGTGTTCTCTCAGTGAGTTTGGGTGGCCCTGGTAGCCCTTTTTAGCACACCTAAGGCACTTACAAGCGGCTTCTATCGCTGTTTTGGCTTGAGCCGCAGGCTGGTCATAGGTGCCATAGGTGACACACGCTGTAAGCCCCATCAAACCTAACGCTGAGATCCCTGCCGCCTCACCATTTTGGGGGTCTAGCTATCCGGAGCTCCATTTCTATTGGACCAATCTTCTATGACTTGCATCCCCCCGCTAGGTACCTACCTAAACCTATAATGATTATCACTTGTGGACAGAATCGGGAAGGTAGCTAATTATGTATGTACCTTAGGTATACAATAATACAGTATGTAGCTTAGCTACCTAATATGTTAGATATGCTATATGTTAGATATGCTACTAGGTAGGTATATGATGCTCATGATGTCGTGTCACACAAGAAATTAAAGTAGAAAGACAAAAACGTCAGGGGAAAAAATTAAGACTGCAATTCCTCTCGTAACTGTCTATTGGGGGGGATTTGCTATCTAGAAGCTGTAAGCACAGCAATGCATCCGAAAATCAACGGCCATCAATGGTTATCGACTCCAATATGGAGTCTGTGCAACTGTTCTGTTCCCTAGCTCGTGCAAGATGCCCCTGATCTTCCCCGAAGTCAAAGTATTACCGTGGTCCATCCTACCCACGAAGCATACCCTGCTATCATGACCCATTTACAAGTCGTCATCGTCATCCTCACCCGGTAGGGGCATGGCAGCGGCCGCATCCATCTCCTCCTTGTATTGCTTGAGAAGTTCCTCGTCGACCTGGGCAGTAGGCGGTGCGAGAGCAGGCGCAGCGACGAATTCCTGTTTGGGTTAGCTATATCAGAAACGAAGGGGAGCTTGGTATAAAACCTATGCAACTTACCAGAGCAGGGTTGCCGACAAGCTTTCGGGCGAGCCAGAGGAAGGGCTTCTCGAAGTTGTAGTTGGACTTGGCCGAGATGTCGTAGTACTGCAGGTTCTTCTTGCGGTGGAACGTGATGGTCTTAGCCTTGACCTTGCGCTCCTTCACATCAACCTTGTTACCACACAGCACGATAGGGATGTTCTCGCAGACACGGACGAGGTCACCTGGAGTACGAGTGTTAGCAAAATATGGGACGACCAGCTAGTAATACAAGCAAGTCTACTTACGGTGCCAGTTGGGGACGTTCTTGTAGGTGATGCGGGAAGTGACATCGAACATGATGATGCCGCATTGGCCGTTGATGTAGTAGCCATCACGGAGACCACCGAACTTCTCCTGGCCAGCAGTGTCCCAGACGTCGAAGGTGATGTTACCGAAGTTCTAGTTATGGTTAGAGGGTGTTGCGCCAGGTAGAGCGAACGCGAAATCGCGAGACGGCGGATAGTTCGACTTACCGTCGTGAAGCCGAGAGGGTGGACTTCGACACCGAGGGTGGCCATGTACTTCTTCTCGAACTCACCAGTCAAATGACGCTTGACGAAGGTGGTCTAATTATCACATCACCGTCAGTAATACGATCTTCAAGAATTGGGCGGAAAGGCGGGGCAAGGTATGCGCAAAGGGCCATGAGTAAACAGAGCGCAATATGTCGATAAGGTATTTCGAAGTGATGTACGATGAAGCATGTTCTTCTTACCTTTCCAGTACCGCCATCGCCGACAAGGACGAGCTTGAAGGTAGGCGTTTCGGGGGTAGCCATCGTGATAGATCAGCTTCTGCGGTGAGGTAAACAGAAGACTCCGCGGAGGAAAACTAGTCCTTGATGTCAGTGGGGGATGACTAAAGCGAAGGGCAGAAGGATGAAGTGCGTTTTGCTGTGCAGTATTGTCGAACAGATATCGCAGCTTGACGAGATGTTCGGAGTGGAGCGTGACAAAACGTACTTGAGATTGATGAATGTGCGAAGGGGTCCTTGGGTTTGTTTTCGCAAATTTCCGTGTTGCAGGCAGAGCGATGGATGGGCGGACTAATTGTTTTTTTAAGAGTTTGGAGAGGCGGGACCAGGTAAGAGGATCTAATAAGGTTGGGTTTCCCTCAGACCCTCATGAAAAAAATCGGGCGCACGGTTGCGGGGCAGCACGTGACCCCCTGGGCATTAATCCTTTACATGGTAAATGGAATGGGCGACAATGACGCACAGCTGAAGTGGATTTTTTAGGGAAGTCGCATCTGCCATTTGCTATCTGTGATTCTGACATCTGCCATCTGCCATCCACCTGCAGGCATCATGAACAGGTACATAAGGCAGGTACCCTCTCTGCCTGCCTGGCAGTCTGGCACCTAGTAGGGTAGCGTACCTGCACTATGTCCTTCATAGCTTCAGGGGTAAATGGTACCTACATGTACCTAGGACGTAGGTATATGGATGGATAGCACATTAATTTAGGTATAAATGTGCCTACATCATTCACTCTTTCTTCATATATTTCTCACAAGGCATATCTGACAGGTAGAATATAGAATAGATATATGTCTTTGTCTACTTTGCTACGTAGATACGGCTAGGGGGTAATCTACCTGGGTAAGCAATGGAATTTAACATCCTTCTCTAACCAACGGCAACAATATTTGTGTCCTGTCTTGGAATGTCTACACTTTTCCTACTAACTTCCTTTGTTTTCAAACCTCCGCCTCAAGTCTGCTTCCCAGTCACCAGTAATCGCTCTGGTTTTAACCCCTGAATGAAATATAGTGAACCACCGAAGGTAAAATAGACAGACACCTACAGTCATTTACACTACCTACTCAGGTACTTGGTCTTGGGTATCAGCAATCCTACGGTAGAGGCAAGCTCTCATCGGACAGACATGTTACGAGGCTTCCTCCACGTAAGTCGGGGAACCCAACAGATATTGTATTAATGGCATCGCCGTGTACAACTAGGCTGGGCATCGATCGGGCCAGCAAGAACCTAGAACGATAGGTATCTGTGGCGTGGGAACCTTCCAGGCGGGTCCGTTTCCAAAGCCGGGTGGCACCAAGTGCGGCATAGTCTTGTCTAGTTTGCCGCAGGGATACGCCAAAAATCAATGTCCTCCTTACTGATCATTAAGTCGTCTATTTCGTCAAATCCATGGGTAACCGCGCCCAGTCTCCCTCGTGTTGCCAGAAGAATGTCCGGCGCGCAATGCCAGGAGAGAGGTGTACAGTATCGGCCAGCACCGCTCGGGCAACTAGTGGAGACTATAGTGGCAATATATGACAGCCCAACAGACCTCTGCCTCCCCAATTTCGTCGTGGCGTCAGGTTCAGTTGGAGTTCTTGTCTCCGACTCGGCTCTGCGCGTCGAGATATCTTGACGAGGACCCTTTGCTGCGCGGAAATTAGAATCATGACCTTGACCGCATTGGTGCCCGCGCTACGTAGTCAAAGCATGGCAAATTGTAACTTACCCCTTCGTTTCCTTGGACACACTCTGCGACCTTCCTCAATCCATCGTGATTGGTCTTGTTCACATATCCGAAGCTACGAATCTGGTCTCCAGGTTTCAGGCCAGCCAATTCCGCCGGGCTTCCCGCAACAACGCTGTTTACCTTCGCAAATGGTTCCTCCAATGTGTCTGGGATGGAGTCGCCTAGCATCCCAGCAAGGCGAGTCGAGGCAGGTGCAGCGTCTTCGGAGTCTTGTATGCTCGCAAAATGTTGGTGTAAATGTTTCTCTATGGTATTCATAATATCTTTGTAGTCGTTCTTCAAGCGGATGATGCGTGTTCGGGTAGTGCGTACTATAAGAGGATCAGCCTACAGCTAGATAGCTTCCCTGTGGAAGAAACGCTTACTTTGTGCGACATCGATGTCCGCTCGAGGGAACCCATCAGCCGTAGTCAGAGGGGTATCCATATTGACTCCATGCTGCGTATAGGATTAGACTTAATAACGAGGGGTTGATCATAATGAGTACTGACTGAGTCGAGAACGCTGCTGAGAGCCTTCAGTTCAGCTTCCAAGTTTTCTTTCTTGGCCTGAAGCTCAGCAAAGGAGAGATGTTTTGCATCGCCGTTTGTCAGCGGTCTAGATGAAGGTCCCGCAGGAACCGTGGGTGCGTGTATGTTGTCCATTCTTAATGGAAGGCCCATTAGTCACATATAGATCAAATCATCATAGGGAGGCTGTCAAGAAAAGAAATATCGTCCTTCCTATGCTCCGGTGTGAAGTTGACTATGTGGAATCTTTATGTCGGAGAAATGATTTCAAAGGTTCAGTTCAAGTCGAAGTTTAGGCTTGTACAAGCACGCGTCAAAGCATTAGCGGGGTCCAGACCCCCGACGATTCCCTCCCCACTACGTAGGCCGTAGGCTGCGCGTCACGGACGGCAGGCGGCAGGCTAGCTACTTGCCTTTTTAGGCATTACACCTACATCATACCAAGAGCCTACCTACTACCTACATGTACGTAAGCTTGCGTCCATGGAAGGGCATTACACGTCAAGGCTCTTAAGCTTACAACTCGCCTAGTTCCTATTTGCTTTTGTTGTTACATGTATTGGAGCGAGACGTGAGACACGAAGTCTTCTGTACGGCTCTACGATACCTTCAACTCTGTGTCGCACTAAGAAGCGAAGTGTCCCGTCTGACATAGATCTCCAACTGTGTAAGACTTCTGATATGTCGCTACCCGTCTATCAGTACGGAAGCGTTTAAGTGGAATGGTCCCAAGGGGAGTTGATGAAGAATTTAAGTCTAAGATTTCAAACATGGAAACATGGACATAAGGATGTTCTTCTTGGGAAAGTGTTGATCTATGGATTGTCTTAATCCTGCAGTCCTGATGAGTGATATATTAATATTACGGTCCAGTAAAAGACTGGATTTATTTGTCTCCTGGCCCCTGCAGGACCAGCCTGTCGGGCTACTAAATGTCACCTGTATAAGGGACATCGTACAGTTTTTAGCGAATCATTCTCGTGATTACGCGGGATCTGCATCCTGAGAGGACCGCATTTGTGCTCTTTCATACGTACTCGCTAATGTCATACCGAAGGAACCCTTCGAAAGAGTTTCCCGACGGTACAGGATTCGGTTTAATATAAAAGGTACCAAACTTCAAGTAGGTCCACCCAGCGTCCACCTAGGCAATCATGAAGGAAGACAAATGTTTTGAATTAAGATCCCCCCTGAACAAACTGCCTTCTCTATATAAGTTCCTTGATACACCCACAACTTCGAGAAAAGATACTCTGAACGATCTCATACCAGTCAAATAATATCAACTGCTCACGCATCGAGAAAATGCATTATACAACGCTGCTCAGCTTGCTGGTTGTACCAGCCATGTCGAAGGCTTTGGAAGATTCCGTCCCCTTCAGTCTTCAAGCCAGAGAGTGTTGGCTGCCGGGTAACTTCACGGTTACCAACTTTACCGTCTACACAAACCTTGTCGACAGCAGCAAGAACTATACTTCATTCTCTTACTCCGACGAGGGCACTGGTATCGACACGTTCTGTTGTCAAAACTCGACTTCGAAGCCCGACACGATAAACACGAATAGTTGGCCCTGCGATAATTTAGCTGTGGCCTTCATATACGACACAACCAAAAAGATTCCGGAGTTACTCATGATCGAGAGGGTATGTCCCGCGAGGTGAGTATACCATTCCTATGTCCTGTGCACACCCATCTTCTCGTATAGCGATATGATGTCGGTAGTTGACCACAATTATAGTGGCAGCAATATCGAAGCCTCTGGTTTCGCCAGACCCAACGTGACCTGCACAAATACGACATCGGAATCGACCTGTATCACGAAGCAGAGTTCAATCGATGGTATATTTGAGAGTCTTGAGCCCGTCCCGCCGTCTTATTAGTGGCTGGCAAGTCACCACGGGAAGAGGCGAGACGATGGCATAGGAACCAATACTATTGATGCTCTCGGTTACCCTGGAACAAAATTGTACCCGGGAGAAGATAAAGTATCTTTAGCCGAAGATGGTTGTATATTACGTTGATTTTAGACATGGTCAAAGAACAATCGAGCAATCGAGCAATCGAGCGGGTGTATTAACTATTTCATAAATAGAAATACATATGTAATTAGTTGAAGTTGA
Organism: Hypoxylon rubiginosum; assembly: GCA_902806565.1. Classification (NCBI taxonomy): domain Eukaryota; kingdom Fungi; phylum Ascomycota; class Sordariomycetes; order Xylariales; family Hypoxylaceae; genus Hypoxylon; species Hypoxylon rubiginosum. Next base: position 281,524 of record CADCXA010000016.1, on the reverse strand, counting down.
ATCAAGATTCTTACTATGCGACTTATATTCCTACATAATACGTGTCAAAGCGCAAACGGGAATAGTAGTGCTCGATCTGGACGAAGGGCTCGATTCAGCAGGTACCAAGCATTTTACCCCGTACTTGTGTACCCCACGCTGCCCACGTTACCAATGACCCGTTTAGTGGCGACCCTTCATTGGCCACGACTACCGTCCAAATCGTCATTCCCTGAAAACGTTAAAGCGCCTCCCTTGCCCCCTTAGTCAAACCGTCAAACAGCGAATAGCGAATAGCCAGACTGTCGCCAAGAATGGCTCGAGTCTATCAACATATTTAGGAGCTGGGGTTACCCTTCCCGCCTTTTCTCCAACATCGTCTTCGACATCATACATAAGTTATGGTCGAGACCCTGAGAGCATTGGCGCAATGTTGAATGCCCAAGTACAATGTCAAACTATACACTCTAGGTTCTCGTCGCTCTTCTACACAATACCTAAACACCAAAACACCATCGCCTTCTCGCTCGATTTTCCTAGTGTAGGCTCGAAGCCTGTTGTCTATGGGATATGGCCATATTTTATCCTTCTCTCTCTCGGAAGCGTTCTTAATTTGACAGACCTGAAAGCTATATCGAGTCCGAATCCGCTAGTATTATGATACGTATGATGCGAATCTCTTCCGTGCTACTATCGTGTCTAGTGGCCTCCTCCGCATGGGGTTCTCCCCTGGAGGCCCTGGAGGGTCAGAGCCCTCTCACAGCACAAGACGATGCTTCGACTCCTGACCATATTTCCGACCGCCTATTCGCATCTTTCGAACGTTTCTCCCGTTTAGTCGACATAACCTACTGCGTTGGCACGACCGGCATCGCCCCACCTTTCTCCTGCGCGTCGCGATGCAAGGACTTTCCGACCCTAGACCTCATCACAACATGGAATACGGGTGTTTTAATGAGCGATAGTTGCGGGTATATTGCTGTTGACCATGGGACCGTGCCGACGTCTGTACCTACTCGACCCGCAGAAATGCGTTCGGGTAGGCCTACAGACAAAGACTACGTTGTAAAAGACGAGAACCGGGGTTCGATCATCGTTGCATTTCGTGGTACATACAGCATCACCAATACCGTCGTCGACCTAAGCACAATACCTCAGGAATATGTTCCCTACCCTTCACCGGATCAGGGAGACTCTAGATTCCCCAGAGAACCCGAGCATACTTGCCACAACTGTACTGTGCACATGGGTTTCTTGGAATCGTGGAAGATGGCCAGAACTGTCGTGCTGCCAGCACTCAAGCCGTTGCGCAAGCAGTATCCTGAGTACTCGATTCACCTTGTTGGTCACAGTTTGGGTGGCGCCGTAGCTGCTCTTGCGGCCTTGGAATTGAAGGTCGTCTCTGGCTGGGAAAATCTTGCCGTGACAACTTTCGGTGAACCTCGGGTTGGGAACGATGGATTCGTTGAATACCTCGACACTGTCTTCGATCTCGGTGGCGTAGGGAAGCCTATCGACACATCTACATATCGGCGCGTTACACACGTGGATGATCCCGTGCCTTTACTTCCACTATCGGAGTGGGGATACAGATCCCACGCCGGCGAATTCTTCATCTCCAAGTCTGAGCTGCCTCCCGAGCTGTCAGATATTCGGACCTGCCAAGGGGATTACGACCCCCGATGCATTGCTGGTTCGGCAGGGGAAACCCTTAAAACGGCCAGTCAAGCTGCTGCAGAGGAGCAGACGCAGGACACGTCGGGGTGGACTCGAAAGCTTTGGGACATTCCGTCGCGATCCAAATTATGGCAGTTGTTCTTTGCACATCGAGACTATTTCTGGAGATTGGGTTTGTGCGTGCCTGGAGGAGATCCTTTCGATTGGGGTAGGGACAAATATCCCAACTTGACTTCTAGCGACGAGCTGTGAGTCATAGGTTATCCCCCTTGTCCACTTCCTAGGTAAAAGGCTAGGTAGTGTATGGAGATGATGTATTCTGGCATCTGCTCTGTTCAGCTGGTCTATCAGAAGGGATCCAAATTGATTGTACGAACAGAGTAAAATAAAAAACCGGTAGTAATGTTTAGTGCGTCTGTATGTATACTATATAATCAAAACCGATGCTATGAATGGATATTAACCAATATAAGTTGCATTATATCATTTACGTCAAAATACAGTGTTTCATCACAGATTCTCTAAAGCTATGGCATTACTAAGTTAGAGGTCGTAACAAAGCCTCGATGAAGCACCCAAAAGATGAGAATCGTAGCGATGTTATCGGGTATAGTGGGTTCAAAATGGCAGTGTATCCTTGGCGGTACGACGGTGAGAAGCTACAATGTACGTAGAGGAAGAAGGACTAACGGCTCGTGACAAGGCAGTGATCGGTGTCGAGTGTGTTTAGTCGCGTGGTTTTAATCTCTTGTGGGAGAGAAGGGGCTCGTGACTGGAAGAAAAGGGTGCCAGCTCAGCCAGCACTGGGAAGAGGTGACAACGCATTGGACCAATGGACCGGCCATCGCTATGATAAGACCCTGCATGGGATAGGTATGGTAGTGGGGTTTTAGATCCTCATGGAAATGTCTTTGGTATTTTCCATTCGATTGTCCGGCGCCGCTCATATCGATCTCTAGTCTGGTGCTATCTGGTACAATACGTCTAGGACTAGGACATACGGTTAGGCATATGTACTTATAACCAAGTACCTAGGCACATATACATACATATGTAGGCACATTACGAGACATTCATGCCACATTGATTCAGTCACGGGTGTGTGCCTTGAGTTTGGGGGCCATTTTGTTAGCTGAGATGATACTTTGAAAGACCTGGCTCAACAACTTGCTGCTGCGTCTTCTCGTCTCATTCCATAGCCGGCTTGCGCAACAACGCTGCATGAGGCATGAGGCATGCGAGTCAGCGACTGGATCACCTGTCCGTTCCACGCAATGGTGGCTGATATCTCGCGGTTAGTGAGTTAATAAGAAGTCGTGTGTTCCTACGAGAGTATGTAGTATGAGGTCTAGGTCGGCTCCTTTTTGACAAAAATACTACTCCCAAGGTTAGGAGTTTCTCAAATATTTCCGACGAAGGTAACACCGGAATAGGAACCAAACAAACACTTGGTGAGGTCGAGGCGGACGATAGCGGGGTTAAGAATATCGAAGTTATAGCACAAGCTGATGGAATTGTTGCTATTACTCTGTAGGTACCCCTAGGTAGGTAGTAGGAGGCTATATTAATTGATTCAATACACCAATACCTACATTGGTCAGACGAACATGTATATCGAATAGATCAATTATGTTAAAGATTTTATAGAATCAACAAGCTTTATTGGACTATAAGCATCTTCGTGATGTTTATTATTGTTTGACGAGTGTTGTTGCTATAGGTTGTACCGATACCCCGATACCCCGATACCCCGATACCAGGTCCAGATGGTTGATATCGAGAGAAGATTCCAGGCCGAAGACGGGAACGAGGGGCAATAAAGCCCTGGAAACATTAGGTGCCGTAACCTAGTAGGTACCTAGGTACCTTTAGATAGACGCCAGCCAGCCAGCCAGCGCCAGAAGGGGGGAAGAAGGGGGGGCAGGGGGTCTCATGTACCCAGGTACCCCTTTCTTTTTCGCACAAGCCAGGGCCCAGGTGCCAAAGTTGGAGTCCTTAGGTGTAATTTTGGCCCTGGCAGCCCTGGCCGCGACTGCTGATTTCTCCTCCCGCCTGCTTGTAATAAACCTCGTCGATTTTCAACACCCATCCAACTCGAACGTATCTGTAAACAATCCCGTCTATTTTTTTTCTTATTCACTCCCAAAACCTGCAAACACACGGTTTCACGCAACCCCCATCGCCCAAATTACCAACTTTCAACTTTTCTATCTTCAATTCATTTCGCCTCCAACCTTCGTCCGAGTTGCCCAATATGACCACCGAAGTAAGTTTTCTCTTATTCTAATACTCCTATCTTTCCCCCCTCCGTCACCCGTCACCCTTTTCTATACCGTGGATTTCTCGAGGTCTGCCTTGTCTCGGCCATGCTGCCTCTTCCCCTCCACCCGCGCCCACGCCTACGCACCGCTGCATAACCTTCGATCTAGCATTCTTTGTACGGAGCTCCGCTAACGTTATATCCCTTCATGCAGCGTGAAAGGTTCGTTCATACCGTGCATGACAGCCGCATCTAAACCCCCCCATTCACGCTCCCGCCTTTTTCGATGGCATAAGAATAGAAAACTGATGAGCATCCCCCACGCAGCAAGACTTTCTTGGCTCGCCTCTGCGAGCAGGCTGAGCGCTATGACGAGATGGTTACCTACATGAAGGAGGTCGCCAAGCTTGGTGGTGAGCTCTCCGTCGACGAGCGCAACCTGCTCTCAGTTGCCTACAAGAACGTGGTCGGCACCCGACGTGCCTCGTGGCGAATCATCTCCTCCATCGAGCAGAAGGAGGAGTCCAAGGGCTCCGACAAGCACGTCACCACCATCCGCGAGTACCGTAACAAGATCGAGACCGAGCTCGAGAAGGTCTGCCAAGATGTCCTGGATGTCCTAGATGAGAGCCTCATCCCCAACGCCGCCACCGGCGAGTCCAAGGTCTTCTACCACAAGATGTGAGTGCTATCATTGCACCCGTTACGTGCCTTTCCGTGCCTGGCTGCCATGTACTAATGCATCGTTCCCTCTCACAGGAAGGGTGACTACCACCGTTACTTAGCCGAGTTCGCATCTGGTGAGAAGCGAAAGGTTGCTGCTACTGCCGCTCATGAGGCGTACAAGGTATGTATCTTAAAATCACGAGTCTATACCATTCACCCTCTGACGTAATTCCAGAGCGCTACCGACGTGGCCCAGACTGAGCTCACCCCGACGCATCCGATCCGTCTCGGTCTTGCTCTCAACTTCTCGGTCTTCTACTACGAGATTCTCAACTCACCTGACCGGGCTTGCCACCTTGCGAAGCAGGCTTTCGATGATGCCATTGCTGAGCTCGACTCTCTATCCGAGGAGTCGTACCGTGACAGCACTTTGATCATGCAGCTGCTCCGTGATAACTTGACCCTCTGGACTTCGTCGGAGACAGCCGAGGGCGAGGGTGCCGCCGCCCCAGAGGCCGCCAAGGAGGAGAAGCCAGCCGAGGAGGCTGAAAAGCCCAAGGAGGAGGCTGCTCCGGCCGAGTCCTAGACGACTCTCAGTGGATACCTCCTTGCTTCAGCTAAACATGCGTACTCCGAAAAAAAGACTTTTCTCGAAGGCCGGGGTTCCGTTGATACCCAGCTAGCGAAGGGTTCGTAGCATGGATTGGTAGGGATGGTACAGGAGTTGGTTTTTCGACGCAGGTCTGGAAAAGTACGGGCAGGGTTTACCTTGTCGCGTTGCTCTCGTGCATACGTCAGTAAAGGCAACGTAGTATGCCCTTCTACCTGACAATGGGATGCACATGTCCACAACTATTGCTGTATTTCGACTACCTCTGACTGCATGTACAGGGGCGGTGGTGGTCTGTTACTGGTCTCGTGGACACTTTCATACTGGTTTTTTCTTCCTCTATTTGTTTATGTGGTTTTTTGAGAGAAGAGATATCTCGCTTTTCCTTTGATCGACACGCGGCACATCCCCTAGTATCGGCCTCATATTTCAGACCTTACGCATCTGTAAGATAGTCTAGAGGACCGCTATAGGTGGAATTTCCGAATGACCATGCCTTGATTCACTAATCGAAGACAAGAATGCATGTTTCACCTCCCCCCAAATATCAGAAATAAATACCAAAGCTCAACACCCACTTATAGCCTTTGTGAAGCTTCAGCCAGCACCGCGTATACGTGCACCTAGCAACTTTAGCTATCTAGTCTCTTGTCTATCTCCTATGCATTTGGCAGACAATATCCCTACGTGTAGGTGAGCACAGTATGAGGTATGTATCTACCTACCTACCCACATACCTCCTAGACACAGCAGTTAAGAGGCTTATTTCAATTGTTGAGGTAGTTGATGCACTGCGATAAGGACCCCCTCTTTAACAGATAACCCGTTCAGAATTCTCTGCCAGAATCACGATAATCCGTGAACAGCATACAGCTTGGAAGTACATACCTAGGTATTCAACACCAACGCTTACGGTTACCACATGTAGTTCTGAATAATCATCTGCAGGCGATTATTAAGTGACTTGGACTACATTTTCGGCATCAAATTCCGGTGTCCCTTGCCTACGCACCCCTATTAATAAGGTAGATTTAATTTTACGCATACCTACATGTATGTTTGTATGTTTGTAGGTACAGGAGAATAAATTTGAATGAAAAGGATCTTCCTACGTCGACGTCATAAGCATAAAAGCAAGAGTCAACGTAACCTCGTAGAAATCCCATCTCAGCCTCAGCCTCATCGGTGTTCGGAACCCCACCTAACCGACCGTAACGATCCCCCCTTTTAGCCCTCTTTAGTGCTCTTCTTCCCCTGCTGCCTTGTCCCCACAGCGAAATTTAAACCAATTTGATGGATCAATTCGCAGGGCTGACGGTAACCAGTGAGAAACAGGCCAAAAAAAAAAGGTCCCACGTCACAAGGCCACCTGCCAACTTGGAATATTGAAACATGTGCGTCTACAACTCAAATTTCACCATATACACATACACCTTAGATGCCACCCTATATTGAAGAAAAAAATAATTAAGCGTCTTGTCATCAACCGTGTTTAGGTAGCATGTGCTACTCTTCAAATCTGCCCGTATCATCTTCCTGCTGTCTTGCGACTTCAGCATGGATCAGTACCCTTCCGCAACTCGAAACATCACTGCAGCGCCGTCCGCTGAAAAGTCCAGCCAACTGCTCCTCCGTGAGTATCCTCACCGAGCAATCGCAATAGCCACGCCAACCCATGCCCTGATATTCCGGTACAGCCCTACCACCAGCGAAGCTATTGCCAATGGCTCCCTCGCCTCCGTCTCGTCAGCAAGGCCCCGCGCCGCCGGCGATAGCCCCGTGTCCAAGTGCATGGTCGAGTTCTCTCCTGTTTCCAAGCAGCTTCTGAGCGATTTCAGACCCTTGACTCCCCGCCCGATATACGGGACCCTCGGCCTCATTTCGATAAATCAGGACGTGTTTCTATGCGTAATCACGCAGGCATTGCGGGTAGCGACTTTACGGCCCGGAGAGACGGTAGAGAAGATTGCGAGCGTCGACTTCTTCTGTCTCAACAGCGCCGAGTACGATAATGTTATATCACTGAATACCTATGATAGTGACCTATCCGATTCTGCGTCCACCTACGGCCAGAGTCTCGGTCGAAGGGAGGGCGAAATAGAATATCCATATCAGGAGCTACAGAAGCTATTAAGCAATGGTAGCTTCTACTACAGTACAGACTTTGACGTCACGAATAGACTACAAGATAGGTAGGTTTGTTACGCTCTTTCGTATTAGATGCCTCAGCGCCACACAGCCGCTGTCTTCCTATTCAGACAGGTGTGAGCTATATCTCACCGCACGAAGAAACTAATGTAGTTTGCTAGGCCAATAGACTCGGATACCTTTGACATTGATAATTTTGACGATGCATTCTTGTGGAACTATTTCATGATAAGTCCTCTAGTCCGGTTTAGATCTCGGCTCTTGGCACATGAGCGCGATGCTCTCGATGCATCTAGGATTCTCACGTCCGCTATACGAGGATTCTGCCTTACTATGACCATCCCTCAGAGCTCAGCGCCGTTGCGGGACTCGAGGTCCGGCCTCCCCTCCTTCCTCACAGTCATTTCCCGTTTATCATGTAAACGAGCCGGAACTCGTTTCAACAGTCGAGGCATCGACGATGACGGACACGTGGCAAATTTCGTCGAAACAGAAACTATCTATTGGAGCCCCTCCGGCGTTCTCTTCTCCTATGCGCAGGTCCGTGGCTCTGTGCCAGTGTTCTGGGAGCAGACGCCCGGCCTTATTCCTGGCCAGCAGAAGATCACCGTTACGCGCTCGGCCGACGGGACGCAACCAGCGTTCGACAAGCATTTCGAAGAGTTAGAGCAGACATATGGCGCAGTTCATATCGTCAATCTACTTAGCGCAACCAAGCCGGGCGAAGCGGAGCTGACGCAGCTGTTTCACTATGGGTTGCAGCATTGCTCGCTATGCCGCGTTGAAGAGAAGCAATCGTCTGACCACGCACTACTACGAGAAACGGACTATGATTTCCATGCGGAAACTAAGGCTGCGGGATATGAAGCTGCTCGAGAAATTCGGCGGTACATTGAACATTCGGCTGATGGTTTCGCATATTATCTCGCTGAGCTAACGGATGATACGGCTGATACTAACGAGCCGACTGGCCACCAAAGAATGGTCGTCGTACTTCAGCAGGAAGGAGTCTTCCGAACAAACTGCCTAGACTGTTTAGACAGGACCAACCTTATCCAGACGCTCATTTCGCAGATGGCTGTCGAGGCGTTCCTGAATCACCGCGGAGAATTTGCTGCGTCGGATTTCTGGATGCGACATTCCACCCTGTGGGCTGATAATGGCGACGCGCTCTCTAGGATATATGCCGGGACAGGTGCTCTTAAGTCCTCTTTTACGAGGCATGGAAAGATGTCTCTAGCCGGCGCCTTCGCCGATGCTCGTAAAAGTGCGACGAGGCTGTACATCAACAACTTCGCCGATAAAGCAAGGCAGAATACAATCGATATGCTCCTAGGGCGGTTGGTCGGCCAAGCTCCTGTCCACCTGTTTGATCCAATCAGCGACTTTATATCTATCGAGCTCAGCAAACGTAGCTCCGAATATTCTTCGACGCAAAATATTACGATGTAAGTCTCAAGTCATATTATTATACTTGTAATGTTGCACCATACGGCATTGCTAACTTGACATAGGTGGGTTGGCACATTTAATTTAAATGGGCGCACCAACGGCATCGACGAAGACTTGTCTCCTTGGCTTTGCCCTCAGGAGCTCGGTTCAACACAGCCTGAGATAATGGCCGTTGGTTTCCAAGAAATCGTCGAGCTGAGCGCACAACAAATTATGAACAGCGACCCTACTAGGAAGCAGCTGTGGGAAAAGGCCATTAAGAAGACGCTAAATAACCGCGCCAAGCAGATAGGGGGAGAGAAGTACGTCCTACTCCGGAGTGGGCAGCTAGTCGGCGCCGCCCTATGCATCTTCGTTAAAGCATCTTCGCTCCCGAAAATAAAGAATGTCGAAGGGAGTGTCAAGAAGACGGGCATGTCGGGCATAGCGGGTAATAAAGGTGCAGTGGCTATCAGGATGGAGTATGCCAATACCCAGCTATGTTTCGTGACCGCCCATCTCGCCGCCGGGTTCGCCAACTACGATGAAAGAAACAAGGATTATGCTACCATTCATCATGGACTACGATTCCAAAGAAATAGGAGCATCGATGATCATGGTATGAAGGACATTGCTCTCACTCGATATGATTCTTACTTACAAATATTATCTACAGACACGGTAATCTGGCTTGGTGACTTTAATTACCGGATCGGGCTATCACATGAAAGAGTTATGGATCTCATCCAGAAACGGGATCTAGAGAGGTTATACGAGAATGACCAGGTGTGTATTTTCACTCCTGCCAGGCCGAGATTTCGTCACTGACATATTTCAGTTAAATCTTCAAATGGTTGCTGGCCTTTCCTTTCCATATTACTCTGAAGCCAGGATAACCTTTATGCCGACATACAAATTCGACGTTGGCACTGATAGATACGACACCTCGTAAGCTATCACGCAGAAAACCGTAACTTTAGCTGACCATTTTACAGTGAGAAATCGCGTATTCCTGCTTGGACAGATCGTATCTTGCGTAAAGGTATGAACATAAGACAGTTGGCATACAATTGTGCCCCTTTGCGCTTCTCAGATCATCACCCAGTCTTCGCGACGTTCCAATGCACGGTAAACATTGTGGACGAAGCGCTACGAGAGCATATTAGTCGAGAAATGTACGAACGTCGCAAGGCAGAAGTCGGGCATGCAGCGACAAGCCTGCTCATTGACGACTCTGAAGATGACGAAGACCTCATCGGGTATGATCCCATCGAGCCTGGCCTCCCGCCAGCCAGCTCGGACCGACAGAGATGGTGGCTTGATAACGGCAAGATGGCCAAATCTACAGTTGGTCCACCAAAGCCTACCAATGGGACCCGCGATAATTCCGTTGTGGTGCTCAATCCCAACCGCCCCTCAAACCCCTTCACTCCGACCGAAGAACCAGATTGGGTTGCGGTGCCCAGATCTAACTCCAGGCTCTCCTCGTTTTCCAGCATCTCTAGTTCTCCTTACGAGCATATCAACCACTCCACCCTTCTCTCAACGTCTGCTGCATCCAACTCTTCACCTAGGAAGCTACCGCCGCCATTCGATCCAGCGACGTTGCCTTCTAAGATGGGCCAGATCAATTTACACGAGGAGCAGGCACACCCACAGAGGAGCGAGGCTCCGCCGCCGCCTCCGCCTAGAAGGCAGACAGCCACAAGTCTCGTCCAGCCTTCACCACCATCTACCTCTTCAGTTACTCAGCCTGCTTTGCTAGTTTCTAGGTCGACCATGCCACAACCACCGCTAAGAACTGCGTCATCATCTTCACAAATGTCGAATAAATCCAAGGCCCCCCCACCGGTAGCTCGAAAGCCGGTTCACCTCATGTCTACCTCACCGACGACTAGTCCATCTATCCCCGAAACTAAAAGTTTTGATTCCTTCATGGATCATCAAATACCAAGAATGTCCATACCCCGAAAGGCTTCGACAAATGTCTCCAACTTGACCTCCAAACTCGAGGCTAGTAGATCCGGCGCATTAACAGGTGGAATGCTTAAGACATCTCTTCCGCTTCGTCCAGATTCTATTGCAAACAACAACACATCGATGGGAGCAGGAGGTCTGACTACATCTTCGAGCCGTGTCTCTTTACCTGGCCTCGGGAGCATAGAACGTAAGCCAGCCTTACCAGCCAGGCCGCAGCAGCAGCAACAACATATACAACCGCCTAAACCACCGAAGCCAGAACTAAGCAGACCTTCTGTTGATCTTCTCGGCAGTGATGATCCTAACGAGATGAACGGATGGGAAACATTGAAACCAAGCTAGGCGGGCCACTTGGTCTAAGAGTCTTGCATTTAGAAGGGCGCCAGGTCTCAAATAAGCATGGCGTTTCGGTTGCGTACTGGTTACCAGGAGATAGGTATATACAGCGTTTTTGTCACAGCGTCGAGTCAGAAAACGATATTTTCTTAGGAAACGGACTTAGGAAAATTCACTAGGGGGATAGACGTGGTATTAGAAGATTACGAGTATATAGTTTTCAAACAACAAGTATAACCGAAAGCTACGGACTGTGGACTGTGACATATTATACCCTTCACCATACTGCCGAATTAGGTGAGATTCGCCTATGTTATACGAACTGGTAGGTACATATATACCTAGTACAAGTACATATCTGGGGCTACAGCTACAATACACCGGTGATTAAGTTGACGTCACATCTTGATAAGATAAAGCTATGAGCTGTTTCCTTGAGCGTGCTATGCATTGCTAGCTTACGTAAAGAAAGAAAGCTCGAGTCGATAGTGGAACGAACTCCATCTAAATAAATTATATGAATTACCACAAGACTTTGCATGTTATTCTAGGAGTTGGATCATCCTACATCCATGCTGAACAAAAACGACTTGAGGATAATGCTATCGTTGCCGTCTTGATATTTCTTACCCATCTCGGACCTCCGGCTTTCCAATGGCCATAATTACGAGGTGACGATAAGCCTCGGTATTATTTACCTAGCTTTATACGAAGTATTCTGGGTCTCCATTTCATTTTTCTATGGCCGGGCAAGCGATGCCCCTAGGACAAGATGCGAAAGGGCGCTATAACGGCGAACAAGATCGTCATTTGGAGAGATGAGGTCAATTCATCTCAGAAGTATTGCGTGTGTTCCAGACCTAGCATGAAAACAACGCCTCTTTCGTCTAGTACTGCGGTGGACTCAAGCGACTGTCCTGAAGCTCAGCCTTCAGAGTCCTCGTCGCCTCTACCTTTTTCATATCTCCCACCTGCTGCACAAGCCGGGCGCTACCACCCATGGAGAGATTCCAGTTCGGAATCGAGTCCGTCCCGGTCCTCCAATCCGTTCGACGATCCTGCCAAAACCAGATCGATCGTTGTTAACATACAGCCGAGGGACGAACCATTCCCGTGCTCTAACTGCGGTGCGCTCATCGACCTAAACGTGATATCCGCCCGGCTTGGGAGGCGCGAGGACGAGGGATCCATTCGCAAACGGTCGAGTCCCATGGTCGAGACAAATTGTGTCTACCGGGTGCCACACAAGTCGCATCCCGTCGTAAAGTGGTACAGACGCTTCAAGCGCCGCGCGAACGAGATGGAAGCAGTCGGGAAGTTCAGGAAGAAGATCGACGCCGCCTTGGAAGACGAGAAATCTACGGGGAGGCGCGCTCTCCAGCGGCCGCTTTCGAAACTGTTCAAAGGGAAGAAGAAGTCCTCGTCGTCGCCAGAGGAAAATCGAAAGAATCGGCCCCGAGCTACGGAGATGTACGGCGCGTTCCGCTCCGACGCCAGCTCAGAGCCGGGGTCGGCCGGGATCGAGTGGTCGCTGAGCGACGGCGAGTATAGGCGGCCGAGGCTGGCCGTCGAAGGCACCGCTGCCCGTCTCCGCAGAGCCCAGAGGCTCCTGAAGCAAGGTGGTAAGGACATTTCCATCCCTTGACTACCGTCACATCATATTATATAGTGTGTTCGGGTTACAGTCATGATCATGAATGCTAGCTAATTGACATCTCGTATCAGCCGAGCGCTAGTTACACGTAGGCCCTCCGCCAGAGGCGGCTTGGATGGAGGCTTTTTGAAGCGACGGCTTCTTGTCATAGACGTAGGGCAAATCAGGACTAGCGATGGAAAATTGTTGACAGCAGTATGGCCCGGCGTGGAATATGGGATAGGGGGAGCATTCTATTGGTTTGGTGATAGGTGATACCCATTTTGGCGTTAGCGAGTTTATATCGTTTGGAGGCGTATTGACATGAGACGGGGAATTCAGCTCTTCAATGTCTGTCCTCATGTTGTGTATTATTACATTATTACAAACTATAGTACTTAATTCACTAGCGATATGCTTGGTATATCAAAAAATTTTTTTTTTGATATCCTCGAGGATATTCCAAGACTGGTTTCCTATATATAACAGGTGCTATGTACCGTATGAAGACTACTACTCTCATAATTTGGCTTAGGAATCTTACATACCCGAATTACGTGGCGATATGGAATGTAGAGAGATTAGTTGAATTCTGACATTGAGCTATCTAGCTGAGACTGATCCATAGAGAAATGTCAGACTTCACTTAGGATAAATGAATTTGAGAAAGGAAAAAAGAAAAGGGGAGGAAGAGTGCTAAGCGAAACTTTTGCAACTGAACAAGGCCTCAGATTTGATATTTAAGATCATTTCCAATTTTGGATATCCCTCTTCCTATCATTATTTGATTTTTAGAGTATCATCACCGACCTGTTCGTTGCTGCTAGGGGGGAAGGGGGGGGGGGGGGGGGGGGGGGGTTCAAGTAGAAGATGACGTAGGATGGGAATAATAGATTCCTATACCTACCTGGCCACTCTGAAGCTTAGAGAAACAAAGGAATATACCTAGGTACGGTAGTATCTCTGAACATTTCTGAAGTCGGGTTTGGCTTTTCTCTTTCACCGCCTTGCACTCGCAATTGGGATAAAAGAAGTTGAAATGTTGTTCTGCAGATGCACCACTGTCCTCTCATTGTAGTCCAAAAATGTCATGATACTAAAAGAAAGAGCTTAGTATGGAGAATTTTGTAGAGAAAAAAATATTTATATCCTAGCGCTTGGTCCAGCTTTAAACTTGTTCATCCTAGGTACCCAGTGTACCTAATTCAGGAAGGCGGTGAGTGCGCAAACTTGAACTATTCAGTGGGTATTTAGTGAGTATCCATATCCACACGGTGTTGACGAATGCGTTTTAGGACATTATCGCGTCCTCTTTGCTACGTGCATTCGTGAATCGGCTTCGAGCCTGACAGTAGCAAACCAAGTCAAACCTTTGCATTGTAGAGGTGGAAAGGTACGCGTGGCTGCGCGTGTAAGAGGCATTCACTTGTTCACTGATGTCTTAGATGTACATGTAGAGAATAGGAAAACAGCTAAGCTAGTTGCGGTAACCTAAGGCAGAGACGCACGGACCATATGCAAGATATGTAAGTACTATATGTACTGTATGCACATAGGCGATCCTCCTTTGCTCCTTTGCTCTAGCTACTCCCTAGTTCCCAGCCTCATTTGGTTTGGAGTTGCATGTGCCTTCCCTTTTTCTACCAACCAATTTTTCTCTCTGCATCATTGTCTGCCGACTTCGAGAGAGGACAATAAATTCATCGCATCGTCGCCGCTACCGTTCCAAACGGACGAATATCGATTCCATTCACCTCTCATCTACCGAATACAGATTATAAGCACTAATTAATACCCACCCGTCCTGCGAAAAAAAATCTGTACCACCTCGATTTAGCGGACGTCCTTTTATCTGCAGCCTCGCGCCAGCATAATTATTGTGTCTCCTTTGACGGCTATATTACTACTAAATAAGCCGCCGCAACGGCGCCGTAGTGATGGCAGACTTTAATCAGTTCGCGGCCTCCGACGAGGAAAACACCGAGATCAAGAAGTTGACTCTTGAGGTGGTACGTAACCGCGACTTGGAATTTCTGCGACTACTTGCTTTGCGCTTCTTACTTCTTGCTTCTCGCTTCTTGACATGTCCTAACACTCTCTATAGGAAGCCGACACCGATAACTTTGAGTCGTGGGAGAAGCTCATTCGCGCCTGTGAGGGTCAAGAAGGCGGCCTCAATCGAAATTCTAGTCCCCAGGCTCTCGCCACACTTCGCGATGTCTACGATCGGTTCCTCCTCAAGTTCCCTCTCCTCTTCGGCTACTGGAAGAAGTATGCCGATCTTGAATTCAACATTTCGGGCCCTGAATCCGCTGAGATGGTATGGTATATCCCTTGTCCTCGCGCTCGGTCACTCCTCCAGACTAACACATATTAGATCTATGAGCGCGGCTGCGCAAGCATAACAAACTGCGTAGACCTATGGGCTTCCTACTGTTCCTTCAAGATGGAGACCACCCACACCCCCCATTTGGTCAGAGAGTAAGTAAAGCCGGATGTTTCCTACCCCATAACATTTACCACCGACAGAGCAAGAATGCATACCGGTCCCCAACATCATCGGAAAACTTAATACACGACACCTCGGTCGTCGACGGTGAGAGATGCCAACAGAATCCATGACGTGCTGGATGATTTCTCACACATTCTGCCAGGCCATGGTTTCCTACAGAGGCATTGTTTGACCTTGATCATCCTCGTCGTACTCTTAACCCCGCGCTCGCGTCGGACTGATTTGGAATTGGAACAGTTGCATACACAATCCCTCCTCTCTTGTATTTGCCCTCCTGTCCACCCTCACTCCCTGCATCCCCCCCCCCATGTGGTACCCGTATTTGCTAACCTTTCCCTCCAGGCTCTTTGAGCGAGCCGCGACTTGTGTTGGTCTCGACTTTCTTGCCCACCCCTTCTGGGACAAGTACATCGAGTACGAAGAGCGGCAAGAAGCGCAGGATAAGATCTTCGCCATTTTGCAGCGGGTCATTCATATTCCGATGCACCAGTATGCTCGTTACTTCGAACGGCTCCGCCAGCTTGCCCACAGCCGCCCCATCAAGGAACTCGTGCCCGCCGATACGCTTGCACATGTCCGAGCCGAGGTGGAGGCCGAGGGCGCCGCGTACGGCATGGCGGCTCGAACCGAGCTCGAAGTGGAACGAGATATCCGTGCTAAGATAGACACTCTATTCTACGAAACTTTCCAAAAGACGCAAGATGAAACGACCAAGAGGTGGACGTATGAATCCGAGATCAAACGGCCATACTTCCACGTCACGGAGCTGGAGAACCCGCAGCTGGCTAATTGGCGAAAGTACCTCGATTTTGAAGAGAGCGAGCAGGATTTCGCAAGAACGACCTTCCTGTACGAGCGCTGCGTTGTCACCTGTGCTTTGTACGACGAATTCTGGCTCCGGTATGCCAGATGGATGTCGGCGCAACCCGGTAAAGAGGAAGAAGTGCGCCATATCTACATGAGAGCGGCCACCCTCTTCGTGCCTATCAGCCGTCCTGGCATCCGACTACAGTTTGCCTACTTCGAGGAATCCTGCGGCCGCGTTGAAGTGGCCCGAGCCATCCACGAGGCTATATTGATGCAGCTGCCTGATTCTGTAGAGGTTATCGTGTCTTGGGCGAACCTTGAGAGACGACAGAATGGTCTTGACGCCGCTATCGAGGTGTATAGTACACAAATCAATACAACGCACGTCAACATCTTCACGAAAGCTGTCCTCGTTACTCGATGGGCTTTCTTGTTGTGGAAGATCAAGGGGTCGGTTGACGAAGCGAGAACCGTGTTCCTCAAGAATGTCCAGTGGTACGCAGACAGCCGTCACTTCTGGGAGAAGTGGCTCCAATTCGAACTGGAACAGCCCACAAACGCGGAGCTCGAACCGCAACATGGCAAGCGGATAGAGCACATATTCGAGGAGCTACTGGCGAAGAGTCGGATTTCGTCTGCAGCCAAGAAGGAACTGTTCTTGGAATATCTTACCTACCTTCAAGAAAGGGGTGGCGCGGAAGCTATGAAGCAATTTCTCGCCATCGATCGTGAGGTTTATGGGTATGTGCTTCGTCTTGTAACACGTTTAACGCATCTTACTAACGGCATGTGTAGTCCCCCTTCATTGGCAGTACTTGACAGACCCACGACTAAGGAGAATGGGGTGGCAAAGACTCCTTTGGACGACGCAACCCGAGCAAAGGCAGAGTGTGGATACCCTGCCTATTACGAGTATTACATGGAAGCGGATTCCAATGCGCAAGGTACTGCGCCCTTCCAGTAGACACCACCTACTTAGGATAATGGAAAACCAGCTCCACGGCGCGAAGAATCGGAAGATGCTCACCCTGAAGAGCATATTGCTCGAGGGGTGTAGTCATGGTCCTGTATCATATATTTATTTCTGGCCGGCAGGCTTACCCAGGCTGCTGAGGCCATATAATAGGAACGTGCGAGGCCGCTGGTGATTGGGCATGGTTGGGCGTGGATGGATTTGATTCATGTGTATAAAGGCTGGGGCATGTCAGCTGGAGAGACTTTAGGGGACTCGGCTGTTCCTTGAAAACGACCAAAGGTGCAAGACGATAGTTTAGTACGCGTGCTTTACGATCGATTGAAGACGAAATCAATTCAATCTACAAGTCCATAAACGTCTATTTCGCCAAGTGGATTATGCTGACTGTCTTTTTTTTTTATTATTTTTTTTTATTAATTTATTATAAATCTAATTCTTTTCAAGGTCTTCTGATTTCTGCTGACTTGATTGAGTCAGTGATTGAGTCAGTTTCATTTTGCCATTCGGCACAACCCGTAGTTTAAAGGGGGGGCGATGCAGGTCGAGATAGCTCTGCCGAAGCCATTGGCCGGTTATCGGAGATAAGATATTCTGGCTCGGGCAACTGGACGCGGTTCTTGCAGATTTTCTGTGTTGCTCGAGGCACGACACTACCAGGTAGGTAGCCTTGGAAGTGCGCCCCCGTGCGGGTACCTGTACGCGTAGTCCGTGTCCGTCTATCCCCTAAATGTACCTAGGTATGTAGCGTGGGATGACTTCGGGAGGGTACCCCCAGCTTAAGGCTTGACGTTCCCTGACAAATAATCCATGGATGTAGGTACATACATGGATAAGTCAGCGGGATAACTGTTTCGACTGTGCTGATTAAGTACATGTACTACATATACTTGATGCAATACTTGATGCGGTACATGTATGAAGAGTCGGTGGGAGATAGCCGTCAGATGTGAGATGTAGGGTCCTGGTCCGTTTAATGTCCAGGCCAATTGAAATTCGGAAGACACGTGGATGCATGGTACATGTATTCTGCCTTTAGAGAGGGAAGGGCGCACAATCTAGATTGTATGCAAGCACCTCTTCCGATGGCATCAGATGTTGCCATCGACATTACTCCGTAGGGTAGAAGCGAAGCGAGCCTACCCCCTAAGGGAGCAACCAGCGGTACCGTGGTATTACATGTATTGTACAAGTACCCGTTCGGGTGGCCTTATGGGCCCACGTCGTCCAACGTCGTCCACTCAGAGAAGCTGACGGAAAAATAATAGGGGTCCCCTACCAATGAGAATCCCGAGATTATTCCTTACTAAACATATCGGGTCCTGGTCAGGGAACGGAGAGCCCGTCCTCGGATTTCTTTTTCTGTAATTCCAGAACCCTCGGTCTTGGTATTACTTTTCCCTTCGTTTTTTTCCCTACATCAAATAAATTTTGCCGTGTTGGCTATTTCGTCTTTCGTTGAACGTCTCTTCCTCTTCCTCTGCTGCGCACTAGGAAAGTCAAGGTAAGATAAGCTAAATTTCTACACAATATCCTCCCTAGATATTCGACTATAGCGTTTTTTTTCTAGTCGCTTATCTTTATATCGTAGATGTCTGCTTCGACTGTGTCTCGTCAGTTCGCCCGCGCGGCTCTGCGCACCACAGCTAGAAGCACATTCGCGACGTCTTCGCGACAAGCTTTCCGACAGAACGGCCGCCGATTCTACTCGTCCGAGCCTCCTAAGTCCTCCAGCTCCTCGACTCTCGTCTACTTGGCGGGTGCCGCCGTCGCAGGTGCTGCCGGCTACTACTTCTACAGCCAAGGCGGCTCCGTCTCCACCAAGGTGTTCGCCCCCACCAAGGAGGACTACCAGAAGGTGTACAACGAGATCGGCAAGCTTCTCGAGGAGCACGACGAGTACGAGGATGGCAGCTACGGACCCGTCCTCCTCCGTCTCGCCTGGCACGCCAGCGGCACCTACGACAAGGAGACCGGTACCGGTGGCAGCAACGGTGCTACCATGCGATTCGCCCCCGAGGGTGATCACGGCGCGAACGCTGGCTTGAAGCTCGCTCGGGACTTCCTTGAGCCTGTGAAAGGTATGTTCTTACTCGAAAACAATTCGCATGGCAATGATGTTTAGCCATTGGAATCGAAAGAAGCGACGGAGATGAGACTAACTATTCCATAGCCAAGTTCCCCTGGATCACTTACTCGGATCTCTGGATCATTGGTGGTGTTGCTGCTGTCCAAGAGATGCAAGGTCCTATCATCCCGTTCCGACCTGGTCGTCAGGATCGAGATGCTGCCGCCTGCACCCCTGACGGACGTCTCCCCGATGGTGCCAAGGCCTCGAACCATCTGCGTGACATCTTCTACCGCATGGGCTTCAACGACCAGGAAATCGTCGCCCTGGCTGGTGCCCACGCGCTTGGCCGTTGCCACACGGACCGAAGTGGCTTCGATGGACCGTGGACCTTTTCGCCCACTGTTCTGACCAACGACTATTTCAGCCTGCTCGTGAATGAGAAGTGGCAGTTGCGCAAGTGGGACGGCCCCAAGCAGTACGAGGACGTCAAGACCAAGTCGCTCATGATGTTGCCGGCGGATTACGCTCTCATCCAGGACAAGGCCATGAAGCCCTGGGTCGAGAAGTATGCCAAGGACAACGACCTCTTCTTCAAGGACTTCGCCGCTGTCGTTACCAAGCTGTTCGAGCTCGGCGTGCCTTTCAAGCAGGACACCGAGAAGATCGTCTTCACCCCCACCAATGCTTAGATTTAATAGACGTAGAGGGGTGATTCGCGAAGAGATGATACCACATACAATATAGATGAAAGAAAGATTAGAGGAAGATAAAGCTAGATCCGGAAAGCAAGGTCCAAACCTAGACCTAGACCTAGAGAGATACTCAACGTGGAGGAAGAGGGGAGAACGGAGGGGTTTAGAAAGAAGCGTTATACCTCAACGAGTATTGGTTATGTAGACTGGACTGTCTTCTGTCTGTCATCTAGATAGTTGTCGAGTTATAGAAGCGAGACCTAGAGCTATGTAAATCAACTAGAGACGTTTGTTTCCGCTCTTACATACCTAACGTACTATGACGAAAATCTTAAGTATATGATAAACAAGAGGCCTCGAAAGGCAAAATCAAGATATAGTCGAGATATTATTTACATCGACTTGGGACTTGGTTGGAATTACGGCGTCTTTGATAGGATACAAACGCTCGTAACGAGACCCCTTTTTCTCCACTACCATGTTGTTCGTATGGGGTCGATGCTTGCCACTTTAGTGCCCCGCGTTTTTTATAGATTGGTTTATCCAATCTGCTTATCTGAAAAGCTTTGAGCTTTCAAAAGTTGGAGAGATCCGTTATATCACTCGTCCAACCATCCCCCTTAAACCTCTCACGTTCTTTCTTAGGTCGAAGAAGGCCGAGTCGGCATACCGTCACTTATATAGGATTATTTTGCTCCTCTAATATTTCCCCCCAATGGCGACGGTGCGCATCCCGGCCCTGCGTAACCTGCTAGGGCGGCGGTCGCAGCCGCTAAGGGTGCCGGCCCAGCAGCGCCGCTGGGCCCAGGTCCACGACGTGCGGTTCCTGGTTACGACTCAGGCCTCGCGCCGCAGCGTCCTCGAGAAGTACCGCGACAAGCTCGACCGCAAGGCGCGCCAGGAGGGCCTGCGGGACATCGGCGAGCTGAAGGAGGCCTACAAGGACAAGATCCAGGACTTCAAGAAGAAGGACGTCGTCTCCGTGCCCGGCCTCGACGCCCTGCTCGCCGACGAAGACGCCCCGACGTCGACGCCGACGCCCGCCCACACGCAAACGACGGCGACGAGCCCGGACGGCCTCACGCAGCCGCCACCGCCACCGCCCCAACCCCAACCCGGCAAGACCAGCACGGCCCTCAAGCCGCTCTCCGAGATCCTCGACCTACCAAAGGCGCGCGCGCTCCCCGAGAAGGAGCTCGCGACAATCTGGCGTCTACGTCACGCCTCCTCGCCGAACTCGCTGTGCGCGGTGATCCCCGCGACGACCTACCTATCCCTCGAGGATACGGCGCGGCGGCACCCGTCGTTCGTGCTCCCCGTGCCGCGGGGCGAGGGGGTGGGCGCCGAGATCCACTACCTGCAGTGGGTGTTTGATAGGGAGACGCGGACGGCGACGGTGCTGCTGACGCAGCTGGCCGAGTACAAGGCGCGCGGGGAGTGGGCGCAGCCGCACACGAGCGTGACGCACTACTGGGACGGGGGGCTGGCGGAGAGTCCCGGGGTCGTGCTGATGGCGGGGAGCGTGGTGGAGGGGAGGGGGGCGAGCGTGGAGGACGCGCGGTGGCTTGTTATGCTTATGCAGCGGTTCTACGGCGAGGAGGGGAAGGGCGGGGGCGGTGGGAAGAGGAGGTTGCTGGAGGAGTTTGGGCGCGGGGATGGCGGGTTTAGCGTTGAGAGGCTGCTGGAGGAGAGTGAGAAGTTGGGGTGAAGGGGTGGATGGAAGAAACGGTGTCAGGTCGATACGAACGAAGTTAACAACATAGAGGCTTACGGAACATTCGAGGGTGCGTAGACTCGCTATACAACAAACAATTGCATGCCCCTAGGATGGCTTATAAACGGGGTGTACGGGGTAAATATACTACGAGAAACTAGTCAAGAGATTAACCACCTCACTACTGACGGATAGACAAGGAGAAATGAGAGCTGTACAAATATATGTATAGTATAGAAACAATATACTGCAAATCTGGGGTATTTCGGAACGTAGGGCGATCTCTAGCACCTATCCTATATGTGATATATCCTGAACCTTCCAGCTCTAGCTAGCCACTCTCTTTAACTTCTTTCTACAATGGCCTCTCTCTCCCTTCCGTTACAGCTTGGGCCCCCCGGCGCGCGCGTCCTCCTTCCTGGCGACCTCCTTGAGGACGCGGCGCAGCAGCTTGCCGCTGGCATTCTTAGGTATCTCGTCGACGAAGCGCACGCCGCCCCGCAGGCGCTTGTGCCCGGCGACTTTCCCGTCGAGCCAGGCGGCGATCTCGGCGGCCTTGGCCTCGGTGCGCGGCACGTCTGGTTTGAGGACCAGGTACGCCCGGGGCACCTCCGTCTCCCGCCCGTGGTCGTGCGCCGGTACTACGCACGCGTCGGCGACCTCGTCGTGGCCCAGCAGGAGGCCCTCGAGCTCGGCGGGGGCTACTTGGAAGCCCTCTGTTCGTTGGGGGATTGCCGGTTAATGACAATCTTCTTCGTTGTGTATAGGGATGGTAATAGAGAGGGGGGGAGAGAGAGACGTACTGTACTTGATCAGCTCCTTCAGCCGGTCCGTGATGTAAAAGTTTCCCTTAACGTCCACATAGCCGATATCCCCCGTCTTGAAGAAGCCGTCATCGCTGAAGGTGTCCTTGGCAAGCTCCGGACGGTTGAGGTAGCCCGGGAACACGTTGGGCCCCTTAAACCACAACTCGCCCTCGCCCTCGCCGGGGCCCAGGTCCCTGCCGGAGTCGACGTCGACGACCCTGGCCTCGAGGTTGGGCAGCAGCTTGCCGCAGGAGCCGTTGCAGCGGGCCCAGTCGGCGATGTTCATCTTGGTCAGCACGGGCGCCGTCTCCGACAGGCCGTACCCCTGCATGACGGGGATCGTCAGCCGCCGCCAGACCTGGTCGACGAGGTCGCGGCCCAGCGGCGCCGCGCCCGAGTTCATCCACTTCAGGCTCGACAGGTCGTATTTCGCTACCGCCGGGTGCTTGGCCAGCGCCAGCACCACCGGCGGCGGGATCGACGCGTACGTGACGCCGTGGTCCTGGATCGCCCCGCAGAACTTGTCCAGGTCGAACTTGGGCAGCACCACCACCGGGATGCCCATGTATATGCTCTGCAGCGCTATGCAGGTGAGGCCCTGTTTTTTTCCCCGGTCGTCAGCACACGTTTGCTTCTTTATATCGAGAAAGGGGGGTTCTTAATAAATTTTTTTTTAGAAAAGGTGGTGATACTCACGTATACGTGGAAGAAGGGCAGCACGGCGATCTGCTTGTCGCCGTGCCCGTCTGGCGGGCCTGTGTGATGCAGCCCGTTCCGCAGCTCGCAATGCTCCAGCTGTATGAGGTTGGCGACGATGTTGCGGTGCGTCAGCACCACGCCCTTGGGCAGGCCCGTGGTCCCGGAGCTGTAGACGAGGAAGGAGGTATCTTTCCTCGGGTCGAGCCGCGGACGCTGGAGAGATGGGAGCAGGCTACTCCTCGTGCTGCGGATCTCGGTGAAGTGCTTGAACTTGCCGGCCGGGTCCCTCTCGTCCCCGAGCAGAATGATGCGGTCCTCGGGCAGCCCGATGATCTTGGCGGCTTCAAGCACGGCGGGTAGCATAGGCATCTGCGTCACGATACCGGTTACCTTGGAGTCCTGCATTTGGAATGCCAATTCCTTGACCGTGTAAGTCGGGTTGGCAGTCGAGCAGGCGCCCCCGGCCCAGAGCACGCCGAAGAAGACGGGGGAATAATCGATGCTGTTAGGCGAGAAGAAGCCTAGGACGTCGCCTTTCTTGAATCCCCATTGCGACTTGAGTCCCTTGCCGAACTCGAGCGCTGCGTTCCTGGTTTGCGTCCATGTATATGACCGCTTAGTGTCGGGGTCGATGTATATCTCTGTTAGCCAGCGTTAGGACATTCTCTCTCGGCTTTGTTCGCTGCCAAGTTTGGATGCTGTTTGATGTAAAGCTACATAGCTCTCCGTACCTTTGTCTTCAGGGAATTGCCTATCTTTCCTTTCGAACAGAACCTGCCACAAATCGAGGTTCGGGATCTGCAGAGGCTTGTAGAGGGATTGGACCACCATTATGACGGCTTCTACGTAGACACGGGGGGTTCGATAACTACACAATGCCGAGCAACTTGGTCTAGGAAAACAAGGATAAAGAGGCAAATAGACGAGGTACGAGTCGGAAATGATACTACCTTGGATACTTGAACGCCTATAAGACTTAAGGTCAAAGATGAGACAAGTGAAGAAGCCCAGACGTCATTCTCCCGCGGTAACAATCTCCGAGGTTATTCGCGGGGAGATAAAAAGAAGCCGTGGTATTCCTCTCCGATGTGATGTACATAGCTAAGCCCATCCCCTCGTAGCTAATCTAACCTTAGCTTCTTTAGGGATTAACGGCCGAGGAAACGGGGAACGGCTCCAGCATGTCAGACGAGCCAAAAGGTGGGTTTAACCCACAGGGGCCCCGGTTCGGTTTGTCCCCCAACCGTTGCTTAAACCCGCATGCGGAGAGAGTCCGCATGAGGTCTTTTAACATTCTTAACTCGCAGTTGAAGTTCGAAGAGCTAGAAGGATGATGGCGCGGCCCGAGTATACCCATCCATGCATACCTAGGTATGCAATGCATATGAGGTCGTACCTAGATAAGCTGACCAGAAGGGTGGCTTACACGTACATCGTGTAACTTGAAACCCGAGCCGCTATAGCCAGCCCCGGATTTTGTAAAGGGATCAGGGGCAACCCCAACAAAGATAAAGTACGCCCAGTGCGGAGAATTTTGGAGAACAGAGTCATGCGTGTAGCATCTGCAGATTCAATGCATATGGTACCGTTAAGCGGGAGCAAACTTATACCCAATGCATGTATTGATCTTCTACATTGAAGTTACTATAGACACCAGTGTCTATCGAGTATATTCTAACGGGTAAGCTCACTGGTTAAATAATTGGTTGCCGCAATGGTAATGACATGGCCAATTAATTGGTTAGACCTATTAAGCACAAGGAGTACCTTGAGTCTAGATTAACTACTTATGTAGACATAGGTAATACCAGAGCTGGTTTGAGTTAGGCATTAAGATGAGAGTTAGTATAGATGGACTTAGAATACTTCTTTTCTTCTCTTTAAAATCCTTAGTATATACGTGTTGTGTCTATCATGGTTATCTAGTATCGTTTGCGAGATATATATACTTGAACCCACTTGAGATATCCTACCTTATATGTATAAGGTACGTATCCGTATTTGCCAGCCATATCGTCCCGTCGTTCGCTCATATCTAAAAGCAAATATGAAGCCGGCTATCATGATTCATGACCTAATTAAGCATTACGCCGAATCGCTGCTCGACTGACCGTCGCCGTCGCCGTCGCCGTCGCCATCTGCTCCGACGTCTTCGGGTATCCACGCTGCAACGTTCTCGCACCCCTTTGGTATTCTGCACTTGTCTCGGACATTGCACGTCTTCCACAGCACCTCCCTAACCTCATTAAAGATTTCATCTACCGCGTCCATCGCCCAGATCACGTCCAGGTGTTCGTAACCCGGGAGAACTTTGCTGTGCACTACTTGGACGTTCGGCTCCCTTCCTCTCTCAAATCGCCTCAGCAGTTTCTTTCCGTCTACGAGACAGTCATTTCCCGCTACCCATAGTGCAAACGGGCACACCTGCTCGTTGTACCAGGCCGTCGCCCCTTTAGGTTTCTTGTGGTGCTCTCTAAGCTGGCTGTCCGTTTCCGCTAGAGGTCCGTCCGTCCCATCCTCTGTCTCTTCGCTACGCCATTCCTCCTTCGTTGAGAGGATGCACTTATGCTTAGCGAAACATTCCCGACCTAACCACCACCGCATCGACTCGGAACTGACGTAGACCGGCGCAAACTGAAACATACGGTCTCGTAGGCCGCGATCCCACCGAGTGTCTGTCCAGTCGAAAAGGAACGAGAATACCTTGTAGCCGAGCCACCCGTAAAGTCCTGGGGGTAATATCGAGTGCATAGTCATCATCAGCGGTATGAATGCGTGAATACCGAACATGACTCGGAAAAGGTCCGGCGATATGACTCGCATGAATTTGAAATACATCTTTCCGATCAAGGGTCCGGCGTAGGCTGCCGGTGCAAGGGCGCAGAATACCGTAAGCTTCTCTCCTAATTCGGGCCGTTGTTCCTTTGCGAGGGCCACGAACGTTTGTGTCGTACCCTGAGAATGGCAGATCAGCCCGATCTTTTCGAAGCCCGTCTCAAATAAGACCCGCGAGACCAGCGCAGTAAGATCAAACACGCCCATCTGGCGGATATTCCAGCACCACATGCGGGGGTCTGAATAATCCAGCAGAGCATGTTTCGGGTGAAAACCGCATCTATTATTTCCCAGCCATACATCGTAACCGGATTTGCACAGGTAGAACGCTAGCGAATCGTCGTCGTTCACACAATATGCCCCTGAACTCTGCAGCAAACCGTGCATCAGGAGTACCGGAAATTTGCGCTTCTGGCTTGGGTCCTTTAGTCGTTTCCGAGTATCTCCCGTGAAGAGTTCCGGCCCTCGGTTTTCTCGCTCCTCATCATTTAGCTTGGTGTATTCCCGAGGATCGTAAACATGCCATAGGTCAATAATAAATCCGTCTTCGGTTTGTACCTGGATTTCTTCAATATCCAGACCAACTCTCCGCGCATAATACCCGACGTCGCAAATAATAGGATCCGGTCCGACTTCGGTCGGAACAAAGCCATCGTCACCTTGGACACTCTCTTGATCTGGTGCTATTCCATCCTGAGAACTCCGCCTCCTCCAAGACTCGCCCTGCCCTTTCCGCATTTCCTTCCTTCGAAGCTCTTCTTTGTAAAATGGTCTTTTCAAGTCGGGGTTCCGGAAAGTCATACGCTGCCATGCATCATAGCACACTCCAGGTATACTCGTAAATAGGGCGCCAAGAACAATGACGCCTAGGAAAGCCGCGCTGAGGAAAAACGACGTCACTCGGAAAATCCAGCAGTGTATGTCTCGAAGTAGAGATGGTGGCCCGTATAAGGGAAGAGGAGGGAAGAGCGGATGTGTGTTTGTCGGCGGCATCGACCTTCGCAGTGAACCATCGGACGGTTTATGCGCCGCCTTGCTATTACCATAGGGCTCCGGACCATTTTTAGCAACGGTACTCGGTGATCCAACTTCATCAATAGCTTCATTAGATAAGTCGTTACTTAATTCCTCTTTTAGAATGTTTAGTTTGTGTGCTTGTTCAAGCGGTACGGTAGGTAATCGATTCCCGTCGGCCGTGACGATGACCGGGTCCTGGGCTGTTATGAATTGGGCTTCGACTGCGACGGCGTCCGGGTGTTCGTTATTCTGAGTTGTCTGGAAGGAGAGCTTTTCTGCCTGTTGGGCGAATTCAACGGCTGTCTGAGCGGCAGCCGTGCCAGAAGGTTGCGACCCCGAATGGCCATGGTCGGCATTAATACCCATTCCGATAGTTGCGTATTCGGTAGAGTTGTATTCATCTAGGTCTGAACCGAGTATGTGTGAGGTTCTTGAGATCCAAGACAAAGGGACGGGCTGAGAGAAAAATGTGGCTTGAATTATACTAGAAGCAAGCAGCCATATGCAGGTCGAATCTTGAGAAAGAATATAGTAGTAGTCTTGGAAGTATGCAATCTTCCCAATGTGTCAGCACCAAAGCCGCGTCATGGCTTTTCTTTAGAGAATGCTCCAGCGGCGGATCCGGTTCGATTTCAAGGCAGTCAGCCACCGACGAAATGAAGATATATCAAAGTAGGAAGTTGGCGTGCTACTTGCAAGTATTAGTTTTAGACCTGTGAATGGCCCGAAGATCAAAGTGGCATGGTGAATTGGAGAAAACGATCCCCCTTTCTCGCCTCTAGCCTTTATTACAAGGATATACAAGGATAGGGGAGGGGAGAATCTGCCAAGATTCGTCCCGGGAATCGATGATACTACGTCAGAGTGCAGATAGCGTAGGTCTTGAGCCACTAGGCCATCAAAGAAAGGAAAAAGGTTTGCTTGACCCGAATAATAAAACCATGCCCTGGCATGTGAAAGTGAAGAAGTGAAAGAAGCATTCTGATTCATTGGTATGAGTATGACATGATTAGGATGCCTCTGACCTAGACACTAGAGGTCGTAACGAATCAGGCTATGATAACCTAAAAGACAAGTAACTGATGATAGATAACTGGTCGATAACCGGCAACTACTAGTCAGTTATCGACTGGGAATTTTTCCCATTATTGGATAAAGGGGTCGAGCATTAAGTCCAAGTTTCGTAGTTGGGGACTAGACGGCTGGACGGCTATTGCACGAGCCGACAGTTAAAAGTTAACAAGCTAATCGATAAGCATATTTAAATTTAAATTTTAGAGCTTGCAAATGGAGCCTGGATGGTCCGTGCTCATGACTCTAACCACTGACTTGTTAGCGGTACCTGACAGACCTGACAGGCCAATGCCTCGGCCAAAATAATTGGAGGTCCAGCGAAGCCGAATACTTACAGTTCATTTAGCTACTTCCAACACTGAGTATTCGTAAGATTCAAGCATACATATCTAGATGATATTCATGGGCCTCTTCTTTTAGAACCTCTGTTTGAATATCGCGTATTTTTAGGCAACTAATGCGAGACACCTCGCGACTCGCGGGGTCTTAGTCTTGCCTGATGATTCCCATCACGGCCCACTCTCTGAGACCTTGAAAGCTGTACGTCGCGACGATGGCTACCCCGAGTCGCGACTCCATCCCCCAGCAGAAACGAAGACGGAGAAGAAGGCAGGACAAGCCCGCTATCTCGGCAAGACTTGTGTTGGACAACCATGTGAAAGGAGATATCGGCATCCTATCCGACGACCTATTTGCTGATCTGTTTCCTCACTTACAGCAAGACGGTGAGTACTAAGAGGCACCAGTCAGGCTCTCTGCATGTAGCCGAGCACGAGTCTAATACGCGTAATACAGTGTCCGGCGAGGTCGAATCCGGTCAAGATCCCGATATCCATCACGTTGCCATTGCCCCGTGGACGCCGTCCTCGAGTCCACAGCGAACCGATTGGACTATAGTCCCAATAGCAAAATCTACTGCTCTTGCTCACTCGACTATCCAATTCTCTCCCGAGTCTCTCGCCCTGCAAAGTTTCGCGACGACCCTACAGCAAATTGCACCCTCGAAGCTTTCTAGCCATAATAGAAGTGGTATTGAAATACTGGTGCTTGACGTGGCAGCTCTCCCTCTAGACACTGTGTTCGTACACATCGAGAGCGATCTCGTGAAGAGGCTTGAGGATGGGGAGGGAACCTTTTTTGCCGACCATCCCTCTGGTAAAATTAAAGTTGTCGCAGGACAAGACAAACCAACGGATCGGCTCGCCACTGCGTTGCGCGCTGCTCTAGGGACTTTGAAGGTTGTTCACAATGGAGATCTATTTCCTTTACCATTACGACCACATCCCGTCACATGGGTTCCGCCTACACCGGGCAAGGTAACACTATGCGAACCTGTGGCACAGGGTGTTTTAGGACCGAGCACTAAGATCATCCTCACGAGGGGACATACTCAATCAAAGCAGGGCCGAAAGTCCGTCACTTCATCCCAAGCTCTGAAAAGTGTTGATCAGGATGATGAGGACACAGCAACCGACCAATTCTACTCCGCCGCCGAGGAGCGGGACAAGTCGGGCACGGCCAATGAGACTTCGGACTTTGTTACGGAGACTGAAACGGAGGACTCGGAGGTCGAGAATGAGGATGAGATCTCTGATGATTCCATGGATGAAATGATCTCTCTTCAAGTCCCGACACTGCCAACTACTAATGCGAGTGGCGTATCTACCATGCAGCCGGGAACACCGATGACTATCGGGCGTGGGAGGAAGACGAACGGCATCGGAACTCCTGCCTCGGTCTTCTCAAGTTTCACCGCTACTACGGCTCGTCCGGATCGCCCCAAAGGTCGCCTCTTCAAGGCCCATGGCTTGATGAGCCCCATACCATCAGAACTACTTCATCCCAAGCCGGCAGCTGGCGATGACGAAGGGGCTCGAGTATATGTAGATATTCCTTCTCTCACTAGGATAGGCTGCTTTTCTGGAGACTGGGTTCGACTCGAGTTTTCGGAGGAGCCTCCTACAAATGGTATTGGTCTATTTGGCTTAGGCAGCTTTGGGCAGTCTGGTGTTGAAGAGCCGACATGGCGTCCAGCCAAGGTCTATGGGCTCCCAGAGGGATACTCTCACCGACCAATGACCAGAATTCCGAGTTCCAAACACGATAGTAATAGTCGGAGGCTATCATTCTTTGAATCCCAAATCCCCAAACCGACAGGTCCTGGAGCATACATGTCTCCTTTCCTGCTCGCAAACCTAGATAATGCGCCTTACGTTCGCCTGTCTCCATTAAAAAGGACAGCGCATCCTCCACGGCCAGGCCAATCCAAAATCACGGGATCGTCCCGTCCTCCCTATGCTCGAGATCTTACCCTCCAACAAATACGAACGCCTGTTTCTTCTGAGAAGGCTCTCCAGACGGCCATATTTGGCGGCTTGAAAGATCATTTCGCGCGAAGCATACGTGTCGTCCGATCTGGTGACCTTGTTGGAATTCCGATTGACACACAGCTAGGGCGAACACTCCAAGAATCCACTGGCGATGGTGTCGGGCTTGACGACATCGTAGCTCTTGCATCCTCGAGCAAGTCTAACGTTGGGGTCACGACGAAGCCCGACGCTGTGGCATGGTTCAAGATTGTTCATATAGCACGACAAAAGTCGGAACAGGCGGACGAAGAAGACGAAGAAGATATATGGGGTGGTGTGGCTTGCATTGATAGTTCCTACACACAGATTGCCCAGTCTGGCGGTACTACAAGTACTCTACCGGGCACAAAAGATAGCAATTGGCCCTACTACCTGGGCGTGGAAGAAGCTCCTCAAACCCTTTCTAAACTCCTATCGCCCGTAGTTCAGCAACAGGCCAAGGTCACCACACCTCTAAGGCGACGACTCAGGGAGCTTATGGCCGCCGCCACGAGCAAACGCGCTGTTCATCTCAAAATGCCACCGGTAGCTGTACTTCTCGTGTCGAACCAGCGCAATATCGGCAAGGCTACGGTAGCCTCTTGTGCCTGCGCGGATATTGGTTTGCACACGTTTACCATCGACGCCTATGATATTGTTAATGACAGCGGAGCTGGTGGTAGTGATGTTAAGACGGAAGGTCTCCTCAAAGCTCGAGCTGATCGTGCTATGAGTTGCGGTCCTGAGTGCTGTGCCCTTCTCATTCGGCATATCGAAGCCCTCACGGCAGACAGAATGATAGCCGCAATGAAGGAAATCCTAGACGACACTCGAGTGTTAATTGCGACAACAACTGAAGTGGACAAAGTGCCGGATGGTATTAGAGGACTCTTTACTCACGAACTTGAGATGAATGCCCCCGACGAGGGTGAGCGTGAAGGCATTCTTCGATCTATCATACAAAGTCGGGGAGTTTCGCTGGCGCCCGAAGTCGAATTGAGTGGCGTTGCTGTTAAGACTGCGGCCTTGGTTGCCGGAGATTTGGTCGACGTAGTCGAGCGTGCAATAGTTGCGCGGGACTCCCGCCTCGAAGTACTATCAGCTAAAGTTTCCAGTGTCGATTCCGCTGTCACCGTTCGCGATATACAGGTGGCAGGAGGTTCATCTGCAAGGTGTCTGACCAAGGCCGATTTTGATATTGCTGTAGACGCAGCACGAAAGAACTTTGCAGACGCTATTGGAGCACCAAAGATTCCCAACGTGACCTGGGACGATGTTGGAGGTCTTAACAATGTCAAGGAAGCAGTCATGGAGACTATCCAGCTACCTCTAGAGCGACCGGAATTATTCGCCAAGGGGATGAAGAAGCGCTCTGGTATCCTGTTTTACGGGCCACCCGGTACTGGCAAGACCTTACTTGCGAAAGCAATTGCCACGGAATATAGTCTGAACTTTTTCAGCGTCAAGGGACCTGAGCTGCTCAATATGTACATTGGTGAATCAGAAGCCAATGTCCGCCGGGTCTTCCAACGAGCACGAGATGCAAGGCCCTGCGTTGTTTTCTTCGACGAACTGGATTCGGTTGCCCCAAAACGAGGAAACCAGGGAGATAGCGGAGGCGTCATGGACCGGATTGTGTCACAACTCCTGGCTGAACTGGACGGCATGTCGGGCGGCGACGATGGAGGGGGCGGCGTATTCGTCATTGGCGCGACGAACCGTCCAGATTTGCTTGATCAGGCACTGCTACGTCCTGGTAGATTCGACAAGATGCTCTATCTCGGGGTCTCCGATACGCACGAGAAACAACTCAAGATCATAGAGGCCCTGACAAGGAAGTGCGTTGAAAGTCCAAATCCCTCTGATTTTTTTAATACTAACTTGTTCCGTAGATTTACTCTCCACCCTTCCGTGTCGCTACCGGCTGTCGCCGAGCACCTGCCTTATACATACACGGGCGCCGACTTTTATGCCTTGTGCAGCGACGCCATGCTGAAGGCCGTCACACGGCAGGCGACTCTCGTGGATGCTAAGATACGAGTCATCAACGCGGAACGCGAGCAGGCTGAGCAGCAACCTATCTCGACGGCTAACTTTTTCGACCACCACACCACTCCCGAAGACATTGCCGTCATGGTCACGGAGCAGGACTTCCTCGACGCCAACAGGGAATTGATTCCTAGCGTCAGCGCCGGCGAATTAGCGCATTACGAGCAGGTGCGAGCAACCTTTGAGAACCAGGACAAGAAGCCGCAAAAACAGCAGCCGCAGCCGCAACAACAGAATTCCCAGACGCCCACGGCGGCCGCGGTCCCGTTTGACGATAGCCGGCCGAGGACATCTAGGTCGGTTTCGGGCAGCAAAGGAAAGGGCAAGGCCGTAGCTGCTCCTAGTAACAGCAAAGGGAAGGGGAAAGCGGTCGCCACGGCCAGCGACGAGGGCAGTGACAACGACACCCCTTACGGGAGCTACGGAGGAAGCGTAAATGGTAGATCGAAGGGCAAAGGCAAGGCAGTCGCCCGATTCCAGGATGGCACGGCTAGCGACGACGACGGTCTATATTAAATTAAATAACTAGGGCTGAGTCGGGAGTAATTGTTAAAGGCGTATAGTCTAGTCCTCCCTGTCGTATAGATGATGAGAAAAGGGGGTTAATGTGGGAGTGATCGAATAGAAAGGTATCTATCTATTATAAAGTCTAGAGAGGGAAGAAGAAAAAGGAGAAAATCTTCGACGCAAGCGCTAAGCCTCTCTCGAAACCCGTGAACCACCAGTAGTTTCTCGGTCTCTTCGCACACTCGATATCTTACACCCCAAGGTTCTAAGTTTCCTGGCCTCGGCTGAATAATAGTAATAAATTCGAAAGTCAATAGGCTGTCAACAGTATTGACTAATCCGAACTTATTTCTTCTTGTCCTTGGCAGTTTCTTCTTCGGAGCTGTCTTCCTCCGAGTCATCTTCGTCTTCGTCTTCATCGTCGTCGTCATCATCCTCCTCCTCATCCTCTTCTTCTTCTTCTTCTTCCTCCTCCTCCTCCTCCGAGTCATCATCTTCGTCTTCCTCATCGTCATCGTCGTCATCGTCCTCCTCGCTCGACGCCTCGGGGACAGTCTGGGCCTTCGAGGCAGCCGCTGTCTTCTGGGGCGCAGCACTCGCAACGGCGGTGGACCCACGAGCCGCACTTGGTGAGGCTACTACCGCCGCCGCTGTTGCTTTGCTGCTGCTGCTACTACTACTGTCCGCCTTCCAGGTGCCGCTGGTAGGGCTCTGCAAGACAGGCCGCAGCGCGTCCTCGGGCGCGACGCCCGCCCGCCATGTCCCCGTGCGCGGCGACTGCAGGCCCGCCTCGCCGGCCGCCGCCTTGCCCGATATCGACAGCTTGCCTAGGCCGTCGGTCGCCGCAGTCGTAGCAGCACCGGCTTCCTTAGAGCTAGAGTCGCTAGGTGCAGGCGACTTGCTACCCTCCTTGTCCTTGGCAACCTTCTTCCGCAGGTTCTCCAGCTGTACTTGCTTCGCCTTCCGCGCCGCCTCCTCGGCAATACTATGGACGGGCTTGGCGGCGGCGGGCGCGGCTGCTGCTACGCCGGCAGTCTTCTTCGTCGGAGTCGATGACGAGCCTGTCGCTTTCGATTTCTCGTTCGAAGGTAGCGGGGGCGCGGCCGGTGGCGCTGGTGCGGGAGTGCTTGTCTTTGAGGACGCGGCCGGGGCTACTGGGGGTTTGTAGGGCTTGGGCTTGGGCGCGGCGGGCGGCGGGGCCTGGCTCTTGGGCGGGATGGTGTGGTCGTCGTAGTAGATGCTGACATGTTGCTTCAGCTCGCCGTATTCGTTCCAGTCTTCGATTTCTACGATGTCCTACGCACGCTCGCTTATTAGGTTTGGTTCACAATATATATATTTTGGGGAGGTATATGTAAATGTGACTCGTTATAAGTAGGAGGGAAGTCGAAGTGGTGAAACTTACACCGAGAACCAAGCCCATCTGCACCAGGGCAGGAAGCTTGCGTATCCGTCCGGACTCGTCCTTGCCTGCTCGTCGGCCCCATAGCATACGCGCCTTCTCGTCTACTGCAATATCTAAGGCCTTGAACGGGACCCTGTTCGCCCGTAGGATGGTTTCCAGTCGCGAGGTAGCTGTCACGATATGAGATGATCCAGCTGTAAGGGAGGTGTAGATGTAGAGCGCGGGGTCGGTCGAGTAGGACGTAGACTTGCTATCCGCCATGGTTTCGTTTATTGGTAGGGAGCTAGGATGGATATATCGTTGATGAGTATGCGAGAACTCGATTTCTAGAGAATGGAATAATAGATTAGGAAGAAGAAGAAAAGGAGTCAACTTGTTTCCTCAAAAGAGTTACAAAGCTCAAGATTGGGAAGAATGCAAGAGCGAATCCCCTGGCTCAGATAACGATATGGAATGCCTAATCGATACGAATAGCGTCAGGGGAAGTTTCATTACCGACCACTTGGTGCATCCGCTTTGGTGCATCCGGACACATTCATATGTCATGCTAGACACTAAACGGTCGTTGGCGCAAAGGTTAAAGTCTAATTGGACAAGCTGTGCCTGGATATGACTTATGACTTCATAGCATTATTGAATAAGGTTAAGCATCGCAGGGCTTGACAGGCTGACAGGCCGACAGGTCAGACTTTTACGATAGTGACATAAGCATCACTTCGTCAATATCTGCCTATAGCTGCATACCCAAGGAAATACCCAGTTATCGGGAACCGAGGTACGATCTCATCAGCGTCACCGTGTCGGTCTAGATTCCACGACAGCTCATCGATAACAACACTTTACACAAGTGTCAAATATCTCTGAGCAACTAAGAAGCAGGGCAATTGCAAATAAATGTAACACATGTTTTCGAGGTGATAAACGAGGGAAGAATCGGGTATGATGGCTGGATGGTCGGCAAGAAAAAGTATTAGTGAAAAGTGAAAAGTGAAATTGAAGTTGTGGCCTCTTCTAGCACTTGGGTTGACTTCCATACCAAGAGTATGTTACCTCGAAATAATAGGCAACCAAGCCCAAGCCTTTATCTCTGTCAGATATACCATGCAGGCAATAGTCTTGCTTTTCTCATCTGTCGGGGTGGTGGATACGAGCAGACACGGGGACTAGAAGTGACAGATCGGTAGACGTGCTTATACGTCGGGGCGGTGCTTGTGCTTTTCCTCGCTAGCCTCTCCTGGTCGCCAGCACAGTTTTTGGCGTTCGTGGATCTCCTTCGTGTCAGGTCACATACCTGGCTGAGCAAGTAATTATCACATCTCACAACTAGTGTCTTCAGGGATCATCCGATTTCAGAGTATTAGTATGCCTACTTACGTACACTTCCCGTTGGCCCAAGCCAAAGCTGCATAAGTCTTTCAGCCTTTCTTCATAAACATGTATTTATTTAAGTAACTCGTAACGTAATCTGCATAGCCAAGAGATATGTATATTTGATCCTTAGATCAGGTGGGTAGTACGGCCGTATATATAATATGTTTCATAATTTTTCTGGTTATCTTAGTCCCTACCTGCTTATCCCACAAGGCTTCCAGAGAGAGATGGTCGTAACTAGGAGTGAAGTGAGGCGGAGTTTTTCCATTGTACTGATCCTTCGTATATCGAATACGGTCATTGTGAATCTATGGGATTGGACGGACATGATATTATACTCTTACAAAGTCAGACTATATGCTTCCGCTATTCGCTCTTTGCTTTATACTAGGTACGAGACAAAGCCGATGCTAGATACTCCACTGCCCATCGTCTACTGCTCTTTTCCCCAGGAGACCGGCGTGGAATCCTAGTCCACAACGGAGTCTAAATATGACCCAAGTTTTGCATTTCAATGGCTCGGTATCGATGGGCACACCACCGGGACGAGACTATAGGGCCACTCTTAGTCATCTAAGACTCAGGAACCGCCTATACCTACCCCGGCCGAGCTCTGTTGGTTTGAAAATTGTCCTCTTTGCATGACCCACCCCTGAAGTACACGCGGCTTGTGACGGCTGATCTTCTACGAAAAGCGTGATGCGAGATATATCTCAGATCCGTGAGCGTCGCGTAAGGCTCCCCAGGGCAACTTTGCCGTAGCCCCGAGGGTCTGTTGGTTTTATCTTTTTTTTGTCTCTGCAGCTGGTCATCCCTGCTCGTGCTTCCGTTAGGTTGCAGCCCGAGAAGGCATCCGAGCGCTAGCCCTTTATTCGGGGCGGAAATAGAGTATAACATTGGTTGTTGCTATACACAGACGTATGTCTCACATGTCTCACTCAACTGTCAACTATGAACTCTACCTAGCGAAGTGTAACAAGCTTGTCATATCTCTCCTCTCCCCGCAAAAGTACCTAGGCTCAGCAGTTAGCCGTGGTCACCATGCTTCCGTGTGAGATGATAAATGACAGAAAATTGGTCCTAACCTACCTTGGTTCTATTTTGTGTCTTTTATTTCAGCTTCCGTGTCTGCAAGACCGTTTCCGTCCACGCCCATCTCGCTAAGCGGACGGTTATACAAATGTACCTAGCTAGAACAGCTTAAATCTTTTCCGCGTTAAGCTTCAGAAGAAATAAGGACTATCGTGACGTGTTTCCAGGGTTGTGTCCCTTTTTCTGTAGTATACTCTGTAATATAACAGCTATTGTTTCGCTTCTCAAAAACTGGTTCCCTCCCATCCACTGGCTCCGTATTGTAAGGTCTTCCCTGCTATTTCTTAGCCACTGCAGCGCACGAAAAGCTTTGAAAGTGTAGAAAATTGGTTCCCTCGGCCTATCTGGATCATACGATTCTGAACATGACTGGTGTGTTTGTGCCCCCTGTTGTTAAATTTACGAATGTTCTTGTTGAATATAGCTCAGGGGCAAACACCTTGTTAAACCCGGAATGCTGTCAGGTAATTCCTAGAATAGATAAGCAGTCCCTTTTTCTATTCATAGCTTTTCCGCATGGGCGCATGTGGTCGGTAGTATTAGTTGGATCAGTCCCCGTGACCAAACGCCAATCACAGCGTAGTTCAGGATCATCTTTTACTCGTCACTCCAACACCGTTTGTCAGCTTCCCAAATACTTGGCCGATATTGTAGTGTAGTTCGTACGGCCCGGCTGGTCGGGTAAATCGTTCGAGTTGGAAGTAGCTTTGTCGGGTTCGTCTTCTGTCTCAGGTAGCGATGAGGAGCAAGCGACGAAGGTGATGATGATGACAGTGGCTGCTGCAAAGTCCCGTGCCAACGAACCGGTGCACGGCAGGCAGGGGCTGACGCCTTCCTGCACGTAACAGGCAATATATGCATGATAAAACAGCCTGCGTTACCAATTTCAGCTGACTTCGCATAATATCACGTATTTCGTGGCTTAGAAGGGAGTCTCCGGAGCCGAGACTGGCACAGCGTATTGGGTGGCAACAAGAGCTATCGTATGCACACAGAGAGTAATCGGTATAGAACCTACCAATCTCGTTGGAGCGTGCGGGTCCCAGAGGCCGTCGACCGTGGGGGACACCCCGGTAGAGATACATCGAAGGAGCCGCCGAGCCGACCACTAATCCCCCTTCACGGTGAGTCTTCTTGGTGACGGCTGCAACCTATCGGCAGGGCTGTGAGCCACCCCTAGTTGATGACCGGCATGGCCACAGGTTGGGCACGGACAAGGGTTCGCCTTTTCCAAATAGGTCGCTCATTCCGGCACTGCAGAAGAACTGGACGCCCTGTGATGCGTTGCAGATCCAAACCCTTGGGTCCAAAGCCTCCGAGATGATGGATCACATCTGCTTCGAAGCCTACCGATATCGCCGTCCTCGCTTCGACTGCTGGCCCGCTTCACCGCCGGACGCATCTCTCTGAAAGGGTCAAAAGATGGCTGAAAGAAAGAAGTAAGGAGAATTGGTCTACTCTCTTGATCCGTCTCGCGAGACGAGATCGTTCGCCGTAGACTGGATATGGGTTTGAAACACAACGTTACTTCGAGGATGGTTGAGGAGGCTGACGAAGAAAAAAAACACCGCTTGGACGTGGCCAGACGCGAATGCACTCATGATTCATCGTAACCATGGTAGCGGCATGTCGTACTGGGACGAAGGACGAGATACTACTGGTCCAGGGAAACGCAAGATTTGGTCGAAACAACCCCTCGGATAAGGGAGTCTGACAGCTAAAGAAAGGAACCGTAGCTATAGCGCCGAAATGGGGGATTGTTTTCAGCATAAACTAGACGATCAGGCTGGCAGGTAGGTTTGCCTGCTGGTTATAAAAGGGATACGATAGTCTCTTCTAGCAGCGCGCCCAACACGGTTTATTTCCGTCTGACTACCCTCAGTGACCTCGCACACAATACATGTACGTACACGAGCGCGCATAGTGTGCACGGTACAGGCAGAGTTTTTTCGAAGAGCTGTAGAAGATACAAGTGGAAGAAAAAAAACCTGTTAGTGCCCTTATTTCTACAGATCCCCTAATATGACAGCTCATAAACTAAATCAGACCAAGAGACGCAGCCAGCTAGCAGCAAACACCAATAAATTTCATCCTACATAAGCCGGCTCTCACCACCCACCGTCGTCACCATGGAGTCTCTGCTTTACCAAGATACCGATTCTTTCCCCAGCATACTGGAGCCTATATACACTACATTCTGTGCTCGTCCGGGGATAGTATCGCTTCTGGTGGATTATCCAGGTTATGATGGTCCGTTTTACATATTGGCTATGAAGAAATGCGACCACTACACCAGGGGCTGCGAAGGCGAATGCGAGTCCAACGACCCACTCTGCGAGGCGTGTAAGGCGAACAAGTGTGGTGAGGTTCATAGCTAAGGGGCCGCCACATTCACATGTTGGGAAAGGAAGGGGGAAAACTGTCGATCTCAAGTTGGTAGTTCTATCATTGCTAGAGACTCTATCATCTCATGACATCTCTACTGCTTAGAGGGGGTAATATGTAGTTTTTGTTTCATACCTATGTTATTCATACCTTGGTATGTAGTGGTTAATGCAGTGTGTCTCTTTTTAATTTATTTTTATTTCGCAAAATGGCAGTCCTTCCAAGATATCAGCCCATTAGCTCCCTCTGCTGAGTGATTTGAAGCTGAGCGTGACGTTTTGCCACTCGATACTTAACCCTCTCAGCCCGATTAGCTAGCCCTCCAAGACCAAACCTCGTGGCTAAACAGGGATCGCTGGTTTCATCACAGTGGAGAGGTGCCCATGGGGTCCGGGTTTCCGGAGCCTTTCCGAAGCCTTGTCGGGTTAAACTGGGGTTGGGTGATGAAGCACGCGAACTGCAACTCTAGCAACGGAGGCGGCCATAATAGCGCTTCTATTTTATAGCAGAACTTTTGACCGATGTGGATAAGACTTCGTTTCTCACTATTCCCCTCCGGAGGGCTGAGAATGATCGGCTTCCAGGTCCGATGTCTCGGCCGATTTGCGCCGTCCAGCTCTAGAATCGCAACATCTAAAGTTGAAACTAGCTATACAGCTTTACTCTCCCTTACATAATACTACGTAAATATATACGTAGATATATCAATAGATCGATGCCGTGCATAAAACCAATAGCAAACTATCGCCCCCGAGAAACATTCAATATGATGCAGGTTAATGTCTAACAGTCAAGGTACCCCCATCTCAAGGGTCCCGTGCGATTCAATAGCAAACTAACATACGTTATCGACCTCATTATAAAGTAGTATTTGCTCCCTTGAATGTGATGAACTGTTGAAACATCGAAACACCCTGCTCTGGAAAGTCAATCTGTAACCAACCCCGGATGGTGAGAACCAACATTACCTACCTAGGTACGGGAAGGTAATCAATGGCCCGGCCCGTACGCCTAAACAGCGTCATTGCTTACTACCCTTACTACCCTCACGCTTAGAAGTCCATCTTAACGACCCCTAATGATCCGCTCGGCGTCAAAACTGACAAGATAGAAATGACAGATCTAGTATTACATGACTGTGCAGTGGTCTAATGTAGGTCCATTTAAGGGCTTACATTAGGTATCTCTTTAAAGTAGGCGACAGCTACGTGTAGTTGAGATGATCCTACAACGGGCTACCATCGGCATTCATATTGATGCTCCACCAAGTTTCACGTAGCAAGGGATTAGTATCTGGTGGAAAATGTATGTCATTGACTGTGTCGTACCCGAATAGGACGACACGACTAAGATATACGACATGAACCTTCCCAACTCCTCCGCATGCTCTAAATACCGGGACAAAACGCATCGTCTTTAAAATTTAGACATAATGAAAGAGCTGTCGCGCTCAGGACCGAGCTGGGTATTCCCCAACCAGATTCCCCTCCGAAACCGATATCGCCTCCAAAAATGCACCAAGCGCCCATCCCCGAGAGAATTAACATTTAGATTAGAATCGAAGTAAATAGTTTTCCGACATAGATTGTATTGACGAAGCCAGATTGGCATTAACTATGCACGAGAACGAGATCCATTAGGAAGTAGTATGCCGGTTGGATCTCGAGTTCGCATTCCCCAACTGTACATCCCAAAGCATGCTCTTAAGTCTAGGCCAGGAGAGCAGCACCTAGCCCTAGAGCACCCATTAGGAGACCAGACTTGACAGATACCAGACCGGCACCGCTAGTCGGCACAGCTGTGGTACTAGATGAAGCTGTGGGGTATGTGGCCTCCGACGTGGGAATGACAGAAGAGGTCAAAGTAGCGTACGTGGTAGGAACCACGAAGCTGGAAGTGGTGTTGGGGTAAGCAGTCGGCGCCGAGAAGGTAGTCGAGTTTGACACGGGGTACCAGGCCGAAGACGTAGTGCTGTTCACTGAGGCAGAGCTGGTGGTGTACACAACTGGCGACGAGGTGGAAGACGTCGTCGAGAACACTGAGCTAGTGGAAGGCGTGTACAGCGGGCAGGCGGTGTTGTCAGGGCTGCACTTGGTGATAGTGACAGTCGCTGTGAGATAAGATGTGGCGGTGGTGGTCTGCGCAACGGCGGAAACGACGCTGGCAGCCAGCATGATCAGGGATGAGACGCGCATCTTGAATATGGTTGATCGCAAAAACAGATGTTACAACTCTAGAAATATATCCACGGAATATTCCAATTGTCCAAGCTAATGGTAGCTGTGAAGGAGAGTGTGATATCGAGATATGCTGATCCTTTTTCCCTTTCGTCTTTTTTTTCAATTGTCTTGAGACTTGAGTTACTTCGGTTGGACACGTTCGTTTCGAAGGAGTGACAATAACTGCAGCGAGAGTGAGATATAAAAGAGTGTGGGTTGCAAAATGCAAATATTCGCAGTTACGAAAAGAGAGTGAGTGAATGTGGTCCTGAACTTAACAGTACTTAAAAGGGGAGGGCGAAGGGGGAGAACGGGCGGTGGGAGGGGACGCTGGCGACGAGCCCTTTTTTATTGGAACATGGGGGGAAATTTTGCAATTGTCCCAGCTATGGTCAAATCAAGGCACAAGCCCACAAGACACAGGCACAAGCCTCAATGGTGCTCCGGAATTATGTGGATCGACAAACAGCTACCGGGAAGAGACAAGGGTTGTCTGCGATGGCGCCCCCCTAACCGATGGGTCCAATAGACATCGTGGCAGCTTTCACCGCGCGGACAAAAACCACATTTGATTGCGACAAAGGGTCAAAGAGGAGACTTCAGGCTCTCTTGTAACCCCTGCGGATGTGACAAATATCGCGTGGGCCGTCTTGTAGCTGGACAATCAAGAAGTACACAACAGACAAGAGGGTATTTTATGAGGTAATTGTGTTTTCTCTATTCCCTCTGTTCTTCCTGTGAGTGGTTAAAATTGGGATGAGATCCGTCACGACAACAAGGCAAACTGCGTGTTCCTACATACCGCATCGCATACAGCAGGGGTGCTTTTTTCGTTGTTGTTCCTGTTCCTGCAGGAAGAAAAAGAAGAGGTCAGGGTGTGTAATTGGTGTAATTGGTGAAATTGGAGCCCCATGGGAACTTAGGTAGCGAGGGCTTGCTCATTTAGTATGTAGAATCCGATCGACCTTACTAGCCTAAAGTGGCCGCCAAGCACATATCTTGGCCCGCTTCAGCCAATGAACTGTAACTTAACGTCCGATCAATTAAGAAACATTTGTACCAGGTACGTATTTTTGGTATCGTGCCAAGCACATGTAAGGTTGTCTCCCAGCCATCTACCAGTACATGGTAAAGTTAGATGCCCCTTTTTCCCTCACCTCCAACATGCATCTTCAACTTTCAAAAGGCTCTTCTAGAATTGAATTGGTACAATGAATTCTTTGAATTCATCAAATGCCCATTGTTAACAGTAGCCTGTGAAGTAAAAAGAAGAAGAAAATTATTTACATACTATTACCAAGTAATCAATATTCAATAATACCCCATTGGACCGCGTCATGTAGC
Organism: Hypoxylon rubiginosum; assembly: GCA_902806565.1. Classification (NCBI taxonomy): domain Eukaryota; kingdom Fungi; phylum Ascomycota; class Sordariomycetes; order Xylariales; family Hypoxylaceae; genus Hypoxylon; species Hypoxylon rubiginosum. The sequence goes on along the minus strand of CADCXA010000016.1, from coordinate 238,884 downwards.
TTTCCCTTCATTTCCCGAAATTGCAAACATAAAATGATTCTGCCGTGCGACATACCCCATAGTGGACATTTATCAGAGGTTTGGCCGAGACGTCTTGAGAGAGATATTTTTACGCGCACTATCTTCAGCATAACCCTAATCTGATCTACCCATTCAGCCCATTTCGACAAGGCAACCTAAACTCGTTGAAAGAAATCTCGACTCGTCTGTATCTCCACCAAAAACCAAAGCGCTTAAATATCCTTTATGGAGACTAAAATGACACTTTCTCCACCGTCCGTCGCCACGCTGAGATGAAGGGAGACGACCGGTCCTTTTTTTTCTCTCATTGACAAGCGGACAAGTCAATGCTGCTAACTGCTGCGGGACCTAGTAGCATTGAAAATGCAAGGACACACTAAAGAAAGCTCAGACCTCCAGTCTTCAAACGACGGACGCTGCCGCGCGACTTTGTACTATGTAACATGGTGAACTCGTGGCCCATGCTGTGCCACGTGAGAATTCCGACTTCAACACCCAGCGAGGAGAGGATTTAGTCTTCAAGTTTTTACATGAATCTTCGATGGTGCCTGAACGGGTGGGAAGGCTGCCTGGGAGGGCCACGTTGTCCGTAGCCGCCGGCAGCGGCATGGCCGTAGCGGTAATCGTCCTGACCTGAAGGAAAGGGGGGGTACGGGTGCTGCCAAGGGTCAAGGCCGGCCCACGGCGGTGGAGGGGCCTGCGCGAAGGCGTGGTAACGGCGTCTCTCGGCTTCGTACGGTTCCTCGAACCGGGCGTGACGTCTATGCGGCCTGTCACTGCTACTGCTCTTGCTGCTGGAATGGCTTCGCGTACTACCAGCCTCGGCGTCTCGCTCCGCCTGTCGGAGAAACTGGGAATAGTACCAGACGTCTTGCATGTCCTGCTGTCTCTGGTACGCCTCCTCTCGCTGCTTGGCCTCGTCTTCCAGGTGCTTCCGGACTTTATCGATTTCCGCCGCATGTCCGTCTTGCTTGCTGCTATACTCGCCGTGGTTCTTCTTGATTGCATCGTACGTCTCCTTGAGGGTATCGTGGACATCCTTGACCGCCGCCTGGGTATCTTTGATGGCGTCGTGTGTATCCTTGATGCCACCAGATAGAGAGGCCCTCGTGTCGCCTATCTTCTGCCCATTTGCGTGGGCCGCGTCGAGGCTCCCTTTGAGTGTCTCGCCATGGGAAGCCCATTGACCCTTTGTGATGTAGGCTGGCCTGTCCTCTTCGAGCCACTGCTCCGTCCCGTGTGGATAATAATACCAATAGGGGTAGGATGATCCGGCGGCTCCTGGGTTCAAAGGCATTGCGGGATACGATTGGATCCACTCTTCTTGAATATAGTCGTCGCTCGTTGTCTTTGTCGTCGTCGCGGACTTCCTTGCTTTCCTGTTTTTCTTGGGCCTGGGAGCTGGGTAAGCAAAAAGGCACATCGCTAGGAAGCAAGGTGACGAGGGGAAATAAGAACGGACGCGCAGTCCTCCTTTTATCCATTGAGAGTAATGACAGGTGTCTAGGGGTTGGATGCTCAACTTCTCACCAACCAACAGCAAAAAGACGACTTTCATTCTGGTTAGTTCTGCTCTTGGTCAAGGTCATAGTCATAGTCAATCTCAGACATTGCCACCGCCATTTGAAGACTGGTGCATTGTTGCGCACAAGGTGTCGATGCGTGTGTCTATATGCTCCTTTGAGGAGTTTATGCAAGTCTGGCATGCTGTAGATTTCTGAGGTGAAGGAATGACTAACTTGCCTCTAAAGTCGAGCAGCTTGCTAAGAATCGATGGACGTCATATCCGACTTATCTATTCACCACTACTATAATCGTCATTTTTTTCGTGGGCAATCGAGACAGGTCCTAGACAAAAATCCAGAGCATAGTATTCTCTCCTCTTCTCTACCGAGATTCAAAAGAAGATTGCTATCATTCTGCCTTTGTCTATCTAGGATCTCAAGTCGTAGAGACCCATCATTCAACAGTCCCGAAACATATGTTGACCGCCTCCAGCCTTGGACTCATATCTATTAAACCATACTAGGAGATGTTAGGCTGCACCATGGGAACGACACAAGGCTCTTTGTGTTTTACTCACCCGATGTCTGGGCGCAGGCGATATCTGTGGCGGGTTAAACCATCAACTTAGGCAACTCGTCATAATGCGCCAACAAGCCCAATGGTTCGATCCATAAGATGTATTTTAGAAATAAAAATCAGGATCATACTTTGCATGGCTTCTCGTCGAGATAGGAGGGCATACGGGTACTAGATTAAGTACAAAAGAAGTTATGCAGTGGATGTCGCATTTGAAAATCATGATTGAAGGCCATCATCGGTAGTTTCATGTATATAAAACTAGGAAAAATACACAGTAATGTGTTTGTTCATGCTTCCCAAGCGGGCACGAGGGAATCCCGGATGGGAGCCGGGAGAAATGCGAAAAAATATGTACAACTCGAAGAGAAAAATTGGCCTTGACGAAAAGCCCATCGTCATCAAGAGTCGAGAAGCTATCCCGGCCAATGCGCACCCCGTTTGCCCCCAAACACCTGCTTCCTCCTCGAAAAACCGAAAAGAAATAGCAACAAAATAAGGAACAACGCCTTGCTATGATCATTGGGTATGCAATTCCATTTCCTTACCAAACGCCACCAAACATAAGATGCTCCCTGAAAAGATGTGCCCCCAGAAGATCAAGGTCCTGCCCCTCTCCGGGTTTTTTTTTCTCGCGGGGTTACGGCTATCACGCCGAGAAGGACTTCGGGATGGTCAAGTATCCCTCCGCCCTCGAGCTGTTGCTCGGGTAGTTGCCCGAGATGCTTTCCGAATACACCTTGACCGAGTTGATGAGCCAGTACGAGTTCTGGAACGCATCGGGGTTAGACGATACGTATTCCTGGCACGTGGCCGCCTTGGACCCGCAGACCGGGTCGGCGCTGAAGACCTTTCCGGCCCAGTCGCCGCAGAAGGTAGTATCAAACACAATCTGATGGTCCTTGAAGTGGCTCGAGATGTCGCATCCCGAGCCCGAGAACGAGGTCGAGGGGGAACCCCACGTGCTTGGGTCCGGGTTGCCCGCCGCGATGTCCGAGGGGATCCCGGACCGCGGGAAGAAGAAGACGTTGATGGCCGACGACGTCCACTCTAGCGCATAGACGCCGCCCCCGATCTCGTTGAAGCCATCGGCCAGCGTCTGGGTATCTTCACTCGACGCTCCGCAGCCCAGGGTACCTGTTCCGGGAGCGTTGCAGTTGCCTTGCGAGACGGTGCAGCCGGGGCCTGTGTGGAGAGTATAGGTCGTGTTCGTCGCCAAATTCACGCCCTCGATAATGTCAATCTCGCCGTTGTATGGCCAATTCTGACCCACGGTCCAGAACGCCGGCCAGGTGCCACAAGCGGCAGCCGGCTGGTGAGCGATGTCGGCAATGATGAGGTTCTCGGTGTAAGTCTTCTTGGAGCTGACCCGGACGGATCCGCGGCCTCCAACAGGATTCACCGTCGTGTAGTCGACGCCCAGGTATATAGCATCGTTCGCGTAGCCGGCAAGCGACTGGGAATTAGCGTCGATGGCCGACTGGTACTTGACGAAGCCGTTTGTGGGGTCTTGGTAATTGAAGAAATCAAACCCCTCGAAGAAGTTGGTTTGGTCGTACGAGTCTTGGATCGTGTAGGCAGCTTGTGCTGCGACTCCCAAGGCGACGAGGCCGCCAAGTCGTGAGAGAAACACCATGTTCATGTGCTGTGACGAAATTTCGTGTTGTGTTATGTAGTGGACCGAAAAGACGAACGATTCTTTACGATGTTTGAAGTATCAAGATAATGTAACGAATGGATTTGCTCTCAAAACTTGCACCTGGCAAGCTTGTGTAGATGTAGTGAAAGTGGTGGGTCAGGTCAAGATTGAAAGTCGGGTATCAATAAAGGTGGTGACCTTTGAATTTTAAGTATTTGACAACGGGTGACCGAGATTTTTAAAGAAACGATTGTAGTCCTGAACTGACTGTATTGTAGTCGAACAATTGCAAGGCTGGAGATTCGATTGTTGTACGTTGAGACGGAACAATGGAATCTAGAACAATCAACTGGTCAGGCGCCGGGCTGGGGTACACGTGGGAAAGATAAGTGAGATACCCAAAAAGATGTACCTGAGAAATGTGAGGCTAAGGTAGAAATCGAAGATATGTAAAATCTACAGCCGCATAAGGAGTGACGACTGATTCAGTGGAAAGAACTACGTGAACAACCCGGCTGGTTCTCGATGTAAGTGTGGTCCCGGAAGATGGAATGGAAGGCAGGTACCCAGCCCCGACCTTGTTGACCAAAGCGCAGAAGTCGAATATATGTAGATTTCAAAGTACCACAAAAAGAAAGGGTTGGGAAGGACAAGAAAAATACAATCAGAGGTTCTTACAGCTGTAGATATGTGAATGAAGTAGTGCCCAGTCTACACCAGTCTACCAGGCGATTGTAGAGAAAAAAAACCTCCTATTCTGGATGTAACACCAGATCCGCCGAGGCGGCCCCAAGAGATACAATAGTTGAAACATCTTAAACGAGCCATAGTACCTAGTCAATAGGAAACGTCCGCCATAGGTCTACACGGAATAGACCAAGTCAGGGCTGTCAGGGTAAGAGAAGGACATTCCGGATATGAATTAGACTTGAGCAAGCTTAAGGTACATGGGGTTTGCAAGGGGTCTCGCGCCTGGGACTCGACTTCACCAAAAGGCCTAGATCACCGCTGGTTGGAGAATGCAATCTATCTGATATATGAGGATCGAGCTGGAGCAAGACATCATGATCCCTGAGAGGAATCCAAGGCTGAATGTAACGGTAAGTCAAAAGGGGGGGTTGAGTTGGACGAGCTGACGACCAAGTGATAAGTTCGAGGTTGATGTTTTCCAGGCAGGTCTAAGAATGCGGACAGTTTCCAGGGGTATCCAAGTTTAAAAGCCTCTCAGCCAATAGACGGCTTGGGGTAGAGCGAAACTGGGAATACCGCCCCGCCACATTCTTGGCAGATCCCAGCCCCTGATGTTCCGCCTCTATCCGCTAAATGTATTGCGTTTGCCATTGTAAGTACTATATCTAGCAAGCGCTGAGGAACGCTACCTTGGGGGGATAGCATCGTGACGAGTTTACGCGCCACACTTGGTGATTGGTCGCTGGCCTGCGTCTGAAACAAAAAGACGAAACATCTTCACTCGAGAGGTCCTTCTTCCTTTGGATATTTCGTTGGATATCGTCGAACATCCCAATTTCGATAGGCGAGTAACTGCTTTATTTGGTCACCTGTTTTTCGATGCCATTTTGGAGGATTTAATCCGTACCTAACATCAGGCATATGAGTAGAATCCACATACCATCTACCTAACTAGGTACTAGAGGTATACCCAGTGCTTGTTCCCGAATCTCGGGAGGGAGAAAGGGGAAACTCCTCGTCATGGCCGCGGGAAGATCTCTAATCTATAGCCTGGCGGAGCTATCTTTACTCACCTAGAACAATCTATATAGATTAGAGTCTAGAGAATTCCCATTGTTCGCTTAACGATTGCCCCTACGTGGTAAAGAATGTCTTTGTGCTTTCTAAATTTAACATGTCTCTACTTGCCACATGCCGAGACCGGATACTCCTTTTAGATATCAGGTATGATCCTAAATACGGATCACTGTATCGTGTAAACTACTGAGCCTCGTTGCAACTGTCTACACACCTACCTACCAACCTGTACCTACCTACATGTATGTATGTCTTTCACATATACTTAGAAAGGAGAGAAGCCTGGCCATTGATCATGAGGTTATGGAAACACAACGAAGACCTTGCAATTTTATTTGATCCTATGCTTTAACGATATTAAAATAGGATCTCTTCGTGGCGGAGTGGTCAAGTCCTGTGTGACTGACTACGTGCCACCTCACAAGGATCCATTGTATGTCATCTCGAGTAAATCAACGCTTCTACGTCCTCTGACATCTCAACGCCTAAATCAACGCAGCCTAATTAGAGCATCCAGCAATATCCCCGAACCCGGCCATCTTAGATCCCATTCTTTATAGCCGGTTACAGAGACGTCTATTAATCGGTCGAAGCAGGAGCATCTTCGTGCTTGATCTCCCCGTCGCGAGGGATGTTAGGGACGGGCTGTAGATTATGTGAGCTTATACCTTAGATTACAAGAGGCATGTGCGACTTACGCAGCACCGAACCTCCGATCGGAAGTGACACACTTTCTTGTGTGTCGACCAGTCAATTCGTTGGCAATCGGGGTTACAGTAACGTGCCATCTTGCACCGGCTGCATCGTAGCAGTTCACCCTTCTCCCCGCAGTTGAGGCACATCTTACTGACGGTTTCTGACGTGGGATTCTCGTCAAAGGAATGTCTGTTAAAAAGAAGTGATTAATATCATTAGCTGGCGAAGTAATAGAAGGATGTATGACGGCGAGTACGGTTCATGGGATGATAAACATCGGCACGGAAAGTTGGACAGGAAACTCATTCGCCAGCCAGGAATTGCAACTTACCCTAAGCCGCTGAACCAGAACTCATCGCCGAGATCAAACTCGCGCTTCCCATGCGATGCCATTACCTCCGGAAGGGGTTTGCTGCCTAATACCCAAGGCGTCCCGTCGTTTTTGTACTCGTCGAGGGCCGTGATCAGCTGTAATTGCTGTTCCATGTTAGGAAGCCAGGGTCGAAGGACTTTAAGCGCAGTTAGGTGTCGACTCTCGATAATGGCACCCATTCCCATGGCGAGCACTCCTAGGATGATGGCCACGCGCTCTCGCTTGTGGTGACCGGTGCGCGACTGAAAGGCGGGAGAGAGAATTTTGTCGAATTTCTGGGCAAGAAGGCCGCCATTCAGCTTCTCGACGATGCCTTCTCTGGTTTCCTTGTCCGCACTCAAGAGCTCAAAGCCAAACATCTCAGCCAGGTCACCTGTGATGTCACAATCATCATCTGACTGCAGAAGACCTTTGCCCCAGACACCCATGCTGACCGTCCTCTGATGAGGTCAAACAGGAAATGTGTTTTATGGTAGAGGTGCTGGAATAGTATTGAGTAGCAGTGACGAGGGCTATTGATGGTGAGTATTGGTGTTACGTGCGTGGGTTATTGGATGATATATGAATAATGAAGGTAAGTTGAAGAGGGAGAGACTGGAGCGTTGGGAAGACGAGAGCTTTGAGAGAGTTGAGTTTGCCCATTCCCTTGGATAGCTGGTATACCCTGGGTAGTTTGGTGCCTGCTGATACAAGAGCCGGGAAGGTGCTAGTTGTATGTGGTTTGAATCTCCAGAAGATTGATTGCATTAGGTAGGTATGTACATATACATCTTTTCTCTCAGGTATGCAGTTAAAGTGACCTCACTTGAATGTGGACATGTAGGCTCTCACTGTACTGTTGAACTGCCTGCCTTAGTATTCCCACCTCATGTTCGTCTGTGTACGGGTGGACTATTCTTGAAAGTGTCCCTGGTGTATGCGTCAGGTATGAAAAGCCATCCGGTGGAGCTTAGTAAAACCAAATATGAAGTTACGTATCTTGTATCATTCAATCCTTTCATAGTACGTTAAGGGACGATATATTTTACATAGCAATACACATGCACATGAACCATTTCTAGCTTCCTCCCGACTCCAGGCTGCCTGATGTTTTTAAAGAATTCGACAAGATCGTTTCTATGAACGGTCTAGGTCGATGATGAAGAGTCCACGGTAGGTACATTTGCCAACCAAGGATAAGCCTTGAAGACGTAAACGTGTCCTTTCCGATTGCAATGCAGAAGGGGTATATTGGGCGACAGGGTGAAAGCGTCAAGACATTGTGCCCGGACGTAAACACGTCCAGATCCAGAAGAAAGAGAAACATGAACGTGACGCGACTCGAACTACCAAGGTGCCTCATCGAGCTCAAGATATGGGCGGGCCCAGAGAGAAGTTGTCCTATACTGTAACGCCTATAGTCAGCAATCGCTTCCTCGTAAGACCACCCTGGGCTGAATGATATTTGAGGTTTAAAGTACCCCACGAATGTGAACTCCATGAAATGATGTCGACGGGAAAACATGACCTGTGTGCCAAGGCCAACAGATAGGATAAACATGGAGAAAGGGAGAATATACGCACACTTAACTTTCTGGCCAGTCAACTTGAACCAGATGACAGCAACCAAATCCTCCTTGAACAGTTCCCAAGGGTTTCGGTTCAGATAGTAGCTGAGTTCGCGGAAGTTATACATTTCTCCCCAGCAGTCACGACCCCATTCGCAGCCGGCCATGTTCACAACGAAATCTCGATCGTCCTGGTTGTAGTGGATTCGAGTGTCGTTTCCATTGTCTGAGCAGGCGCCGGTCGGGAAGCTGTTGATAAGCCTCTGTGGAATAAAAGCTGTGTGGCTTCGAATCCACGGTTGAGTCGTGTAAAGTTGCTCCAGTGCATCTTGTTCCTTGTGCTCCCACTCCATGTGCTTCTGCTCGTATGCGACCGGATCCCACCATATATCTAGCAAGCGGTCCGTCCATTCACTCCGTCTGATGAAAAAGGAGCCAAGATTAAATCCCGAGCAATCCTGAGAGAGCATGAGATTCACGGAATTGACATCGCCATCCCCTACCGCACTCGAGGATTCGGGATCCAGGTGGTTGCCTTGTAGAGGATGCGTGATGTTGAGAGGGTTGAATTCGTTTATGTCGCGGTAGATGTTTTTCCCCAGGTTGTTGAATAGGTGATGCTGGAGTGAGTAGGAGGGTTCCATGACGAATGTGTTGAGGTCTAACCACCAGATCCTGTAACATGTTAGCTTGACTCGTCTTTGCAACGCGTCTGCTGGCTTACCATTCGGCTTTCGGATATTTCCTAAAGCTGTTCCTGATGCTGTCTACTTTCTCCCAGCTTTCTCTCCACTCGTGCGCATAGCGCTTCTTGGTGCTCATATCAACAATCTCGAGGTCATAACCCCATCTCGCCACGTACTTTCGCTTATTTCTGACACTATCCCTTTCGATTGCCCACTCGCGCGCTCCTTTCCATTCCATTACGCCACCTCCAATGTTGGCTGCGAGTATGATAACGAACTTCTCACCACCTCCTAGCCAGGATGTTCTTCTCCAGTAATAGCACAAGGCTGGGAGAATGATTAGCGACTCAAACGGTGTAATCTGACCTCGAAAACTTACGTGTTATGTAGAATAACAGGTAGCAGGTAAACAACAATATCGCTATAAGCGCACGTATTTTACCTTTCCTACCCATCCTTGCGACCAACGCTCTGACTCTTCCAAGAAGCGGGATTCTCCATCTGCCTCGTCCAAGCTTCTCTTTCTCCGCATATCTTTCATCCGTCGCCATGTTGAAGGATGGCAGGCTGCTCGAGATGCGGCGCATGTGCCGAGTAAAGAAGCCTTGGTTTTGTGTCGAAAAGGATGGGTAACCGGCGACACCCTGGCTCTTGAGTCTCGCAGACTCCCACGTTACAGTACCGCCGTTAGGACCGGCGAAGGACGACTTGGCCGGGCTCGATCGACCGCTCGTGTTGATGTTGAGGCCGGGAGAAGACCACCCACCCCCGGGGACGGGAGATGGGCTTCGACTCAGGGACATTGGGATGTTGGGAGTACCTGCGACATGGCTAATGTTAGAATGTTTGCGCAGGTTGACAAGAGGCGCAAGTAGGCTATGTGGCCAACATACCAGGTATCGGGCTCAGAGCGGGCTGCAGGTACTGGGCCTTTTGGCCCAGACGCAGAGGAGAGACGCGATTACCGGCTGAGGCTGAGGCTGAGTCGCTCGCTGAGGATCGTCTACGACGGTGGGCGAGCGCAGAGCGGTCGCTAAAGGAAGATGAACCGACTTCGTCGTCGTAATCGATGGGCGCCAGAGCTGTTGTCCGTTTCTGTCGCAGTCCTCAAACAAAAGAGGCTGTCGACAGGTGAAGAGACAGAAGTCAGGTGGAAGGCCAAGGGTGGCTGAAGCCACATGCACGTTCAAGAATTAGAGCTAATAAAAGCGAACGTCTCAGGGGGTGATGGGTGCTGTGACAGAACCAATTTGGGGTCTCGTTCTGAACGCAGTTGACCGTTTCCTGTTGGAGGAAGAAAAGAAAAATTAAATAAAAAAAAGGTATTACGGGTATCTGGGCCAATGTCGAAGTCGGTTCATCTCAGAATACAATTGATGGGATTTAAGAAAACAACTGTGTTCAATGTTGTCGTTCCATTATTCCATTATCTGGTCCTTCTCGTATGTGCAAGGATTAGAGATGGTGCAGTAACCGTATCTGGTAGTCTAGAACGGAGTAATTTTTCTCTCTTTCGCTTGGTCTCCTGCAAGACATTGCCCAAGTCGCTTTAGCCAAGCGCTACAATTAAATTTGTAGGAGTGGTCTGGTGGGACGGTGGACCCCCACGAGCCCGATGTTGAGATTTGAAATGGCCTACTAGCCTACTAGCCTACTAGGCCTACCTAATGGGCCTAATGCTTATTAGAGCTGCATGTGGCCTTTTATTCTGCATCTTTATGGATCTTTAAACTTAATATAAGGTGCACATGTGTGTAATATGTAAGGCATGTACCTAGGTAGTTTCTGAATATATATTCTATCTCGTCGTATTGGTCCAATTGCGCTTCGATAAATACTACGTGAACTATTTCATAAGCGAGGTGCAGGAGTGCATGCCCGGGCGCGACTCCCACAGTGAAGGAAGTCAAGTACTTTTATGTGATGCTGATAATGATTCTGTCAGTCTCTTAGAGGAAAGACGCTAGAGTAAAGCTCAGGACAGCTTGCACGAATCAACCAATGAAACCCTGCATCTTGCCGCACACGTACAGCAGAAGGATCGCCTATTATTATCAGTGCTAGGTAATTTAGGTACAAGACACCACATACACTATGGGGAAGCAAGTTTGGATGGAAGCATCTAAACGAGGATTTCTAGAAGATGTAAGGACTTTGGTGTAATCGTGATACAAGATGACGTGCGGCGGATTCAATTTGTAGCCCCTAGGGACATACATGTAGCTCCTTTGACTCAGGCCCGGTACCTACATGTAGATAGCCTATGAGCCTCGAACTTGAACTCTATCTTGTAGACTTTCAGGGTCTTTGGTCTGGTCTGGTCTGGTAATTCAGATTAAGGTGGTACCTACAGCAGTTCAGGTCAGATTCCTTTTTCCGAAAGTCAGATTCAGATTAAAATGTGCCTGTACCTTGTAAAAGTCTATTAGAAACGTCGAGCATCAATATCTTATGTATATCTTACATATGTAGTACATATAGCTTAATAAGGGATTGCAATGTATTTATATTATTCAAGTACCTACATGGTTGGTTAAGTTTATATTAATTGTCTGTAAACTACATCGTACCTCTTATATACTAATACTTCACTAACAGCCGAGCCGAGTCGAAGGGGGTTTCTTGTTCCTCTCGCTCTGCTTTCAGTAGAGTACCTATCTGAGGTAGGTTAGGCCGATAAAGTAGCTTCGGAGATTGTGGCCACGAGAAATTGCCCTCCTATGAGGTTTCCATACCTTTACCTTGTAATCAAGCTACAATTGAGGGTCTTCTCAGCCGCTTGTCACTCGCGCATCGACTAATCTTTCATCAGACTCGTATCGCATGTCAGCATGCTTCATACGGCTAGTAAGCCTACACCCACATTCTCAATATGAAAGGAGAGTAGCACAACATGAGTTGACTTCGCGACAATGAGATCTCGTATAGCGACGACTGGTTGCGCGCGCATAGCAGTCGAGTTACCTCGTACTGCTTACACTCTCTTGCCGCGTAACATTCTCGCCGACATCAAACGGAGAGATACACGTTGAGAGTGTCAAAGACAACGCTGTGGCTAGCCACTTCGAACATGTCGCTATAAGAGAGCGTGAAAACGAAAACATGTTTGCCTCTTGCCACGGTGATCCTCGGTATCGACGGCGATGGCATTCAGGCCTCCGAGACAAGCGCATTGTTGCTACCTGAGTAGAATTTCTGCTCTACAACCCGATTGGAACATTTTGAATGGTGATACTCACTCGGTGTCATGGCTGATGTCTGCGTGTTACCAGTCGAGGCACGAGAGGGTATCGCCTATATGAATAGACGAATCCGCATCGGCATGAAACCTGACTTGGGTGCTACAACATATCTGACCTAGGTAGTCAAGTCGAAAAAACTTGACTATTGAAAGACCTATGCACCTCCTAGGTAGCCGGCTCTTCAGCTAATAAGCTGCTTCAAGCCCTCGTTTTCTCTTGGCAGACAGTGCCGGGCTGCCTCTGCTGTGGGATGTGGGACAAAAGGAGTGGCTAGCATGCAGCATATTGACGTGGCAGTCCATATTAATCTCTAGATCGATTTGATGATGGAGGACGACGACTGGATCAGTGGTAGCCAGTAGCAGGATAGCTTTTATATGTCGCCCACGTGATGGGCATTATCGCCGAATCCCCCGCTAGGGGAGAGCTGAAGGACTCTATCCAGAACTTTTTAATTTGCGACAAAAGCAAAGCGGCAAAAAAAGGAATCCCAGCCAGCCCAGCCAGCCCAGCCACCCCTTCACTCCCGTCCGTCCATCGTTTGAGAGAGCGTGGCCGCCTTGTTATGTGGGGCCGCCTGATGGGAGCCCAGCAAACAACAAGATTGGTATCACTGTCACTCACTGACGCTGACACCCCATTGGCATTGGCACCCAGGAGCTTGGTTTTATTAGTCGTTTATATGTCCCCACAGCTGAAATCGGGGATCTAAACAAAACAACGTACTCGTTATATTCGAACATATTCAAACATACAAACCGCTTCGACGGTATATACCTTAATTATCCTAATATACTCTCCATCTAATATTCCTAATACCCGAGAGAGTAACCCCCCTGAATGGACTCCATTATACCTACCATGTTCAAACCTTCAAGATGATGACTAGAGAGCATCATCGCCGGCGGAGCCCTGAATCCTCTCGCCGCCGGCGCAAAGAACGGCGAGATTCTAGAGAGCAACTTCAGATTCGACAACCTCCAATCCCCATCCCGCGCTACGAAGAACGAACCGAACCCGTAGACCTTCAATTGCGCGCCTTCTCGCCATATTCCTCCTCATCTTCCACCTCTTCCTCCCTCCTAAATATCTCTCGACCTTCTAGAAAATTTGGATTGGGCAACTTTTTTGGGGGCAGTGGGCGAAAGCAGCATCGCGTGAGGAAGAAGCGTAGCCGGTTCCTCCGATTCGGGAATTCTTCTTCGTCATCTGTAAACTCAGACCTTGCTTATGGAAAGGGGTACGTCGAGCGGCGTAGGAGTCGCGAATTTAGTCCACCAAACAGTGCAGGGAGGCCTGCGCTGTCGCAACGGGGACGGGCCCAGACAGATGAAGAAATACTTGAGTTGGGACGGAAGTTCGCCGAGATTGCTAGACAACAGAATGCCGAAGACCTTAGGGCAGCTGGTAGAAGCCGGCCTTCGGGCTTGATCGGCGCAGCTACGGCACTGAGTCAGTTTCGTCGAACGAACAGTGGGCACTCGACTAAAGGGGTGGGAAGTTCTAAAACGCACCGTGATTCTTCTCCAGATGACTCGGAGTGGGAGTCGGCTTCCGATGACGACTCGTCTAGCTCGGAATTTGACTCCGGCCTTGCCTACGGCTCAGGACTTAGTCTACCGAACACATCTGCAAAGGCTGCACGCGCCTTAGATCCTCCTCGCCCTTCCCGTTCCCCTCGCTCTCCTCAGTCCCCTCGGTCACCCCGTCCCCTCCGTGCCCCCTCTTCCCTCCAAGCGCCGAACTATGATCCGCCTCTCCACCGGAAACCCTCCGTGGTTGACCCGAATCTCTTCGGACCCGTGAACTCGCTCCGTGGTTATGTTGAGACTCCTTGCGGGTTTGAGAAGGTTGATCGGTCCACGCTTAGCGAACCGCGCCGACCGTATGAACCCTCAATTCCCCCTAGTGAAGCTATATCTGAGACCCGTCCTCTGCAACGAGTATATCCAGTTCCAACATCTGATCCCGGCCGCTTTGACGCCCGTGGTTCCGTTGTGTCTTCCCAACACGACTTCTCGACCCCTCCGCGGCCTGCGCCAGTTCCTATACAGCAGCCGAAGCCGATAGCCCCCGTCTCCAGAAAGGTTCTTGATACAGTGGAGACGGATTCGAGGTTCTCGGACCATTCGCTCTCTAGAAAATCTATCGGGGAAGCTGCCATCGCTGGTGTAGCTGGTGCCGCATTGGGCGCGGCGTTGAGCTCTGATCGTAGAGATGACCATGAAAGACACGAGGGAAAGCGGGATCGTGATGGCAAGCGCAGGTCGAAGCGCTTGGATATTGGCGCCGCGGATGAGAAGGTTGAAAAGCGCAGGAGTCGTGATGTGCCCCGTGATGAACCTCGCGAAGAGCCCCGGGAAGGCCGTGAAGATCGCTTCGAGAGACGCCGAGAAAAGCGGTCTGAGCAGGATCGTGACTCCGAAAAAGACAGGCGTCCTCGAGAAATGATGGCAGCTGAGGCGGAGCGTGAGTCCGAAAAAGAGAAGCGTCGACGTGATAAATACCGCGATGAAGGTAATGATTATGATCGAGAGCGACGAGAACGCCGCGATGCACGAAACGATGCACGAAACGACCATCGGAAGGACGAACGGAAAATTGATCGCAACGACATTCGAAGAGGAGAGCGTGCTAGTCGTTCTGATTTGGAAAGCTACAAGCGTCTGGAAGGCTCAGAACCTCTACCTAAGGAAGGACCTGTCGATCCATTTCAATACCAAGTAGCGGACGATGCCTTCCAAACTCCTCTCAACACAACACCGAAACGACCCCTGACGCCGAGTGTGATCACCGTAGATCGAGAGCCCGATTTCTCTCGATTTGAGCGGATGGCAGATGAAGTGCGTCCTCTGGAGAGACTCAGTCGGAAGGATTCATATGAGCGAGACCTTCGTAATGCTCATGAGATATATGAAGTTGCTGAGCACGCGACGGCCCCCGTTAACGAGGCGGCATTTGCTGTTGCTACCGCAGCAATAATGGCTGAAGATCGCCGCGGGCGTAGTCGTAGCCGTGGCAGCGACGCTTCCTCTATGAATAGATCGCACCGAGACGAAGCTCCAACGCGTGGAAAGGACTCTGTCCAAGCAGACGCCGATCGCTACTACCGTGAGGCCGAACTTGCGCGCAGGATACAGGAAGAAGACCGACGATTCCACGCCGCCGCTGAGTCTTCGGTTATCGACAAATGGAAGCACGCGAAGGAACCGGTGGTTGTTGATATTGTGGCACCTCCGGAAATGAGCCATCCGAAAAAGAAGAGCCCCTATGATGGACCTGACGCTGATGTCCGTATTGATAACGTCCTGGAGCATCCTAAAGAGCTTTCTCGCTTTCGAACACCTGATATCAGAGGCCTTGCTGCGTCCCCTATTTTTAAGGCAAGGGATCCTTCTGCTGAGCGCGAGCGGCCGATGCTTAACGTTGTGCGGCCCACACCGGTTCCCACGCCAACACTGGAAGTACGGCGGCTCCTCGAAGAGCCACCGTCTGAGTCCGCAGCAGAGACAGATAACGATACGACTGCTTATGATGTGGTAATTGGACCTCGGGGCGAGGTGATCCCAGCGCCGCCAACACCGAAGGCTGTTAGCTGGGGTGAAAACCAGACTAAACATTATGTTGTAGAGAGCCCCGAGAGAGAAGATGATCCGTACTCAGGAGCTAAGATTATCACACCTGCTAAGCCACCAAGGTCACGATCTGGAAGGAAAAGTGGTTGGGGTGTTATTGCAGCAGCCGTTGGCGGTACCAGCGGCGGAGCTGCATCTTCGAGTACTACTGACCCTGTTATAGATTCCGAAGTAACGAGAACTGGACGCGTCCCGAGGGATGGGGAGAAGACTACAAGTCGTAGATCTTCAGCTCAATTGGAGGGCATGTATGATAGCCCACCTGTCCCAGGCCCGAAACCGCCCAGCCCACGGAGTGCCCAGATGCCAGGAGCCTTTGCCGAGGACCCAGTGTTCACAGCAAACATAGCCGCTGCGCTTCAAGGCAGTGGCTTCGATCCTAATATTGTTATCGACAATGCGAGCTTCCACCGACGAGATTCACCACCCGGTTCGAACGACTCAGACGTATACCATTCACCGTTCGTAGAGTCAGTGATAGACTTGGGATCTTCAGCCTCACAGAACAACAGAGAACACGGTTTCGTTCTTGGTGAGGTGCCCGAAACACCCTCCGATGAGAAAGATATTCCGGCAAATAAATCGGACATCCTCTCCAGGCTTAAGGAACTGCGTAAGCAACAAAGTGCCGCTGGCCATGGAGGCCCCGAAGGGCCCGAGATCTTTAACGATAGTAAAGCCGGTGGATCCCGATCTATCGCTGAAGATGAGTGGGACGTACCTTCGAGTAAACCAAGCAAGAAGGAAAGGAGAAGACTCGAGAAATCTACACAAGCCCAACCCGCTGAGGAGGACGTGCAAGTTGACGACGCGTCCCGCACAGAGCAAGATCTAGAAGCGGAGTTCGGAGTGGGAGCGACCACCGATGAAGGGCAAGACTCTTTGCTGAAAAGGAAAAAGTCGAAGAAGTCGAAAAAGGCTATTGTTGTCCAGGGCAGCTCGAAACAGCCTGACATGGAGAGCCCCAAGATCGATCCAACTGACGACTCCCGGGATGTGAAAAATGCTAAGGTCATAGAGAGCCCCAAAGTCACCGTTCCACCCAGTGCTTTCTCGGATTCACAGAGCGCTGAGGCCATAGAGCAGGATACTAAATGGGATCTCCCAAAGGATAATAGGAGACCTAAACGTAACTCGGAAGCATACGAATCCGCCAGGTCGGCATTGGCGTCCCAGCTTTCGACGGAGAGCTCTTACAGAGTAGTTGATGCTGAGAGTCTCCCCGCCACCGATGACGAATGGGACACACCGAATAGCTCGAGACGGGAAAGCGGAGCTTATAGTTCCCTATCTAGGTCTGCACAAGCTTCTGAGATATCTCTGGAACTTGCTAGGAGAAGGACCCTGCCCGTTTCTCTGTCGGACGATGAACAAGACATCTTAAGCAAAAAGAAGAACAAGCGTAACACCATCGACGATGAATTCTCAGCTTCGTTTGCTCGAAGCACGGATGACTTGTCCGGCTCCAGGGACTCTAGGACGACTTCGAGGCGAAGTTCGAGAGCGTATGATTCTCCTCCGCATGAAGAGCTTTCTGGGGATATAGTGGAGAGCCCTATCGAGATGACCGAATCCTTCAGCGATTTGCGAAGCGAAAAGACGGCTGCTACGGAAGAATCGGATGTGACGCCGAAGAAGTCAAAGAAGAAATCCAAGAGAGGCTCAGTCGCATACGAGGATATACCGTCAACGCCAAGATCCCAAACAGCACCCTCCGAAGCTTCTGTGACGAGTTCGAAGAGATCGAAACAGGATAGCTATACCGATTCACCATCAAGATCGGCTCCAGGCTCAGAGGTTGGTACCGACGATTCCCGAAAGAAGAGTAAGAAGAAGAAAAAGCGAAGAAGTACTTCTGACGGGATTGCTGATGACGACAATACCAACGAAAGCGAGCCTCCTGATAAAGGCAGAGATCGATTCGAAGCTGTTGATCGTGACATAAGTTCCGTAGTCTCGGATCCTAGTCGCTACGATGATCACAAATCGAGTAGGAGTCGAAGGAGTGAAGTTTTGGACGATACCAAGTCAGTGGCATCTGCTCCAGGCAGTGCTGATCGAAGGGATCGCAAAAGCTCCAAGTCAGAAAAAGATACGAGAAACAACGGCAACTCGGGCTTTTTCGACCGCTTAAAATCTTCGATAGGGATAGCAGAGGAGAAAGGGCGCCAACGCAAATCCGAAGAAAACAAGAAGAATTCTTTTTTAGATAATGCCGGCACCCTTGGCGCGGGTGTCGGCTCGACGGGCGCTGCTATAGCACCTGTATCTCAGGAGTCCCGCTCAAATGCCACCAATAATCCTTTGGAAGAGGAAACCCAAATTGTCCCAACCACCCCCGAGAGACAATCGACAGGACCACGAGAAGTGGAGTTTATCGACCCTGAGATTGTCCCCCGGGAAATCCGACCAGCCATAGATCCCAAGTATGGCGACCTACTACCTTTACCTCCAAGTCTCCCTGGGTCTCCCGTTCCCGAGCTTGGTGACAACTTTCCGCCTTTGCCGGATAGCCGTCCTGAATCTCCCGAGCACGAACGACACTTGCATGAGATGCCTACTCATGCTCGCCGTCGTAGTGGGTTTGAAACCCCCCACCGGCCGAAGACACCTAGCCAAGGTGCGATACCCCTCCAGTTTCTCCTAGGGCACAAAGCCACGCCCGAATCACCGAGCACTTTGAGATCTCCATCAGTGAGATCCCCCTCGGCGTCACCAGTTACCGGCATCTCAGAGTTTAGCGAACGTAGGCGTCGTCCGCGTCCGACCTCTTGGGAGAGTTCTCGGGAATTCAAACCCCTACTTCTTCTCCAGAGGGCGTTCCGGGAATCGACTAGCATGAGGAGCTCCCCGGAAAGAGAGTCCTCGCCAGGTAGCGAGAGGCTTCAAGAATTGTCACCCTCTAGGTCCGAAGATCGTGAACACGCTTCGCAGTCCGAGAGCCATATACCTGCAGAATCCCTTAACCTAGACCTACAACCCCATGAGAGTGTTCCAGATACGCTAGTGCAATCAGCAAGTAGGGAGCTTGTCGAAACACCCTCCACTCCTCATGTGACTGAGTCGATCTCTCACTCTCCCACTGATAGGACATTCGACCAGCCATCCAATGAGCTTTTGCACCGGCAAGCTACTAAAGTAGATGATACGTCTCATTTACCGTCTCTTCTCGAGAGCAGTGATTTGCCATTGCCGGACGGCCTGCAAGTCAACGTTGAACATGAAGTGGATTTTCAAGAGCCTTTTGAACAGCCACTATCTGAGTTCGTCGAGAATATCGAATTAAAATCGCCAAAGCCCGAATTGAAGTTAATAGTACCAAACTCTGACGCTCCCTCGCTCCACACAGCTCAGGAGCCTGATGCCGATATTCTTCTGATTTCACCCACTCTCGTGTCAGGTCAGAAGAGCACGGAGCTAAGTGAATCCTTGAAGGATTCCCTTGAAGACAACTTCAAGGACGCTACTCCTGTGATAGAAACGGCTAAATCTGTTCCCGAAGATGTCCAAGTCATGACCGTGCTCGACGATCGTGGTCCCAGCCGAGAAACCGATACTTTGGCAATGCAAAGCAAAGACATACCCACTTCACACATTCTTACCGAAGGTAAAGTAGCACCGCCGACTGATGCTTTAGATATTTCTAAGAGCGATGATGTGGACACTGGCCTTGTTGAGTTGAGCTCTTTCTTAGAGACGCTCCATGATGACGATAACGCTCAGCGAGAAAAAGGAACCGAAGTTAAGGAATTGCCGGAAGTTTCAATAAATACCGAAACCCTGCCAGTCCAAGATGAAGCTGTTTATAGTGATGCTGTCACTGAACAAGTTCCCGTCATCGAGTCAGCTCAAGAACCCACAATTCAAGAACCTGCAGCAGTCGAGATTTCTACGAAGGAAGCGCCAGAAATTTCGGAACATATCTTGGAGCAGGCTTTGAAAAATGACGAATTTGTTGAACCACCATTATCTAAGGCACCCGCTCTGGAAACCCGTGATGAGCCCCCTCCCAAAGAAGTGCCGAGGGAGATTGTCGAAGTACCCCAACCTGAGCCTGAAACTTCGAGTGCCCAGCAGAATACTAGCACGTCCTCTAAGAAGGGTAAGAAGAAAAAGAAGAATCGCAAGTCTCAAGCTACGGTGCCAATCCTAGATGATCAACCAGTCGTTACGCAGACTCGAGATGCTAGCTTGGATGAGTTGCCTTCGCGCCCGACGGAGGAGATTGCTATTACTCCTGCTGAATTCACGCCGATTTCCTTTGAGGGAGAGCCGTCTACCATTGAAGAAAAGCCACCTACCGGTGAAGGGCCCGCCACTATTGAAAAAGAGTTTGCTGGTGAGGAAATGCCTATCACTTCCGAACCGGAGGTTCCTACTGCAGAGGCCGCCACCGAAAAAGAGTCAAGTGTGCAAGAGAAACCTTCCACTTCTAACGCCCAGATTTCTACAGTAGAGCCTGTCGATGACGAGCCCCGTAATAGTGCGTGGAGCTTTTGGGGCGCTACCAAGAAGTCTACCAAAAAGGAAAATGAGGCGCCTCAAACTACAACAGTTGACAACGGTGGAAGTTGGCTAGACTGGGGCAAGAAGAAAATTAAGGGTACGGCAGATACTCCCGTTGAGACCAAGGAAATGGAACCAGCTGTTGCTGAGTCGGGCAAACAACAGCCGTCTGTTGAGAAAGAGTTGGCAGACCCTACCATTTCTCAGGAGGAATCAGCAAAAGTAGCCGAGTTGACGCTCGAAGACAACCCACAGAATCCCGACGCGTTACCGGGTGAATTACAGACCTCCACTCAAGACCAGCTAGAAGCCGCTATCTTCCAGGAACAGTCTGATGTTCGACCAAGTTTGCCTGAAGAATCCCCTTCTACTACAAAGAAAAGCAAGAAAAAGAAGGGGAAGAAAGCGCAAAATTTGGAACCAGAACCAGAACCAGAACCCGAGACCACCATCGAGCAGACCCATACTGAGCAAGAGAATCGCTCTCTTCCTGAAGCAAATCTTGTTCCAGCGGTACAAGAAGTTGAAGCAGGAATCCAGGCAGACAACCAAACACCGGATAACACCCACCAGCGCCTTGTCGAAATTCCGGCTAACCCCCAAGAAACTGAGCTCAAATTGGATACGCGCCCTGAAGATAACCTAATTAGTAAAGAACTGCTTTCAGACGAGTCTCCGAAACCTGACGAAACTAGTCGTGATAATGAAGAGACGTCTCAAGAAATATCATCCCCGAGCGGGCTGTTCGAGCCTTTATCGAGTAATCCAGAGACCGACGGTCCCCACGAGCTCCAGTCAGCACTTCTTTCTGATGCTGGGCCACGCCAACAACCAAACTCTACATTGGAGCCAGTTCTAGGAGAGGACCAATTACGTAGTGACACTAACAAGCCTGAAGATTTGGTAGTAGCCTCTGTCGTGCAGGAGGACCCGAACAGCGGCCAGGAACACGAAGGAGAACCCACTTTGACTGGGGCCAGTTTGCAGGGCCTTGTCGAACAGGAACCAAGCGGCTCAAAATCATTGGAACACATCGTGGACGATGAATCACCGTTGCAGCCCAACTTACCCTTACCTAGCGGTGAAGACCCCAGGGAGCAGGACCCTGCATCAACCGATCCACTCGAGGCTCCACTTTCTGGGGCAATATTGACTGAAAACTTGGAGAACAAGTCAGTCGAACAACAAACCGAGGCGGTGGAGGAACCTGCGGCTTTCAATGTAGTGGCTGATGATGCCCAGCCCTCGAGTCTTCCAACTGAATCTGTCGCTCAAGAGCCCCAGGAAATGGCTTTATCGCGAGAAGATGTCGGTAGCAAGAAGAAGGGGAAAAGGAACAAGAAGAAGCGTCAGGACACTTCGGAAGTTGTTGAATCTCCAATAGCCACTGAGACTTTCGAGGAGCCTACACTCCATACCGCGGAGCCAGAAACCAATCTGGATGAGCCTCTAGTTATCAGTGATGTTCCGGAACAGCCTGCTCAAAAGTCGCCTGTATTAGCCGGTATCGACTCGCTGCAAGAGCTAACTGGTACTACCGAACTTCCCAAGAGCGAGCAAGATTATCGGGACTCAGAGGTTGTTGATGTAAATGAGCAGCCGGAAGTATTGAAATCAGAAGAGCCGCGAATCCAGCCTCAAACTGATACGGAGACTGCGCAAGGGCAAATTGCGGAACAGACAGGTGACGATGTTGGGCTCGAGGCAGAGAGCTCTAGCAAGAAATCTAAGAAGGGCAAGAAAAACCGGCAGAGCATTGACGAAACTGCATTGGGTAGCCAACCTGAACCTTCCAAACCTGTGGAAGAGCCAGTAATTAAGGAGATAGCTATTGACGACAACCAATTAACGGAAGTGATTACCGCCCCCCCTTCGGAAAACGATGTCGCAGCCGATAGCCAGCTAGAGAAGGATCCAGCTCCTGGGGCAGAAATCGAGACCGTGCTTACCAAGAAGAAATCTAAAAAGGACAAAAAGAAACGCGGCTCTACCCAACTTGAATCCGCTGTCAGCGAGGAAACGACGGGGGAACTGGTTGTACAGGGCGACGCGAATAGGGAAGTAGCCCCGCAAACTGAGCCAATCCTTGACGTTGGCCCAACTACCGGTGACGAACAGGTGACCCAGGCACAAGAGGTTGAAGAATGGAAACCGATATCCAAGAAAGCTAAGAAGGGCAAAAAGAAACAGAGCCAGTCACGTAACGATACAGAAATCGTAACACCCGTTACTGCCCCCGATATTCTACCTAAACCTAGCGCCACTTCCGAAGAATTCGGTCAAATCCCGGAGGATTCTAATACGGGTCTTACTTCCAATACTGAAATACTCAAGGAAGACAGCAAGCGCCAAAGTGTTCAGTTCGCTGACCCACTTGAGCAAGGCCCAATGGAGATTCCAGCGGAGATCGCGATAGACCCAGCTGTTCAGTTTCCCGAGACCGACACGGCCTTTAATTCTGACTGGGCGTCTGCTGATATACCGCCCCCGCCGGATTTCTGGGCAGAGTCCGAGAGCCACCACGATGATGCACCGAGCAGTTTTGATGATTCGTTGAAGACACAATATGACCCTTCCCAAAATCAGTCGGTAGATCCATTATTTCAACATCCAGAGACAATCGAAACCGAGAAACAAGCAGAGGCCCTTGGCAATGAGGAAGACAAGTTAACATCTCACGATGTCAATATTGCCTCCGTATCCGAACCACCCTTCGAGAAAAACACGGAGGCATTGGAAAGCACTCACGTTGACGAGACCAAAGACCAACTGCTTGCGGATACCACTCCAAAGGATGAGCTTGACATCGCACAGCAATCCTCCGCTGAGGCAATCCCGGTTGAACAGCAAAGTACGGAAGACCAGAAATCTATCGAGGCGGACATTGTGGAGGAGCCGACCACTCGCAATGAATCACAAATCGTGCCGATTCCTACGGATCAAGATAGAATTCCTACGGAAGCCGATGCTGTCGAGATTCCTCACCCACAGATAGAAATAGGACAACTGGAAGAAGATCAAGCAAAAGCCAATGATGAGACAACACCACAAGTCGAAGAATTAGCCTTGGTCGCGCCCGCTATTTCTGAAGATGCCGAGTCGAGAGATCTTGTAGAACCCCCTAGTCTATCTGAACCATCCGCCGAGCCTATCTTATCGACTGCTGCGGAAGAAGAGTCTCCGATACTTGCGAAGAAAAGCAAGAAGGACAAGAAAAAGAAGCGCAAGAGCAAGACACAAGACGCACTTGACTCTACATCGGGAACAGCGACACCTGCAGAGGAATCCATCATCGAGTCACCATCATCGCAGCAGATCAATCCCGCATTAGCCACCACGCAGGATCAGACAGAACCGACTCAGCTTATACCGGATGTTCCAATGAATACTGAGCCAGAGCAGCTAGTGCCCGAGTCGCAGCCTCAGGAAGACGAGCCGCAAACTTCTGTAGCTAAGAAGAGCAAGAAGGATAAGAAAAAGAAGAAAAAGGGTAGCCAGATTCAGGAGCCAGAGCCGTCTTCTTTGCCAACAGAAGAAATCCCTGTCAAACAACCCCAATCTCCCATTCCTGATAGCAGTCAATTACAAACTGTAGACTCTTCCGAATTGCCCTTACCTCAAGAAACCGAGTTAAAGCATCCTCTCCAAGAAGATGTGTCGGACCAACCCGCTCTACCTGTTCCTGAAACGAGCGAGGCTGTAGCAGATACATCACAGATACCGATTTCAGCGACACAAGAACCCGAGCCACAGCTATCAGAGCCTGCAGATATACCTATCCAACATGAAGACACCGAGCAGGAGCGAACCATCGAGGGTGAAAAGACAAGTGATGATGTCCCTGTGGTAGAACACCTGCCCGTGGCTACCTCGAGCAGCGATTATGTCGCTGTATCCGAATTTCACAAGCCGGAGGAAATTCCACAAGTTTCTGATGTTACCCCGATTCCCGAGCAAGAACCAGTCGTCGAGCAACCTTTACCTAGCGAGGAGCCCGAGGAGAATGTGGCCACGCCCAAATCTAAGAAGGATAGGAAAAAGAAAAAGAAGCGTGATAGCCAAGCTCCCCCGGATGATGCAGGAACCGACCCAAGCCAGGACATTTCAGCATCCGTCTCGGGCATAACAACGCCGGTTGAGCAAGTTAGAAGCCTCGCAGATAGTGCCGCACCTGTTTCGGTTAAGGATAGTGAGCCTACAGTAGAACTGAGTGACCTGACAGAAAACACGGGCCTTGCAGCTAGTCAGGATATCTCCGAACCCGTACCAGACGTCCAGCCCACCACTAAGATCCGGGACTTCGCAGAGATCTTGTCAATCCCCGCTAAGCCTCCTGCTAATCAGCTAGCTACGACAACCCCAATGACCGAGCTGGATCTTCAAGGTTCCGAGAAAATTTCTACGGAGAGCAAAGAAGGCCAAGACATTCAGGCAGTACTTCCAGATGACGATGCATCCCAGCAAGTCCACAGAGAGCAGGTCAAAGAGGTCACCGTCACGCCTGCTCCTCTTGAGCAAACTGAAATTAATGAACCCATCACCGCGGCGACATCAAAAGATGAGGATACTACCGAGCTTGCTCCAACTAAGAAGGGCAAGAAAGGCAAGAAAAAGAAGAAGTCCCAAGCCTTAAACGATGCACAGCCGCAAGAAGAGCCGACCGGATTGCCTCAGGATACTACAAGCGACATTATACAGCCGGACACTAGCACTCTTATCCCTCAGGAAATTTCCAAGGACGATGAGTCAGCTGAGCTTGAACTGCCCAAGAGCGAAGCAGACCAAGAAAAGAAGTCCTTGGTCGTGGACGATTCACAGCCGGAGCCAACCGAACTACTCTTAGAAACTGCAAGCGATACCAGACAAGTGGAAGCTAGCATTTATACTCCTCGGGAGACATCCGGGGACGAAAAGACCTCGAACCTCGAACTGGCCGAGAACAGAGAAGATCAGGAAGAGAAGCCTAGTACCTTGGACGATTTACAGCCGCAAGAGGAGCAGAGCAAGCTAGACACGGAAATACTTGCACCCAGTGTAGACAAACCACTAGAGACTACAGTACCTGAAAGCTCGAAGGATGAAAACACCGACGAGGCTATTCCTACCAAGAAAAACAAGAAAGGCAAGAAAAAGAAGCGCACAAGTCTGTTGGAAGATACCGCACCCGAGCAACAAGAGTCAACTCAGACTACTAGCGATCCAGTCACTGATACCCCCGCTACCGAACAAGTTGAGACGGAAAAGTCTGCCATGGTAGATATCTCAAAGGATGAAGACACCCAAGATGTCACATCTAGCAAGAAAAGCAAGAGGGACAAAAAGAAGAAGAAGCGAGCGGGCACTTTGGAGGTTGAACCTGAGCCTGAGCCAAGTGCTATTACTCAACCTGTCGAATTGTCCACGGAAGCTAGCCGTTCCGATATGCCTCCTATAAATTCGGAAGATGCCATTCTTGCTGAAGAGAGCCTCCCCGCCGATCTGTCCGAAATTCCTCATGTGCCTACTAGCGATAATCAACTTCCAGTTACGAGCACACAAGATGAAGCCTCTCTTGTTGAAAAGGACTTGCCGACGCAGCAGCCCGTCGAAGTAATCGAGGAGCAAATTTCAGAGCAAAGCTCAAAAAATATCATAACTGCTCCTCTTACAAGCGACACTGTCATTGTGGACGCCACTCAGCCAGACGTTACAGGTGCTGCCCCGCTAGAGGTCAACAGTCAAGTACCCGATTATCAGGCCAAAGAAACCACACTCTCTGTTTCTCCTGCAGAATATGAACCTCTGTCTCTAACGGAAGACCCCGTCCAGCAAAGCGAGGAGTCTGACATCAAATCTAAGATCGTTCTTCCCGAAGAACAAGCCGAGTCTACGCAATTAAAAGAACCTCCAATGTCTGAAGAGCCAACGCATCCAGAAGAGTACTCGAAGTTGGATAATCCCACAGAGCAAGGAGAGTTGGTACAGGCACGGGAGCCATCTAAACCAGAGGAGCCCGTCCAAGTAGACGAATCTTCCAAGCTTGAAGAATCCCCCAAACCGGAAGAGCTTGTAAATGTCGAAGGGCCCACACCAGCAGACCAGTTTACACCAGCACAGGAGTCCGCCCAAACAGAAGAGCCTGTCCGAACAGAGTTCACGCCGCAAGAACCCTTGGAGGCTGAAGAACCTGTGCAACTGGAAGAGTCTCTAGAACCAAAAGAATCCTTGCAACCGGCAGAGATTATGCAAACAGAATATCCCTTAGCCGCAGAGGGACCCTTGCAACAAGATGCTCATATACGGGCGGAAGAACCCTCCAAACAGGATGAATCTGCACAATTAGAAAAGAGTCTTAAGCTGGAAGAGACCCCTCAGCTAGAAAAAGCCACAAAATCGGATGTGCCCACACAATTGGAAGATCCAGCATTGCAGGAGCCTTCGGAAATTGAATCCATGCAACCGGATGTACTCTTAAAGTCAGAAGAGATCATACAATCAGAAGAGCCTACACAGCAAGAATTTCCGAAGGCAGAGGAGTCTAAACAAATCGAGGAGCCCGCACTGATCGAAGAACCGGCACAGTTAGAACCTACTCAGTTAGAACAGCCCCCTGTCATTTTGGATGAGCCCGAAATCGCACCGGCGAAGAAATCCAAGAAGGACAAAAAGAAAAAGAAAAAGGCTAGCCAAGCTGAATCGGACCCCGTATCAGAAAGTGTGCGGCAAATCGAAGAGTCTCAAGCGCAAGCGTCATTACCAGAACAGTCTCATGACCAGGATAACTCGATGGTACTTCCTGAAGCAGTCGAGAGCAAACCTGTCGTAGAGGACCCCACAACGATCGCGAAAGATAGTGAAGACGTTGAAGAGACATTTCCCGAGGTAACCACAGGCAAGAAGTCTAAGAAAAAGAAGAAGCGTGCAAGCCAACTTGTGCCACAACCTGCACCAGAGACCACGCTTCCAGCAGATGAACCCGCGGGGCAGTCACCATTGCCCGAGCAGTTATCTCTACCTGAGCAGCCACAGCCTGAAGAATCGAAGCCTACACTAGAGAGAGCGCTTTCGGTAGACGAATATGCGGGACAGGCACTATTGCCTGAGCAGTCGTATATGCTCGAACAGTCATCTTTATCTAAGGAGCAATCTCTACCTGATGAGCCATCTTTGTCCCAGCAAACTCAAGCACAGCAGTCTGAAGAACCGTATCCCGTATTAGAGCGCGCACTTCTAGCAGACGAGCCTGCGGAACAACCACTATTGTCTGAGGAGCCATCTCTGTCTAAGCCGTCTTTATCCGAACAGACATATTTGCCTGACGAGCTGTCCATACCTGAGCAGCCATATTTGCCCGAACAACACCAAGAGCCGCAACCTCTAGATAGTCAGCCAATTACGGAGGCCACTCCAGTAACCGTTACAGATGTTGTGAGCACTGAAGACGTCATCCCCGAAACTTCCACCAGCAAGAAGTCCAAGAAAAAGAAGAAGCGGGCAAGTCAAGTTGATCGGGATCTTGAGGCAGATATCTCAACTCCTCTGGAATCCCCAGCACAGCTACCGCTACTCGAGGAACCTCTTGTACAGGAACCCTTAGAACAGCTCGACAGTGTCAAGGCCGAAGAGCCAGTAGTGGTGAAGGAGGATAAAAATCCCGAAGTCATCCCGGAAGTCTCCAGCAAGAAGTCTAAGAAAGAAAAGCGTAAGGCAAAGAAGCTGACGTCCTCGACAATTGAGCCGGAGCTCGAAAGTGACTTGAAACTCGAAGAACAACCAACGGCCGTAGAAGTCGAACCGAGCTACCCGGAACAATACACAGAACTAGTAAATCTCGTTTCAGAAACAACGACTCCCCTTGCAACGGACCCTACACCGACGAACCTTAAAGAACACCTAGAGCCGCCAACTACAGAAGCTGAACTATCCCTGAAGTCTGAGAAAGATCAGAGTGCGGATATCGTCGACAGGCATGAGGGCGAGATCAGCGAGCCTATTGTTCAGAAAGAAAATGAGCCTGCGAATCCCGAGCAGGATCTGACTGTCTCTCGTGTGGAAAATGAAGTGAATGGAACGTCTCTCGATAACACTACTGATGTCATTCCCGAGGCCACGCAGCAACCGGCGCACGCTCCGGTCGAGGTCTCCACCAAGGATGTTGGGAGGGACGATAATAAAACCGGAGGTGAACCAAGTCTCGATGTCACGGACACTGCCTTGCCATCCCAAGACTTAGCCAATACTGAGAAGCAGGATGAGGCAGTAGCCAGCAGGGAACTCTTAGTGGCTGGAGAGCCAGCCCAGGCTGAGCTTAGCGAAGTCACAGAGCCTAGTAAAATCCCGGAGATGAGTAGCACCGAGCAGCAAGAGCAAATGCTGGTCGATCAACCTATCCAGCCTGATGTCTCACTACCAAAGGAACAAGAACCCGAACCCGAACCTGCCCCGGTCAGTCGCAAGAAGTCGAAAAAGAACAAGAAGAAGAAGAAAGCGGATACTCAAGCTGAATCGGAGCCAGCGTCGGGAACCCAGACACCCTTGACCCCAATAGGTATAAGCAACGACGTGGCCAGGACCGATACAATGACTGGAGAACCAGAAAGGACCATAACGAACGAGGGTGAGTGGCCAGAATCCCTACCGAAGTCTAAGGACGAAAACAGCCGCACAGCCTCGGGTACTTTCACTCCTCTGGAGTCCATGGAAGATGCGCCTGTAGATGCACAGCCGGAGACAGTAACAGAAGAGAACATCCCTGGAAATTTGACTCTAGAAGAGATCTCAGCAGTCGAAGGGCAAAGCTCTAAAGCAAAAGACGTCCCAGAGAAGTACTCCGAGCCAAAAGACAAAGATGCAAATGCTGAGGACATCAATATCAGTCATCCCACCGGGGAGGACGTAATAGTTCCGGAAAATAATCAACTCGCCCCGCCCGCAGAGGAAGAGCAACTTGTGCAGCCTGACGAGGGTCCTGCTAACGAAACCGTACAAGACAATTCAGATCACGTTGAGTTATCAGTGCCAGCCTCTCGTCCTCGAACGCCCACCCCTATCGTTCCACCGCCGGCAATCAACGTCGACCTTTCGCCCGCCCAACTAAGCAGCCATGTAGAACACGAACGTCCATTCGATCAATCGCCGCAACCCGGCAAAAAGGCCAGAACCGAATTATCCATTGATGATGCCATGATCCCAGTGTCTCTTTCGGCCCAAGACAACATTCCGCCTCAAAATATCGAGAGTTCAACATACGGGGTGCCTGAATTATTACAACCTGAAGAACAAGACACAACAAAGGTCGAAGATGGCAACGCCGTTCCGGGAGATGTCACTCCTGCGCGGGAGATCGCAGCTTCATATCTTGAATCCCAACCGATGTCTATGGACGATACACATGACTATGCCAGAGAGAACAACGATGCTGAACAAACCAACACTTCCGGTCTCTTCCCGATGATTACACCGCGACGCGAAATTGCCGCTTCATACTTTGATGGATATCCTGCAACTGTTCAGACAGATGACTGCAACATGCCAGAGGACAACATTCAAGAACCCAGTGGTAGTACTAGACCGTCAACGCTGTTCGGGGGTGTTTCCATTTCACCTCCGGACGCACAGTCTACTCACCCAGACTCTGAGCACGTAGAGGAAAAAACTATCCCAGTTCAGCCCGACGACGAACCTAGGCAGCCAAGTCCAGTCCAAGATACGGAATCATCAGCCCGCGAAGTTGCAGCGACGTTCATGGAGTCGCACCTCAAACCATCTAGAAGGGAAATAGAGATGCACAAGGAAACGGAACCAATAGCGACCACTAAAGGGCTTACACTCTCACCTGAGGGGTTAGGTAGCTCTGAAAAGCAGAGGTCGTTTGACAAAGGGTCACTAGACACTGACAACATGCTTGATGATCCTGCACTCCGGGAAAGTTCACAACCCAGGGCATTAGAAGAAGGTGGACTGCTGAACACCGATGCTGGTGACTTCCGTGGACCAAACACGGAGACGGATGACCAAACCCGGGCGCCATCATCACCTGACGCCATGGAGGTAGAGGTATCAAATGATCTACCAAAACGCCCAGCAGAACAACAAGATGTCACCACGACCCCCGAGAACGTTGAAAATGTCGATATCGAAAGTCCAGTAATAGGAAGAGAAGTGCAACATGAGCTACCCGAGCCTCGCAACGCAGGTCACGAAAGCCCAAAGTCAAGTGAACCGCCAACTTCGGAAATCATAGAAAACCTAGATGACCTGGACACTTCAGAACATCTCACCGAGCCTACTGGATCTACGGGAGAACGCAAAATTGATGCTGGGTCACTTAAATCAATTAGCCCGACGCGTTCGTACATGAGCTCTGGTCGTGCTTCTCCCCGTGTCCTTCCACCGGTAGAAGAGGAAACGCACGAAGATTTAGAAAAGGAGCGACAAACTCGAGCCGGTGAGACTACGGACAAGATTACAATACCTACTGAGGCGAATAGAGACAGCGGTGTTGTAACTTACTCGCCGCATCCGATGCGACGCAGTCTCGTCGAGGCAAGTCAACGCGATAGCGGCGTGCATCTACACGACTGGCCCGAGACCGCACCTAAAAGAGAAGAAGGGCTTCTGCAAGAGGAGGGCGGAGCGATTCAGACTCCCCAGTCAAACGAGAAACGAACCAAAAAGCTGGGATTAGGTGGCGAGACGCCAAGGTTAAGCACACCGACAGTTGGCGGTCAAAATGATGAGATGCGAGATGCGATAGATCCTAAGAAGACACGCCCATCGACACGTTCATCGACTCCTTCATCAGCAGCAGCACAAGAATCTGGACAAAGAAGCGTATCAGATAATATAAGTCGAAGGTCAACACCGCTAGCAGAGAGGCAACTCAGGCGTACGGCATCTAATACGAGTATTTCGCGGTTGAGGACACCAGAACCGCTTCGGTTTCGGCCTGATAGTCCGAGCCAATCGGCGTTTCGATCAGGCACCAACACGCCCCCACTCAGCCTTCGGCGAGTGGATAAGCGAATGAGCGGTGACCTGCGATCGCTCAGCTCCAACCTCTCAAATAACGTCTCGCGAGAAAATCTCCACCAGAGCCAACCGAGCACCACACCTGTAGCTAACGAAGGCCGTGTCCGAGCCAAGGACATGACCGACGTATATGTAAGTAATCGTCTCCCTGCCCTATGGCATTTAGTTCCTCGAGGTTCATCGGAGAAGGAGAACCACGGACGGGTATGACAGCAGCAGTATTCGATACTAACTTCCATTGGCAGGATGGCTACGGCGAGGGCCGCATTGGCTCACCACGGTCCCCGACGAGACCACAAAGCATGCGTCGTCGACAAAGCATGCAGGTATTGGAGCTCGAATCCAGAGTAGAACAATTAGTCTCGGAAAATCGCGCACTCGCCGACGCCAAAGTCCAGGCCGAGCAGAATCTCAACCAACAAGCCGTCTCTGCCATCACCGAACGCGACGCCGAAATCGAAAGCCTCAAGGCGTCGCTCGAATGGCTACGCAAAGAGGTCACGCGGCTGACCGAGGTCAACGAAGGCCTGCACAGCGCTAACAACGTCCTCGCACTCCAACACAACGAAAAATACAACCAGCTCCAATCACAACACGCATCCGCCTCCAAAGAGTTAGACGAACACCGCTCCGCTAGAGGTCGGTGGGCCAGAACACTGGAAGAGAAAGATGCCGAGATCAAGGAGCTGCGCGCCCAGCTCGAAGCCACCAAGGAGCAGGTCAGGGAGATGCAGCGGCAGATCCTCGCCGCGAAGCCCCCGGACGCCGACTTCCTCCGCCTCCGGGACGAGGACCACTTCGACCACCGGTGCCAGCAGCTGTGCTCGCACGTGCAGCAATGGGTGCTCCGCTTTTCCAAGTTCTCCGACATGCGCGCGTGCCGGCTGACGAGCGAGATCAACGACGAGAAGATCATCGACCGCCTCGACAACTCGGTCCTCGACGGGTCCGACGTCGACGACTACCTGCGTGACCGCGTGCGGCGCCGCGACATCTTCATGTCCATGACCATGAACATGATCTGGGAGTTCGTCTTCACGCGCTACCTGTTCGGCATGGACCGCGAGCAGCGCCAGAAGCTCAAGTCGCTTGAGAAGCTCCTGCTCGACGTGGGCCCGCCGCACGCGGTCCGCCAGTGGCGCGCCGTCACGCTGACGCTCCTCTCCAAGCGGCCGGCCTTCGGGGACCAGCGCAACCAAGATACCGAGGCTGTCGTGCAGGCCGTCTTCCAGACGCTCTGCGTCATCCTGCCGCCGCCGTCGAACCTCGAGTCCCAGATCCAGTCGCAGCTGCGCCGCGTCATGCGCGAGGCCGTCGACCTGTCGGTCGAGATGCGCACCCAGCGCGCCGAGTACATGATGCTGCCCCCCTTGCAGCCCGAGTACGACGCCAGCGGCGACCTGGCCCGCACCGTCACCTTCAACGCGCAGCTCATGAACGAGCGGTCCGGCGACTCGGGCGTCTCGAACGACGACTACGAGGCCCAGGGCGCCGTCGTCCGCACCGTCCTCTTCCCGCTCGTCGTCAAGAAGGGCGACGACAACGGCGTCGGCGACGACGAGATCGTCATCTGCCCGGCCCAGGTCCTCGTCGCCCGGCCGCGCCATGCCCGCATGGCCACGCCGGCCTCCGAGGCCGGCGGCGTCCCCCTGTCCCGGGGCGCTACCCCATCCGTCTCCCTGCCCGCCGGGAGCACCGTCAGCCTGCAGATGCAGGACGCTCCCCCGCCGCAGCCTACGCCCCCGCACGAGGATTACATCTAGAGGATGGCGTCTACTTCTGCTACCTCGCCAAGACTGCCTCCCAATACAGAGGAGGGAAGGCGAAGGAGGCCGAGGCGAGCGGATTTTCAAAAACAAAACAACAGGGAAACAACCTACACATCAAAAAGGGGAAAGGGGTTGAACGAATGAATACACATACATGCATTAATGGAAAAGGGGAGAGGCAACTACATATGATGAAAAATATTTCCTTTGGCCCTTTTTGTTGCAACAAAAGAACACCGGGCTTGGCTTGGCTTTGGTTTTTTATCGGTTTGGTAATAATGATACCTGGCCGGCGTTGCTTGCAAAGCATGTGTGCGTGTTGCTTTTCATGGTTTGGGGGGGGGGGGGGGCCGGGGCCAATCCATATACACATCTTTTTTTTATACTTTTTTTTCTTCCCTCAACTTTAACTTTGGTTGGCGTCTGGGTGAAATCCCCCTTCTCATGGTTATTATGGATGGGTGTGTGGTATCAGCACGTTATGACGACTTATGACCTAGATCATTTTTTTCCCTTTTTCAACTCTTCTCTTCACTACCCACTTGTAGTTAATCAGAACCGAAATGTTATCACTGCTCCATCAAAATGTGTCTTTCAATCATGACTATTCGCCTTCTACTGGATCACTGTCTCACTGCTCTATCCTAGTAGCTGCTAGCCAGGAAACTCTTCCGATCTTTCATCTACGGATGTGTATTGGCAAGTCATGGCAAAGACTTAGCTACAGGCATGTGGGTATTAAATTTTATATTGGGTATAATTCGACATAAGAGCGGTGGAAAACGAACGTCAAGGTAGGTAGTTTTATCGTAATACTTGTTTTTCTTTTCCCCTCCACACATCATTATACCTCGCCGTTTTCAACCGGTATGAAACCCACCGAATTGCTTCCTATCGTCGTCTAATTTTTTAAAGATAAGAAAAGAGGTATCCAAAACAAGTTACTCACCATCTCGTTCAAGTACTCCAGCTGGCAATACTAAAGTTGGGATCGTGGAACCCTTGTATGCTCAACCCGCCAGTCTGCGGGTCAGTGGGAAATAGAGCGTTGATTGCATCCTGGCTCTATGTTAGCACGCATATAGTAAGGAAATTAAGAGATGGATAGTAAAGCATACCCAATCGAGAGTGTCCATGACATTCCCCTGTGGGAGGCCTGTCGCTCCTAATCCTGGGGTATGGACTTGCTGCCCGTGTTCTACACTCGACGAATCACTCCCCGGGCTGGTATGATTAGGCGGAATGCTCCATAATGCCTGCCCGTCGGAAACGCCAGCAAACACCATTTGGGGTTGCGGTACTGAAGGTCTATGAGGTATTGATAGCGGTGGTGGTGTATACCCTGGCTCTATCTTCGGTACGTCTTGTGGTACCCCTAGAGACTGTTGTCGCTGTTGAGGTAGGTTATGCATAGCTAGAGACGGTTGCGCCATACCCGCGACAGCATTTTGTCCGAGGACGGCCCGCGAGAGACTTGTAGGTCCACGCATCTTACGCATCCGCGTGTATATCGCTGTCTTATTCTGAATCTCGGAGAGTAGCTGTACGCTCTTGGCTTCGGGAGGAAGCTTACGATCCATATCAAAGACGTAGTCCAAGCACGACCATATCCGCTCTGCATCACGAGACTGCGGGCGGAAGTATACTTCGGTCGCCAGTAGGAGCGCAATCTGATATTGGAAGTACGCACCCAGATACCATGCCCAATTCTGGAAGTTCGCATTTATCTCGAGCTGTATTGCAAGCTCGACGATCATGATTCCCGACGTGATAAGCAGCTGGTTCAGCCGCGGGGGCATAGGGGTAGCAGCGTTGGAATGGTAAGGGTGTAGTACCATGACATGTAATCGATATGTCAGTAGATACATGACGCACTTCGCATACCTCTGAATCGGTTGCTCGGCGTCCAGGAGGTGGTCGTACTTCTCTGACATGCGCCGGCGGAAGTCCTCGATCTTAGTTAGCACGCTTGTGAGTGTGGTCTTGCGCGTCGCCAGTCTCCGCCTATCCAACCATATAGTACGCATCATCTCGTTTATCTCGAAACGAATTAGGGCAAGGGTGTTAGTAGTCCACGAGTCTGATGACTCTGGGGGTATTACTGCCCGTGTGAGGTCTTCTTCGTTGCAGTTCAGTGGTAGTTTAGTATCGTAGTCATCTCGTCTGATAACTGGTTTGGGGCCCTGAGCCTCGCAGGTCCGGATATCGAGGAAGCAGAGCTGATGCCAGATCAAACGGCGAACGTGTGTTTCCAGTGGCGTAAGTCCGTATGCTTGACCGTCACGGTGCAAGCCCATACACTCAGCCATCCGCACCGCAGCACCGACGAGAACCGAATGGGCTCTCGACACCTCTGCCCTACACAGAGGAAGCTTTCATAAAATCAGTACCGCCCGTAGCTTGCTCTAGACCGGCTAAACTCACCATGTACATAATAAACGCTTGCATAGTCTCTAACTTGGTGGTCCGCAAAAAGTTGGCCTTGCTTAGGGCGCTTTCGGTGCCAATCTTAAGGCTGCTGACCCAATTCGCTTTAGGATATCCACCTAACTCTGCAAGCACAGTATTCTCATCCATACTGGTAGCTCCACTGAACATGGCTGCGAAGATGATAGCCTGAGTGGAGCACCGGGGCTCATAGCCTGCACTGATATCTTCCCAAAAGGCCGCGTAGGTGGCTTCCAGCGTCGGCCGGTGGGCACAAGGAGCAATCGAGTGGACAGAAATAAAATACTGCTTCATCAGCCGGTCCGCGGAAGCTTTATGTGGTAAATATTGGAGAATGGATGGCGTCTCTCCTATCTGGCCAAAGAAAAAGCCGCTCGATGGCACCATATATTCGTTTCCCGGCTTGAGAAAGTCGGGCAGGTGCTCGATCCCGGGAGCCTGTCTTCCTTGCTGCGTATGTTGTGAGCCTGGGGGCTGCGTACCTAAAATTCCTGCCGATATCTTAGAGTTCTTGTTAGTTAGATCATCTTAGAATTGTGCTGGGCAGCGCGTACCTCTTCAGATATCCTAGGTCGCGAGAGCCCGCCTATCCTTTCCGTAATGCGCATTTTACCTATCTGGATTCCCAGATCGATCATGTCGCCCGCTTCGTCGGCATCGTCATCGTACGTCACGTCTAAAGCTGCAAGTGGCGTGGCCTCCAAATCGTGCTCCTCGTCGTCCCCAATGAAACCATCAGCTAGAATACTCTGTTGTAGCGTACTCTTGCACGCTGTGGATTTCGCAACGTCCCGCTCCAGCTCCCGCTCCAACGTCCCTTGTTTCTCCTTGATTTCAGCAAGGCGCATCTGGCTGGCCTCATCCAGCCGCGGGCCTATGTATAGACAGTCCCGATTAGCCTTTATGCAGTTGGTGCATGACGGGCTGGTCTTGGAACACTTTAGCTTCCTTCTTCGACATTCTAGACAGCTTTAACTGGACGGAGAGCAAAGGGCGAAATATGGATTTCTCGCACAGGTTTCGGGCCTATATGCAAAGAAATCGATATTTGTCCCTCGGGTGCCCCGTGCCAAGCAGTTAGCATCGGCGCTTTTTACAAGCAAACAAGAGGATAGCAAATTGGACAGGTTAGAGATATATATATGCTGGTGTAGCTACGTCTTCTTGCTGGCAGTTCCTTTTCCCTTTCCTCTCATCGGGTGGATATGTATAAGTGCTCAACGTGGAGAGAGAAACATCTTACCTATTGATCATACGATTCCGCCGACGAATGGGTTTCGCCTGCCATGCGCTCCGTGACTGAGCTTCTGGATCTAAGCCGGCCACGGGGTCGGCCTGTTCCATGGTTCAAAGAAGGGTATTGCTCCGTTGGGAAGCCGAATCGGTGGTGGTGGTTGTGGCGTAGACTACAAGAGCCGTACTAATGCAAATGCGAATGCGCCGACGCCGCCCTGTGGATCGTCGCCTCGATCTCATAGGCCCATCTAACCCCCCTAGATCTCATGTCAGATCTTAACCAGAGCGCCGGGGATGGTAGTATTGGCTAATTGGGTGCCTAAACGAATTTATTTTGGTTCGCTGGCTCGATGGGGATTGGTAAGGCTCTCTCGAGATATGAAAAGGCAGTATACGGACGTAAAATAATTCGTTTGATAGATGTGGCGAGCAAAGATCTGTTATAAGGAAATTCGATCAGAACAGAGCCTGATCAGCACCGTCGTGAGTAGGTACCTACACCTTTGGATTATAGGAACAACCCGGGTGAGTTCTGCAGGTTTGGGGGGCGGTAATGAAACGATGCCGTGGGCTCCCTTGCATGCAACTGACGACAGCGTAGTACGTTCTTCGTCGGCTCTCTCTGCTGCTGCCGCATGGCGAAAAGCCCGCAAAAAAAATGGCAAATATCGAAGAGGGATCAGTGAGAGATATGTATGCGAAGTTTGAAGAGGGTCGTAAGACACAAGAGACGAGGCTACGTTCAAGCTATCGCCAACAACCAGACGCAATGGAATACGAAAGCGTAAAGGTGTAAAAAAGTAGAAGAGCATACGGAGTACATGAGCTACTATGTACAATATGTACAAGACATGGGGGTATGAGGGGACTACCTAAGGGACTAGTAGGTTTGGGGTCGTTTGGGGATGGATTTCACGCATGGCGGGGCAATTACTCGCTTTCCTGTGCTTGGATGGTGGGTAATGAGTCGTGAGCTAGGTACCCGATATGTACCTACCTGACCTCTAAGCTTGTAGCCTGTAAGACGTACCCGTGGACCTAACATTAGGGCCATATCAGGTATATCCATGTATCCCGTGCTGCCCGTGCTGCTTGGCTGGCCGTGTACCCCCTAACGCACCTGTACCGATTCGCCCACATGCAATTTGAGCTATGACTATCCTACTCCATTTTCAATCTGTAGCATCTGCAGCTGTGCAGTCAGATAAACGAAATCCCAATGCGTCGGGTAACGTACCCGGGTAGAACAAAAGGGGGGGGATCTTAAGACACCAGCCCTCCGGGGCTGCCAATCATGGCCTCGAAAGCTTTCCATATTGCTGGCTCCATTCCTATTTCTGTCTACGATCTGTTGCGGGTTTAGCAGGTATGCCTTGGATATTCCAAACTTTGCTATTTGAGTCGGGCCCCCCGAGTAACCCCTATGAGGATGAAATAAGCGACAGGTCGCGTCGACGTAGACCTACACTACATCATATAACAGGTACATCTGAGTAACTAACATGCCCAGTACCAAGGTATCTACAACAAATCTTTTACCGTAGCAAGCCACTATGCAATATCGTCAACCCACATCTAGGGCCCGTAAAAAGACGAGATGCTGACGCCGAGTCTGCCATTGCCAGGTACCCAGACATTTTGCTGTCGTGTAACGAGTAGTAACAAGCAGGTGGGTATGTGACAATGAGTTCAACCTTTTCTAGGAAGTTTCACATCCTTTCTGATTCGTCGT
Organism: Hypoxylon rubiginosum; assembly: GCA_902806565.1. Taxonomy (NCBI): domain Eukaryota; kingdom Fungi; phylum Ascomycota; class Sordariomycetes; order Xylariales; family Hypoxylaceae; genus Hypoxylon; species Hypoxylon rubiginosum. The sequence continues at coordinate 200,495 of CADCXA010000016.1, read as the reverse complement.
CCTGGGTACTTAGGTAGCGAAGCCCGTTGAAATTGCACACCTCATTAACATGGCACATAAGCCATTGGGCTCAGTTTGTGATACCACCACCGGGCATTGCTCACCGTAGCATATACAACCTATAGTGTACTATATACCCTGGCGTGCGCATATATCTATCACGCACATGAGATCTGGAGATCTGAAGATTGCGAGATCTGTATGCAACAGTGGGCCCTTACCTCCCGGGTCGCCGTATAGCCGGACATGTCGCCAAGCTATCCCAGCTTCGACCAGTGCCTTATCCGATCCTCTCGCGGCGACGCCGCTGATTGTAATCTCTCCATCGCTTTAGCACTAATCCTATCTGCAACATCTGCTCATAGCCGGCATGTTTCTGGAACAAGCGCAAAACCCATCGTAATCGTGCGGTCCTGCCCGGATTCCCCTCGGCGAGGTCCCTAGTAATATTATGGAGCAGAGCGCGTAAGGCTGCGGTTGGTAGCACAGCGTCTCGATTCCTCGCCTTAAGATATCTAATACATCGCGAGATGAGTCGTAAGGAAGTCCTATTCGATACCCCCGGCGCGTTTGCAAATGTTATTGCAGCGGTAGCCGTATCTAGGAGTTGGCGCTTCGTAATGTTTTCGGCCCGTTTTCCTCGCCTTCTTAACGGACGTACCAGACCCAGCGCGCCTAGGATCTTATCTTTTCTGACGGATGGACATCTTGTCAGAATCTTCAAGGCATCCATTGAGAAGTTCCTCTTCCAGCAACGTGCAGGACCACTACTATGTTTTTGGTAGAGACTCAAGATCTCCATTGCCAATTCAGGCTGGCGCGCCCCAAGAGCAAGATTTACCAGAGGAGTTGCCTCATTCTTCACTAGATCTCGGAGCCCCCGCGCGACGTGCATAATGTCTTGCTGTCGTCCAAGCTTATGGAGGAACTCGCAGAGACCCTGAACCACGTGAAATTGTCCCGTCTGCCATGCGGCCACGCATAGACCGCTGTAACTCTTCGAGCTCTTGCTATTTCTCTCTTGGTTTTGTCCGAGAGCGTGGTACAACGCTGTCTCGTGCCTAATCGAAGATCGATGCTTGGCCAGATAGAGTTCGCAAATCCCTCTCCTCGAAAGAGGTTTGACTGCTTTTCCAGCTTCGAGGGTAGAGCACACTGCTGCCAAATAACTTTCACTCACGCACGGCAATCTGGCCAAAAGGTATAGCCAGGCTAAGCGCATCCGGGGGTAGTCCAATCCTTTCGATTCCTTGTCCAGTAGTACAAATTGAGTACTACTTTCCAGTATATGAAGATGGTTGACCAGGTTAAGTCTCGTTAAAGGCTGGGCCATTTTGCTAGCCTGCCGTGCTAATGTCGAACGTTTGCTATTACGTCTTGACGCCGTCAAGTAAGTACGCAGGTTTGCTACTACACCTGCAGACACATCGCCCAAGTAGTAATCCGGTATATGGGCCATGGCTGTTTTAAAAATGGTGAGGTTGTTGATCTGCAATCCGGAAATTTTGTGCAGGATGCTACCCCAAACAAGGCAATCCGAAGAATTATCGTGAGACATATTGCGGCTAGACAGGCCTGCAATAGTCGCTTGTAGTAGGTCTAGCTCGAGTTTGCTGATAGCTAAAAATTCTTCGTCGCCCAACGGCATCACACAAAGACCCCGTTGGATACCATCCAAAATGGTGCATATTTTTCCGCCTGAGAAGTGGTTATCTGCCACACAATCTTTCCAGCTACTGCAGAAGCTTTTAAAGTTGGGCCATGTCTGTGTTGTCGTGCTTGACGACAAATCCCGATATAGGGAATTCAGCCCACCATCGATGACTTCTGATGGAGCGCTATGGGCATCCCAGTCGAGTTTTTGTGGTGGTGTAGATGTTGTGGACGTCGGAGCAAATAGGCCAGCAGGCCAATCCAACATAGCTTTCAGGAGGTTCCGTCTCCACGCCCCCTGAGCTCCGGGCTGTTGAAGTCGCGCATCTGGCGACGTAGGTGGTTTCCACTGCCACTGTGTCAAATCGGCTAAGTTTTCGAGTCCCCATAAAGGCGCAGCAGAATGTGACTGTCCAAAGTTGAGCTCTCCCATATGTCTTCTTCCCATCCGTCTCCTATTTTCCATCGGACCCGGGACAGAAGAGCCATGCCGGGTAGTAGTTGTCGAGGTCACGCAGAAACGCTCGAACGTAGCAGCTAGTAGAGCCTCCGGAATCCAGACACTATCGTGTTGCGGACGTAGGTGGCGGTGGGCAGCTCGGTTGCATTGCGAAGCCAACGCGGGAGACATGGACGTAGGAGAGGGAATGCGACTCGAGAACTCCTCTATCGATCGTTGGTGGTGTTGAAACTCGGAGGTATTTATGAAATCATGACTGGAGATAGGCATTTGTAGATTAATTGATCAATTGGCAGCATTACAGCGCACAACTGCGCGCAGGACGGATCCTCAAGATATAAAGCTCAACAGAATTGACGTCGAAAAGCGAGCTTTGCGAAATAAATTGGAGTAATTGTATTGGATGGCGTTTAGGTTCGCATCTCCACCTGGGCCGCCCATAGCCCGCCCATAGCCCAGTCATACTATACGCTAGGTACCTTACATAAAGCGAGGCATTGTCTCTACAGGGGTCCATCCCACTTTGTCTCAAAGCACCAGCTAATATCGCGGGGTCGAATTTAATGAGACCACATTGGAAGACTTCGATAACGTATTGTTTCTTTAACCGCAAATCCGTCGAGACATTTCCCAACTAAAGCTCTAGAGGAGCTTGTCGTTGACCATGGCTCACCACTTCGAGCCATTAAAGAACGATCTGATATTGAGAACAGCTCGAGGTGCGTACTGTTCTAACGCCATAGCTATTATACAAATATTTACTAATTTGAATCATTGCTCAACGCAGGTGAGGATGTAGAGCGTGCACCAATATGGATTATGCGTCAAGGTATTTGGTTACAGCTATACGGTTCATACACATCGTTCGAGTCCTAATTGCAAGCTCCAGCTGGCCGGTACCTACCCGAATATCACGAAGCCAAGGGTAACCGTGACTTCTTCGAATGCTGTCGAAGTCCCGAGATCGCCTCGACCTTGACTCTCCAGCCCATTGAACGGTTCTCCGGCTTGTTGGATGCCTCCATCATCTTCTCCGACATCCTCGTGATACCCCAGGCTATGGGAATGGTAGTCGAGATGGTAGACAAGAAGGGGCCGCATTTCCCACACCCTCTAAAGTCGCCTCACGACGGCCAATACTCCAAGGTCCTCCACAAGGACGTGGATGTCGAGGCCGAGCTGCACTACGTCTACAAAGCGATAACGCTAACTAGGAAGAAGCTGAAGGGCCGCGTGCCGTTGATTGGCTTCTGCGGAGCCCCCTGGACCCTCTTCTGTTACATGGTCGAGGGCGGCGGCACGAAGCTTTTCATCGAGAGCAAGAAGTGGATATACCGTCATCCTGAAGAGAGCAAGGCTCTGCTTCAGAAGATAACCGAGGTCTGCGTCGAATATCTAGCGCTTCAGGTCCGAGCGGGAGCTCAGCTGATTCAAGTCTTCGACTCTTGGGCTGGGGAACTATCACCCTCGACATTCAAGATATTTAGCGAGCCTTACCTAGCTTACATCTCGAAGCACCTGCCAGCGAAGTTGGACGAGATGGGCTTGAAAACCGTACCTATGATTGTTTTTCCCAAGGGAGCCAACTTCGCATTAGATTCTATTTGCAATCTAGGATACGACGTCGTAGGATTGGACTGGCAGATGGATCCCGCGGAAGCCGTTAAGATTCGTGGCGACAGGCCCATCGTCTTCCAGGGGAATGCAGACCCCGGAGTGCTGTACGGAACGAAGGAAGCCATATCAGAGACAGCCAAGGAGATGGTAGAAGGTTTCGGAGGTGGAAAGAAGGGCTGGATTGCCAACCTAGGCCACGGCATCACACCACTTGTGAAACCGGATGATCTGAGGTTCTATCTTGAAGAAGTCCAGCGCTTAACCAGTAAATGAGATGATTACTAAAGTCTACATGTATATCTATCTAGCTTGCAACTCCGCCCATTACAAGGTTATTGTTGGTCCGGGAAGCTCTTGTCGAGATCTATCTTACTCCTATATTCTTGTCAGTATCATGCTACTGTAGTGTAGACAAAATGAATAGATAATCTGGATAGGAATGCAAATATGACGAGTAAGTACTAACCATGATACGGACCATGCCACTTTTCCGCCCAAACTCTTACAAACCCTCTGGCTACCGGGGTTATCCGGCGCAACATTCGCCCAGCAGTACCCGTCGTCGTCGAATTCCTTCAGCCGCTCGCGGAAAAGCTTAACAGCCACGGCTTTAGCAAAACCCCTCCCGCGCCACTCCTCTTCGCAGTGCAGGTTGCTCAGCGAGGAGTCCGGCCCGAGGAGAGCCCAGGCAATGGGTCTGCCGTCCTGGCGGTAGATAGCCATGCTCGGGAGCAAAACAATCGTTCGCCTACAGGGTTACATACGGAAATTGTTAGTTGTCCCAGTCACAGGTGTTAAGAAAGAAAGAAAGGGAAAAACACCTACTCCTTCCTCTGGATATGCGTCCTCGACAGCATCAGCGGGATGTCCTCCCTGCGGAACCTATCCCACAGCATGTCGTCCGCGAGCGGCTTCTTCTGCAGCGCGTCCGGCAGCGCGTCGAGGCGGAACATCCACACGTCGTAGACGTCGACGGCGGCGAATATGACGCCCTGGTTCACGAGGGCCATGCGCAGCGTCTCGTTCAGCGTGCCCGCCAATATCGTCGGCAGCGCCCGGCGCTCGTCCGAGTACGCGTCGCGCTGGCGCCTGACCTCCCGCAGCACCCGGCGCGCGCACCGCGCCGCGGCCTCCTCCCTCTCTTCCTCGTCGCTCGCGGCCCTCTCCGCGCTAGCCGCCGCCGCCGCCGCTAGCGCGTCCGGCCGCCGCTCGAGCGACGAGTACAGCCAGATCTCCGTCTCGGGGCCCCGCGAGAAGTCCAGGTACGCCGCCGCGAAGGGCGTCTCGGCCGAGAGCGCGTCGTCGCCGCTTGCGAGGTCTGCGTCGGATGCGAATAGTATCCTGGCGTGCTCCGTGATCCCGCCCGGGAAGCGCGTGAACCGCAGGCGCCGCAGCAGGGGCAGCGCGTGCGGTAGGTGGTGCGTCCGGAGGAGGTTGATGAGCGCCTCCGGCGGCTCGGTGTAGACTATCACGTCCGTAGACATTTGTTATGCCGTCGCTACTGCTGACGAGATGAGGAGGAGGAGGAGGAGGGACGGAGGTAAGATGTCTAAAGCCGGGTCGAGATAGGCGGGTTTGTGTAACATATAAGCGTCGTCGTCTGTGACTCATGGGCCATTCCATAATCGGAGCGGGTTGCATCTCGAATGCGACGCAAATCCTATAACGACTTTACGAATTACGAAAAATATTTTGTGTCATCGCGGCCAGCATATTATAGCCAAAAATTTCAAAATCTCATGAAAATGATCTGATTATTTTTCTAAATTTACCTATTCGCACTTCAGATTCAACATCATATTGCTTGGAGCTCTCTAGTTTCTTTGGCCATTTTAAAGTGAGAGCTAATTGCAAATATCTATCTCGAAGATTAATTAGATAGATATTTCGGAATATTCGCCCAATTTTCAAAAAATTACGTTCGATCTCTTGGTTCCTCACCTCCAATCCGCCACAAAAGCCACATCCAACATTGAATGGGTAGTCATTAACAAAGTCGAGGTGAGCTGAATGTAGGTACATATATGTAGGTACCCATGGCGGCCCGTCTGTACCTACAAATGAAGCTATTCAAGGGGTCGCTAAGATTAGGTCAGCAAACATTCATCTCCCTTACTCTTTGTCTATGTGTTCAACAACAGGACATGTCGGGGACTTCCGCGAAGAGACCTGTTACACGATATCATCACCGCGACGGGGTGACGGAGCAACATGTGAACCAATTATATCGACTCTGTATCGAGGATAGACGAGCACACGGAAGGCTACGAGCATTTATATAGCAACCAACCTACCTAGGTAAGCAGCCTACCAGTGTAGCCGCTGCGAAGTCACCCTTATTCTGTAGATATAAGGAAAACAGAACTAATTCCCAAATACTAGGTACAAATTCTCTTTGAAGGGTATATTTTGAGAAGAAAAAAAAGAAACCCTCAGATTACTCAAAGTGCCCCTCTGATATTGCTCGACGTTGGCGTCGAACCACAACCCTTCCAACTCTGAAGGGGCGGGGCAAGCGTTTCCGGGATAACCTAGGACCAATCTTTTGCAGTACGATTCAACACCTGGAACCACTTGCACAGAGAAAGTGTGTTGTGTGCTGGGAAATTTGTGCACCTAATTTATCTACATAACCTAATGCAAACGCAATACTTGCCCATGACGCTCGATATCCGTCCTCAGCCTTCGTCTCTTATAATAGTGGTATATCGGAATTCGCAAACAAGCCGAGGGTAAAAGGACAGCATAAACACTCACTCACAAGTGATGCTCGTCTCCTTCCCAGCTTCTCCTTTTCCATGATTTACATAGTCGTCGTGGGTATAACAGCTCTCTCGCTCTCCCCCTTTCGACCTCAAGAACATCGCACCAGGTAAAATAACGGCCTTCCTCCAGGTGCACGTTTCCTCGGTTTCTTCCTCTCAAGGCGTACTAAGCCTTCTTGAAGAACTCCTTAGCCTTGGCAGCCAGCCCGTTGCTGGGGGTCTTATTGTGCTGATGTCGAGGCACCGCCGGTGCGCGGTCCTCGGCGCCGGAGGCATCAGCAGGACCGTCGAGGTTTGTCCTAGAGATCTCGGCCTCCTCGCTACCCGTCCGGACGAAGTTGGCAGCTCCTCCTCGTCCCACATGTGTTGCTCCGTGGCTTGGTCGTTGCTCGATACTAGGAAATTGATCTGTTTTAGCGCCACCTGTACCAAGGTATGCATGTGAGAAGTGAAGAGAGGGACCTACGGTCCGACATCCTGGCGTGCTCGCGTTTCAATGGGGTCCTTGTTCGGTGCCATGTTGCCGGAACCGCCACGGCCGGTCGTGACGACCGGGGTCTTGAGAGTGGGCGTCTCGAGATCAGTCGGCTTGACGCGCGGGGATCTTGCCGAGTCGGCGATGTTGCCGGCGCCGCCACGGCCGGTCGATGTGAGGTGGCCACTCATTTTCAAGCCCTGTCGCGAGCGTAAACGCAAGGGTGAAGTTGTTGATTGGTCGGACGTACGGGTACGAGCGCAATGCTTATAATACGTTCGGAATGGAGAGTCGTGTAAGCTAGCCAGATATTGCGACAAATCTTTACCTGAGGGTAGGTAACAGAATGAAGACGAGAACAAAGACAAAGACGCCCGGAGTGGAGCGCTCCAATTGATAAATAGTCAACGGCTTCCCAAGAATTGCGCGATCTGTACTGGCGGTTCCTCGGTACAACGTTGTACGACTGACTTATACGACTGCGACAAGGCAAATTCCTTTGGGATATAAGTACCTTATGTAGCTTTAGTAGATGTATCTACCTTCTGTTTCTACTATCCCGGAACTGGTGCAACTTCTACCCTTTTTAAGATCACGGGACGAATCAGAAATTTCCTGCCTAATGGGAAAAACCGACCGACTAGAGCTAGAGACAAGAAGTCGACGTGGGCCGGGGGCTTTACATCACTCCCGCCCGCAAAGACGCTACTAAGGTGCTAAGGTGAGAAAGTCGAAGCCGTGAGGTTCCACTACGAAACCGGGCTGGCCTTTTAAAAGCGACGGATGAGGTAACTAAGACGTAATGAAAATGTCGGGATCCAGCGGCTCCAGCATGAGCTTCTCGATGGTGTCATTGCCATTTTGTCTCGAGTCGTCTTGGCTTCTTTAACCGGAATTCGAATTTATTAGCAGGTTTTTTTCTCTTTGTACTTTTGTATACCTACATCTTGGTAGGTATCTACATAACCGTATATACCTTATGTACCTCATGTAGGTATCGACTAAAAAGGGGGGACGCGTAGCCAAGACGAGGCAAGACATTGCAAGACATGACATGACATGATATGACAAGAACAGCCTTATCAGAACATATTTGAGGCCCCTGCCCCTCTACGAGATCTACTAAGTTAGCAAAGGCTAGGAGAGTGTGGGCGCCTTACCGGAGACGTGGTTCTCCTTTCCCCAGATTAGATCTTAGCTATGATGAAACCGATCTACTATAGAGCTGATAAGCTCTGTCCTATACTGGTTGGTCGGCGAGCTTTACACGATTTCATCAAAAAGGATAAGTAATAAATATGATCTATAATGAAATAAAAATGGACTTATTATATGAGTGTCATGCGTACAGTATCCGAACTCGCACAGGTGTCGATCAAAACTCTGTTTGCTTTCTCCGGAGATCAAACGACCCTCGCCTGCATATTCCACTTTGTTTTAGGTTGCTCTATTTGGATGATTCTCTGTGGCCTCGGGCTCGTCTTAAGGTTTGGTGACAGCAAACCGGCGCGCATCTGTCATCCTAACAGTGAGCTCAACCTATAGGTTCCGGGCCTCATGTCACATATCAAGTGGTTGATATGCATGCCCACAACCACATGCAGGATACAAGATATCCCTAGAAAGATAGTCAACTATCCCCACTAGTCTTTCTAGCGATAGGTATATAGGTAGGCGTGCATACATTCAAGTTCTCTAGGGTAAGGAACACCATTCGAATTAGAGTACGTGTAATTCATGGCGCCGATAATGAGCCCCATTAGGCCGCCCTCTTCCGCAGTTCTCAGATACTCTCATTAGCTACGGACGGCGGGAAAAATTAGGTATTCCACCGCAAATACACGGAAAGTTTAAGCCACGTCTGAAAAACCAATGACGCGCATATCTTAATTCATCGCATTCCATATATTCGTAGATAGATGACTCGGTGCTTATGGCGGGTATATTTGCTGAACCAAACCCTCGGCTTGCAGACCGTAACGCACCTAGGTATGAACCCAGCCAACCATATCCTACCGAGGTAGGTTGAGCTGGGCAGATAATCTTGGAACTCTTTCCCCCCCTTTCCTTCGGTCGCCCGACTTCGTTTTCTGTCGGCATCAAATGGGCTATTCCTATCCTATGGATGGAATCTGAGCCCCCTTCCGACTAGACACCTGCCGTAAGGTATATGAACATATAGGTGGTAATAGCAGGTCGCAGGGCGTCGTGATAAGGGGGCGTCACCCTAGTCTGAGTCCGATGCAGCCGAACCCGGGAGGCGATCTACCACTCAACAAATCTGACTTCCTTCACATCTGGGCAGCACCCGAAGACGAATGCTAGTTTTCATCTTCGTCGTCCGATCCTCGGCCCTTACCTCCCTTGCCATCTTGGCCATCCTTCCTGATCGGGATTTTCACTCCTTGTACAGCAAAGCACTTGCTGAGAGCGGTGCTCTCACAGACACCGGGGAACTTCTTGGCCGAATAGACTTGGAACTTTTCGCTAAAAACCTGCGCAAGGACAGGCGCTTTGCCCCTATTTAGGAGTTCCGCATCGCTGCCGCCATTGGACGTCGCATCAGGTCGACGTAGGTTAATAAATGAGAACCGCAGTCTAAATTTATGTCAGCCGTGATTTATGGGAGGGGTAGTTTGCTCTCATTCGGTGACGTACCTGAACCATCCTTCGGTTCGGACACTTAGGTCCTGGAGAATGAACCAAATTCCTATTTTGTCCGTAGGATCTGTAAGACGTGACGCACTGGCAGCAAGGCTACCAATAAGATTTCTCGTGTACATGCCGTTCGGGGAGGCGGTGCCCATCAGACGATTGTGCGCCATTTGATGTCCCGGCATATCTTGTGAGAAACGAGGGCCGAACATTGGCTGCGATGGCAACTGCGGCACGCCCGGCACCATGTCGTTTCGATAGCCCCCGCCAGGATAACCGTACGGCTGCGCTTGCGGGGGATAGCCGTATCCTATGAAAGCATGTGAGAAACTATCCAGAAAGGGGCCAGATGCATAAGACTGGGGCCGTATTACCTTGGCCGTATGGGTCTGGTTGATAAGGAGGCATCGCGTGAGGGTATCCCGGGTTGGGTTGCTGTGCATATTCGCGATTCGATGGCACGATGGATTGGTAGCCATAACCTCCAGTTTGGCTACCCTCGATCACTTCCCTGAAAGAAGAAGCCTGCGTAGAGGAGATAGATGGCGACTGCTGGGAATGTTTAACGAGGTTGACCTCCTTGTCTCCATTTTCAGACCAGAGATCAACATGCAGTACATAATGTTGGTGTTCGACCTCACTGGATTCGAGTTAGCCGTAATCTAAACAGTGACGGGTCCGCGATCCACACACTTGCAATCTACCTCCTTGCCTGTAGTTTTGTCCATCACCACTAATCTTATACAGGGCGGAGGGGTAATAGGTCGTCGATCCTGTTCGGTGTTAGCGTTCAATCGACATAAGCGACATAGATCTTTAACGCGCTGACCTTGTCACCAAAACCACACATCCTAGCTCTCAAGGGTTGTTGTACGACCTCGAGTCTTTTCCCTTGCGTGTTAGTCTCGTGGGTCGAGTCGAGGTCTACAGGCCGCACGCGCGGCCGTTTGTGAGGGCCAACTTACCTATATTTCCTAGTCGCGTCGGTACCCTCTATAGGCTGCGGCGCCGGCTTGTCTTTCTCCTCGGCTCCAGGTTTGGTGGCAAGAGGGTTAGGGCCAGGACCGCCGACGCCGTTCTCTGCCGCACCAAGCTCGCCAGCACGGTCTCTAGGTCCTGGCATATTGGGTGGGGCCATAATCGTTCGCGGCGGAGGCATGTTCGCCCGGTGAGGGTTGCTTATGGGATCTTGCTGGTAATACGGGTTTGAAGGCATAGGAGGAGGGAGCTGGGCATAACCCGGGTGGTGCGCCGAGGGGCCTGACATCTCGGGCTGGAATGCCTGCGAGTGGTGAACAGGCGGAGCCGGATATCCTGAACTCATGTTGTTTTGGGTTTTTACTACTTCCTCCTATCTGCTATACAAGTTGTTCCTCCAAGCTCTATAGGAACTCGCGCGGTCGACTTTGGCGCGAGTGTCTTGCACCTTGGGAACTATAGACGGGAAGGTCTTAAAGGTCGGACGGCTAGGTGGTACTCAAAAGGGTTGAGATCGAAGATTACAAAAAAATAATAATCTTGTCGTACTCGAAAATGTAGGTACCTATACCGGGACGAGTTTCGGCCCTCTAGTAAGGACTCGGGACTTGGTCGCTATATAAGTATGCAGACGTAGGAGAGATTTAAGATTGGTAAGGTTCATGCAATCGAAGATGCCTCGACGGTAAACGGTGGACCTAGGTAGTATTTCCAGAGTTTGCCTTTCCAATGGGAGCGAGGCACAAACTGCGACTGGGACTGCGACTGAGACTTTATGCGACTATGCGATTGTGCAGCTGCGTAGGCGTAGACGGGGGCGTGGGCGCGGGGAGTAAGAGTAGATCGGACGGTTTTAACGATTATGGTTATGGCTACAATTATGGTTATCGGTTATGGTTATGCTGAGTTATGAGTATGCGTATGCGTATGCCGATGCCGTCGAAAGTTTGTTTACTATGCGGTAGAAATAAGGTGGGATGATTCGACCGTTGAACGTCTGGGACGTTTGGATGGATGGAGGGACGTGGTTGGAGAGAAAAAAAATTAATGCTATGTAAGACAGTTCCAGCCCAGCAAAGCTGCCCAGGCTTTTCTTAAGGGGATGACTGTGATCAAGGTCAAGCAACTGGCAAACTGGGGAAAACGAGGGGGATGCTGGAAGAGGCGCAAACTTTATTCGAGCAGAAGCGCCACCAGCCGATTGGAGGTAAGGGTTTAAAAATGTACAATACAATAGGTACGTACAGTAGGTACATTAGGTACAGTAGCTTAGGGGGGGGGGCTTGGGGGAAAGGGATAGATTGGGGTTGAGGTAGAGGGTGCCCAGGTGCCCAGGTGCCTAGAGGTGTACAGAAAGGTACAAGCACAGGTACCTATGGATAGTGGGGGGACGGGCACAGTGGTTTATTGCCCGGGTATGGTAAAGTGGTAAAGTGGTAAAGTGATAGACAGTGGGCTGGATGGCAGGATGGTAAAAGGGCTGCAGCTGGAAAGGGTGGACGCTAACGGCTAGGTGGGCAAGCTAAAGGACCTTGACATACAGCGATACCCGTAGTGGATTAGTGGACACGACCGCCTACCCCTGCTAACGTGTGAACCACTAGGTACCTGTATCAGGAGGTATGCAGTATGCGGTATGGAGTATCGCGCGAACTGTACGCTAAGAGGTACCTAGACCTGATAGGTAACGTGCATCGGAACTTTTGTAGGGTTAGGGGAGCTTAGCTACTAGAAAAATTAAGACATAGCCCTCAATTATACGGGGTAGGCCAGTTATAATAAGACCCGACTTGAAGACTCATGAGACTCTTCAACCGTCAGTTTGCAAACGAGGCAGTATTTGTATGTCTATGAGCAACTATTCCCAAGTATCTTTAAGGAGCTAGGGTACAGACGATTGTAGGCACCAACCCGCTTTAGAATGTAAGCTTAGGTGCGACTGTTGAACCGCGCATCCTATCAGCGACTATCACCGTTTTAAGGGACGTGGACGTGGCAAAGGAGAAGACGCGGAGTGATTGGGTGCCGTATACTCGGAGCCGATTCTGTTTCGGTACCTACTTTGACGTTTGTTCTTCCTATTAACCTATCTATCCATAGTACGAAGACAAGGAGTATAATACCATCAAAGGGACAAAGGGAATAGGATATAGGATACGAATGTTGTTACTTTGATATGTCTACCTGCCTCCTACCCATGTACCATTCACGATAGTAAAAACGATAGTGAAAACGATAGAGCTGCAGAAAAATGATATATAAGAAAGTAAACATGGCGCATGACCTGTGGTTGTAGACAATGCGCATACGAACGAGGGCGAGGACTTAAAACGTACGATACTTGCCTACAATAAGGGTGACGATATCATCGTGACCTCGCAAAGGTCATTGCAGTTTACTGTATAAGCGCCGACAGGAGATTAAAGCCGGCAGGGCTGTCACTTTTTCCATTATTGATACTACCTGCTCAACTTTGCCTGCTTATATATTTGACCTGCCTGAGTATAACGGCTCCACTGTCTGTATAAAGAATTTATAGTATTACCATGGGTGTTGGGTCTCTACTATGGCCTGATCACTACCCCCCTAGGTGTGTATTTTGCACTTTGAAAATGCAAGTCGTAGGCGGCCTATTTAGAAACCAGGGAGGATTACCCCCATGCTGTGAGTTCTTACATACTATGTACCGAATTAGATTGGGTTGAAGGGCAGCGGTTAGGCGTTAATAGGCGTGGATCTTTGGCATGGCTCGGTCTTCTGCCTCTTTTTCTTCTCATCAGGTACAGGTATTGCGTACCTTGGGTATCTCGTGTGTATAATGCATGCCGCGCCCAAGAATACATGTACGTAAAGTGATAGACGACATACACATACCTGTATGAATTAGAAATAGCCAAGCAGGCAATTATCTATGTATCTCACATCTCTTATACGCGTAATGATGTATGTTGCTGATCATATTTCATTACCATTACCACTCGCCACAGAGAAATGATGGCAACTCGTATGATGATATTTCGGCCAATTTCTTGATTCAAGACCCGGCAGAGCGGACTTGATTAAAGATATTGACTCTCCAGAGTCTGCACTGCTACCCTGCCATCGTACATGTATATAAAGTCTAGGAGCCGCGGAGAAAGGTGATCTCGGTACGTTGCATTCGTATCTCTCTGACCCTCTTTTTTCTTTCTTCTTCATCAACGGTATTTTATATGCTCGACGACAACACTATTTTCACCTCCCTTCGATTTCGGCTTGCCAGATCTAGTGTATTTACATAGTATAGCTATTAGGCAGGGAGTCCTACTTAATAACGGTACATAAGGTAGATTCATCCCTTGGTTCGCTTGAGTCCCGCATGCATAATACATATAAATACCTACACATACACATACGCATACACATAATGCATGCGAGTCCCATAACATATGCCCGGCTCCCCCCCTCTTTATACCTCTTTCGTTTCGATGAACCATATCTCTCTCTTTAACATCAGCATCCATGGCATTGGCTTGTTGCCAAAAAAGAAACGCTGCCCGACTCTTTGGAACCTGTTCATGTATCGAATGCAAGAACCTGGAGACTGGATCGTCTCCCTCGAGTCTGGCTCTCTGAGTCGCCGTGGACCGCAGGGCCAAGCGTTGTTTTTTCTTGGGCACGGGACTTGGTCGGCTCTCCAGCAACCCACCGTTGCGTCGATGTCACCATGCTATCTCGGGCCTTGTCTACCGAGTACCACAGTCTGGGGTTTTCTGTCGTCTGTCAGTTTCCTCGCTTCCTCGCAAATCTTTCCCCTTGGATGAATAAGGTTATCCGTCACTTGGCTTTTGTTTTTTTTTATATGCTTCTCTTATCACATGGCAGGGCTTAGACATAAAATGTGTAATATCTTTAATATCCCCCCCCCCCCCCCCCCCCCCCCCCCTTGGCCCCCCTTAGCCTTGGACACCTTATTTGCAAAAAAAAATGACATAGTGAGCAGCTCGCTTATTCATACATACCTAGATATTCAATCATCAACACACCATTCCCAAGATGGCAGATATGCCCTCCTACCCTCCCTAAACCTCCCTTCAGCATCGCATTGCATCCCGAACCACCCCCGAATCTTGAAGGGTCACGGACCCTGATTGGCAACTAGCGGAGATCAGGCCCCAAAGGCATCCTTGTTCCTTGTCGAGGTTGACCTACAGTCAGTTTGATCGTCTGCAGCCTGTCTTTTTTCTTCCCTTTTTTTGTTGTTTTCTGTTTTCTCATTTCTTCCCGTACTCCACTGTTTCCCGCTTCTTACGCTGGGGTTCCTATGTGCGCCGTGGCTGGCCGTGCTGGCTACATTGGCCGCATACCTTTAAGCCATGTCATGTATGTAGGTGAATCATGTCTCTTTTATTTTTAGCGTGACGCGAGGAGAGACAAGGCAGGCAAACGATTAAGATTGGAATAGAGAACGGGCTGGCGGTCAGGCGATCCACGGCCCACAGCCCACGGTCCACGATCCGCGATCCGCGATCCGTGAACCAACGTAAGAACTCACGGACCGCAACACAGCATATGTTCTCTCTGCCTTGCCTCCGCCCTGTTCGCCCTGCCTGGCAGCCTGGACACTGGTTCTCAAAGTGGAGAGGACGTCGATTGTACCAAAATATGAGAGAAAAACCCCCCTTGCTCTTATCCACCCACCATTACCCATCACTCGACGAGATTCGTCATACCTGAGAGCATGTGCGTTAAGATCGACTCTATTGCATTTTCTAACTAACCTACGTATCTTTTTCTGGCTCTTCCTCCGTCCGCCGTCCGCGGATCTCGTTCACGAGTCAGGCATGAGCCGATCTGCTACGGCGGCCTTCTCAGGTTACGTTGCAGTGCATGGGGGCGTGTACCAATACGGTATCAGGGTATCTGGGGCATCTTCTATCGGTTAGGCTGGTGATCCGACTAAACTACCTAGGAACAAAACAGTTCGGCCGTGCCGTGCCGTTGGATTTAAACCTCGAGGGTTAGGGTACTGTACGTGCATGCCAAGTTTGAAGCTAGAGTAGCTCGAGTATAGCTAGATGATACATGTCTCTTGCATGTTGTTGCTGTTGTATGCCGTTATGCCTCTTTATCTTTCCTCACCTCAGTAGTAAAGTGCTTACCGCCCATCCGCCCGTCTGGTCTACACCTTGCCCTCATGTGTCTACCTAGGTAGGCTGGCGTCTCACCGGTAAGGCCGAGTTAACCATATTGTGACAACCACCACCACCACCACCACCACCACCACACAACATACCGAATCCGACTGCGGTAAATATTTACATGTCGGCTGAAGGCGTCATTAGTTATCGCTAGGGTTCCTATAGGCAGGTAGGGATGGGCGCGGTCGTCATCTTTTTCTTTCTCTTTTTGTAGCACCGTAGTACATATTATGCTGCCATGGTAGCCAGACAACGCACTCCCTAGCTTCGACCAGCGAATTATCTGCACGGCCGCGTAACTACCTACCTTGTATACATTTCGCTCTAGCGTACACTACTATGCTAGCCCCAAGTCGATCCATGATCTCCATCTCTATCTCTATCTAACCTACCTGCAGGGCTTAGTCTAGACTCGCACGGGACTTATCCGTCCTGCAAGGGGAGACATCGGTCCTTGGCACGTGAAGTTCTGGCCTCTAGAGCCCCAAGATAGGTCTAGTTTGCAACAAAGTCACCGTAT
Source organism: Hypoxylon rubiginosum (assembly GCA_902806565.1). Classification (NCBI taxonomy): domain Eukaryota; kingdom Fungi; phylum Ascomycota; class Sordariomycetes; order Xylariales; family Hypoxylaceae; genus Hypoxylon; species Hypoxylon rubiginosum. The sequence goes on along the minus strand of CADCXA010000016.1, from coordinate 184,192 downwards.
GTTTGAGAAGACAGTGACGAGAGAGAGAAATAAAGATACCTATAAGTTATACGCCCCGCCTTAACTTGAGTTCTTCATGTTTGCAAAAGCGGACACAGGCTGGGCGCGGCAGTCCGGGATTGTACTCCCGTCACCAGCTTTCGCTTCCCGCAAGACGGGAAAGCACTGTAGTCGTCGATGAGGCTGACGCTTATCAAAAACCCAGACGTGGGAAAATATATGGAAACAACCCACCTGCAGTGCCGGACTCTTCTCCGACGCCATTTTCCCTGGCCGGCCGGAAGAGGTACCACGAGAGGGAGGGCTAGAACATGGGAATCCACCTCTCCCATCACGGGGTACACAGTGCCCGAGCCGTCGGATAGGGAAAGAGAGGGCGCGCCCGCCCATTCGGTACGTCAGGTACATGGTGTTGCAATGTGGTGCAAATGTGGTGAACGTCGTACGACATACGACGCCGTTTTTTCCCTTTGCTTTTTTTTTTATAACAAATTTCCCAACTCTGTGGAACGTCTCGGCAAAAGGGGCGGTCCCATTGGACTAGACGTCTATCGAGTGGATAAGTATCTCACGCCGGCTTGGGGGGGATCAGAATCTCTCGTCGAAGCAAACACGCCGCCGTCTAAATAAGCCTTGCACCAAGGAACAAACAACCGACTTGTTGGAAACCAAGAAAAAGGATGAGAGGTAAGGTGGAGATGGTAAAGTAGAGAATGTGGAGAAGACGATCTCCGTTACTTCATACATACCGGATCCGATACATACTAGCCCTGCTAGACTGAATCCATTCAAGTCCCTTGCCGTTCTGCCGTTTTTCATAGGCGCGAAGCAAACGGTCTGGGCTGACCAAGGGAAGGGAAGTGGTAGTACGTTTGCAGGTAGATAGTCCTCCCTAGCTATGGGATAGGATATGAAGCCTACCTATTTGCGTATGCTGTAACATCGGGAAACCGCTCCAAGACCAGCCAGCTGTAAAGATTATACGACTCGAAACAGCACACAGATAACCAACATCACTTCGAATAGATGTATGGCGGACTTATTATAAAATTTATAATAATTTTCACGGGTCCTGGACCAAACCCCGGTTCTGATATCATCACTTAACACTCAAACCACCAAGATACCCGCGTCCCGTTCCCACTACCGGAGTCCCGCTTCTAAGTAACAAAAATACAAGCAGGCGAGGTCTAGATAGGAGACCCCTTCCCCCTATTTATCCACCGTGGATCAAATAGGTACGATATGCTATTGTGTAGACTCCGGAGCCGAAATATCCCCCCCGGGTGACAATTAACGTTCGTCGTAAAGAAAATGTCAAAATCTTTTTTTCGGCCACTTTTTCATCGCCGAGATCCCTTTCTTTCAGAGTAATATCGTATCCCATCGTGTCATACCAGTAGATGATGCCCACCCAAAAATGAAGAAACGCCGTGCTCCCCCACGCCTTGCCGGCAGAGAGCTCTTGGTGGAATTTTGGTACATACAAACGGAGAATATTCGAGAGAGGTTCCCCAAGGAGCATCTACCGCTCTCCTTAATAGAGCGCCATCAAATTGGGTCAATGGGTTAAAATGGCGAGTTAGAAGCCATCGCACGTAATCTCGTGAGATACCGTGACTTAGGCTCGACCAAGGTATGATAAAATCTGGGTATAAAAAACAGGCTGCGTAGTCTAGTCATCTGCCAACTTGGCGAAATGCTTAGACCATAGCCATCCAACTAAATTATTGGGATCGTCTTGGTTTTTGGCAAGCCATAGCTCGCCCTTTTCAGCTATGACATCGAATATCTATACGTACAATTTTAGCGATAATCTTGGACAATTTGTAAGTTGGAAGTGACATACCTCTCCTGCTTGGTATGTTAGATATGGGTACCCAGCTTCGTGTTTGGTGGTTTCAATGTTAAATTCGAAGAGAGAGGCTGCCAACCACAGGACATTGTACCCGTTGATAGGCTGCCGCTCGCGAGAAGAAGCACGAGATGATGCTTGCGATGGCCTCGGAAGCCGTTCTTGGCTATCTGATGGGGGTAGCGCAGATTGGAATAGACCAGAATAGCGTTGATTTTCGGCTGGTTGGTACGGAGAAGCGTGCGTGGAGTTCGAGTAGCGTCTTGCATGCGCGCTGGACTCGGTGCTTTGTCTTGGAGGACCACTCGAGTCGTAGCTTTGACCAGTCCCTGGTCGCACCGACATTTGTCCCAGGGACCGAGAGGCGCTGGGCAAGTCGGGAGTAATAGGGGATCCGGATCCTGGGCGTCCCTGGGCGCTAATCCCAGCATAATAATCGCGGTAGTAATACTGATGGGGGCTCGGAATGGGCGCAGCAGTTGGCGAGATGGTAAATTGGCCACTGTGGCGCTTCATGAAGTCGGGCGTAGGTAAACTTGGAGCCGTATCGCTGTTTATAGATGAACCCCGGCCGCGAGGCGAAAGCTCAGCAGGCCTAGGGCGGAGCCTTGCGAAAGACTCGTCTGTGCTGGTCGATTGGGAAGGGCGGCCCTTTGAAGCAGGGTTGACGATGCCGATCGTGTTGATCTGTTCGTCCTGGAACTTGTAATCACGCTGGAATGTGGACAGAATATCGGCAATCTCTGGCACTTCGGAACCCTCGAGCACCACCTTGACTTTCTCTTTCCAAATAGAGAACCATTGAGTCTGTATATTGACGAAATTCCCAAGGCAGATTTTGCCAACCTTTTCTGTGAGCGCGGAAAGCTTGGGTAGTTCCTTTTTCAGTGTTTCGTTTAGAGCTTCGTACTGCTCCATGAATTCGCAGAGCTGCTTGTCGACTTTCTTGCCACTTTTCTTGAGTTGGACCGATTTCTCATAATCTAGTCGACGCTTGGCGCGCTTCTTCATAGCAAGTGACGGGTTGCCGTATGACTTGATTACGAGCTCGAACGGCTCAATAACTTGCTTTCGAACTTGGGAGAGCTGAATGATATGGTTAGTCTAATGAAAACGGAAGAAATGGGAGGGGGGAAACTGACATGTTGCTCTAACGCAACCTTCTCGATGTCTCTCATGGATACGTTGAAGCGGACCCATTTGCTTTCAATCTCTGGGTGAGGCGAGGGTTGAAGGCGCATGACAAGCTCCATCGAAGAGAGATATTGCAAGAACTCATGGACATAGTCGGTGGCCTGCCTCGTGTAGTATTCGACATCCCTTAGCACAACTTGTAGCCGTAGGTAATCGTCACCAAACCTCTCATGGAGTTTAAGGTACTCTGGATCCTCCGCCAGTCTGTGAGTGGCCTGTAGCTTATCGACCCTTTTGCCGAAAGCCCTGGCAAAGCCAGCTCTAACATCAGACTCTTTGCGCTTCCTACCAACGATCTGACCGACCAACTCGAAATTCTTCTTCGTCTTGTTTATTTCTTCTATCGCGTTTTCCAGACCAGCCTTAGCAGATTCAAGGAATGGGCGATCCGGATGATTTGCGGGTGTCTCATGGAGCAGTTGGCTGAGAAGGTTTGGATACTTCGTAATCCGCTGCATTGGCTTGATAAGCAGCGAGTCCAGGTTCCATGCCTTGGTTAAGTCCCTTGCTACCTCGTTGCATTCGTTTAACCATACTTTCACTGTTGGATCCTCTTGAATCTGAATTAGTTTTTTTGCGGCATGGTCGCTATTCTTAAGGAATGATTCATGCGCCGTTTTCATCTTCTCCATATTGTGAACGAATATCGGCCCGATTGATGTTTGCCGATCTCTGTCATCGTTTAAATGTCCCGTAGCGGGTGTAGTCGGTGCCGACAGAGAGGTACCGTCAGAGAGACTTGATGAATCCTTAGGCAACTGGGCCCGCTGTCCCTTCGGAGTGTAGACGCTGGAGACTCCTTCCTTAAGCTCTGCTAAGAAACTTGAGTGAAACTTGATGATCTGATCAGTATTGCGGAAAATTAATTTAATGGTTTTGTCATCAAGTTGAGGGCAAGCTTCGGCCGTCCCTTTGTAGATCTCTTCAACGATATTCATATCCCTGATGAAAAATGCCTCGGTGTCAATCATCTCCTTGATAGTTTCAAGTCGTGTAAATAGTCGCTTTCTCTCCTTTGCCGAGAGTCCCACGGTATCTTCACCGGGATCGATACTTTCCGCCAAAGTCTGCTGGCTGTCAAGCAGAACTGAGCGAGCAGGAAGCCCTTCAGAAATTTCGAGAGAGCCTTGATAAACTGTACGGGAACCCGATTCAGATTGTTCGTAATCTTCGCTTTCCCTCCTAGAAGGATCCATAGACAACAAACTCTGATCATCCTTTCCGGCCTGTACATAGCTACTAGGCCTCGTGTCATCAAAATATTCACTCTGCGGAGCGGAGCTCATGGCGTCACGTAGCGAGCTGTCGTCGGGAGGAGGCGGTGGAGAGTGATCGGGGAGAACGGGGATAGAGTCGTTTTTACGATCATCGTAGTCTATAATAAAGCCGCCTCCTGTGTTGAGCTCTGGGAGTTGGTGTGGCCGACGATGTGTTGGTTCTGAATCTCGGTGAGGTTTGCTGACGTGTCCCTCAGGGCCTCTAGAGTCTCTTTCATACTGGTACGGCTGAGACAAGGAGCTAGAGTCTGAGATTGAATTGTTATCACGGTAAGTCGAATCGCGATTTTGAGTATCCCGATCTTTTAGCTCGTAGTCAGAGTACGCATCCTGGCTGTTAATCGAATAATCGGTCCAGACTGTAGTTTGACTTGTTCTATTCATTGAGTCCGAGGTTCTAGGCACAGTGAGACTTGGAGCCGTGCCCATGGTTCTTCGAGACTCCGCAGAGTAACGCAAGTCCTCTACGGCCTGTTGCCCGGTACCGATTAAGTCGTCACCCTCTGATAGCCTGGAACTAGAGTCTCGAGGGATAGCCGCTGTGGTGTCCTTGATGATTGGACCGACGAAGAACTCTTCGATCTCACTAAGACCAGCGCTTGGGCCGGGTTGGTCGTCGTTCGGGCTATTTCCACTTCCATAGGAGAAGTTGCGAGATACCATAGGCGGTTTAAGTTGAGAACTGCCATCTTCAAGGTCTTGAGCATTGGGGAAGGCTGTGAACGCGGGCTCGACATGTTGACGTAGGGAGGCAGCCGGTGAAAAGTCCGAGTCACGACCAATGATTGTTACCTTCGTTCGATACGGTTGAGACGGAAGCGGCTGTGGAGAGTATTCGTCGTCTTCTTCTTGGTATGAACCTGGGATAGCATGGTTCGTACTGAACTCATTGGTAATAGGCAGAGACTCCAATGACTGTGGTATCGTTTCCGTGGTAGCATCTAGTGAGACGTTGATGGAGATACCATCACCATCTTCATTGATGCAGTCATCCTCAAAAGGAGATCGATATTCTGATTTAGAAGATGCTGATACGGGGTAATCACCGCTGGCATAAACCTTACCGACGTCTAATCGCACAGGAACTTCTTGTAACGGTGGTTCCGTCTGTGGCTCGATATCGAACTCGGTGGTGTTCGATATTGCAGAAGGGGGCGCTTCATCTTGGTCCTCAGTGCTTCCCACAGTCGGAAAGCTCCCGGGTATGCCTAACGTGGGGGAGTCTTTCTGAACCACCCCTGAATTTGTGGTAACACCATTTACGCCGGAGTGTGTAAGATTCGTCGTTATCGTTAAAGCCGCTTGCTCCGCAGCTGATATTTCGGCGTCTGCTGGACTTTGAGTATTGTCGTTCTTGATCTCTTCCTGGCGCCTTTCCTCGAGCAGCTTTTGCTCAAGGGCTATTTCAGCCCTTGCAGCTTCTGCCTCCGCCTCCGCCTCAGCTTCTGCCTTTCGCCGTTTCTCTTCGGCAGCCCTCCTAGCTGTCGCTCGGGCTTCACTCTCTCGAATAGACTTGGTATATGATAGCTTAATCTGTTCTCGTCGTGATGCGAAATCGATTGGGCCCATAGATATCTTTCGTCTTCGCGCTCCTGGCTCATTAGACCTCGCCCCGGACCGCGAGTCAAAATATGACGGCGACCGATCTCTCTCAACAGCCTTCATTCTTGAGCTTGTGGTAGTCGCCGCAGACACGGGTTGGCGCGGTCTCGAGCTGCGTAGTGTCGGTGATAATTTCGCCGGAGGCGTTGAAATGTAGGCGTTAAGTCTCGTATTACCATTTGGAGTTACGGAGCCTAAACGATTCGGCCGTCTGGCTGAGGAACTGGAGTTGCTGCTGGGCGTCTTCGCTCGTGCAACCGGTATTGACTTTGCTGCCGGTTTCCCCTGAACGGCAGGTCGTCTTCGTGTGGATGGCGAATTCGATCGCGTCGATGTTGGACTGGAAGAGCCTGAAGGGCTGTTGAGTTTTCGAACTGATACGGGTAATCTCGAACTCGTCGATAACGGTCCACGATCTATGTGGGGTTTCGTTGGGCGTGAAGCTTGTGATGATTGCGACCGAACTGGGCCCGGCTTAGTCCCAGCAATATCACTATGCGACCGGTTGTGGACCTTAGTAGATTTTAGGTTCTTCGTCTCTGTGTCGTCATGAATCGCGGATTCCCCATTCGCGTCACGGTACCAGTCGCTCGGCGAAGACGGTTCGACGTCAGTATGTGATAAGCTTCGCTGGCGTACGTTGTTTTTATTTTGAAGATTGGAATCCGAAGTTCGTCTTGCCCGAGCACCTTCGATCCCATAGCCCGCTGCACCCGTCTCTACTTCGCTAGGCGCTATCTCTCCGAACAGAAGAGCGCGGGATTGAGGGATCCGTGGAATCGAGCTCGGCGATGTGGCTGGGGAAACTGGAGAGAGATTACTCATCGACTTTGACGCTGGTGTGTGAGAACCGACTGAGACTCGAGGTTTCGCTATGCGGCTCGCAAAGGACTGTGAGTTGTTGGATAGTTGATCCTCTGGAACTGATTTGTTCCTCTGTGTCGCTCGTGCTGCCGACGACGTTCCTGTTCCAGACTCGAAGTCACGCGTTACGGACGACCGCAACGCAGTATACGAGGGCTGGCCATTTGTTGGAGAGGAGCCACTTACCCTGCGGTATCTGGCTGATGACGGCGTCTCTCTAACAGGAATGCGTGGGGCAGGCTTGCGGACTGTAGGATTACTCGGCTGCGCCGCATTCTGGTCGAACCTTTTCTTCAAATCCTTCACGCTGGGCTTTTGTCCGGGGCGGCTCCCATACGCAGTCGTAGCTGCGGGCCTCGACTTGGAAGTACCACCGAGCTGTTTGTCTTCGATGGGGGCCGACACAGAGCGCACAGGAGGTCTCGCACCGGGCCGTGTCGAAGAAACCGTAGGGTGCCTCGAGGTGGCACCGTTGCCGTTGGATAGCGACGACAGGTTCTGGTCTTGCCTCGGTACAGGCAAGGTCGACGCCATCAATTCGTCGTATGCCGGGTCTGGCACGTCGGCGTGGACGCCACGGTAGGTTCTATAGAAATGGTCGGGATCTACGACGCCCACGGGGCCGACACTCGTCGCGTTCGCATGGACGGCGTGGAAGTTACTTGAGGCATAGGACACGAATTCGTCAGGCAAGGTGAGTTGCCGGCCAAGGTTGGTATCGTAATCGTAATCGTCGTAGTCGGAGGAGTCAAAAGCTGCCGGGTTAGTGTGGTGTTGATAGTGGTGATGGTAATACTGTTGGTGTCCCGATGGAGACGACTGGGATTCAAAATTATGGGTTGCCAGCGTCGCACCAAGGGGTTCCTCCTCTTCCTGCATTTTTTGGACATCACCCTCACATTCAGGCGCCGATTCAAGTGCAATGGGCAAACGAAGGGAGTATGGTGTTAGGTGGTAGGTCGAGCCGTGCAAGGGTTCTGTCCCGGGCTACGTTGTCGAATAACCTTGGGTTGCCCTGAACCTGTCCAACCCTAGGCCACTTAGGCTTCGAGCTCGCAAGCAATTGGACGCCAATGGGCGATGGTGAGGTAGCAGCCAAAAGTGTGGGGGGCGAATGGGGTGGATATGCGGGCGTTGCAGGGCCTTACAGGCCTATAGACGTGGTGTGTGTCGGCGTGTGTAGGCATGTGTAGGCGTGTGTAGGCGTGTTGTGTGGGCAGTTCGAAAGGACGCCTTTTTTTTCTTTCATTCTTCTTTTCCCGGATAGCTATTCGATGATTCCTCAGATGGGGAAGATGGGAAGACCCGCCCCTGGTAAAGTTCGTGAGCTGTATGGTTGTTGTGGGATGTGTCCCGACTTGATGCGCTGGCAGGCTGGCATGCAAGGTGATTTGGTGAGAAGAGATCGTTTTGGGGGGGAGCACTGAGCAAGGAAGATGGAAGATATGTACCTAGCTAAGGTAGATGGATGCGGTAACTGGTAAATTCTCCCCCATACAATTGCTCCTTACGAAAGTAGCTCTTAGTTCCCCATTTACGCATCTAACTCTATATGTAGCGGAAGCAGCTGAGGGAACTGAGGCTGCCGACTCGAACTTACATTTCTAACTCCATGTCGGTACTTTACATACATGTAGGTACACATGTGACAATACAACACCGAAAAGGTACAATACCTCAGCACTAACACTAGCAGCCAAGTTCCCCGGTTTCAGTCGTAGTAGTGAGTAGTAGCCATCCCGGTATTGTTGCTTATGTTGCTTCGTATCGCCTTTACACCTGAGTTAGGTGCTACTAGCTCCTCTTGGTCGATAAGGCTAACGACCCTACAAATCAGGTTTACGTGGATTTCCATTACTCGTATAGGTACCTAAGTCAAGTACAAGACGTAATTTATCTAGGATCATGGGTATAGAAATGAGAGGCTCCCAAGATACTAGCTAGGTACGAAAATGCAAAAAAGTTCGAGTCGGCAGATATTTCGTTACTCAGTGGTGGAAATGCGAAATAAGAAAAGGGTAGGGGGATAGGGGCCGCAAGCCCGTTCCGCTGCACGGCGATCGAACCATCGGAGACCATCCCCGGACCGTTGTGGCTGACAGATCTATATGTATGTACCTAGGTACTTCACATGATGAGTACCCAAGTATCTTATTCAATGTTGAAAAGTCCCGAGGTCCTATTGAATCATATTGATGTAAGGGAGACATTAAAGGATATTTTTAGGTATGCCAACTATCAGGTACTAGTATTTCCTACTATTTCCTACTTGTCTAACATGACTGCTCAGGTATTGTGTAATTCGTAGCTTAAGTCGTAATCGAGGTATGGAATGAGACATATAACGAGCATCTATTTATCTATCTAATGTCTATTGCTTGTTGTGGACATACTTGATAGCCGTCAGCAAACAGCCAAGAACCTGCGCACGCACGCGCAGCCGTAACGAGGTGAGGCTTAGTAACGTCCCAGCAGTTTGACTTGGACCATGATCATTGTGAGCTACCTAGGTAGATACCTACCTCCTACCTAGATCTTGATCTTCTCAGATGAAAGCGACTTGTACTTCAAATTCCGAATACTCGTACCATATGCCAAAGAAGCAAGCCACAAGACCCCAGATCTAGAGATCCTGGAAGCGCCTTCTAAGTAATTCTCCGTCGCCAATAGGCATAAGGTGTGTTGTGCTTGTTCTTGTTCTTGGTCTCGGTTGGCTGCTCGTGAGCGGAGGACTTGCAAGAAACGAAATTGGCCAGCTGGCGTTCAGACAGGAGTGCATGCAGCTTGCATAATTCCATCCCAACCACTCACTCTCCCACACTATCGGAGAGCTTAATCAACCAAGTGAAAGCCACAATCAATGCCAGACTGTCTCTTCCGTCATCTTCCCATATCCATTGTACGAACGGAGAAGGATATTAGGAAGGGAGTCTTGCTGCCAAAGTAGACTCGAAAGCATGTTATGTGTGAGGACTGACGTGTCGAGTCTCGACTGTACAGTACGTGTAAGTGAGGGAAGTGAAAGAAGTGCAAGGCAAGTTGAGGCAGACGAGCGAGTAACCCCTTATTGAAGACAACGCAATCGACCCTGGCCTGGATCTTCTCGTTGGACACCGACTACGACAGCCGGAATTGGTCCTCTTGATTCGTCCCCACGGCCGTCTCATGGTGCATGGTAGTCTGCCTTTTCGGATCCATCTAGTGGATGATACAAAATGGCTCTGTTGCCATGTTCATGTTCCGCACCGTTGTATCCTCGTCTCTGTTCTCTACCAAGCAGGTTGTTTGGTATCTATGCACTGCGTATGTTAGGCATGACTTCTGGCTGGCTGGCGTGAGTTGGCGAGCCAATCTGATATGATGGGATAAGCGAATTAAATTGCAAGTCGTGGCGAGCAATTGGGCAAACGGGTCTGTCGAGTAGGTCAACTGGTCAACTGGTCAGCTGTTCGATGTCCAATGCAAAGGTCAACAATGCCTGACTTTCTAATCTAGCAACTGACCGATTACGCTGGCCAGAAAAGCCGGTCAACAAATAAAAGACTAAAAGTGCTTCTTCGGTACCTAAGAGAAATTGCGATCTTGTTGATCTACTCGACATCGGGTAAGATTCTACCTCAGTATTACATATGGCGGAAAAGGTTAGAATTGCACATACATAATAGAAAGCTGACCGCTTCATATTACGATCAGGAGATACCGATACCTACAGAACGCCTAGCAGTTCAAACAGCTAGAATGTCTTAGGTGTCTTAGGTAGCCCTAGGTGCATTTAGGTGCATACATCCTATATGTGAGGTACCTACGAGGTAGGTACCCGTCCAACTCCACTTTAATTATTTGGCAGTGGGCTAGCAGGCTAGGTACTGCCGGAGCGTTGCCGGACGGGCTCCTAAAGTCCGACACCATCGTAACCCTCTAAACGCGTCTACACATCGCACTTACACGCGTGCTGTACCAACACTATAACCACCACCAACGAATCTGAAGCTGTTTTAGGCACCTAGTCATGGTCGTCTAGATATTTTCTAGATATTTGCTATCTCGCAAATAAGCAACTGTGCCGCCTGATCCCCTCTCTGATCAATCGTTTGGAATTACTACGATCCCCTATTTTGTGAACGTCGAGTTGACTCGCAGAATACTAAATGCGAATAACATGTCATGAGACCACGAAATGGCTCGTACAAGGAAGAGGAAGCGCAGGAACTCCGTGAAAGGTTGTCAAGATGATAGGCCGCATGATGGGCCACCATCGAAGAAAGGGAGAACGCAGCGCGAGAGCAGCCAACAAGTAGAGCCTGTACAAACTCACCATGCTGTACTCAACCAATTTTATTCTCAGGTTCAGACCCTGCGTCATTATGTTCTTTCGAGACTGCCCCCTACTTCCCGGCTTAGAAGAAAGAAAGTCACCGCCGTCGGCATAGTCAACAAAACTCCGGACTCGTCTACATCAGACATGGAGCGCTCGCTAGGGGTTTTGCTAGACAGCATCCTTATTGGCATACCGAAGGAGTCGAATACCTTAGAGGAAAACCGCTTGGAGGGGTGGAAGAGCTTCTCGCAAAAGGGAGACGAGTCTTACGTCACTCTTTCTAATGGCGTTGCTGGTTTTGTCGAGACGCAGGCATCTGTACGACCGAGATCCCCTTTTCATATTAATGAAGCACCACCGTCCATCCATGCTTGATGTCACACAGATATGCTAATAATAGAAAGCTAATAGAATATGTCGTGAGAACTCTATTCTCCAGAGAGAAGGCCAGCATTTGGCCGAAACATCTGCTTTGCGACGGCTACAGCAGAAATCGTGGCTTGGGTTTGCGCCTGATTCGCCCTAACCCGCACGTCGAGACGTTGAAAGAGCCACCATGGCCGCAAGTCCTCGCACTAATGGGCGAATCCGGAGAACGTATCATGATAGATCTACTCCTCGACTGCGCCATTTTCGTGCCTGTAAAAGCAGGAACGAATAATTTCTGCCAAATCAGCGGTTAGTAATTTGTATTTACATCGAGAGTACGGCCTCGTATACTCATTTAAAGCTAGGAAAGCCATTGTCGGATGTTGAGGCTCTTAGTCATGAGAAGTCCGGAGAACAGCCCGTGGGTGATTCCGTGAAAGCTCCATCAACGATTGTCTTCGTCCGAAACCGCATGCTCTACGCCAGAGCTGCTCTCAACGCTCGGGGGCTCGTGCATTTCGGTCTGAGGCATATCCGTAAGTCGCCTGAGACTTTATGATTGGTTGAAACTAACAGCATCAGATGTATTGAATCGGTCCCCTTACAATCATCTTGACGAAGGAGATGAGTCCTCAGCCGAAACCAAGAGGCGCAAAACATTGCAAAATGAAGCACATACTCTTAGGGTTATGATGTACATCTTTCCTCGCCAGTTCAGTCTTCATAATGCTTTCACCTCTAAGATCAATTTCAAGGAGACGTCACAACGACTCAAAGACTACACTCTGAGAGAAGAAGAGATTGCTGAAAGATTTGGCCGACTTAACAAGTCGGATAGTCGAGTTCAGACCCCTAAAAGATTGAGAGGCACTGCCACAGAGTTGGTACGAAAATTGCAGATCTTACACCAACGCTGCTCTTACTCGAAACTCCTTCAGCACCATTGTCCAGTAAGCACACCATACTATAAAAGCGTCCGGGTACTAACTTCATAAAGCTTCATACCTCGCTTGATCGCCGACAGCTTGAGCCGGGTGAAACTGGTGGCGCCCGCAATGTCTCGCGCAAAGTAGAAGTGCTGCGGAAGAAGAAGGCGTCACAGTCTCAAAAACCTCCACCTCCGTTGCACAGTGATCCAATGTCGTCTATCTTTGATCTGGCAACACCATCTTCAAGCATCTCTGCCTTCTGCCAGGCTGTTCTGAAGAAGATTGTACCCAATGGTTTCTGGGGTAGCGGGTCGGCTGCTGAGCATAATGAGGACTTATTTCTGAAAAACGTAGATAAGTTCATATCATTAAGGCGCTTCGAAGGCATGTCACTCCACGAAGTGACACAATGCATGAAGGTTAGTCGTCAGCTTATCTGGATTTGGGGGGCTGGCCGAGCTAACAACGAAAAGGTGACCGAGATAGACTGGCTTGCTCCTCCTTGGCTGAGGTCAAGCAAGACCTCCAAGACGGATTTGGAAAAGCGTCGCGAGCTCTTCGCTGAGTTCGTGTACTTCCTGTTCGATTCTCTTCTGATACCTCTAATCCGCAGTAACTTCTACGTGACAGAGTCAAATGTCCACAAATATCGGTTGTTTTTCTTTCGCCATGACGTTTGGCGTTATATAGCAGAGCCTGCAATGGCCTCTTTAAAAAGCAAGATATTCTCCGAGCTCGATATCTCTCGAGCTCGCCAAATTCTCGATTCCCGGGCCCTGGGATTCAGCCAAGTTCGTCTTCTACCGAAGGAGACTGGTATGCGACCCATCATGAACTTACGGAAAAGGATTGCTGTACGAGGACGGCCGAAGGAGTTGGGACCTGGCATCAACAGGATCCTAGCGCCAGCACACACGATCCTCCAGTTAGAAAAGGTCCGACATCCCATCCCTCTTGAAATCCGAAATTCTAACTTGAATAGGCCGTGAACCCCGAAAAGCTGGGTTCCACCTTGTTTTCTGTAGGAGACATATACAAGCGAGTGAAGCCGTTTAAGGCTAGGATAAGCGGGACTGGCAAGAAGCTCTACTTTGCGAAAGTTGACGTGCAGGCTGCTTTTGACACCATCCCTCAAGCGGCCGTCGTCGGCTTGCTTGATTCTATACCCCAGCAGCGCCAGTATAGAGTGTCGACCTATCTCGAAGTTGCACCTAACCTGGGGAGCCAAGCAGGTGATACATCTAAGTCAAAGCCCATCAAAAGATGGCCTACTGCAGCAACGAGTGTTCGCGATAACTCTACGCTGCTAGAGCTCCTCGAAGCCGGGCGGGCTGGTACAAAGAGGAACACGGTGTTTGTCGACAGATGGAAGAAGTATTACGAGACTAACGAGTTGCTTCAACTCGTAGCTTCTCATATCCAGCAGAACCTCGTCAAGATCGGCAAGAAGTTTTATAGGCAAAAGGAGGGCATTCCGCAGGGCTCCATTTTGTCTTCTACGCTATGCAATTATTTCTACGCCGATCTCGAGATCCACGTCCTGCCGTTCCTGAATTCCGAGGATTCCCTCCTACTACGGCTGATTGATGACTTTCTCCTTATCACTATAGACAAGCAAAAAGCGGTCCGTTTCGTGGAGACTATGCACCGAGGCGTCCCAGAATACGGAGTAACCGTGAACCCACGGAAGACTCTGGTTAACTTTGATCTAAAGATCAACGGAGAACCGGTCAGTAAACTAGATGCTAACCAGAGTTTCCCTTACTGTGGCACTACTATCGACTGTAAGACGCTTGATATATCTCGAAACCAAGAAAAGGAACGGGATACTAGTAAGAAATCAGACTATGTTTGCTTTCAGGTGACAATGACTAACACTACTTAGGTGTATATAACTCTCTCACAGTCGAGTTCACCCGCACACCCGGCCGGACATTCCAGCGGAAAGTTTTTAGTAAGCCCCCCTTTTTCGGTGTGCTGTCGGTGGTAATATACATCTCCACACGAAAAAACTAACACGCATCTTAGATGCCTTCAAGATCCAAAGCCATCTGATGTTCTTCGACTCGGAGCTGAACTCGGCGAAGACCATGCTAGGCAATATCTACAACGCGTTTTCCGAGACGGCTACCAAGATGTGGGCGTATACCCGCTGCCTGCCGGCGCCCAAGCAGCCAGCGGCGGCACTTGTAATTAGTCAGTATACCCTCCGCGTTGAGTCGCTGCGAAATCATTTTTCGCAGAATAGCTAATGCGGGCCCAATAGAAACGATTGCGAAGTTAGTCGACGTGGCGTACCTGCTCCTGATAAGCAAGACGCGCAAACTCAGGTACCCGGGCTATACCTGCGACATTAAAAGGCCCGAAGTGTCCTGGTAAGTCGGCTATATAATCTAGCTATCGTGAACATATTTCTAACGTTTCTTTTTTTTTTGTTCTAGGCTTGCGTACAGCGCCTTCCATAAGGTATTGGCACGGAAGCAATCCAGATACAACACGGTCCTCAGCTGGCTCAGGGCCGAAATGAAGAAGCTGAGTCTGCACAAGAACATCCACCAGGGACGAGTAACTTTAGTCACTGGTACCTAATCTTTGAACGTGGTCTTTCCATCGGCTATCCTGTATTTCTATGTATTCTAGACTATTGTCTCTAAGTCCTAGAGTCTATCAAGATACCCAATCTAAGTATATTCCGTATTGATGACCCAAATTGAAGCCTCTTTTTATATGCACCTAGGTAATGCACCTTAATGCACCTATGCTCTTCGCTATGCCGTTCGTCTCATCTTTTCAAATCCCAACCCCCGTATCCCACCAGTGCCCGCCCGAGTACCACCGGGGCCAGACGTCCCGCTCGAGCCGCCAGACGCGGCGGTCCCCGGACGGCCCGTACCCGAGAGCCCGCGCAACCGAGACGGGGACGGGCTCGTACAGCCACAGGCCGCAGCGGCCGAAGTCGTCGACGAGCGCCCAGCTCGTCAGCCCCATCCAGGCGAGCACGAAGGCGAGGTTGCCGAGGCGCCTCGCCCACCGCGGCAGGCGCGCGATCCGGGGCCGGAGAGAAGGGGAGCGCGCCAGCGACGACTGCAGGACGGCGCCGGCGCCGGCGAGCAGGAAGAAGAGCGGCGGGAGCCACCACCGCGTGCGCCGCGGCACGGTGGTGTAGCTCCCGGACGCGTGCAGGAACGCGGACTGCAGGAACGCGAACACGGCCCCCGCGGCGCGGGCCCGCGCCGTGCCGGGTTTGAGATAGCCCTCGCGGACGAGCCAGCGGGTCGGAGCCGCGAAGCCGAAGCGGAAGGTCTGGTGCCACCAGGCGCCCCAGAAGCCGGCGAGGCCGCGGTCGAGGACCTGGGCGAAGGAGCCGGTGGCGCTCGGCAGGTGCCAGGGGTGCGCGCGGAAGCCGAGGACCCGCGGCAGCGGCGGCGCGAACGCGAGGGCGAGGGCGCCGGCGCTGAGGGTCATCTGCAGGGCCGACACGACGGCGACGAAGGACAGGGCCGTGCGCCGGAGCGAGAGCGCGAGCGGGGGCAGGGACGCAAGGTGCGGCGGCAGCGGCTCGGTCGCGCTGTACTCGGGCCCGAGGATGAAGTAGGGATCGGCCGTCATGTGGACGGCGCAGAAGTCGACGATGAGGTAGTTGGGGACGACGCCGAGGAAGAAGCGCGTCAGGAAGAACTTGGTGTAGGAGAGCTCCCGCGCATACCCTTGCCTGCTGCGCTGCGGGCCGACGGAGCTCAGGGGGAGCTGGTAGTTGCCGACTTTCCTGGGAGGCTCGTACGGCGGTAAGCAGGGGATCGCCCAGTTCCAGCCTTTTTGAATGTCCAGATATTAGTCTCTTTTCCCAAACTCGGGGGGTTTAAGGGGCATTTACCTGTCATTCGGAATGTGCTGACGATGTCGAACGCCCAGTCCAGCCGAACCCAGAAAGACGCATCTTGGGGGTACTCTTGCCAGTAATACTCGAATTCCTGGTCGGTAGCCAACTTGTGAAGGTCGATCTCTTCCGACGAGATGTCACTCCCATGTTGCTGCAATAAATTTACAGCGTCTTGCGAAGTCTTTTGAGGCGTTGATTCCTTTAGCGCGTCTGACGATGGAACGGGTAGATCGGCTGTGGTGTTTCGTTTTTGCCTCCCTTTGAAGCCATTCACCGCCTCCGCGCCGTTGGCGTCATTGGCGTCAGTCTCTACCCCAGATACCCGAGCAAACCCCGGCTCTTCTCTGGAAGTCTCCTTAACGAAACTTTCATTCGGTTGAGAATAGTTGCTAAGGCTAGGGTGTGAATTATGTTGGTCGCCAGTTGACTTGGTAGTATGACCATTCTCTAGAATCGTAGCAGGCACGGAGCCGTCCATCTTCTTATCCTCGCTAGCTTCTACATCGTCTTGCTTTCTTTTCCTCCTAATATCGACCCTCTTAGCATCCCACTGCGGTTTCGTCCAGACCAGCAAGGTAAAATTCCATATGATGCCCCAAGCAGCTATAAGCCCAACAGCGTAAGCAGAGCCGAAATTGTGACTAGACACATTGCGTATCATATGCAAATTAAAGACGACGACGGTCGCAAGGACAAGCCATCTTGCCTGATACAGCCACGGCCGGTCTTTGTGCGGTATGGCCAAATACAGCGTCGGTAAGAACCAGACGCCGAGCAAATGCAAAGGGAGCAGAAAAGGTTCCTTGGTGCCTGCTAAGATCTCGTCTTGAAACTTTGCACGGTACAGCTCCCGATATGTCGTCGCTATATCCTGGACCATCTCATCAACGGCCCGACGAGGCAAACTTTACTCGAAGGTTTTGTTCTATAACAGGCATCGCTAACTTATCTTAGGTAAGGATAGGTAAGGATAGGAGCTAGGTAAGCGTTGGACTTTGAGGATTTTTCCAACGGCTGATGTCTGCCTTTGATCAAAGACAAAAAGAATAATATTAAAAGCAATAAAAAAGCAAGGGGTTATTATTCAATGGAAAGAAGTTTGCTCAGCTCTACACCTCATGCAGTATATAAATTTCATTGACGTAGGCATACATTGGGTAATTGCATGTGGTATTCGTAGCCGTACATACAGGCATATATGTACCTAGGTATATACATATCGTGTTAACGACTGTAGATCTCCCCACTATGTCAACTCATGATGGACTCATGGGACTCATATGTTTTATGTGGCTTGTGATTGCCGCTAGTGAGGAACTAGTCTTAGAGCTCCCGATGTTGTGACGTCAAACCCATTAACCCGGGATATTTTCTAGAAAGATTCTAAAAGATTCTTGGAGTTTTGTCAACTGCCTGTTCCTGATTAATACAAAGGTAGTATCTGTCATCTCAATCCAAGACCCCCCCTGAGCCCTGCGAGATGCTGCATGCAACGCCGCAACTTGATTTGGCCAAGTTCCCAAATATGTCGAGCGTGGGGGAACCTATACCTTACCCAGAACAATTCGAAGGGAAACAATAGGAGTTTCTATGCGCCGGAGTAACTGTATGATGCTATCTGCATTCATCTCGCCGTGTAGAATGTCTCCATAGGACATCCAACTCATTCTAATCCCATAATCGTGATTTCTGGCCCCCAGTGGCACATAACTATTTTGAATATCTTTTCTACCTCCTAACCCAGAGGCGGGTTGTTACTACCAACAGAATATCGCTGTAGTCTAAGAATAGTTGCGAGTACCATGTTCAGGCTCAGTGATCGAAGCCTCATAGAATCTGTGCTACGTAGATTACACCCGTGCATTCTTCAGTGATTTTTCGTCTTCGCGTTTGTCCGCAAAAAAAACAAGAATTACCAGGGCCACGCATTCCCTAATTGTCCGCCGCCCATAGAATGAATACGTTTCCGGAGTCCAATTCCCATCACTAGTTAGCAGCAGCCCAGCGAAATGCTTCTTGGATAACTGCTCTCATAGCGGTGGTAATGTCCGGCAGATGCAGCTCTCCCTCGCTAGCCCAACGGCTTTTCAAATGCTCGTCGGCGTTGAGCTTGACTTCGCTAGCCGACACTAGCACGACATAATTAAGCTGGATGGCGGTCTTGGAGACCACGACTTCCCGGCCCGCGCTGTCGACGACGGTCTTCTCGGTGGTGTAGATCATCAGCTCCAGCTCGGCAAGGATCTCGGTGACGTCCAGGCCCGTTTCTCCTCCCGCACCTCGCGGGCGAGGGCGTGCTGGAGGGTGGGGCCGTCGGGGTCGACTTTGCCGCTGGGCAGTTCGAAGACGTTGGGGAAGTAAGGCTCGTGAGGCGCTCTTTTCAATAGAAGAATGCTCGGCGTTTTGGCGGTAGTTAGAGCTGCTGCTGCTGCTGCTGCTGCCGAATCTGAGGCATACCGTAGAGTAGCTGCCCCTACAACAATTTCGTCGTATGGTTTTCCGGAGGCGGTGAGTTGAGGAGTTGTAAGTTAACGGACTTATCGACCACCAATGATTCGAGGCGATTCGGGAGAACCATGACCATAACCGTTCGGGCTGCGTTGGGCTGAAGGCTACATATAATCGCTTATCAGGTACGTTAAAATCCTAATACGCTACATCAACGCCACAGTCGATATATAAAACTCTACCGCATATAAGAAGATATATCCGATCTACAGTGAATCCTCCAGCTGGGAATTTCGACCGCCGCACCAAGCCCAGACCCCCCGACTTAGCCGCCAAAGCGCCCAAGCCGCGCAGAACGCCACGACGGACAGGGCGAGCAGGATGGGACGCCGCATCTCGAACGCGTCCGCCACCTCCATCCGCATGAGCTTCCGCTGCTTCGTGTGGTAGTACCAGCGCTCCGACTTGGCGCCGTTCGTGCCCGTCCGGCCGACCCACCCGTACGGGTGCGGGCGGAACAGCAGGCGGCCCAGCCACGAGGGCAGGAGCCAGGAGGGGAGGCGGCCGTAGCGCTCGGAGTGCTCCTGCATGCGCCTGTCGTGGTAGTGGGAGTCGACGAGGTAGAGCGATAGGATGAACGAGATGAAGTTGATAGGCGTCATGATCGTCTAATGTGGTTTATCTCATTAGTTCGAATCCGTAGATGACTATTTGTTCGCGCAAGTAACGTGGTAGGCATTAGATTCGACACTACCGACTCAAAGTGCACGCGAGTCTTTGATGCCTCTAACTCCTCATCCCAACGCGCTGCTCGACTCACCTGGTAAAGGCTCGATTGCTTTTCTGCGTGGCTTTCCGCGCCAGGTTCAGCGCGAGGCGGCGATTTCGGCTCCATGCTTGCTAGTCGGGTATTTTATATCTTAGATACGGCGTGGCGTTTAATGTCGATAGCCAATCGACGAAATGGTTTCATCAAGAACTTGAACTTGGGAAATAGGTGGTTTGTCAATATTTATTGAGGAAAGGGGAAAATATTAACCAAGTGCCGGATATGCCCGGATTTTCAGGTACGAAGGTTACAAATATATGAGACGATCACTTTTTGGAGAACTATCGCTTTCGATTGGATACGACAAGTGGCATGCGCCGTCTGCGACGGCGTGGTCTGGTTTGCTCCGCCCGATCCGCGCCGCTCCAACTTGCGTAACGCCCTCCAGTCTTCCAGTGCAAAGCCACAGAAACTCATAAGCCTCGTGCGCATGCGCTATCGCGGGTCAACTCAACTTTTTTCTAGACCGGGACTATGCTGGATATTTGGTTAGATCATCATGGTATGTGTTCCCCAAGACAGCGAGAATTCCTCAGCGATAATGTGGTATAGCAGCAAATGCACTTTTTTCCCTTTCTATCCCCTCACCACTAGACAATAGTCTCCTTTTCTCCTTGGTATTATATGCGAGTCCCTACGTTTCAACTCCGAGTATTCGCGATATCCAACACCAAAATATCGGTCGCTCCAATCTTGGATAGTTCGTCCATTATCGGCGCAATCTTCTTCTTCTCGACCATGACGCTAACGGCAACCCAGCCGTCCTCTTCCAAAGACGTGACCGTCGGCGCTCGCTTCCCAGGCGCGATCTTGGTTGCTGCCAGAAGTTCCGACCTCTCGACGTTATACTGGCACAGGACGTATTGTTGAGCCGTGATGACACCACGGATTCGGGCAGCAATCAGATCGACAAGATCCAGGTTGGAAGGCTTTCGTGACTTGATTAGTATCGCGGTCGACTCGGTGACAGTATCAATAGGTTTGAGCCCTGCAGCCTTCATCGTCTCTCCCGATTCTACTACGGTTAGTCTCCGGTCTTACGCTGCCTAAGGGTTAAAGACAAAACTTACCGACAAGATCGACAATTCCATCTGCGACGCCAAGGGCGCAAGCTGCCTCGACGCTACCACTCAGTTCGATGATCTTTGTGCGCAACTTGCTGGTGAACTTAACGGGAGGTACATCTGTCCCCTCCTTGGCCGTATCCTCCTCCAATTCCAAATTGGCAAAGTATTTCTGGGCCAAGTGAACGAAACTCGTACCAATGTTCTTTCCAATTAGGTCCTTGGGCGACGTATAGCTGCCCTTCTCCGGCACTTGAACCTGTAGCTTGCAGCCGCCGAATCCTAGATCCAGGACGGTCTCGCACCCGGACCCCTTGAAGATTCGTTCGCTTTCTTCTTCGGGGGTGATCTCACCGGAGAATCGCCGTGCCCGGAAGAGAGCTCGAACACCAGCATCGTGCTCTTGTACCTGGTCCCATCCGGTGATTCCGAGGTCAACTTGGCCCTCTCCGACGAAGGTAGGTATATCGGCGGCGGGAAGAAAGATGAGAGCGATAGGAAGGTTCTTAACTAAGGCAATATCAAGTCGGTTCTCTCGTCTAAATTGTATGTCCGCACCTTCTAGCAGGTTGAGAGCAGCTTGGTTTAGTCGACCCTCTATCTGGTGAGTCAGCATCGTGAAACCGGCCGATCCAAAACAATCGGGGCCACATACTCTTAGGGACAGCAAATAATAGCCGACCTTCGAGGCTATAATGGACGAGCAAGACATTAGCGATCATACCGCGCCATACAAGACAGCTTGCATCCCCGTATATAACGGTGGCAGCGTGGAATAGGTAGGATGGACGAACTGGTTAACTAGATCCATGATTGGGCCTGAATAGTATAGAGTAGGCCAGGGAATGGATCTGAGGATGGGAGTAGGGGCGCACGATTTTTGAAGTTATGAATGGGTCAATTGGTTGCTCTTATGCTCGCTCTCTCCAGTGGCACCAATATATTATTTCTGCGACACCTCGCTGGCGTTTTCTTGGCTGGTTTGGGTAGAGTATTTGTTTGCTTCTCGGAGAGAATGGATGATATTTTTCACATTTAGGTCAAAATCCACCCACCCCACGTTCCTGAATCGGAGCTCCCACTTTGCTGATTTGATGGCGGGGCAGACAAGAGCTACAGTCTACTTCGTACAGGGGCCCTGTATTCCATTAGGTACCGGCTCACCTAAAAATGATGCTAATAAATCTATAGCCGTGGACTACTATTCGGTAGAATGATGCAGGATCCTAGATCCTGGATTTGCACATGGCACTAGGTTCTCCGCCTTGTTGCTATCATATCAGCATACGTATGAAATACATAGTATTACTGTTTAGTAGTACATAGTTGCATAGGAGTTGTCTTTCACATGGACACTGAAATCGATGTAAAAGTACCTAACCTACCCCTAAATAATTATCTCCACGTACACGCTCATGTAGATCATCGAACCAATGTGCTGGGACGCGTAGCTGTACTAAATTAGCTAAGACAGTTACACTATTGCCGCTTATCCGCTCCCCAGTCCAGTTTCAACTCCCGTAGAGATAGGTTCATCTCGGTAAAGGGTTACAATTGGAACATCGGAACAATAAGCCATTGAGCCTCTGACATCAAGTTTGCCATTCTCTCTGTTTTCGTTAGTGCCACGTTCTTCGTGTTGCTAACGAGTTAAGTCGAAATTGGTTGTACTAGAACACACATGAATCCTGACAGTTTGTTCATTGTGTTGCTCAGTGTGTCAGCACGTCGTTCCCATTTCATATTCCCTCTGCCGCTTCGTGTTCAGGGTGTTTAGGGTGATTAGGTACGAAGCTCTCAGCGCATTTGCCAAGCCAAGGCGGAGTACAATTGATGATCCACAACATCCCTGTCCCCTGACATATTACGGTCTTGGTGTTGCTAATTACAGCCTCCCCTACGCCTTTACGGGATGTACCTATGCATTTCGCAAATCTCACGAGACAAGCCGAAAAGCCAGCTTTCCTTTCAAGTTCGCCATGGTTACGATAAACCCTTGGATAACAGCAAAATCCAACGTTTAATATCAATATTTCCAGGGACTTGTCACGAAAGCTACCCGAAATTGTACGAATCCCCTAAAACTACAGCAACATTCGGCTATCGTTTTCATCGGCGTTGCGCAAGGCTAACTAACAAACCCTCCAGCGCGAAGTCGACCACGACGACAGCTGGGCTTCTTGCCCAATAAACAGGACAATATGTCGAGATGGACGGGTCAACCCTCTATCAGGGGAAGCACTGAAGCCATGCGAATGGCTTTGTTGACTCTTAACACCGTCGGCATTACGTGCGTCCCCGTTATCCAATACCGTACGCTAGAATATGGATGCTGATGTGACTTCTACATCTAGGTTCGTTTGGGGTGTTGAGCAAACCTGTTAGTATTCTAGAAGCTTCACTATAAAATAGGCAGAAACTAACTGCGCTCGTATCTAGATTGCACACCCTACCTCCTTTCCCTCGGCTTGACGAAGAGTAAAACCTCCTTGGTGTGGATCGCCGGTCCGCTCTCTGGCCTTATCGTACAGCCCATAGTTGGCGCACTTGCGGACGAGTCGAAATCAAAATGGGGACGACGTCGACCCTTCATCGTTATCGGTGCTGTACTATCGGCCTTTTGCCTCGTCACTCTAGGCTTCACCAAGGAGATAGTAGGATACTTCGTATCCGACGAGAAAACGGCACAGCATCTCACCATCTCCACCGCTATCCTTGCCATATACGCAGTTGATTTCTCAATCAATGCTGGTTAGTGGATATCCTGCTGATACTATGATATACGTCAAGTCCCTAGTTGCTGACTGGTTTCCTAGTGATGTCTGCGGCAAGGAGTCTCGTCGTTGATACCCTTCCAATCGAAAAGCAGCAGACTGGCTCTGCTTGGGGTATGTACCTAAATTATGTTGCCTATTTTCTTGAATACCTGCTAATATCATCAACAGGAAGCAGAATGTCAGCCATTGGTCATGGAATCGCTTATGCGACCGGCGCTGTGGACTTGCCCTCGCTCCTTGGGACAAGTCTAGGCGACACCCAGTTCAAGCAGCTGACCGTCATCGCTGCGTTAGGACTTGTCTTTACCTGCGGTGTTACTGTCTGGGCTGTTACGGAGAGGATCTTGGTCGCCTCGAGACACGACCCTCGCAAAGATAAAGGAGGCTTCAAGGTTGTTAGTCAGATCTGGCATACTATCGTGCACCTCCCACCTCGCATACGAGCAATCTGTATGGCGCAGTTTTGGGCATGGATTGGATGGTTCCCTTTCCTATTCTACAGTACCACCTGGATTGGGGAGACCTATTTCCGCTATGATGCTGCACACGATGCGAAGGACTCGGGAGATGCGCTGGGAGAAATTGGCAGGGTTGGAAGCGAGGCTTTCATTGTCTACTCCGTCATCACTTTCCTTGGCTCGTGGATTCTACCTATGGTCATTAGATCTCCAGACGACGAAAGCTATACTCAGCGACCTCCGCAGAGCCTTCGATCCACCGTAGAGAAACTCAACAAGTATAAACCAGACCTCTTAACCGCGTGGGTATGCGCCCATGCGACCTTCGCGTTCGCTATGTTCTTCGCTCCATTTGCAACAAGCTTTAGATTTGCGACGGTATTGGTCTGCTTGTGCGGCCTGTAAGTTTCCATCCTCTCTAGAAAGGTTATGTCATAATCTAACCCGTGTATTAGGCCTTGGAATATAGCATCGTGGGCACCGTCTGCTTTCCTAGGGGTCGAAGTCAACAAGCTCAGTGGTGCAGCTGGGTCTAGCGCCTCGCACCGTCGTCTATCGCATGACTCGAACATAGAACTAGAGGAAATGAACGAGCTGTCCAATTCCTCCCTCTTGAGCCCCGACGACTCGCATTCCAAATCCACGACAGGCCAGTTGTCGGGTGTTTACTTCGGCATCTTGAACATCTACACGACCATACCGCAGTTCATCGGAACAATCCTCAGCACCATCATCTTCAGCATTCTCGAACCGGGCAAGAGCCCTGAACTAGCACACAACGCACATCCTGACGAGCACCACGGAACCGATGGGCCCAACGCAATTTCTATCTGCCTATTCATAGGAGCCTGCAGTGCGGTCGTAGCCATATTCGCGACTAGGAGGCTACGATATTTGTAGAATTACGTGTATTAATAATTGCATCGTTCGGCCTAGGGCATCGCGTGCTGGTATCACTGGATATGTACTAGGGAAACCGAAGACTTACCCTTAAAAACTTTCAGATCCTCAGCGGAGTGGGTTATGAAAATGTGTAGGCATGGCGTTTAGGGGGGATTCAGGGGTTAGGTGATTTGACGGTGTAGTCATTGGAATTAACCCGGATTGCATTACAACATTCAAATCACATTTTTGTGAGAACTCGAACAGACATTCCATGGGAGATATATAACAAAATACCTGAGGAGACTTGACGACGAATGCATGTGAATGCGATTGTGATAACGACACTGAGGCCAACAAGGTGTCCCAGTTACGTAATGAGCCCACTAAAATTTCCATCACCTTTTACACCATTTTTGAATCTTTAACGAGCAACCCCTCTACCTTCAATGTTCGATTGGCTTGCCTTTACAAGTATCTATAACATCTCACTGCATTCTTGCCAGTGTTGAGACCATAGGCAACCTTCAACATGGTTCGTTCCCAGACCTGCCTACCTCCTGCATACCATGCCACGCCGTGCTAATCTCTCAAACCACATAGGCACCAGTCGTCCCCACGAAGCGGCGCTCGCTGCGCGCGAAGCTAGCCGCAAAGTCAGGCCCAGAACCCTACGCGCCACGCAAGGCGCCCCGTCCCGACGCAGCCTCGACGAGCGACTCGTTCGCCAACACGAAGCGGGACAAGCGCACAGTAAAGCACGCCTCCTTCATATCCCGGATCGAGAAGGCCAACAGCAAGAAAACGCTGAAGCGGCGACGGCCCAGCAAGAAGCTGATCACGAACCTCGATTCCCTAGCCGCGGCCCTTCCCGACCTGCTGGCCGACGGCGAGACCGAGGAGGGCCTGCGGCAGATGCGCGAGGGGAAGGTCCGCCACAAGAGCCTCAAGAGCCGGCCCGGCGCCCTCAAGAAGAAGGAGCGCCTCGTCAAGGGCGAGGTCGAACGTTTCGGCGTCAGCCTCGCGAGGTTGAACGCCGTGCCCGAACAGCAGCAGCAGCGGCGGCAGCAGGATAAGACGATGGATGTCGACGAGGACGGGGCTGTGGAAGATCAGGCGGAAGCGCAGGCGCCGGTACCCGGTCCGACGTTGTCGACGACGAACCGGTGGGCGGCGCTGAGAGGCTTCATCTCGGCGACGATGGAGAAGAACCCGGCTTTTGTCGGGAAGCAGGACGGTAAATGAAGGCGTTACACGCGAATAACAAGAAACCATCACCAAGAATTGTGTTCGACAAAAAGAGCCTCATTAGAATCAGGTAAGAATTCCTACATTTATACCAAAAAAGTACATTTTACTCATTATTTTCTTGGAGACTCGGCAGTTCTATAGAAGAGCCTACGCTAGCCGACCTACAGCACGTCTATATGACCTTGTGCTCCTTCCAATGACTACGAGACGAGAGGCTATGTAGATAGTTATTAGGTAGTAGCAAGACTAATTTTTATCGACCTCGATAAACCACTCTAGAGGTGAGACGAGTTCATGGCATGGAAAAAAACCATGAGATTGCAGTGCTAGAATTTCAAAAATACAAAAACGCTGACAATGGTAACAAAAGTGTTTCGTGGGTACTGACATTAGACAAAAAATGTCTCTGGCCTGGTTCATATCGCCTCTGTGCTAGTGAGGGATTCTTAGATGTACATTAATTACAGGTAGCTTCGTAGCTACCTGGCAATCTTCTCTCCTCGAAGATGAAATCGACATCTCAACAATTGACTTCTTCCTCATCAGCATCATCTTGCTAGTCTCCAGGGGGGGAGTGAAGTCCGTAAATACCAGAGTAGTTTAGCCAGCTCATGGATGCTCTGTTCCGTGTGAAAAAAATTGGTATCCCTTAATTCGTCAATTCCGTGTTTTCCAATCCTCGTGATTCGTAAAATGCCGACCGTGACAATACTAGGTAGGCCTAATTCTGTGCTGTCTCAGTGGGTATATATTCCACGGCCGTAAGAACCAAGTGTTCCAG
The DNA here is from genome assembly GCA_902806565.1 of Hypoxylon rubiginosum. Lineage (NCBI taxonomy): Eukaryota > Fungi > Ascomycota > Sordariomycetes > Xylariales > Hypoxylaceae > Hypoxylon > Hypoxylon rubiginosum. The sequence continues at coordinate 157,414 of CADCXA010000016.1, read as the reverse complement.
CCGGGACCAAGATGCAAGAAGGGCAGAGGTTGAAAATTCCGCAAAAACCCTAGTAGAATCTTCATTCGATGCGAGGAGGGGTGTTGCTGGGAGTCAGGCGGCGTCTCTCCCCTTCCTTGCGGAGGCTCTCGATTATCTTGAGCATTTCTTTTCGGGCACCGGCACTATCGATAGCCTTGCCAGCCATGCTCATAGATATCTTTTGGCCGGCGTTGACAGCGAGAAGGCGCTTCACCAGTAGGTGTCGCATGGTGATGCAGACGAAAACGCCGCAATCGCTGGAGTTCTCCTGTTGGGGGGAGTCTGGCAGATAGTGGAATCGCAACTGCTTGCCCAGGACACTGGCGAGTCGCTTAGAAGATTCCCAGGCTTCCTTGTTGTTCGCACCATTGAGCGAATCGTAATGGAATGCGACGCCGTCAATGATGCTCACGAGGAGTAGCGACCAATGGCTTCCACCTTCCGGTTGACTAACGTTGATGGCGTCATTGATCGGCAGGAAGATGTGTGTGATGTCTCGAAAGTCAGGCAACACCGAGCGAACCTGCTCAGTGTCCTTGTTCTTCATAAGAAGAAAGGCCATTGACGGTCGAAGCAGACTGATCTTCGCTTGGGGGTACTTGGTAAGCACCTCTCTCTCCAAGAACTCCTCCCAGAAGGTGATGTTCTATACAGGATTCTCGTATTAGCAGAGATTCAATGTTTTAGTCCCCCAAACAAGAACATACAGAGTCCGTAAGCCAATCATCCCTGAGGGCCTTGATATCCTCCCAGGTCACTAGATATTACGAGTCAGTCCTGCGACAAGCTCTAACATATGAGGTAGTGCATACAGAGTATGTCATGGTCTAAGGAAGATTTTTGGTCAGCAAGCGCACAAACGAGGAGACAGAAAGGATTGGGTGCCTTACAAGACAGGTAAGGCTGCGTGGGCAACGGCGATGGCGACATCTGTTCTTTTCTTGAGCGCAACCTTCGAGACAAGTTCCTGCGACGCTGAGGGCTCACACTGTTGTTCAGGCGACGGTTGAGCTTCTCACGCAGTGTCATCTTGAAGATTGGTCGTGATGAGGCTGGTTAAGAAGATCGGATGATGTTTTCCTCCGCAATACCCAAGATTGTCGATATCTCGATCGTTGTTAGAGATAATGTAAAGGGTGGACGAAGGTATGTGTGGTTAATGTCGTCGATTCGGGTTCGGATGTGATCGAGGTGATCGAGGTGGTCGGGTGTTTAAGTCGCAAATCGATGATCAGTACTCGTAGCGAGATGTTTTACCGTTCCTAAGTAAGGGACGTTCGATCGACGACGGTGCTGGGTATGTATGTCTCGACGCCTTCTAGTCGCACACTCAAGTTCTCCGGTAAAACGCTTGCGAATGAATCGCTTAGGCTGTATTGTAGAGTAGCAGGTAAGGTTCGACTCGCTACTAAATTAAATGACGACAGCCGAGAACCAAGCGTTTGGGTAGTGGGAAAATCGTATGGAACAAGAGAGTCTGTAGGTATGGAATGTGTGTAAAAGATGCAAGCCGTATTGACAAAAAGAAAACTCTTGGGTAAAAAAGAGTCAGTACCTAGAGATAGTCAAAGAGACAATACGACCGCGAAAGATCGAGTAGATTGGATGTACAAAAGCACGACCTGTAGACTTGGAGTTTAGGACGTTTAAGTCTGGGTCTGGGCGTTTGTTCCAATTTGGCGTATCGTAGTAGATCTCAAGGATGTATCTAATCGATAGGTATGGTGGTTCGACAGACGGAAGGAATTAAAAAATAAAGACGGGTTTTCGCAAAGATGGGAAAGCCAGACTGCGGGGTGGGAATAAACGTTATTTGGTACATTACGAACAGAGCAAGTATCTACGTTTGTACTAAAACAATAATATGTACCTAGACGTTACCTAAGGTTACCTAAGGCTCGGGGTATACGATACATTCAATACCCGAACATTGGGGGTTTCAACTATTGAAATGCGGTCGTCTGACAACCCATAGCGCCCAGCACATACCTGCGAATGGGAACTGCATCCCACCTGCCATATCTGCCACTTTCTAATAAATGACGAAAAGACGAGAGGGCAAGAGGGCAAGAAGGCAAGAAAATATGAAGGCAAAACGGCAAGAGGGATCATGACACCCCCCCTGGAACTACCCGATTGCAACACCCTACGGTTTACATTCTACGCCCTACACCCTACACCCTACATCTCCAAGCTGCCGGGCTCCCGCTATAATTAGCTAAGCCTCTTCCAATTATGGAGGTTACTTTTTGAGGTAGCCCACCTGCCCGCCTGCCCGCTGAGATTGTTCGGCTCCAGCCTGCCAGCACAACCAGCCGGCTATCGTAGACACCACTCTTGGTGACATTGTCCAGCAAACCCTAAAGAGGCTAAAGTAGGTACAACAAGACAAGATGACGAACCCTCGGCGAGGCTGAGCAGCATCTTGCATCACTTGCAGAACGCACTTGACTACATGCAGCTGCTTAGACGCAGTAATCTTCAACTCTCATTAGCTTAGGGAGATATATGTCCAATACATATATAGATACATATGCAGATACATATGTAGATACATACCTAGATACTTCCGTAGATCTACCTCGTCTCCTCGGCCTCTAGGAGATGGCAAAAAAATGGGATCCAGAATAAATCCACGAGGATCAGAGGGAAAATGGAACGCGCCACACGTGTCAATGAGGCTATCTCACTCTACGTATCCCGATACGTACCCTATCTACTCCGGTCCGTCCGTCGTAACACAGCATCACCCCACATTTCAAGCATTCCCGGATAAAAGCTTGGCATGGGATATCGCCAGGGATAGGACGGGGGTTCATACGTCGTACCTTGTGATCGTGTTGGCATTGCCTCAGACCTTGTAGGCCTCAATATCTATTAAGACCCCTCCGTGAGATCCAAGAACGACGAGTCGTGTGTTGCCCCTGAACACATGCTACCTGTACATACGTGACGATAGACCCCCAGCATGTTCTATCGATTCGTCTATCTGCTTAGCCATTGTTAAGAATAGGCTATCGACGGTGATCACATGTTCAAAGAAGGGTGCCAGTCTTGGATGGTATAGTCCAAGATCAGTCAAGATCGGGAGGCATTCCACATACAAGCTAGGCTGCTAGAATACCGACATGCTTACCAGTGACCCTTAGGTATCCAACCAAGATATCCCCAATAAACATCTGTATACCTAGGTACCTAAGATATACACATTGCGTTACTATGTTAGTCGCTGATAGATATGAACGATCATGTCTACCTAGGTAATTTCAATTTAATGTTAAGAAACTTAGAGACTACTTCCTTTAAGTCTATCATTTGGTGTGTAAGAGCAACATCCAATCCCCATACTAGATAACGCTGGGTGATCTAGATACGTCCATGTTAGCCTTGCATCAAATCGGTGGGGGTAAGGTGTACCTTAAACAAACTACCATAGCGGGAAAGGGGGTTCCGGAGAAGCATTGTCTTTCAAGCAATCATTGCTATCTATAACAACCGTTCCATATATCAGAGAAGCGCCGGTATGAATAGGGCTTTTGAGAACGTTTTAGAATACTTCATATACGACTGAGCCTTGAGTTATACACGAAGCTCAATGCTAATAATTGTTGACTACATACCTAGAGGTATGTAGTAACGTATAACGTACAACTACTCAAACACGTTCTCCCTTCCACATGGCTAATATGGTTGGTGGTACCTACATCACTTACATGGAAATACAAGGGAGCAAAATATCATCCACATTTACCGCGGAGATTATTTACTCTCACGGTCTTATAGTACTATTCTCTAAGAACTGCCTTGGATATCCAAAGTGCGTAGACCGTGTAGTCAGGATTAAAACTTCGGCCAAAGCATCGTATATTACGAGTTTGAGTATGGTAGGGTAGTGTGGGCTAGAGACTAGAGACCTCTACGTCACCTAAATTATGTAGGTACCTGTTAAATATAACCGAGAGAAGAAACCGTCCCATTCCTGTAAAAACTGCAACCTATAAGGCTTGTATTGAATAAGGATGAAGGTGAGGTGGATTGAATAATGAAGAAGAGCCACTCTGCTCTGCTCCATACCTGCAGAATAAGTAACTCGAACAACAGAGAATAATCGGATAGACGACTCGAGCGACATGTTAACATCAAATGCACTCGTTTCAAGTAGATTGCGGCTCTTAATTTTCTAGGTAGTCCCTATGAGCACCAGATTGATGAATGTAAGCCGAGACGCTCTTATACGTGAACATAAGTAAGCAACAGCACTATGGAAAATGACATATTCTTGTGACAGCAGAAGTCATAGTTACCTACCTAAACACATGTATCACGTCTTGCTCAAAGATACCTTATCATATGAATTATAGGAGACTATGTTGTGATCTTTGAACACGATACGACCAAGCCTACAACTTTACCTACATGTATACACTGGTACCGAAGCATACCTGGTTGAAATATACACATAGTGAACTCTTACAGATTAGAGTCTAACTCTCCAAGTCGTCTATTAAGTAGACCTAAAATGAAAGTAGTGTTGCCTTTGATCCTAGACATACGAGTCAGTAATTTGATTGTCCACAAGTGCCTCTGAAATCCTTGTGGCACTGATGGGATGGCCCGTCTAGTGCAAATCGTCGGATAGTTAATACGACATCGCCGTAGAGTGGAGGGATTGTCATAAGTCACTGAGATCAAATGGCTTAATGAATCTAGGGACTTAGCTTGATATATTCCTGTGTGATTCTTAAGAGCGTAGTTCCATCTCGCAAGCACGAGTCGAGGTCTTACCGCTGTCAACGGTGTCAAGGCTAACAGTACTTGATAATAAGCATAGAAAATGTCTCCGGTACATAACATTTGTCCAGCCTTATTCCTGATTTACTTTTTACCATCCGTGGACCTATTCGTCTCGCGACTAACGGCTTCTACGTCTAACAAAAGATTATGTTCTTGCTATGCGTCTTCGGAAATAAACATCCTCCCCCAATCTCACATAAGTAATCTCCAAGCACCAAGTAGCAGTGCGGCAAAACCGGTACAAACACCCATCAGCCACTGAAGAGTCTGGAACTTGACTTGTTCCAACTTTTCCCTCAGAGCGGCGACTTCCTGCTCGATCTTGGTCTCCGTCTCCTTGACCTTAAGCTCCTGGCTTACGGCCTCCTCTCGTATGCGCCCCTTTTCCAGGTTCAGGTCGAGGCGCACCGAGGCCTGGGTCCGGCCGATCTCGTCGCGCAGCCGGTTGTTCAGCTTGGTGATGTCGTTCGTCAGGCGCTCGTGGGCGGCGCGCGTGGTGTTGGACTCGGTGCTGTCGGCGGAGAGGAGCTCGGAGCGCAGCTTGGCGAAGTCGACCTTCTGCGTGTAGGTGGCTTTGGCGGCATCTTCGCGCAGGACCATGGTGCGGGTCAGGTTTTGGATGCTAGGCGTCTCGTTAGCGGCTGCTGCTGCTACTACTACTGCGGCGGCCGGACGGCCGACGGTGTCAAGTAACGCTTGCCTCTCCTGGATCACGTCGTTGAGCACCTTCATCATCGCGACCGACTGCTCTTCCGTGAAGCCCTCGCTCTGAAGCCGCTGGACGAACTTTAGAGTGTCGAAATGGTGATCTCGGCCCCGTGGTGCTGTGGCGTGGAATGACCTTCTCAGGCCCGGATTCCGAAGTAATAGAGATGGCCCTTTCGACGTCTTTCTTAATGAACGCCGAGCTTGATTTGGATACGAGTGAAACGAGGCTGTTCCATTTCCTGGCCACGACCGTCGTCGGTTTTCCAAAGGAAGAGTCGAAGCTCGAAACAGCTGCGAAGGTCCCGTAGGTCCTGCCCAACTTAGTCTTGGGAGCAGAAACCTAGGCAATGCTTGGGTTGCGCTGCTGGTAACTCCCGCCATCTTGTGTTCGGATTTCCAACGAAATCGCTTTAGCTTAAACAGAATATTTGAACAACGTTTCGACTACGAACAAGAATGATGTGGGTTAGGCTAGGAAAGGTCGCGATGTTCGGAGCTTCAGGCTTCAGTACCTACATAATGTACCTTATGCGGATAATGGCTTAGAATACTGGGGCTTCCATGTTAAACGGATGGAAGTTTGTGCGCGTGGCCTTGTGGCCGTGCACGTGGCCCCACCTAGCGAAATGAGGTGGCTGAGTAGCTTGGCCGCATAGAAAAATTCGAGAAGAATTCGTAGGCCGAAAAACTTCCTCTTTTCTTCTTCATTCAATATGAACAACGCAAAAAACCACATTCTCGAGACACAATATTTGGTGCGAGGTATCCTCTTGTAGTGGCCCACGACCACTGAAGTTCTCGGACAGAATGGAGACGAACTTCCAACGAACAATCTTGGGTGCGGTGCTTCTCTCCCTTTTCGAGGGCTATGAGAAGGATCGCAATGATTGAACGTACATGCTTTATTTCCTATGCTTTTATGATGAGCCAACCTAAATCGTTAGACCCTCGATCATGTGTGCCTAGAATTGATATTCCAGAGCTCTTGACATGAACCCTCAAAGCTGGACGGTCGGTTTGTACAATGATGCTAGAAGTGCGGTATGTTAGGAGGCTCCGAGATTGATTTCTCTTATGGACCTAACTGCGGAAGCTTTCATCAATTATATGGTGATCAAAGTATTTTGCGAGACTCGCTATATGAGGTAGGTATTAGATCCAGTCTAGAAGTCGTCGCCGTCTTCATTCTATGTCTGGCAATCTACATACATCCAGGCAGCAGGTTTATCATAGATTTTGCTGTATTGCTTGCTGCTACATAGCAATCTGAGCTGTTCTAAATATCTACCTTAGTCAGGACTGTTAAGACTCCATATTTTGAAAGTTTCGGGTATTACATACAGGCTCCAGTTCCAACTTGCATGAGCCAATCAATTGTTGTCATTCGTTATTTAGATGCCTACCTCATATGCTTGTGCTACCATCTAAGGAAAATGGTAAAATGGTAAAATGATACACATGTTGCTCTAACCACAGGCACTATGAGCTCTTTAGTACCGAGACATTGATTGAATAACTGTTGAAGAAAATGGAATAATTTATTTCAACGAAACACGTCAAAATATCTTACTGGATTACTTTGGCTATGAAAAGGATCTGAAAGTGTTCCACGCATAAGTTCCAAGGTTTGCTGTATGAACATTTCACTATTAGGCGGGTAGAGGTCGTAAGCTCGTTATCCCCTGTAGCAGTGTTAGCTGGGCAGCTGTGTTGGGCATGGCCCGTGCACGATAGGTAGCTTGCAGGCTTGCACCCCCCCCAGCAGTAGGTGCCTTAGGAACAAGTAACCCGTAACAATTAAGGAAAAAGGATCATAATACCATAACTTTGTACACACACGTCCACTTTCCTCTTGGAATTTCTTACCTGGAGACCTAGCATCACCATTTCCTGCACCCTTCGTCAACTTTCAACCTTTTGTACAATACTCTACACCATCGTCCTGCTTGCCCGAACTTGGTCGTATTTAACGTCCATACGCGTTCTTTCCTCTATTTACTACCTTCGTCCACATAATCCGATCCCTGGAGGTCGCTTCTGCTAATTAAAAGCACTCGACGTCTAATACCTTTGCAACCCCTTTCCTGTCCTGTACACATCTCTACAGGTTCACCCAACACGATCGCATTCATCGGGCACCCTCCATCTTGGGCCGAGACCTAGGTGCAGCTGTCTCTGGGATACTTGCCCAGTCTCCAACAATCGCTCACTCGATATCGCGTTTGCGCTCCACCACCTTGGCCCAACCGATGTCATCTTGAATCATGGCGCCGCTACCCATCAAGTTCCAGGAGCTGTTGATGCTCGGCAATGTCGGCGTTGATGCTAGTGCCATTGGATTCAACTCCTGTGTAAGCTGTTTCTATCACCAACCTTACCTTCTCCTATTTTGGAGGTTGGCTTCTAATTTCTAACTCCCGACTTCCGTCCCATCAGACTCTAGAATCCGATGCCTTCATCTGCGTAAGAGAAAAGAAGAGCGAGTCAGCACAACCCGAAGTTATCATCATTGATCTCAAGCAAGGGAACAATGTCACCCGCCGACCAATCAAGGCCGACAGTGCCATCATGCACTGGTCCAAGCAGATCATCGCCCTCCGAGCCCAATCACGAACGCTTCAGATATTCGACCTGGAGAAGAAAGCAAAGTTGAAGTCGGCTACTATGAATGAAGATGTTGTCTTTTGGAAGTGGGTCAGCGAGACAACCTTGGGTCTGGTCACAGAGACGTCGGTCTTCCACTGGGACATATCCGATCCTACCCAAGCTGCGCCTGTCGAGGTCTTCAAGCGCAATGCCAACCTGAATGTATGTGGTCTAATTCTATTGTTTGCCGCTCGTATATGTCGAGCTTGAAGCTCACTCGCTAACTCTTGTATTAGGGATGCCAAATCATTAACTATCGGATTAATAGCGATGGCAAATGGATGGCAGTGGTTGGTATCTCGCAGCAAGCTGGTCGTGTCGTCGGTAGCTTGCAATTGTATTCCAAGGACAGAGGCATCAGCCAAGCGATCGAAGGCCACGCAGCTACATTCGGTACCCTCAGACTGGAAGGCGAGCCGGCGGATACAAAAGTCTTCTCCTTTGCCGTCCGTACCGCTACAGGCGCTAAGCTACACATCGTCGAGATCGACCACCCCGAAGGCAACCGGCCATTTCAAAAGAAGGCTGTCGATATATTCTTCCCCCCCGAAGCTACGAATGACTTCCCCGTCGCCATGCAGGTTTCCCAGAAATACGGTATTGTCTACATGGTAACCAAGTATGGCTTCATCCACCTTTACGATCTGGAAACTGGTACGACTATCTTCATGAATCGCATTTCGAGTGAGACCATCTTCACGACCTGTGCCGATGGCGATTCCACCGGTATTCTCGGCATCAACAGAAAGGGCCAGGTACTCTTTGTGTCGGTCGACGAGACTACGATGGTGGATTATCTCCTCCAGAATCCGGCAAACACGGAGATTGCGATTAAGATGGCCTCCCGGGCCGGTCTTCCTGGTGCGGACCAGCTCTATGTTCGTCAGTTCGAGCAGTTGTTCAACTCTGGCGATTATGAGGGTGCCGCCAAGGTCGCTGCCAACTCTCCTCGAGGGTTCTTGAGAACGACGGAAACGATCAACAGATTTAAGAACGTGCCGACAGCACCGAACAAGATGTCCTATATCCTGCAATACTTTGGCATGCTTCTCGATAAGTCTACTCCGCTGAACAAAACTGAGACTCTGGAACTTGCTGTGCCTGTCTTGTCTCAGAATCGCAAGCATCTCCTCGAGAAGTGGGCGAAGGAAGGCAAATTAGACTTCTCCGAAGAGCTTGGTGACCTAATCCGTCCACAAGATACCAACCTGGCTCTCGCTGTCTACCTTAAAGCCAATGCTGCGCATAAGGTGGTCGCATCTTTTGCCGAGCTTGGTCAGTTCGATAAGATCCTACCCTATTGCGAGCAAAGCGGTTATCAACCGGATTGGATCACATTACTGCAGCACATTGTCCGCACCAACCCGGAGCGTGGTGCGGAGTTTGCAACTTCCCTTGCCAGCCACCAGGGCGGCTCTCTGATCGATGTCGAGCGCGTGGTCGACGTCTTCCAGTCGCAAGGCATGATCCAGCAAGCTACCGCGTTTCTGCTTGAGGCGCTGAAGGACAATAACCCAGAACAGGGTCACTTGCAGACGAGACTATTGGAGATGAACCTGATGAATGCCCCCCAGGTAGCTGATGCAATCCTAGGCAACAGCTTGTTCTCGCACTTCGACAAGGCTCGGATTGCAGCATTGTGCGAGCAGACTGGTTTATACCAAAAGGCACTGGAGCTCTATGAGGACCCCGCAGCCATTAAACGAGTCGTCGTTGGTGTTCCTGGATTGCCAAACTTCAACCCAGAATGGCTAGTCAACTACTTTGGCCAGCTTTCGGTAGAGCAGTCCCTAGACTGCCTTGACGCAATGATGAAGGCCAATATCCGCCAAAACCTACAGTCTGTTGTCCAGGTTGCGACCAAATATTCCGAGCTTCTTGGTCCTACCAATCTCATTGATCTCTTCGAAAAATACAAGAATCATGAAGGTCTGTTCTTCTACCTTGGTAGTATCGTCAATATGTCCCAAGACGCAGATGTTCATTTCAAATACATCGAATCGGCTACCAAGTTGGGTCAGTTCAACGAAGTCGAGAGAATTGCCAGAGATAGCAACTATTACAACCCGGAGAAGGTCAAGAACTTCCTCAAAGAAGCTAAGCTTACTGAAATGCTTCCGTTGATCATTGTCTGCGATAGACACAATTTCGTCCACGACTTGATCCTATACTTGTACCAGAACCAGCGCTTCAATGCGATCGAGGTTTATGTGCAGCGTGTCAACCCTAGCAGAACCCCCGAGGTCATCGGTGGTCTGCTTGACGTGGACTGCGACGAGTCTGTAATCAAGAACCTCCTCTCCACCGTCAACCCTGCATCAATTCCCATTGATGCGCTAGTGCACGAGGTCGAGACGCGCAACCGACTGAAGCTGTTGTTGCCATTCTTGGAGGCTACCCTGGCCGCCGGCAACCAGCAGCAGGCTGTCTTCAATGCCCTTGCGAAGATCTATATTGATTCCAACAATAACCCTGAGAAGTTCCTTAAGGAGAACGACCAGTACGATACCTTGAGCGTCGGTAAATACTGCGAGAAGCGCGACCCGAATTTGGCATTCATCGCATATCAGAAGGGTCAGAACGACCTCGAGTTGATTAACATTACCAACGAGAACTCTATGTATCGTGCTCAAGCCCGGTACGTACTGGACCGTTCGGATCGGGAGCTATGGACATTTGTCCTCAGCGAGAACAACATCCATCGCAGGTCTGTCATTGACCAGGTCGTGGCGACGGCTGTTCCTGAAAGCAACGACCCTGCCAAGGTGTCTGAAGCTGTCGCCTCGTTCTTGGCAGCCGACCTCCCTGGTGAGCTCATCGAACTATTGGAGAAGATAGTCTTGGAGCCATCGCCGTTCAACGACAACCCGAGTCTGCAAAACCTGCTTATGCTTACTGCAGCAAGAGCCGATAAGGGAAGAGTAATGGATTACATCCATCGTCTCGACTCCTTCAACCCCGATGAGTGTGCACAGCTATGTATCGACGTTGGTCTTTACGAAGAGGCTTTCGAGATATACAAAAAGGTCGACAACAAGACAGCAGCTGTCGAAGTGCTAGTTGAGCACATTGTCAGTATCGACCGTGCGAGTGCATTCGCCGATGATATTGATGTCCCGGAGGTCTGGAGTATAGTTGCTAAAGCTCAACTCGATGGCCTTCGAGTGGCGGATGCTATCGAGTCATACATCAGGGCTAGCGACCCCCGCAACTACTCTGAAGTTATTGAGGTTGCAACACACGCCGGAAAGGATGAGGAACTGGTCAAGTATCTCCGTATGGCACGCAAGACTCTCCGAGAACCCCCGATCGACACCGCTCTTGCCTTCTGCTACGCCCGACTTGATCAGCTGGGAGAGCTAGAAGATTTCCTCCGGGGAACCAATGTAGCCAATGTCGAGGAATCTGGTGACAAGGCTGCTGAAGAGGGCTTTCATCAGGCCGCCAAGATATTTTACACCAGCATCTCCAACTGGTCCAAGCTTGCCACAACTCTTGTTCACCTTGAAGACTACCAGGCGGCTGTTGAGTGTGCTCGCAAGGCAAACAACATTAAGGTCTGGAATCAGGTTCACGCGGCGTGTGTTGCTAAGAGAGAGTTCCGACTTGCCAAGATTTGCGGCCTCAATTTGATTGTTGACGCCGAGCAGCTGCAAGCTCTTGTTAAGCAATACGAAAATGAGGGCTACTTCGATGAGCTTATCGACCTTCTTGAACAGGGACTGGGTCTTGAACGTGCCCACATGGGCATGTTCACCGAGTTGGGCATCGCGCTTTCGAGATACCATCCGGAGAGACTCATGGAGCACATTAAGCTGTTCTGGAGCAGAATGAACCTACCCAAGCTAATTCGTGCTTGTGAGGATGCTAACCTATGGCCCGAGTTGGTCTTCTGCTACTACCATTACGACGAATTCGACAACGCGGCTCTCGCCGTCATGGAGCGAGCGCAAAACTCCTGGGAGCATCAGCAGTTCAAGGACATTGTTGTCAAGGTTGCTAACTTAGAGATCTACTACCGAGCTATCAACTTTTACTTAGAGCAGCATCCGTCGCTCTTGACAGATCTTCTCCAGGCCCTCACTCCGCGTATTGACGTTAACCGTGTTGTTCGGATGTTCCAGAAGTCCGACAACCTGCCGCTAATCAAACCCTTCCTGCTCAATGTCCAGACTCAGAACAAGCGAACGGTAAATGATGCCATCAACGATCTCCTAATCGAGGAGGAAGACTATAAGACTCTGCGAGACTCTGCAGAAAACTACGACAACTACGACCCCGTCGATCTTGCGTCCCGCCTGGAGAAGCATGATCTTATCTTCTTTAGACAGATTGCGGCGAACATATACCGTAAAACCAAGAGATGGGAAAAGTCTATTGCCTTGTCGAAGCAGGACAAGCTGTACAAGGACGCCATCGAGACGGCCGCCATCTCTAGCAAGTCCGAAGTTGTTGAGGAGCTGCTCCGCTACGTAAGTCCTTCACATCCTCAGTAGACAGTTTTATATGTGCTAACTATCTTCCTAGTTTGTTGACATTGGTAGCCGCGAATGCTACGTTGGTATGCTCTATGCGTGCTATGATCTCATTCGCCCGGACACGGTCCTCGAACTGTCCTGGCGTCACGGTCTGAACGACTTCACTATGCCGTATATGATCAACCTTCTTTGCCAGCAGACCAAGGAGATTACAACGCTGAAAGCTGACAACGAAGCGCGAAAGGCCAAGGAGAGTGCCCAGGAGAAGCATGAGGATCAGACGCCTATTCTAGGTGGCAACCGTCTCATGATCACCGCTGGACCTGCTTCCGGGGGTGGACGAGTGTCTCCGGCTCCGTTCGCACAAACCAATGGGTTTACACCCCAACCTACCGGCTTCGGCTTCTGAATGAAGCACTAAGCTTCTGCATTGCTAAGTCCTTGATGACCTTACTTGCTTGATCCTTCAGGGTGTCGGGCACAGCCAAGTTCAGACGGTCCTATCAGAAAACGTGGTGGCTCCACCGCCTCCTATGCTCATTATGAGTGTTGTAGATTTGTAAGGGGGTTCATAAGAAAAAAGTTGAATGGATTTTGCGTTAATGTGACATCTAATCTGAAACCGTCTTGGCTGAGACTAGGGCCAGAAGAGCTTTGCGAGAAGGTGCATAATCTGTTCACTACCGAACGCGGCGTGGAGGCCTACCCTTCACAGGAGATATCTCGCTGTCGGGGGAGCATCTGGTCATGGTCAGATTGCACTTTTGTTGTATTTGTATGATAGTACATTGCCGATTAGCCAATACGAAGTTGGCATATTATGGGTTTATTACCTTTATTACCTCGTGAATGTGTGGGCTTGGAGCAAATAGTCTTACCTCTTCTCAAGATGCGATTGATTTGATATGCAGAAGTCGAGGACAGCGCGTATCTTAGAAGCTATAGATCGTCACTTGGTTCTCGCACAGAGCAGTAAATTTCGCAAATAATTCACCCTTTTACCTCTTTTCATATTTATGAGAGGACGAAGCTTCATCTTATCAAGTTTATTCATGAGAGAACGTCAGGCCTAGTTAGGTAGGTACGTAGGAAACGATTCAATTGAAAGTATGTTATAGTGATGTAGGGTAATTTTGTTTGCCTGTCATGGAGAGAAGAAGAAAAGCTTCGCAGCAAAGGCATAAACGATGAGAGAAGTCCGCTCCCACCTGGAGAATCCGTCTCCTATCCTTAAAAACACGCACCAGCTGAAACCCTTAGACATATCCATTGCCGTTGCTCCACTGTTAAAATCATACCGAAAGCGATTGGTTATCCTATGACGAGCAGTCTGCGATTACGCCTTCGTAATCTTGCACACCAAGTCCGATCCGTCAACCGAATCGCCCTCCCTGACTTGAAGGCCGGCCACTTTGCCGTTGTGCGGGGCCGAGATAACCATTTCCTGGCATAACTATTAGCAACATGTTCACGTGCGTATACACAAGAGGGTATCCTTACCATCTTCATGGCGCTGAGTACAGCGAGAGGGTCTCCCTTCTTGACATCAGAGCCTTCGTGGACTCTCAACTCGACCAAGACACCAGCCATTGGGGCACCGACCTGGCTGGTGTCACCGGGGTCAGCCTTGGGCCGGCTGACGTTCTCGACGCTGGCCTTCTTGTCGTCAACAGTGACCTGCCGCACTTCACCATTCATTTCATAGAAGACTTCTCGCTGGCCAGTGTTCTCCGACAGAGGACCAACAGCCAGTAACTTTAGGATTAGAACCTTGCCCTTCTCTAGCTCAACGTGGAATTCCTCGCCGATTTGTGGCGCCGAGAGGAAATACTTGGTTGGTAACACGGATAGGTCACCGAACTTCTGCACGAACTTCTTGAAGTCGTCATATACCTTGGGGTACATGAGAAAAGAGGCGACATCGGTCTCGGTAATATGTCCCCATTTCTGTGTAAGCTCGGAGCGCGTCTTCTTGAAGTCGACGGGGTCCAGGTACAGACCAGGTCGCTTGTCGAACTTTCGACGGCCTCTTAGGGCCCTCGAACGCAGAGGCTCGGGGAATCCACCATACGGCTGACCCATCATGCCTTCGAGGAACTCAAGAACCGAGCCGGGGAAGTCCAACTCGGCGGCGCGATCTACGACATCTTGGGACGAAAGCTTGTTGGAGACCATGAATTGTGCCAAATCACCGACCACCTTGGAGGTGGGTGTGACCTTGACGATGTCACCAAGGAGATCATTCGCGTGCTCGTAAGCCTTCTTGGTTTCGGCCCATTGAGAGCCGAGGCCAAGCTGGGCGGCTTGGAACATCATGTTGGTCAGTTGACCACCAGGAATCTCGTGCTCGTAGACTTCGGGGTCAGGGCCGATAAGGTGAGCCTCGAAAGGCGAGTACAGCAGACGAAGCTGCGACCAGTAGGAATCAAGAGCACGGACGTGGGAGGGGTTTAGGCCGGGGTCTTGGTCGCTGCCCTCGAGCGACGCGATGATGGCGTTGATGCTGGGCTGAGACGTCATTCCAGACAGACTGTCAGTGGCAGCATCGACGGCATCGGCGCCAGCTTGAGCGCAAGCAACCATGGAAGCGACACCGGTACCAGCAGAGTCGTGCGTGTGCACGTGGATCGCCAGGTCCGGGTACTTCTTCCGGATAGCTCCGATCAGAAGAGTAGCAGCACGAGGCTTGAGGACACCGGCCATATCCTTGATACCAAGGACATCAATGTCCAATGCCACCAACTTGTCAACCAAGTCCAAGTAGTACTCGAGATTGTACTTTTTCTTGGGGTTTAACACTATAAAAGTTAGTCATTATTTCCTAAATTAAAATAAATGGGGGCTGAGATATCTTGGGAGTAAAAACTCTTAAGCCATTCTCACGACTTCGATCAGGGCATCTTCACCCCCAAAACCGATAAGAGGAAGAGAGGGAGGACGGGTTTGAGTAAGAAGAGAAGGGAATACTTACAGTCACCAGAGATACACACTGTCCCTTCCGCAACACCACCAGCTTTCTGAACGGCTTTGATACCGACCTCGAGCTGATTGATATCGTTTAGGGCGTCGAAGACACGGAAGATGTCGACACCGACCTTCTTCGCTTGGTCGACGAAATGCTCAATGGCATTGTCGGGGAGCGAAGCATACGCTACACCATTTGCTCCTCGAAGAAGCATTTGGAAGGGAATGTTGGGAATGGCCTTTCGCATCTTGCGAAGACGATCCCATGGGTCCTCGTAGAGGAAACGCATGGCGACATCGAAGGTAGCACCTCCCCAACATTCTAAGCTGTACAGGTTGCTCAAGGCGTGGCTTGTCTCCTTCGCAATTCCCAGAAGGTCGATTGTTCGGACACGGGTAGCAAGAAGAGACTGGTGAGCATCACGCCAGGTGGTGTCCATCAGCAGGCAGCCCTTGTATTGGCGAACGGCCTTAGCAAATGCCTTCGGACCTTGCTCGAGAATGATTTGTCTCCATCCCTTCGTGCAGGGTTGAGATACATCGAGCTTCGAGCCGTCGGCTTTGAAGAGTTCGGGAAGGATGATGTCGCCCTTGAACTTGGGCTCGCCGATCTGACCCTTGATGCTGCTTCCGTTGACGGCAATGTCACCAAGGTAAGCTAGAAGCTTCTGGGCACGGTTCTGACTTCCAATAAGGTCGAACAGTTGAGGGGTATCGTCGATGAAGGTGGTCCAGCAGTTGCCGTCGATGAAGGTCGGGTGGGTAAGCAACGATGCAAGGAATGGGATATTGGTCTTGACACCGCGGACACGGAACTCAATCAGAGATCGAAGGACCTTTCGGCGCGCGATCTCGTAGGTTGAGCCGTGGCACGTGCACTTGACCAACATGGAGTCATAGTACGGGGTGATGACGGCGCCAGCGAATCCGTTACCACCATCGAGACGTACTCCATTGCCACCGGCGGATCTGTACACCTCGATCTTGCCGGTGTCGGGTTGGAACTGCTTGGAGGGATCCTCCGTGGTAATTCGGCACTGGATGGCAAAGCCTCGCGTCGAGATTCGGTCCTGAGTTAGACCGAGCTGCTGTAGCGAGGCACCCGCGGCAATTTGGATCTGAGCGGCGACGATATCAATACCGGTGATTTCCTCGGTAATGGTATGCTCGACCTGGATACGCGGGTTGATTTCAATGAAGTAGTAGCGGTTTTGCTGGTCGACTAAGAACTCCGCGGTACCGGCATTTCGGTAGTTTACGGACTTAGCTAGCTTGACTGCGTCGGCCAGAATGGCGTCTCGGGTCTCTGCGGGAAGATCCTTGGCGGGTGCGATCTCAACCACCTTTTGATGTCTCCGCTGGACCGAGCAGTCACGCTCGTACAGGTGCACGATGTTGCCGTGGTTGTCACCGAGGAGCTGGACCTCGATGTGCTTGGGCTTGTCCAGGAAGCGCTCCACGAACACCGTGCCATTTCCGAACGCCGTCTTGGCCTCCGAGGTAGCTCTCTCAAAGGACTCTTGGAGAGTAGCTTGCTCCCGCACCACTCTCATACCTCGGCCGCCACCACCAAATGCAGCCTTGATGATAATAGGAAATCCATATTCGTCGGTAAATTTCTTGACTTCTTCAAACCTCTCTACCGCACCCTCGGTTCCGGGTACGACGGGGACTTTCGCAGCAAGAGCAAGCCTTCGAGCCGAGACTTTGTCACCCAGAGCGTCGATAACGTCGGGTGAGGGACCGACAAACTGTGCGAGGTAGCACGTTAGCCGGAGTTTCGGAATTAAGAGGGGATGCAAAACAAGAACAAGAACAAAATAATTAATTTACTTACGATGAGACCAGCTTTCTCGACGTTTCGCGCAAACTCGGCATTTTCTGATAGGAACCCGTACCCTAACAGAAACAGTTAGTAATGATAGCCCCCAATCTTGAAATACCAGGTACAATAACCTACCAGGATGGATCATTTGGACACCATGTTCCAGGGCTATTTTAATGATCTCGTCACCGGCAAGGTAGGCACCGACAGGGGTATATTGACCCCGTTTACCAATGACGTAGGCTTCGTCGGCCTCTGTATGCACGTTAGTATTCTGGTATTGTGACAATGCCACCGTATTGCAGCTTGGTAGCTTAGTAGCTTAGTAGCTTAGTAGCTTAGTAGCTTAGTAGCTTAGTAGCTAGGAGGTACATACTCTGCCGATGCATGCTAAGGCGGTCCTCATAACTAAATCCAATTAGCTTTCAGAATGTTCAGGCAACAATTTTTACTAGCCTTCCCTTACCTGAAAACTGCGACCGTGTGTAGCGACAATTCATGAGCCTAAGCTAAGTCAGCGATCTGGATCAGATAGACCCCGCGGCGGCTTAGCGGGGTTGATTGAATCTCGACGTACCGTTCTAAAGATCTAATACTCGGAAATCATTTGTTAGCAATTGAGTAACGTATCTAATGGGGGAATTGGTAGTGAAGTCGTACACGAATAGCTATTCAAGGTTAGCAAGAAGCTCACAGGTTGTCTCAAACACGCATAAGACGGTGGTACTTACGAATTTCTCCTCTGTTAGCCACTATATTTAGAAGAGTATGGTTAGCAAGCTTGACACGACACACGACACACGAGATGATGCTGGATCCGAATAGTGACAGCGTGACAGCCGTGAGGCCCGTGAAAATCTGACTTACCAAGCAGCTTCTTCAAATGCATAATGGAGCTGTTTGCGCGAATATGGTGCGCCGTCTTGCCCCCTTTAGGCGGAGCCAACTCCTCCTCGAAGACCTCCTCGTTGTCGCTGGCGGCAGCTGCGGCAGCCGCGGCAGCCTGGGCGGCCTCTATGTCCTCAATGTCTTGGAAATCCATCTTGGCCGAGTAGAGATGTTAACGGAGCAAGGGGGTTGGAGGCTCGTGGAAATAGTTGGGAGGTAACACGATGCTTATTAGTGACGTATAGAGGTGATATTGTCCAGTCCAGGTGAGCTCAGATGTCCGAAGATTAGTTTGGTGGGGTGGTGTTCAATGCCCTCCCCTTCGTCTACGCTGACGTATATGTAAGAGTCAAAGCTAGCTGGCTAGCTCTAGGAATGTGGGGTGTGATGGGAAACGCCGCACAAGGACAAACGAGGGATAATTCAGGCCTGTGATCTGTGATGATCAAGCACACCAGGTCCAAGGTGAGGATAAGCAAGCTCAGCTCTCTATGTCCCGGCTAGGAAGTGGTACGCATATAAGAGCGGAAAAGTTGGAGGAGAGCAGAAAAGATGAAATGTGATGACTCGGGGAGGGACCCGAAGCCTTCTTAAAGCTTCCCACCTTAAGCTTGAGGCCAAGAGGTTTGATGCAAGAAGGTAGCGCCAAATTCTACTTTGTTGTACACTACCCTCGATATAGTCTAGTACTGGTACGGGCACAGGAGGCACTCGGCTGCATAAACCACAGACGGGCAAGCGGGATGGATGTTGAGGGTTGGCGGGTTGCGCGTTGAGGGGATTATTCTGTTTTTTTCTCCTTTTCCCTCTGTCTCCCTTTTTTTCTCGGAGGCATGATCAGCTTCTTCT
The DNA here is from genome assembly GCA_902806565.1 of Hypoxylon rubiginosum. Classification (NCBI taxonomy): domain Eukaryota; kingdom Fungi; phylum Ascomycota; class Sordariomycetes; order Xylariales; family Hypoxylaceae; genus Hypoxylon; species Hypoxylon rubiginosum. The sequence continues at coordinate 138,241 of CADCXA010000016.1, read as the reverse complement.
TTGTCTCACCCCTGCCGAGTTGCCAGTACAAGCTGTCAGGATAAGCCGACAAGGTACGAAGTATGACCAGGGCCAACGAGGGCAAGCTGGCAAGGCACTCTCGTTGCGGCCGCACACGTTTACTCATTGCTCATTGCTCATTGCTCATTGCTCTGGTCTACCGAGTACCGAGTCTGAGTTACTTAGCGTTAGGAAAATAGCTTTGATGAAACAGCCAATACGGCTTGCCGAACACAGTCCGAGTTGACCGGATGGGGCAACAGTAAGGTAAAACTTCTGGGGCTCTAAGGTGAGCTCCGAGCCCTACTGGATACCAACATGTGTGTAGGTACATTATGTATGGTATGTATATGCCTACCACCCGCGTCTGTATTGTACAATACCTGTCAAGGGGTATCATACTTAGATCCGTGGATATCCCACGGGGGTTGCGGTTTGCTGCGGCAGATCTTTGAATATCTTCTATATTCTACTTGCAAGGGTAAGTAGGTAAAGGTACCTCGGTAGGTGAGGGGTCTAGCTTTTGACCGTGCTAGTTCGCTGAGAAATAAGAAGCGAGGAGCGAGAGTTGAACGAACAAGTTCAAAAGAGTCGACGGTCAATTTGAATTACGCATTTTCGGTACATGGGTACCCGAATAGATTTTGCTTCCAGTTCCAGTTCCAGTTCCAGACTTTCCAGACTCTGATTAAGTCGGGGTGTCAGGGTTGTGGTTCTGTATTCTGTAAGAGTACCTACCAAGGCCTACTTGGGTATAGAACAGGCACGAGCTTGGGGGCAATCCTGGTAGTAGTGGACAAGGGGGAAGATGCACGGCGGGGTTCTTTGGCGGGGTCAAGGTGGGAGAAAGTCAAAGCAGCAGGAAGCATTCTGCAGGAAAAATACACCTCAAGCACGAGTCTCTTCCAAGGTTGAGCTATTAACTGCTGCTGCTGCTGCTGCGAGCATATCCCTGTCATCGAGCATGCTGCTTCCGCGGCTTATATCCTTGCCTCTTCTGCAGAGTAGAGTTGTACCGTCACCGTCACCGTCACATATGTGGAAGAGAGAGACGAAGTGAGGAATACGTAGTAGAGTAGAAAGAGAAAGACACCGAGGTAGCATTTATTGTAGCTTGGATATGTAAGTATCCTGCTGTGTCTCGCTCGTCCTTGTTGAATTGTCCAATCAGAAGAGCCGAATAGAGTAGCTGTTTTCCACTTGTCCAATAGCTACGAGTGTTTACTATAGTCTGTTACCTAATTCGGGTAGGTTTCTGTTGAGTTTCTGTTGAGGGGGCATCTTGTCTTCATTTTTCTTTATTAAAATTAGATTCTCATATTTCTCAGATTTCACCTCGGCCATGGAACCTTTTATTTTCTCTCTCTTGTACAATACAACACATGTTCGACATGTAGGTAGCTTAGTAGTGACTCAACTCGAGCCAATTGTTATTGTTGCATTATGCAAAGCGGGTGAGAGTGATAGGCACTAACTTGGAACGTATAGAAGAAGCAGTGGGTGAGGTACGCATGTATAGCATGTATAGCTTACCTATCCGGGCAATCTGCTGACGAGGAAATTCATACAATTACATCATCTTAGGTATATCCATTATAACGCCTAAGTCGGGTGGGAACACACCTTATGGTTCTGACAGAATCTCTGGGCGTGCGTCCAATCCTATACCGTCTGCGTCTCCGACCGCATCAGCCAAGCTGGAGAGACTCTGAAGAGATACTCCGGAGAGGCAGGTAACAATGGCGGTCAATGGCGGTCAAGACCTCTTGGTTGCGTGTAGGTATCACTAATAAAAGGAGATAGAGACCACGAGCGTCTTGGCTCTCACTTTTCCTTCTTCATGACTGTCACAGACTATTGTTTCGTTTTGATCGAGGTGGAACTGATAACGCTATAGTACGAAAAACGATATACATCTTACTAACAACTAATAAACGGACATTTCCCCCTCTATGCTTCCCACCGTCTTGGCTCGCTGGCTCGTACCCCCGACCTAGGATGCAATAGAGGTTGCGTTATGCGTACGGTAGGGTTACCTAGCTTGCCTAGCTTGCCTACATACATAGTACGTCTCATTAAGTGTCATTTTGCGGCGCGCCAACGCTGCGGAAGCGGTGCTAATATTGCCTCCATCTGACAGCTTATCTAGATTGCGCTATTAATTCCTCGCCAGTTGCTTGGCGGGACGACTAAAAGTCACAACTTGAGCCGTCGATCATCAAAATATAGAGAGGCTTTTTCTTCTCGTGCCTAGTTGCCAAGCTAGGGATCTGATGCACCCAGCCGCCATCCAGCCAGCCTACTACTAGGTATGTACATCATAACTCCTATCCGCACTCTTTCTCTGGAGGCTCAGCCGTCGATTTTGGCGCATACCGGCGACAAAGACCTAGCTGCGGGGTATGATGGTGTTCATTATATTTCCCTAGTGAAGGCTGATAACAAGAAGAGAAGAAAAAACGTATATATATCGAAGACTAAATAACTACTTGCTCCTAGAATTTTAAATGTCTTTGCAGTCGCCGTATCTTTGGCCGTCGTGTAAGGCTGAATGAGAGGCCCAGACAGCTATCCGGACTAGACATTGGCATTGCCTTGGCTGCGTAATAATAGACGATAAACACAGCTACATATAAGCCATGGTTGGTCGGTGAGGTTGCATCCGAAACCCCACACGTATATGTAGTTGAATGGATTACGAACGACTAGCTATTATTTTATATTATCCTCGTTTTTTTCATCTATCAAGAATGAGGTAAGTACAGCCGGTATTACGGATGCATTTCCACTCTCCTTCGTACTAGAGGATTCCTCCTACTGCAGAACCCAGCACACCGTGTCGAGAAGATGGTGTCAAGAGCTAAAAGCGTTATGGAAAGTTTGACCTCTCTGCCTCTACGATAGGGGTGGGCGGGTATACCAAGTCGGCGAGGGTTGGGATGTACTGTACATAGGACCCTCCATTCCTAGGATCTACGAAACGCTGTCGTCAGGGGGCGCATGTGACCATGTGCCATGGATTAGCTTTCTCTCTGTCTGTCTGTTTTAACGCGTGGGGGTTTCCGTTGCGTCGATGAGATTGGTCAAGGCAAATAAACATGGACAGCCTAGAGCTCTTCATTCGTTCCAGTTCCAACAGCTTAACCACTCGTTAAGCTCCTGGGTTCTGTTCGCTTTGGTGGGTGTATCGGCGATACTACCCCAGAAGGCTAAGTGCTGGCATGCCAGTGCTATACTTTCCAGAATTGGAAATGAGCTTTGAGCATTAAATAAGCCTTTCACATGTCCTCGAAACAAACTCTAGCTTCAGCTTTACGGGGTTCGCGACAGGGGCGGAGAGGTGATTTAAAAAGCTGATAAATATAGACGCCGCCATGTTTGAGAGTAGTCATATAGTTGATTCTTAAAACCTTGGCCTGCCGTACCCACGTTGTTACTGATCTTTGCCAGGTGCCCACTCTGCCAAACTACGAGACAAGATGATACGACACGACACGACACGACACGACACGACAAGACAACCCGTACTCATCATGATCGAATACGATCAACCCTGATGGGTTGAGGCGGCCTTGATCGAGTAGCCGGAAGCACCTCGAAGTCCAATGAGACATTGACTAACCTCTTATTATTCCTTTCTTGTAGTTATATCAGGTAAGGAATTGACGTGATGATCGGGACCAGCTGAATTTGATTCATATATTTACCACAGGAATAATTTTAAGACTCCGTCGATGCGGTAGAAATACAAAGTCGACGCACTCCTCATATAGACATGGTCCCGTCTAAGCCATCCTCCTTTCCCCCCAACCCGTCTACCGAAGAGCCAGGATCACTCTATACGGAACAGTCCAGTCCCTCTACCGAATGCATGATATCGCCGGTGGTAAGTCGCACAAGAGACATAGTCGACGCCACGAACACCCCAAATCTAGGAAGCAATTTATTTCGAAGCGACCTCTTTGATCTTGTCGCCGACTGCGGCAGCCTTCTCCTTTGCTTCTTCGACGGCTCCGTGAACACCCGCCTTCTCTCTGCCGCCCCAATGATGCCACTGGAGATACCGGTATCCTTGTGTTAATTGCGAGCCTTCGTTGATGAAGTGGCAGAGGAAAAGGAGGTAGTTCTTGGGTGTCACTGCGAGAGCATATCGCATAAACGTTGCCGAGTAGATGGTGAGAGCGAAGGTCATTTGGCCGGAAATCCTGCAGTTGGGAGACTAATCAGCTTTCGAACTTGCCTAGAAGTCTAGAGTATAGAGTAGAATGGCGCAATAGAATAGCTTCACCAGCCTGCAAGGGCGTCGATGCGCTTCGATATAACACGACGGGATAGGTGGGTTGGTAACATACAGCTCGGGCGACTTCTGCGCATCCATCACAGCGGCGATCGGAATACCAAAGTTCGACGCAGGTCCCCAGAAGTCTATGAACGGCGAAGTCAGCAGCTTATCCTCATCATGGTAGCGATAGTATTATGACTAATGGGCTCTCGTGCCAGGAGACTAGGAGATTGTGATGCCTCTACATGACCCTAAAGAAATCCATGAACTATCTATACGTGTGCTAGCATCGCTGGTATCATAAATTGTATGTAGCAATTCGTCCACATACAAACACCTAGCAGCGACGACGATTCCGCTTCGTAGCATCGGACATTGTGAGGTAAAGTCCGCGCACTGGAAAGGTACTGGGGAATTTCACGTACGCGTTGAGCAGAGGTAGCTCAGGGCCGGATTCGACCGAATCTTGGCGTTGACTGCTTTAAAGAAGGCGGCCATATTAAGGTATCGCCGTGATATCGAGAATCGAGTATCGAGTAGAAAAAAGGTAGCGTCGCTTTCGAAGTTTGAGTAGCGGTGTTGATTGAAGTTGCGCGCCGGCGAAAAAAGGTCGGGTGTCCGGTTCGGAACCAGTGGGAAATTTTCCAATGGGGCGGCTACCAGTTTGGCGGGCCCCAAATTTTGTTGGACTGGGTCATCGGGCCTACATGTAGGTACTACATACCTAAGCGGTCACAAAGGACTACCAAGGCGAAGGAGCCAACTACGAAGTACTACTGTAGGTATTCAGCCGTTTGTCACCTGGCTTTGCTTACTCTGATAAGCCCTATCATAATTATTCCCAACAGCTTTGCAATTTAATTCGTACACCCGCTGTGTGCGGCTGACTGATAAATCAGCCTTCGTTCTTCTCAAGACTCATAAGACTCATGTGGTGCTGTATTTAGGTCCCTCCGATCTATCGTAGAGTACAGATTATAATTTTCACATTTCCTTTTTGGTGTTATCCATAGTCTCAGCTACCACCCTGAACGCCAATTGGTATCTCTAGCCGTCATTCGGTAGGGCTTCCTTTTCTCACCACCAATCATCCACCGCGCATTCATCGTCGTGACGGAGGGTTAAATCCAGGGGGAGGGCCACCAGCGGGATTGAAGCCGGGAGGAGGGAATTGGGCGTTTTGAGGGAAACCCGGAGGAGGGAATCCGCCAGGAGGAAAGCCAGGCGCAGGAGCTAGCATAATGTTAGTGTATAGTTCTGTTTAGTCCTTTATGTCTCGGGGGATACTCACGGCCACCTCTGCCAGGTCCAAATCCAGGTGCTCCGCCAAATTGAGGGAAAGGGGGAGGAGCACTACCTCCAACGCCAGCAGCCGGGCCCTATTATATATTAGCATAAATATAATCTTCAGCATGGTACAAATACTAACAGCAAGGGACGACGGAGCGGCACCTCGTCCAGCAGGGCGTGAAACACCGGGACCGGAAGTCAAGCCAGTAGAAAGGCCACCAGGAGTGCTTTTTCCAAGTCTCGTGCTAGGATCGGCGGGGGGTGCAGATTCAACAGATAGAGACACGATGTGAGCGCCACGTAAAATCGTTAAGCCCAAGGTGCGCTTCTCCTCCGTCTCGATAGTCTGCGAGGATGAACTCGATGCGCCAGGTGCGGTAGGCTTCGTCTGCTTTCGCTTCACGCGTCGGAACTCTTCGGTGTCGGCTAGAACTAGGTTCATGTGCTATGAGGGAGTTAGCTGCTGTACATAATCTGGGGTACGAATAGATATGAATCACCTTGTCGAAAGCAAGCATCTGTCCTGTCATCTGGCGACCGTCCATCAACGTAACTCGCATTCGGTAGTTGATCTGGAAGTGTTAGTTGGCCCAAGCAAAACATTTATAGGGAGCATGTCGCATAGAGCAGCGCAACTTAGAGAGCACATACGTAACCGGCCTAGAAAATATCCATTTAGTCAGCCTGCAATGTCAACGTTGAAGCTATGAAGTGGTGAAGGGTGCAGGACATACCATTTTCCCTTGTTTATTCGACATCTTCGCGACGATTATAGCTCCAATGGAGCTTAATTATCGATTGCGAAAACGATGTATTTGAAATCGGGACGACTTCAGTGTGGTCTCTGTCGTGGTGGACGCGTGTGAAGTTAGAGTCCAGCCTTTGATATGAACGATAGGCGAAGCTTAATCGACGAAAATTAGACGAGGCAACATTGTCAAGGCTGAAAGCACAGTAGCTCCATAGAAACGTGACGGGTACACTCTCCGTGAACGCTAGTCCAATTACAGGCAAATACAATCAACTTTTAGAAGCTCGGACCCCACCAGGGTTCTTCCTCTCAAAGCCACACTTATCATTAGCCACATTTCCCCCCCAATCCCCACAATCTTCAGGGATTATAGTAGGGCAAGAACCCTTCCACCACGGGTAGATTTTGCAGGTCACTTTTTCCAACTTTTCCTTAGCTCCAGAATTTCTAAATTTCAAGCCAAGCGACAACAACCTCCAACTTCACACTCCCGACCGTTACTAACTAACCACCAGTCACGATGGTATGTTTGAATTTGAAAATATATATCTCAGATACATTTGCTGACAATTGATTTCCCATAGTCGGAGAAAGCCCAGAACCCCATGCGAGAGCTTCGCATCCAGAAGCTCGTACTCAACATTTCCGTCGGTGAATCTGGTGACAGATTGACTCGTGCCGCCAAGGTCTTGGAGCAGCTGAGCGGTCAGACTCCCGTCTACAGTAAGTTGGATATAATATTGCTGACTCTTGAGAGATTGTCATTTTTTCTGACCACTATTCTCTTCATAGGCAAGGCCCGCTACACTGTCCGAACTTTCGGTATCCGACGTAACGAGAAGATCGCTGTCCACGTCACCGTCCGTGGCCCCAAGGCCGAGGAAATTCTCGAGCGTGGCCTCAAGGTCAAGGAGTACGAGCTGCGCAAGCGCAACTTCAGCGAGACGGGCAACTTCGGCTTCGGTATCAGCGAACACATCGATCTTGGCATCAAGTACGACCCGGCCATTGGTATCTACGGCATGGACTTCTACTGCTGCATGACCCGCCCCGGTGAGCGCGTCACCCGTCGCCGCCGATGCAAGAGCAGAATCGGTGCCGGCCACCGCATCAAGCGTGAGGAGACTGTGAAGTGGTTCAAGCAGCGCTTCGATGGTATCGTCCGATAAATCTTGGAGATATTGGACGCGGGGAAGAACATGGCGTTAGGCTGGTTGCATTGATTCGGGCGGACCTGGGACAAAACGATTCATGGACTTGTATCTACTGAATTCTGGCGAGTAACTTCGTCATACAAGCTTGACTTGGATTAAGTCAGCTACGGCCTCAGAGACCGACCGGCATCCTGCCGGCTTTTCTATGTATTTTCCTATGAGAATTCCAGTGATGACACATCCGCAATTCGATTGAGATGACAATACCAGCCTTCAAGTTTTGATATACTCTGCTGACATATCCCCCTCGAATTATAAACTCTACATTTGAGCAGATATACTGTTAGCAGCCGCTCTCTGCAAGCCTTTCTTGGCCGACAAGAAGTCTTGGGATTGTTCCAATGCATACACCTCTTAGACCAGCTGTTCGTATGTAAGCATACCGTGGAAATCTTGACGGGATTAACGGGTTTTCTAAACTGTGATGACCTTTACCTAAGGTATAGGTATATGCTCAATACACATGGCCATTTCTTGTTCCAGCATATACCTCATTGCATTACATGTCGTACTAGAAAGCATAGGCTTGCTGCTCTGTATAAGAGCCACCAAAATATGCCTACATCCAACATATGTACCGCTATAGCAACATATGGGCGCGTGTCAGCATTGAGGGAAGGTTCAAGTTTAGATTAGATGGGTAGACAGGTGCCGGAGCAGGAGCGTATTAGGTATTTCGAGGTGGGAGGCACTATAGCAGTGCCTTCTTTCTGCCATGCCTCCTAAATTGAAGAAAAACTTTATTTTCATCTACTTCCTTCTTCCTTCCTGACGCTCTCCTTTGATCTCTCATCTATTTCTCTTAATCCGTGTCGTGTCCATCCCTTCGCCGGTTCGTCTGTTAATGGCACACCGGCTTTATCCTGACATCCAAGCTGTCGCATTGCCAGTCGTTCCCATAAGCTGTATTCAATCCCCAGATTAAACTTCACCTCTTATTGTATGTTCGTGAGATATTTAACCTCATATATGTCAATCTTACGGCACGGATTCACTATCGAACCACCCTTGTTTTACGCCTTGAACCTATTCCTGTCGCTGTTGATATCAGGTACTAGTTCAAGAGGCAACAACTCACCCAAGGATAGCTGATCTGCGGAATATTAATCCGAATCCTCTATGTAGCTTCGTAGGTTTCCCTCTCATTTCCAGGGTTACTCTCTGTTCGATGCCAACAACTACAACTTGTATTGCTATTCTACCCGCCTTTTATACGACGACCCAAATCAACGCACGTTCAATATAGCATAGTGACTAATAAAGAGCACAGTGAAGTTGGCGAATATGTCTAGCCAGTGGCGCCACATATCTGAGGGTCGTTGGGAGATGACGCAGAGCAATCCCCCTTCGGAGCTTCTGAACGACCCAATAGCATCAAGCAGTTCCAATCCCGACGAGCGCACCTCATCACCTGCTACGACCGAGCGGTCCCAGGATTTTTCTCACGCCGCACAGATGGAAACCGAACCCATCCCCCCTGATCACCTCCTCGACGATAAAGAGGACACATTTATGATCTCGTCATCTAGACAATCAGTTAATGAGACCAGCATTATGGAGTCAACCGCCGAGGCTGTTTCTAATAGGGAAGAAACCGACCACGGTCCGGATCCAGATGACCCCGATTTTGAAGTGCCTGGGAGCGATAAAGAAGAACAGGACACGGACGACACTGCATACAAGCCAGTGACAATCCAACATCGCGGGAAGAAAAAGGCTGCTAGTAGGAAAGCCCCTAAGAAAGCTGCCGAAAAATCCCGAGCCGTAGCAAAGACTGTGTCGCGGACAACTCCAGTGACGCTGAGGAGCTCTAAGCGCGCCACTACTAAAGATGACAATAAGATTGTCCCGGATTCCCAGTCGCTTGTCCATGAGATACAGACAAAGCCAAGACAGGTGAACTCGAGGCTTCCGAAGAAGTCGTTTTACAGCCAACCCGAAGATAGGTCGTCTAAACGTGCAGCACAACAGTCCAGCAATAATGCCAAATCTCAGCCAGGCACTGGCGCGAAGAAAGACAATAAACAGAATCCGGGCAGTCAAGGCCATGTTCGTCCCGCCTCGCCTGTTGAGACATTTGACTACATTAATGACGAAGATGATCCCTGGTATCCGCCGGATCCGCCTGGAAAGCAAGAACACGATCTACAACCAGAAGTCAAAGTTACGGGTCAACCTTCACATGATGCTCCAGACACGGCAATAAACCCCAATTCAAAGAAGAAGAGGGAGAGAAGCCCAGAGCAAGCAGAAGCGAAACCCAGAAACACAAAGAAGTCCACTACACGATCTTCCAAACAAAACCCTCCCAAGAACCTCCCCAAGAACACCGCTAAGAAACACCCTAAGAAGACAAACAAGGGCATTCCTTCCTCTGAATCGGTACCTAAAGATGTGCAGCGTAGAACGTCGCCTAGATCATCAGAGTCAAGCCAACCCAAGGGTAAACAATCCGTTCTCCCTGAACATGGTGCAAGTCGAATACCGAAGGCAGCTGATACTTTGCCTCGCATTGAAGAAGACGAGGGTGAAAGTGCCACGCACGGATCTGTATACATAGATTTCACAGAAGGGACCGTGCCTGAAAGTGCAGTATCCGAAGAGGATGTCCAGCAAATGGAGGTGACAATTGCAGTGCCACCACCAAAGTCCGTGTCCCCAGAGCTGTCGAAGCCGAGTGTTCAGGAAGTTCCCAAAGAGCAATCTCAGCCAGTCGACGAAGCCCGTGGCGGCCCTAGCAAACCAAGCCAAAGTCATAAACGAATTGACGTGTCCGAAGATGCATCAGGGGACACGTCGATACAGAGTCACCCAAACGGTCGCCAGGGATACTCAACCGAGAGCCTTCCAAACCGTAAAGAAGACATCAAGAATGCGAAAGGCAAAGCTAAAGATAGCACCATCGAACAGTTTCATTCATCCTCGTCGTCTCAAAATGCCAGCTCTAGTCGAATTAAGGCACACACTAGCAACTCACAAAAGAGCAAGAACAGCAGTGAGATAAACGCTAATCAGCCACAAGGAGGTCCTACTGCAGTACCCGAACAGATGTCTGCTAATAAAGCAGGAATCACCCAACATCATGATGTTTCCCTAGCACCAATTACCAGACGCTCGATGGTTAGCGACTCCGGTAGCCCTTTAAAGCCTCCGAATATGCCTGCTGGAAATATCACAGAAGGCGTACACGACCTACATGAAGGGCAGTATCTACACGCGGAAAAGCATCAGGGATTATTTGCTCATAATCCGCCGCAAGCTTCTTCAGACATGGACACGAGTTTGCTACGTACGGTCATATATTCATCGACGGGCAGCGAACAGTCTCATGCTCACGGAACGATGAGATCTGGTGTTCCAAAGAGCCGAGAGAATCACGGGTCTGTGCCCAATCGTACGTCTCGGATGATAGTGAGCCCAAGCACGAACGATGATTTGGTTGGGCATGCAAATGATTTTGTTTTCCAAGCTCCCCAGCTTCATCCCAGATCTGTCGACTTCGCTCGTAAAGTCGTGCAAGAACAGAATAAAGTGGAACATGACGAGGTCAATAGACAGGAGCAAATGGAGAGTAAGGAATACCAGTTGGCCAACAAATCCTCGTGGCCGCAGCCGAAAGGTGCCATGAAGCGCCGAAACGACCCCATACCAGCACCACTCAGAGATGCCGAGTTGATAGATTTATCGGGTGGTCATGGTCGATTCAGAAAACCGAATTCAGGGCCTACGTATGAGGTGAAGTGGAAAGATGCAGTGAATGCGGCTTCTGGCGGAGTGGTGGATGCACTTCACCTAATCTCCACGGCAAGTGCTTCTGACAAGTTGAGGAATGGGCATTCGCTAACGAGGAATAGAGCCTTCTTGAGCACCTGAGAACTCGAGAGCAGAACGTCTTCGCCGTTGTCCATGAGTATAAGCGCAACGGCACGAAAGTTTCTAAGAAACTAGTTATGCATCAAACAGAAGAGCTGCTCGATGCATCGAAAACAACGAAGCAGAAGTGTTCGGAACTTGTAAAGTTTTACGGCGAATTATCAAGCCAAACACAAGACCTCCGCGCAAAGTGTTTGTCTAAACAGCGTAATCAGGCATACGCAGAGTGGCAACGTCAGACAACAAGGGTGAAGGGTGCTATACGTGTAGCTAGAGAGGCAGCGATCCTGGGTTAAGGATGGTATATTCTTACCTACCTACCTGTTTGAGATATCGCTGTCGCTGGTGGTAAGCTTCACTCGTTAGGACAAGGTAGTACTGAACTGGGGCCTCGGTACTAGAGAAAGGGAGATATATTCCACTAGCTTATTGAGATGCTTAAGCTGGCTTTGCTGTCAATCATGTAGTGCTTAATTTGGAGGGAGCATCTTATGAGCGAACGGTGTAATTACTCTTCTCAGATACCGCAACATAATTTATTTCCCAGCTTGTTTGCGAATGTCTGATACTGGTAACATGCATAGGTACGAAGGATACCATCATACCAACCGCATGCTCGTGGAACATCACGAACCACGGATGCAAACCTAGCGAGGAATATAGTAGGTTCTTTACAGAATTTGGTAAATCGGCAAGCTTCGAGCACGAAGAGTCATAGGGCCCTGAATAAGAACCAGTGATTTTTATCACTGAGTAGCTACCTCGTCTATTAGATCCTGGCTAACAGTGGTTATCGGAGGTAATCTTGGGAATGCGAGCCAAATAAGAAGTGTCATGACCAATTGTGCAAAAACGACAGCTTGGAAGACTTGGATTCCAAGCGTGTCGGCCAAGGCGCCGAGGGCGAAAGGTAGCAGAGCACCTCCGATCTGACCGATCAGAACAGCAAAAGAAATGGCGCCCACATGTGACTCCCTCGGTAGGAGTCGAGTCACCATGAAAACGCCGGAGGGAAATAGGGGACCTAAGCAAAACCCTAGCAGTGTAATCATAACCGTTGAGACCTCCGGGATGTGGATGGCGGCGAAAAGCGCCTCAAAGGCGAGGGCGGCGACTAGGTAGGCGATCGTTGCGGGCCTGACGCCAATTTTCTGGGTCACCACGCCGAGCGTAAGACGGCCGGCCGCCTGGCCAATCCAGAAACCAGAAGAGGAAATACTGGCTAGATAAGCCGACGCGTGGTTGACCCGCATCATGAAGACCACGATCCAACCGGACACAGCGTTTTCGGTGCCGACGCATGCGAGAAAATAGACGGCACAGATCCACGTGACACGATGCTTGAAGATGGTAGAGCCTGAGTCTGCTGCGGTTTCTTCTTGCACTGCTAGAAGGTTATCTCGCTTGTGGTCCTGGTGGTATTTGTCCGCGTCTTCGAACCGAAAAGCGAGCACCAATACCACAGCCTCGAGGACGGAGGCACCGAGCTTAGTTCCTAGCATTAGCAATGGAATACTCAGGGGCTATATTGATGGAAAGACCTTACAAGAACGTAGTACCACGCGTACCAGGGCGTGTGCCCAACCGAGAGCATCGTACCTGCAAGGAACGGCCCCAAGGCCGCGCCCGTAGAGTACGAGCCGTGCAAGAAGCCCTGGACTACGTTGGCGTTGTACATGCCTCCGGCCCAGGCGCAGAACGAGCCATCTAGTATGCCGGTTCCGAGAGACCCGACTGCCAAGGCGATCAGTAGGACTGGGAAGGGTGGGTGCAGCGACGCGGCGACGGTTATGATAATGTGGAACAGAGGGCCGACGATGGCAATCCCCCGCTGGCCGAACCGTACGTGGATCGCGCCGTTTAGATAGGCCGCTATAACGTATCCTACCGGCCAAACGAGAAAGACGAAGGACACGTGTAAGTCGGTTAGACCGTAGAAGGTCTCGAACTGCGGAACCATGACCCCGAGCGTCGAGACCATCATCCCCAGGACGATAAACGAGAACATGGCCGCTGCGATCCGCAGGATGCCGTTCGTTTCACGAGAAAGGGGGGGCCTGCCCGGCGGCGGCGGTGCTACCCCCTTACCGGGACTCAACGGCCTGCTAGCTCGAACACTAGGTGCATCTCGGCCCCGCAACGGAGATGGCAGAGCTGTGGGATCTGGATCCGCTTGCGCGGAGGAGGAACTGAGGAGGGGTTCTGTCTCGGGAGTCGCCGATTCGCTTGGTGGCGCCATCGCAGGTGAGACAGGCTTAGAAAAGTGTCTAGGATTTATTCGTGTCACGATGAAAAGGAATATTCTTTGCGTGGGCGGCTCCGCTTGTTTTCGTACAGGATAAGAGCTGAATGCATTTTCCCCTCCCGGTCTCTTAATGAGCGGCCGGCGGGCTTCGGCATTGGGTCTTTACTGCAGCTAGCCGAGACGAAGACAAACGACGATTGAGCTATTCCCAGGATTTAAGTAGTATTTTTGAAGTATTTTGTATATCTTATGAGGCGATTAAAGAATGTTTAAATAAAATCAGTCCTATGTGACGACCTTGATTTATGTTTTGGAAACTGTAGAACTGCGCTCTCGCTTGAATTGCTTGAGAATGCCTCCTCCAATTATCGTCGAAACTTGAGACCATGTACATACTTCGTACCCCTGCCTCCTTTTAGGGTGGGCCCTGTCGATCCCTTTTAAGACTTCCCTCCCCCTTTCTTTCATGCTATTCCACCCACGAAATAACTTCGCTAAAGAACAGACATGGCTGGAATATCTCGCTCTCGAGCAACAAGAAACGTGCGAAGAAACAACAGTATCAGCGCGTTTTCCTTGCAAGGTGCATAATATCTTTGCTAGTTTAATGACTCGTCATCTTGAAGGGTGCATCCCATTTCAGCAATCGTACGTATCAGAATGAATCAAGGGGCGCCAATGCCTGCGGCTGAGAGGAGTCTGGCGCCATCATCTAGGACGAGCGACGATCGTCTGAGTCAGATGAGTATGCGTCGAGAAATCACCATAGATTCGTATAAGCTCCAAGATACAATGCGTTATTGGGAATCTTGGCATCGGTGAGAAACTCGTACCTACAAGCCAATGCGTGCAACGAAATAGGAGGCGTTCTATATATGCTCGAACAGGGGCAACAATTACGTCAGCTTTGAACTGGCAGTATAAGAAAATCAGTATACACCTTTCATGATTGCGCGGAGCTGAAGGAGAAGGAACTCTCTTCAATTAGGAGTGAGTGAAGTTATCTACCTGAGTAAGTTACACTAAGCTATGCAGAACTCTCAGTATGGGGGACCGCCCCCCTGGCAGCCTCAATATGGGCAGACTCACTTGAACAACCCAAACCCCTATCATCAGCGGCCAATTTCCCATCCTGGCAGCCCTCATCTACGCCCCCAGCAGCCACATCACGAGAGCTATGCGTCTTCGCACTACCCAAATTCCAACCCATCCTCTCGGCCAACCAGTCCGTATCGACTAGACCAGACAAGCCCGTATGTGCAACCTCAACGCCCGCAAAGCTATGGAGGTTATCCCCCTCAACCACCTTCTCATGGTTATGGGCCACCACCAGCGCAGGCGAACTATGGAAACTATCCGCCGCCGCCACAGCAGTATCGACCACCCCCTCCTGCCTTGTTCTTAAAGAGGGAGAGTGACAGCTCAACACTATCTCTCTACGGCCCCGACGGTCGGCCGCTTTACCGCTGCATCGACACGGACCGGTCATCCGTGTCGTCCAAACCGGACTACATCATCACGCATGAACCGTCAGGCACCAACGTAGGCTCAATCCGGTACCACCACTGGCTCAGCGCGGGGCTCGACTACTGGGAGGTACGCGGAGAGCAAGGCGGCTCTAACCTATGGGCGTGGCGCGTCGAATATGCCGACGCGCAGCGCACCCAGTGGAAGTGCTACCACGAGGCCGACCTCGCGGGCGGCAGGGACCCTTCGGACTGCGCGCCCGCCGCCAAGATGACGTTCGACTGGGCCGCGAACAAGCCGCTGCGAGGCGACTCGGTCATCGGCCGCTGCGACCTGTACGACGTGGGGCTGCTGCTCAACCAGGCTAGACGAAGCGAGCTGGACGAGTTCTACGTGACCGCCGTCGTCATGATCGACGGCGCGTTCAAGGCGATGGCGAGGATGACGGAGAACCATGGCAGCGTTAAGGATTGGGCTAAGTTTACGGAAAAACTAAACCATATTGCGGAATCCGGCGGTCACGGCGATAGCAGCGGTGGCGATGGAGGGGATGGAGGCGGTGCGGACGGTGGAGGAGGAGGGGCCTGATAGAGACGTCCTCAAGCACTAAAAATCATCTTCATAAAATCAAGGTTAATATTACTTCTCTCTTTAGGTTCGCTCTTCCAACGAGAACGGTTTGTTAAATAGAAGCAACGACGCTATTTCTTTGCATGTCTATTGATTACGGGAGGGTTTCTACGCACTAACGTTGAACTCGTCAATTACGCTCGAAGGCTTGACAAACTTCCCCAACGGCTTATACGTCAAATGATCCATGTCGAAGCTTTTCGGACCGCCTATTTCGATACCTCTTTCCGAAGTCCAGCGTTCGCTCGCCGTGATGCCGAGGACGATGACCAGTAACCCATACCGGTACTCAGGGGTACCGATAGCTTCGCCGTTCTGCGCATCGATGACCGTGATTAGATCAGGGACGAGTCCCAATACCTCGCCCTCTGTTTCTACAGTTTTTCCGTCTACGACGGACTGAGAGATTTTGATGGCGGCGATATTCTCATTCTTAAACGGGATCTTGATCCTACCCTGGAACTGCGGTTGCCCGGCAGAAGAGTGCTTGCTTAATGCAGGTTGCTTCTTGTCAACTGCGTCGTCGTCAACGACGTCCGCGCCCTCGATAATACATTCTCCGTAGACGTGGCCGTTGCGTAGCGTCCGCTCCACGCCAACGATTTTTCCTTTCCACAGTACCTGGCCGGCCTCGGGGCCGCCCACTGCATCGAGAATGGCCTCGGCGACGCTGTCGACACGATTAGATTTACGAGATCTGTATACTTCTCGTCCTATCCGCCAGCTCAGCGAGATGGTGTTCTCGACGGCCCAACGCTTGGTCTCGGCGCCGGTGACAGGCGGGTCGGCACACCCCACAGCAGAACCCATCGTGCTCAGCGACGCGCGAAGTATACGCTCGACTTGGAGGTCCGAAGTCGCTTTCGGCACGATGACCACGTTGCCGTTGCCGTCGGTCATCGCGACCGGCGACCAGATCGGGGACCGCTCGTTGAACACCACGGGCGTGGTCTGCCACTTGGTCGGGTACGCCCTCCCCATCCAGTCGCCGTCGACCGCCGGCAGGTCCATGTTGGTGCTGGCCCCGACGATCATGCTCTGCAGGCCGTTCCCGCCCCCGATCTCCACCGAGATGATGTGCGTCGGCTGCTCGTCGCACACCTTGTACAGCTCGACCTGCGCCTCCGTCATCTCGTCCCCGCCGAGCTTCTCTATGCCGACGGTGGGCGAGCCGGCGTGGCCAGCCGTTGCGACCGCCGCGTCGTCCGGCAGGTCATCCGGGTTCACGACTCGGACGACGTCGCCTTTTTGCAGCATCTGCTTTAGGCGAAGCTTGTACTGATAAGGACTGCCGCCGCCACCGGTTCCGAGAATGTAGCAGCCGATCGTGATCCATTCAAGGTCGGTCTCGTTGATGTACCAGACGCGGTTCTTAACCGTCGGTCTGTAGCTGTCGATATCCACGTCTTCCTTGGGTTCTGGCTGCGTCGTCTTCTTCACTGAGCGATGGGCCGTCTTCTCATACTCGTCCATTTGGACTTCGGCTTCGGATGGTTCTTCGAAATGAGCGGTTGCGAAATCCGTCCGCGAGTAGTCGAGATCTCCCGCTGCTCGCACGATGAATCGAGACATGTTCGCAATATACTGTTGTCACCATTAGTAGCTACCCGCATGAATAGGGGTTTGTGTAACTGGGGATTACCGGCAAAGGTAGAACGTCCATTTCTACCACCTTGGTAGTTGGCCTTGATGCGCCGTTTGCCACAGCCCGTTCGATGGCATCATGGCATATTTCTTCTAGAATCTGCTGTGTCGTTTTCGATGCCGTGGATTTCACAGAGTCAGTAACAACTCCAACCCGAGATAATGCAGCACCGATGGAATTCGCTATGCTCGAAAGTGGCCACTTTGGCTTAAACACTTTACTCGCCCCCTTTAGACAGAGGTCGTCCGGCACGATAACAGCGCCTCCGCCGACGAGAATAACGGGAATGTCCTGAGGCGATGTCTTCATCGTATCGATAATCTTCTCAAGTTTATGTTTAACGACGGCCTTGTATTTTGCGATCCCTTCTTCGTCCAGAGCGCCCTTCACCAGCTCCCTATCCCCGATCTCGACCGTGCTATCCGTTAGTACGGCACAGTCGCTGGCCGTAAGTATGCTGCCGCCGAAAACCAGGGCATCACCAATCTTATAAGAGACACTATCCGGCCCTACAGTAAGCGTTTCGCCATTTCGGACAATCGAGCCACCGCCAAGACCGATACTCTTAACGTCTGGGCACGAGAAGTTCATTCTAACTCCAGCTAAATCACTGTATGCAGCTTGCTGCCGCGGGAATCCGTTTGCGAGCAGAAGACCCACGTCGGTCGTCGTGCCCCCTATGTCAACTACCATCATTGCCTCATCCAACTCGCCCTGTACTAAGAAGGCGGCGCCACGCATACTGTTTGTCGGGCCGCTGGAAAAGGTGCGAATGGGCAACCTTGCCGCCATTTCGCTGGACAGGATCGTCCCGTCGTTCTGGGTGATGAACACGGGGCAATCCAGGCCGAGGCGCTTGATCGGCTCCTGGAAGGAGCGGATCGTCTTGCGAGCGAACGCCAGGATCGACGCGTTCAGAATCGCCGCGTTCTCGCGCTCCAGGAACCCGAGATTGGCTACCTCCTTGGAGCAGACGACGTCGCAGCCGGGGATCTCGGCGCGGACGATGGCGGCCGCGCGCTCCTCCTGCCGCTCGACGGTGTCGATGGGGCTGAAGACGCCGTTGACGACGACGCTGCGGATCCCCTTGTCGCGGATGGCGGCGCACTGCTCGCGGATCTCGCGCTCGTCGATGTCGGCGATGAGGAAGCCGTCGACCTCGAGGCCGCCGCGCAGCAGGGCGCAGTGGCCGAGGACGAGCTCGCGCATGTCGGCGGGCCAGTCGACGCAGGGCGGCGCGTGCCGGGAGAAGGGCCCGCACAGGCGGAGGACGGCGACGCAGGACAGGCGCGCGGCGTCCCGCTCGACGACGGCGTTGACGAAGTGGGTCGTCCCGATGGTGACGCTGGCGACCTGGTCCGGGCGGACGCCGGCGTTCCGGAAGCAGGTCGTGATGGCGTCGCTGATGCCGAGGCTCGGGTTCGTCGTCGTGGGCGCCTTGTGCCACGCGATGATGCCCTTGTCCGGGTCCAGCGCCCGCGACGGGTCGAGCACGACACCGTCCGTGTTCGTGCCGCCGACGTCGACGCCGATGCGCAGCATCTTCCTGCCGGACTCGACGGTAGATCCCATGTTCCTGTTAACTACCTACAACGTGATGTGATCCTGGCTTATAGGTTCGCTTTGCCACGACCTGATATACGGTATAATAATTACACTGCGCCGAAGCGGCGGCCGGAGTTTCAGAAATAAATGGTCTCGGTCTATTCGTACCAAAGCCGGCTTCGGCCGCAAGCTACGTAACTTATCTCTAACTAAAATCGGCGGAGGGACCCGGAGTACGTAAGATATCTATCCGCTGCTGCTATAGCCTAGATGTTTTTATAGTATGTATGTGCAAGTTATCAGTCACATATTATTCATCATATATCTAGGAGCTAGGTTTTCATAGACTCGTTTTTCGAACTGGACCTAACTGAATGGGGTTATCCGTCAGCTCGTGAAGAATACCATCGATGCAGATCAGATAAGATATTATCTACCACGCGTCGCTTTCAGATGTGGGGCCGATGCTACCATGTGTGTCCTGTTATTTCGTTACATTGATGAGGAGATTCCCCGTGGCGCGTCGTAACCTATCGTCCAGTCGAAGACTAGGCGACTTGGCGAATCAGATAAGAGACAAGACCTAGGTTAAGAGGTAGATATGTTACGTTTGACAACTGACTCCGAGACTACGGCAGCATGGGATGGGACTATTCTTGATACGTCCCTTGTAACTCTGCCAGTCCTGGTATTGGCCGGTCTGGTTAGATCTGCGAGAAATCATGTCGACCCTGTCCTAGGTACCTGTTATCTCTGGACGCTTAGATCTACTTGAAATGAACAACAACCCGATCGGGGGGGCGGGGATTCGGTTCGGAGGTGACATTCGTATACCTGCATGCCTGAGTGGCTGAACCACCTTTGCAGCCCTCGGTATATCACCTAGCAAGGCCGCAGTCAAACTGAGTCGGGTCTTCGACTTTCGATCCCTATCCTGTCGATCTAAACTTCCATACCAGCGATGGCCGTTGGTTTAAGATCTCGTTTCGAGGGTGTCAAGGAGAAGATTCGCCTGCACGGCGACGCGGCCCAACATGAGCAAACTGACCAATGGAGCAATCGTGATCTGATACCTCTACCGCCGAGCCGAAGGACCTGGGGTAAGTCTGTAAAGTTCCTATTGTTGCACACGAAATTCCGGCCCCTGCTGACAGTGCGACTAGGTTGGTTTCACTACTATGGCTTTTGGACTCTTTCCTCTTTAAACATCACCAACTGGCAGACTCCAAGCAGTTTCTTGAGTGAGTGAGGCTCCAAATAACAGTCATTAGTCTCCTGGTTCTAAACAATCACATAGCCCAAGGATTATCGGCTGCCCAAGCTCTTGCGATCATCATCATCGGTCGCGCCTTGATAGTTGGATTTTCCACCCTAATCGCGTGGTGTGGTCTGAAATGGCACATCGGCTTCACCATCCAGAATCGGTACACCTGGGGTTTGAGGGCGAGTTACATTCCCCTACTACAGCGGATTCTGTTGAATTTTATCTGGAACGCGATCCAATGCTGGAACGGCGGACGGCTTGTCGCGGTGTGCTTGACGGCTATCTGGCCGTCGTTCGCCAAGATGGGAAATTTCCTGCCCGAGAGCCTTCCCGCCACCGGTGACCAATTTGTCGGCTTCGTTGTCTTTTGGTTCTTGTCTACACCGCTCCTGTGGCTCGCACCAGAGAAGTTCAAGACCCCATTCCTATTCACGACCATCTACAGTGCCTTGGGCATGATTGCCATCATGATATGGTCACTGTCAACGGCGCACGGTGCCGGGCCTCTTCTGACCACCGGCGTGGCTCTCCCCCAGGGGTCGCAGTGGAATATATCTTGGCTCATGATGGCTGGTATCAATCAGACAATCGGAGGCATCACGGCAGGAATCACCAACGGATCCGACTTCTCGCGGTATTCGCGAGGCTGGAGGCCATACGTGATTGGGACGATCACGTCGGGATGGATCACCGGCGTTCTCGTATGCGTCGTCGGACTTGTGACGACCAGCGCGGCCCAGAAGATATACGGCGAGGTATATTGGAACCCACCGGACCTGTTGATGAGGATGATGGAGAACGGAGACGGCTCCTCGGCAGCTCGCGCCGGCGTGTTCTTCCTTGCCTTTGGGTTCGGACTCACTAGCATGTTCGAGAACATCTGCGGCAATGCAGTCGCTGGCGGCATCGATCTTGCCGGTATGTGGCCTCGCTACATCAACATACGACGAGGCGCCATCATTACTTTCATCGCCGCCTGGATCGTGCAGCCTTGGCAACTTGTCAACAAAGCGGTCACCTTCATCCAGGTCCTCAGCTCTTTCTCCGTCTTCCTCTCGCCGATGATCGGCCTCATGGCGGTCGACTTCTACCTCCTCCGCGGGCGGAAAATCCGTTTAACTCATCTATACAATAGCACGAACTCTTCGTATTGGTACTGGAACGGCGTCAATTGGCGGGCAATCGTCGCCTGGGTTTGCGGATGGGTTCCTACCATCGGCGGCCTTGTCGTCACCGTCAACCAAGATACGAATGCACCTAGGGCCCTGTTCGAGCTATATTTTATGGCGTTCTTCATAGGTTAGTACAGTCAATAGTAGTACATTTGAGACGCGGGCTCGAGCGGCAACTTGCTAACGCCGTATTGTCACTCAGGCTTCTTCACTAGCGCTACCATCTTCTTCGGTCTTAACAAGCTGTTTCCTGTCGCGGGGATGGGCGAATACGATGAAGCCGATGTTTACGGCACCTTTACCGCCAAGGAGGCGGAGAAGTTAGGCATTATCCCGGTGGAGTTTCAAACAGATGTCTATGACAGTGGCGAACCTTCATTGGCACAGGAAACGTTCGAGAAGAAGGAATAAGGCAGCATGTCATCGGCTTTCGAATCTTGATACCGAGGAGGGTAGACGCAGATGACCTAAGTTCCTTTTACCGAGGCTGCTCAAAACGTACCGAAATCGATCAAGGAGCGATTACTGCCAGCCCGGTGAGGCAAGCCATTAGATCTACTGATTTTTGGGGATAAATTTCGTCATCTTGGCCACAGACCTGTTTAAGGCATCCGAATACCCTCGTCCGACAGAGATAGTAATTTCTCGTGCTGCGGTCTAGAATCCAATCATATTTCATTCAAGGTAACAAATATTCAGGGGCTCGATGTTATGATATGCACGAATCCGAGAGTACCTGGGTACCCAGATAAGCCTCGGGGTGAATATTTGGCCTCGTAGAGAACGAATACGTCATCTGGATCGATAGAGGCTCGTGAAACATTGCACGACCAGGTTCAAACATGACGCGCGACTGACATGTGTCGGGAGAGAGGGGGGCTGGCCTTGTTCATCTTCCTACCCCCTTTGGCCTGGTATGATGCCGAGGCACCTGGGATGATAAGACTCCTCACCTGTAGTACAGCATCGATATTTACCCGAGGCTGGCCGCAATTGATGTCATAAAAACTCCGAGTAGAGGCAAATTTTAGGAAATTCCCATCGTCTTGTAGAATAGGTACTGTACTGTAGATACTTTCGAGCCCATGTGCATATAGCTGTCTCGGAGAGTTCGCGGCGAGGCCAGCCGTCGTGCAACTAGACTCCTAACATCTCATGATTGTTTAGGGCAAACCGACGTGAATAGAAGGCAGCAGAAACATGACGATTCGCCCTCTCACCATCTATGTCGGCTGTGGGATCACTTGGTCCAAGGTTATGCGTGCCAAGCTCCACACCTAGGTGTGTACGCGTTCTCGTAATGCTTACGAGAGAACTACAGCCTACAGGTGGATGACTTCATGTGCTATGTGAATCTAAGTTAGGTAGGGAGGCTGCGAATTGCACCCCAATGCTATCTGGGTGACCCCTGAATGCACCAAACAGCCCCCTAGCGATAAGATAACTTTTCTTGGATTGGGAGCAGGAGTCGTTGCAACAGGGCCACGACGCCTTGGGAAATCCACGGCCACTGCACTCCTTTCGGAGATGTAAAGATACCTATACAGGAGAAGTAATTGGGCGTAGGGAGCGGATACCTAGTAATCGTTCGATTTACCTCGGCCCTTTCGGATAACCTTAACTTGCCTTTAGAGTAATGCAACCTACCGCTGGGAGCGTACATGTATCATTAACGCCTTTGTGCGACTGGAAATTTGACTCAAGTTCGCCGGGGCTACCAGAGGTTCGGTAGCCGATGCATAAATAGCAGGTATCGTTTTGGCTGCTCTTCTTACAAGCACATCAGCTCTTGATATAGAGCGATCAGGGGCTGGCTGGGCTGCTCCGCGTATGTTTCTCATAATGGCTAGCAGGATAAATTGCAATGGCTACTAACGTATTATATTCACATGATAGGATATCTCGCATTCGTAGTCATACATATAATAGCATATTGGCAGAGGTTGTGTCTTGGAATAGGATCCGACCTGTTCCCCAGAGAAATAAGAGCTACAAAATCATGGTGAAAGTAGTCGTAACGCCGAGTTACCTGCAATAGCAACAGTGATGCGAGGACATCTGATAGCCTCGAAGTGAGATAAACGCCCTCTGACAGCCAGCCCATTATTATCCCCGGTCCGATGAGGATACCAAGGTATGTACGCATGGAATGATGGGCTTCAGGTTGCTCAAAGAACGCCTCCGCGATATCTAACCTGCATCAGCCCGTCTGACCTCCTCACATATTATGATACTTTGACATGCGCTATGAGAAGTTGCTCATTTAGTGAGCCGATGTGTTCTCAGTACGTCCAAAAAGCCTTGCCGGACTCTAGACCTCAGCAGATAATCTCCCTAATGGTATAAAAAGGAGACCAATCGCCGAAACTCTGCTCATTCCCGCTCTCAGGTGCAAGTACATTATCATATTCATCAGTTCTGGCATAATGTTATGGAAGAAGAATATATATGGGATGTTTACTCTTATTGCCACATAAAAGCCCGTCTTCATCTTCTAACCCAAGACATTACTACGAAACATGTCTCCCGAAGATTCTTCAAAGGGCTCCATAACTAAAGAGAAGTCGAATAACTTGCACGGTAATCCAAATACCCTCTGGCTTATTAGGACTCACTAATACTCGATAGGACAGTCCAATTCCGAAGGGTCAAGGACTGGGCCAGCAATGATTTCCGTATCTCGGGACCAGTGGACACAGCAGCAAGCGAGCCAAACGAAGCAGAAATGTTCAAGCGACTATAGCAATAATACAGAGATTTGGATGCGGCACCAAGATCAGGATGGCCCATATCATGCACTCGGTGAAGTCGATGCCGAAAAAACCTGCGGGACGCCGAAGGAAAATTGGAAGTCTGAATACGCAGCCCCATCCGACGCAACCCAGGGCTCGTCAATGCAGCATGACTACAAGCGTCAAAAAGGACGACCGTAGTAACGACTACAAGACAAGCTCTGGGAAATGAATATTTTGGTCCGGTGGGCTTCAAGAGAGGTGCTCGACATTGCAGCCTCGCACGTATATAGGCCCACCCAACATGAGCTGGTGTCTCCGTTTCTTTTTAGCAATAGAGTGATCTGGTAGAGAATATATGTGAGGTCGTGTTTTGAAGGGCGATTCCTGGAGTTGGATTACTTGAACAAATCAGTTTTCTTCTTGTCATATAGATAGCGAGTGAGAGGGAGAAAAGGGGTATGGGTGGATAGGTTAGGGACAGAAGAAAATATATCTGTCAGGGACTTAGGATCTCAGAGCTAGGCGGTGGTGATTACGATCTAGTATAACTCATATATACGCCGAGGGCTCATGCATTTGATGGAGGATATGTGGATATGACATAACGCTCTAACATAATGGAAATCGAGGTGATTTTCTTTTGAATAGGACATTGTCTGTACCTTTCAAGGATATGTTATGATGATAAACTTATAAATTATATGCTGAATTAAAAGAAAAATGAAAATGAAAATGAAAATGAACCACCTGCTCACAATGCTCAATGTTAGCATCGAGCTGAAAGTTCCCCCCTCCAAATTTTCTGTTCGACGTTGGCATCGAACCACAGTCCCTTGAGGGTGTAAGGGGCGCAGCTCTGAGAGAATTTAGCATATTTTCGTCGCGATCTAACGCTTAGCTACTCGCCCAAGGAAACCTTGCTGTGTGTTGTAAAGAATTTATACATATAACCCAACGTGCTAGTCCTGTCTCCCGGGCGATAGCCCAAGGTTTATCCGCCTTCCCCTAGCAGCTTAATAAGTATGTACTTATTTATCTACCTAGGTAGGTAGGTAAGCATATAGGTATATAGGCACGCTTACTACCTCTTATACTTGTGCGGGCTACCACTATTATATCTCCTAACTAGCTGCGTGACCCGTCCTTCGGCCGGGGAAAGGGGGGGGGGGTTCCTGTCGCCAGCTTCCTTTACGCCACAGGAGTCGGGCTCTGATTGGCTAGCCACACCTCAGCGCACGTCCGATGAATTCTTCGTAGAATCAATTAATCATTTCCACCACCTCTTAAAAAGAGTAATAATTTATATGGTTTGATAGAGCTCGTTTTGCGTGACCTTTCTATTCCATTTGCATTATTCCCAGGCCTGGAGCGATGGAATCGCAAAGGAAAAGGTCGAAAAGTGCGGGGCGATTCTAAGTATCTGATTGGCCGGTGAAATTGTGGCAGTACTAATGAAATAAAGAGAAGTTGATAGTTGATCTTACCTAGCATGTTGCTCTTCCAAAAGCCTCTCATATCTATCGACTCATAGTACTATGCATAATCTTATCATGTATAAGCGGCCCTAGAGAACAGTAGAAGTAAGAATATTACAAGGGAAGCCTTATGGATATACACTAAATTACCTTGAATTTACAAGAGCTGTTTGTACAATAAACACGTACAGATAAAAATACTAATGCGAGAAGCTCGCATATCGACGTAATACGAATAGTACTGAAGAATATCACGACCGGTGTTGCCTTGTGTTATAATAACGAAATAGCCACAAAGTTTCCTACGGAGAGTATGTTCTTTTTTTCTAAAAAAGAAAAAAAAAGCGTTTAAGCTGAAAAGTGCCCCCTCCAATGTTGCTCGACGTTGGCATCGAACCACAACCTTCCAACTCCGAGGGCGGGGCAAGCGTTTCCTGGATAACCTAGGACCAATCTTTTGCAGTACGGTTCAACACCTGGACCACTTGCCTAAAGCAGGTATGTTGTGTGCTGTAAAATTCGTGCATCTAATTTATTTATATAACTTATTGTGCTAGTCCTATCTCCCAACCTAAGGCTTATAGCTATATATCTAACTTATATAAATTCCTTTTCGAGAGTATGTTTAGAAGAAAAAAAAAAGAAAAAAGAAAAAAAAAACGTGTTGCATTGCTCATGGTTGATAATTGGGATTAAAAGTGCCTCAAGATTATCTGTGAGCTGAAAATGCCCCCTCTAATGTTGCTCGACGTTGGCGTCGAACCACAACCTTCCAACTCCGAGGGCGGGGCAAGTGCTCCGCGATAACCTGGGCCCAATATTTTGCAGTACGGTTTAACACCCGAACCACTTGCCCAGAGTAGGTATGTTGTGTGTTATGGGATTTTAGTTCCTAATCTACCTACATAACCATAACCCAACCCACCTGCTGTAGTTAGTGCAACGCAACAGCCCCAAGGTTCACCCAGTACCTATGCTTGCGTAAAATATTTTCTGTTTCTTAGGAAACCAGGTACCTACCAATCAGCACGCATGGATGGGACTTTGGTACTTGTCTCCTATCTATATCTACTGGAAGGCACCCGAGACTGCACGAACGTACCGTACCTCAGGGCTTCTTATACTCTACCGGCGCTACTTTACTTGCTACCCTATGTACCCAGGTGTTTATTACTTGATTTTCTAGTACCAGGTCAAGTAGTATACTTGGATATGTACATAGGTACTCAAGTGATCTAAGGTCGTTCCTCGAACCTGTGTCTACACTTCAGATGATCTCTAAGATGATCTCTAACTTTTACCCCTTTTCTATAAAATTTTTTAACAAGCATTTAACTTACTTAATTCACCAATGATTAAGGGCCAGAGTCCACCTTCGCCGCAGTATTGTATATATCTAGACTAAAAAGATCGAAACCAAAGGTCGCATGATTACCTGTATTATGGTTGTATTAGCGTTGATAAATATCGAGGTGTAGGTAGGAATTTGAAACTCGTATTTGGTAGCTGTTGGTAGTGGTTGGTAGTGAATATTAATTTATCGAGATGGATCTAGATTTAGGACCATACCTGACCTTGGGGATAGAAACATTTACGAAGGCCTAGCTACATATGTAGATAGAAATTCATATCAGGTGTTATGCCTACATCAGCGCTCTAATGTGATTCTAAACCTCCTTCCCAAGCCTGAAATAGTCTCCAAAATTGTGTCCTAATCCTGGTACCTTCTAGGTGACCGTCTCAAGTGTAGATATTGGTAGGTGCTCATGCTTAGTGGCTACCTAGGTACCAAGGGGTAGTATCGTAGTAACTAATGTACTAGGTACAATGTGCGGTAGTTATTCCACTAGGAGGTAGGTACGGGTACACGGTATTAAATTGGTTGAGAACAAATTTGTAGGCGTGTTCCTCATAATCACGGTTGCTGGGCTGCAGGCCTGTAGAGTTGCTGGGTTGCTGGGTCGCTGGGAGATATGAACTTCCACCTGTAGACTCTGGACTTTAAGGAAGGAGCATTACAGCACTGCTTTATTTTGTTTTATTTTGATTTTGACAAATTCATCCCCGGCCAACTTGCACACCTTTTCCCCACCTCGCTTCTTTCACATATTCTTCTTCTCCCATACACTTTGTCTTCACATACATTCTTACGTCTCTATTATCGACCACAGATCACGCCACTATCTCTTGCCTATGACAAAATGTCATCATCTAATTCCCAAGAGAATGTGGTGGCATCAAACCTACCGTCTTCGGCAATCGAGGCAAAACCCCCCGTAGACCGAGCCGAGTCGCCAACAGATATACTTCGTGAACAGAATGTTGCATTGTCGAAACTCCCTTCTTTGACAGACAAGACAAGTTCACCCGGCCATCACTCTCCGACTGACGAGGCAAAACCCATGTCATCGCCTCTCAAGAATAAGGCGTCATCGCCGTCTGTAGTAGAGAACATGTCCTCCCGCACAGAACCCTCTTCTGTAGACCAAGCCGAGTCGCGAGTGGATCTGGCTCGCGAAGAGAATACGTCCAAGTTGCCATCCGCGGCAAGCAAGGCTAAATCGCCTGAGAGACCGCCTCCCTCGGACGGAGCAAAGCCCACCACGCAGTCGCCTCTTGAGGATTCAATCGCACTTCCTACATCGCCGCTCCCCAAGGAGAACGTATCATCGTCAAAGCTACCGTCTCCGGCATCGGAAAATAACATTGTTTCGTCTGCGAAGCCGTCTCCCTCAGACAAGGGAACTCCGCCTAAGCCACCGTCTACTGGCGATAAGACAAAGTCGCCAATGCCGCCGTCTTCAGACAAAAGAGAAACGGATGGTCAACCTAAGGCCCCGCCTGCCAAGAGATATAAAGGTGTGCCTATATATCCCAGGGGCGTCTTGGAGGAGCGACAGCGGCGAGAGGAGGCGAAGAAGAGAGCCAAAGAGGTGGCAGCAACCCGCAAGGCGGCGCGAAACCAACGCCTAGTGGAGAGTAGGAGGATGCAGCAAGAAGAGCTAGAAAGGCAAAAAGAAGCGCGAGAAATACGTATGTGGAGGGAGGAGATAAGGGCAGAGGTTGAGAGAATAGAAGAGGAAGAGGAGAGCAAACACAATCCTTCCTCTTTCCCGCTTCCGGAGCCTGGTCGCTTACGCTGCCGGATGTGCGGGGCCAGTTACGATCGCGAAAACAATTACGGATGCCCCAAAGTTAAAGGTGAGTAACATTACAAGACTCAATTGTATCTGCTAACGTTTGTGTAGAGCACCACGGAGTCGTCCACACCACGAGATCCACAACGAATATTTTGCACAAGGATGGGATATTCGAAACGGTCTCTAACCGGTGGTCCTGCTGCGGAAGGGAGAAAGGCGAGCCTGGATGTCGGGACGGACAACATCGGCCTCAGATCTTCCAGGCCCAGCCGGGGACGGACCAGTCTCCGTCCAACGACCAATTAGGTCGTTAACCAAACCAATGACGTCACGGCGGTAAGCAAGCCCGCCTGGGGAGAACCCACGCTTGCTCTCTCGGATCCACTGCAGTTACTACTCTTATTTTGACCTCTCATCACTGCAGCATGGCCCCGCCCTTACGACCAAGAAATTGTATTGGAACTTGTATTGTACTTCCATTTCATTCTTCTTCGTACAGTCGCATTAACATCATCCGACTACCTGACCTATATTCCCTCCTTCCGCCCTTGCAGCTCATTCTCCCTCGCGACACTCGGTACTTGATTCACTTTTCCTTATTTTGTTTCTTGTTTCTTTTTCCTTACATTCTCAATCGTTCACGTCTGTGTATGGACATTGTACGACTATGATTCCCCGGATATTGACCTCAAATGAGGTCTACATTTTGCCTTTGAAAGATAATGGCGCCCCCGACGTCCCCGGCGAGTACATCTACCTAGCACCAAGGTCCAACGACCCCATAACCATACGGTTCACGATCGAAGGTACCTCTTCTATATGTCGGCAAGGCAGCTTATGGGTCAACATCCCTGACCGAGGTTCTGAGTTTCGCAGAGATCAGTTCCGCGAGTACAGGTAGGCGAAGCGGGCGTCTTTCAAGAGCTAAGAACGCTTTGTGTTAACCGCCCTTCTAGACTGAATCCCGATTTCAACCGAACTATCGAAATCTCGATTCCCGTCTATGAAGCCGGCGCCTTTGCCTTCTATACTACTTACGCCGAGTTACCCGAGCTGTCATCCACTCTGAACCCAACCTCACCGACTCAAGTTCGGTCTGAAAGAACGCCCTTGTACTACATCGATGTCGCTCCCCGCTTATCGCTGGAGGGCCGTCCGCTGCCGCTATCAGCACTGTCGATATTTTCTGTCATCAGCAAGTTTATGGGGAAGTACCCGACCGATTGGGAAAGACACTTGCAAGGCATCAGTGGCCGCGGATACAACATGATACATTTTACACCCCTCCAAGTCCGCGGCGCCTCCAACTCCCCGTACAGCTTGTATGATCAACTCGGGTGGGACCCGGACTGCTTTCCGCAAGGGGAGAAAGACGTGCAACAGATGGTGAACAGTCTAGAGCATAACCACTCACTTCTCAGCCTGACCGACATAGTACTCAATCACACCGCCCACAATAGCAAGTGGCTATTAGAACATCCTGAGGCCGGATACAATTTGACCACTGCGCCCTGGCTGGAGCCGGCCTACGTCCTCGACACTCAACTTCTGGTATTCGGCTCTAGGCTGGAAGAGCTAGGATATCCCAGAGAACTCCAATCTACGGACGATCTCATCAAGATTATGGACGGCATCAAGAAACACGTCGTTTCCGAGATCCGTCTGTGGGAATACTACGCCCTCGATGTTGATAGGGATGTCGATGCCGCAATTGGCTCTTGGTCAGTTGGGAAGTTGAGTCTCTTTGTAGGATCCCTCAATGGTGACCTTGATAAACTCAGGGAAGCCAGTGTAAAAGACCAAGCTGCGTATCTAATTCAGAACGGCATCGTTGGAAAGGACAGACTTGGCGAACGTTTCCGACGACGTGTTGACCCCCAGGTTTCAGCCGGTTTGATTTCTCTCTTATTTGGGAAATACAGGGGAGAAGCAGACGAAGTAGCCATTCGCTCCAAACTAGTTCAGATTTTAGACGTGGTCAATGTCCCGTTCTATGAAGAGTACGATAAAGAGATGGGAGAAATCCTACAACAGCTCTTCAACAGGATAAAATACGTCCGCCTTGATGATCACGGCCCCAAACTAGGCCCTATCGATCAAAATAATCCTCTAATTGAAACCTACTTCACTCGGCTGAATACGTCGGAAGCCTCTGATAAATTCAAACCCGAAGACTTAGTCCTCGTCAACAACGGCTGGGTATGGGCTGGGAATGCTCTGGTTGACAATGCTGGCCCTCAATCTCGAGTCTACCTCCGCCGCGAAGTCATCGTCTGGGGTGACTGCGTAAAGCTTCGTTATGGAACTGGCCCTCAAGATAGCCCTTGGCTGTGGGAGCACATGACAAATTATGCACGCATGCTAGCGAAATACTTTGCTGGTTTCCGAATCGATAACTGCCACTCTACACCTCTCCACGTCGCTGAGCATATTCTCGACGAGGCTCGCCGCGTTCGCCCTAACCTATACGTGGTAGCTGAACTTTTTACGGGTTCGGAGGAGATGGACTATGTCTTCGTGAAAAGGTTGGGTCTGAGCTCATTAATCAGGGAAGCCATGCAGGCTTGGAGTACCGCTGAGCTGAGCAGATTGGTGCACCGCCACGGTGGACGTCCTATCGGTAGCTTTGAAGTCGACGAAATTTCGAAGGGCGGTCTCGGAAGTGTTCCTACGAGCCCTGGGCTCAATGGCGATTCTACTCGGGAGGTGCTTCGTAGAGTCAAATCCGTCCCCGTTCAGGCTCTGTTCATGGATTGCACGCACGACAACGAAGTCCCCGCGCAGAAGAGAGACGCCCGGGATACGTTACCAAACGCTGCTTTGGTGTGCATGTGTGCCAGTGCCACGGGAAGCGTTATGGGATACGATGAAATATACCCGAAGCTGGTCGACCTCGTAAACGAGACGAGATTGTACACGTCTGAATCATCATCAGC
Source organism: Hypoxylon rubiginosum (assembly GCA_902806565.1). Lineage (NCBI taxonomy): Eukaryota > Fungi > Ascomycota > Sordariomycetes > Xylariales > Hypoxylaceae > Hypoxylon > Hypoxylon rubiginosum. Next base: position 106,577 of record CADCXA010000016.1, on the reverse strand, counting down.
TAAGGAAGTCACAATTGGTGGTGGCAAAGGTGGCATCGGTGGTATAAAGAAGCTTCTAAACCAGATCCATACGATAATGGGCAAGGACGGTTACGACGAAACGCATATCCACCACGAGGATCAGTATATCACAGTTCACAGAGTACACCCCGAGTCGAGAAAAGGATACTTCCTAATCGCCCATACTGCGTACCCTGGGTATGGAAATGGTAACGGTGCATTTAGCGCTGTTCACCTTGGCGGCACGAAGGCACGGCATCTGGGAAGTTGGATGCTGGAGGTCAACGCGAGCGAAGACGCCAAGCGAGAGGTTGAGAGCGACAAGAAATATCTGCGAGGCCTCCCCAGTCGTGTGGTTGATGTACCTGGTATTCGATTGGAAGTCAAGTCGGATGAAACGGTTATCACTGTGCGCGACAAATTCCCGCCTGGAAGCATCGCTTTGTTCGAAACCTGGATCCCAGCCGCAGAGCATTCCTCAGGCTTGGATACCTACGTCACATCTGGGGCCAAGGACGTCATGGCCGAACTTGATTTGATTGATCTCAATTTCCTACTATATCGCTGCGATGCCGAAGAACGCGACGGCAGCAGCGGTAGAGATGGCACGTACGACATCCCGGGCTATGGCAAGATCATCTATGCCGGCCTTCAGGGTTGGTGGAGTCTCCTAAAGGATATCATCAGGGACAATAACCTTGCCCACCCACTCTGCCAGAATCTTCGAGATGGCCAGTGGGCTTTGGACTACACTGTTGGTCGTCTCGAGAGGATAAGTCAGCAACCGGAGTTTTCCGGTCTCGCCAAAGCCGCTGCTTGGCTGAAGGAGCGTTTCGACGCAATTCGTAGCATTCCTAATTTCCTCCTACCGCGCTACTTTGCACTTGTTGTGCGAACTGCCTACAAGGCGGCCTGGGAAAGAGGATTGGAGCTAATGAATGACAAGGTGCAGAGCGGCCAGTGGTTCATTCAAAGCCTAGCCATGACCAGCATACAGATGACAGGCTTGGTCAAGTCTGCATCACTCTGGCCCAAGAAAGTTGTCCCTTCACTGGCCGCCGGGTTGCCGCATTTTGCTGTGGAGTGGGCGAGATGCTGGGGCCGTGATGTCTTCATCTCCCTTCGCGGCCTTTACCTTGGAACCGGCCGGTTTGACGAGGCTGCAGAGCACATATTCGCATTCGCTAGTGTTCTCAAACATGGCATGATTCCCAATCTCCTCAGTAGCGGTAACCTTCCGCGATACAATAGTCGAGATTCCGTTTGGTTCTTTCTGCAATGCATTCAAGACTACACTCGGTACGCACCGGACGGGCTGGGCCTCTTGACTCGAAAGGTTAAGAGGCGCTTCTTACCATACGACGATACCTGGTTCGAGTCGGAGGATTCAAGGGCCTACTCTACGGAGAGCCTAATCCAGGATATTGTCCAGGAGGCGATGCAACGCCATGCATCTGGATTGAAGTTTCGTGAAGCCAACGCAGGACCCAGTATTGACTCGCAGATGCGCGACGAGGGCTTCAACATCGAGGTCAACGTCGACTGGACAAGTGGTATCATTTTCGGTGGCAACCAGTTCAACTGCGGTACATGGATGGATAAGATGGGCGAGAGTGAGCGTGCTGGCTCCAAAGGCATTCCAGGCACTCCCCGTGACGGTGCCGCCATCGAGATTACAGGCCTACTCTATAGCACCCTTAAGTGGCTGGCGGAGCTAAATGCCGAGGGCAAATATCCATACAAGGGCGTCACTAAGGCCGACGGTTCCGAGATCACTTTTTCAGCCTGGGCGGACCTGGTCAAGTCAAACTTTGAGTACTGTTACTACGTACCGGTGGATAAGTCAGAAGATGATCGATACTCGGTTAACTCGGGCATTGTCAACCGTCGCGGTATCTACAAGGACCTCTACCGATCTGGAAAAGAATACGAAGATTACCAGCTGCGGCCCAACTTCGCTATAGCCATGACGGTCGCCCCCGACCTCTTCAATCCGGAACACGCCATGGGTGCTCTCGTCCTCGCAGACAAGGCCCTTCGCGGACCGACTGGGATGGCGACACTCGACCCTATCGACCTTAACTACCGTCCCTACTATATAAACAGCGAGGATTCCGCCGACTTTTCGACGTCCAAGGGTCGGAACTATCACCAGGGACCAGAGTGGCTCTGGCCTACGGGCTTCTTCCTGCGAGCCCTCCTCAAGTTCGACCTCTTGCGACGAGAAAGTCAGGAGGGGCGTGTCGAAGCGTTCCAGCAGGTTACGAGGCGTCTGGGTGGATGCAAGGAGATGATCAAGCAGAGCCCATGGGCAGGCTTAACGGAACTCACGCAAAAGAACGGCCAGTACTGTGATGATTCGAGCCCGACGCAAGCGTGGAGCGCAGGATGCCTCATCGACCTGTATATGGATGCCGCCGAGTATGGCATGGACTAAATTACATGCGCATAAGCAGTTGACGGAGTGCTTTCAGGAGGACGGGACAGAAAAGGTGTTTTGTCTGGTTATTTGTTGAAAAAAGCATTGTTGGTTGTAATTACTTTTCAGTGAAACGTCGCATAGCATGAGCATTCTGCTAGAGACCAGGAGTACTCTGATACACGCAGGAGTTTTTTTTATGGTAGGGTTTGAGGAATACCGTACATGAATGAATACGAATCAGGACTATGAGAATACTATTACATTTGTCTTCTCCGAAGCTCGTCTTTCTTCAAGATTTGAATGTTCATTTGTCTGATGGGGTGTAGTTGGTGACAGCTAGAGTACTGTAAACGTAGAGAGCTATCCACACTCTATCTGTAGAACCGGCCTTGTCGTTCGGCCACATACACACGCATGTAAGCGGCTGACCACCAGACCGACCTTCTCCTTTACTAGTCGCATACTGCGAGCCGATTAGCGGCGAAGACAGGCCGGCTTTTAAGACCACATAAAGTTTGATGTCGCACTCGTCCAACCACGCCTAACTAAGACCGCCGTACCAGGTATATTAACAAGAAAAGGGGGCAGGATAGCCGACCGTTACGCATAGGCCCTCAAGGCAAATGCTCGTCGTATGGCCCCCATACATCCATCTGTTATATAAGACAACAGAAGTATGACATGTACTTCCACGTCGCCCCTAAAGCAAATTTCTGCTGTCCTACTTGAACTGAAACGCCTGTGTCTAGCTAAGTACGAAACTACCACTTGGTTCCTAGCTAGGTCAAGTATCGTCGGAGTCAGCTAACGGAGCAGCCATAACGCGCAGTATACGCAGCAATTCACACAAGACAAATCTTATAGATACGCAGACACACGCGACACGTTGACACACTTTTGTAGAGAATTAGTACTTAGATTTGGGGATTTTGATGTGTGGAAGGAAGACGTCCGTCTCCCCTCTTCCGTACTCGTCCGTCGTCCCAGCGAAGACGGTAACTACCGCGCCCCTTTCGTGTTCCATCACCCCTTTCCTGAGTCCTTCGTACTGCTAAGAAGGGTTCATACAATGATATCGGTCCGTTTCCCCTGGTCTAATCCAGATCAGCCGCCCACGCCCGGTTATTCAAGAAACAGACAGTAAGAACCCGCATCGGTATAGTATCGCATCCAGACCAACTTTCCATCCATAACGCCCTGTATGCGAAACTCAAGACCGACGATGACAAGTTAAGGAGTAGTCCCACGACAGTAGGAGGGAAGTGTAAGCGTAATAAACAGCTAATTCAGTAAGGACGATGCGGCTTGGATATCAAGAGAGTGTCGTGAAGAAGATGTTAAATATTCGGTTTCACCATTGCCGGTCATGTTCGTTGGGTGACAGTCCACTTCTTACGCTCCTTCTTCGGTTTTTCCGTGTAGCCAGCACCAGACCCCGACATGAACATACCCTGAGGGTTCGAGTAGTTGCTATCCCTCGCTCCAGGGCCAACAAGATTGCCTTGAGTATTGATCGCGACGTTACTTGGTAGGCCCTTACCAAGCTCATACATCCGGTCCTTCTTCTTGAGATATTTGCGACGCCATATGCAAGCACCCACCCATATTCCTGCGATGCCAACAACAATAATAACAATCATAATGACCCATTTCCAATGGGTTGAGAGCCTGGAGAATGGAATGATTAGTTTGAAAAAGTCACCAAGTTAGTATGTATCGGAAGCATACCAGTCACCGCCGCCACCATCGCCATTCGCTGCCGTATTTGCGGAACTTGTGCTTGAGCCCGTCGCTGACGTGGCCGACGTAGTAGCTGCTGCAGCCTTATCGCAAAAACTGGTGAACCAGCTTTGTATACTCGACAGCCCAGCCGGATCCGCCGCACAGGGAGCGTCGCAAACGCCGGATGCGCCCTGTTTAAATGGCTGAAGGGTATCGTAGGCACAAAAGCAGTTGTCGTAGGTAACTTCATTGGTCTGTGGTGCGGCTGGGGGCACACAAGCACCGTTGGCATCGTAAAGGGGACCACATTGGCCTGCGCACGAAGGCAGAGAAGCAAAGGGTACTACAGTTGTCACTGGTTGAGCTATAGAATTTCACTAGTTAGCGGGAACTTCAAATGTGATGGTGGAACAGAGTCATTGGTAGATTTTGAAAGGAACCAAGCGGACTCTTCAAAGATGTAACATACGCATGATGAGGCTTGAATATCAAATATCGGAATTATCTTGGGTTTAAGGATGATCGACTGTCGTGGACGCGAATAGTCTCTAGAGGCTGCGAATTCCGCTATAGGTGCCGTCTCGTGGGCTGAGAAATGCGCGGTGAATGCTTCCGCTATTTGGGGGTATCACGAAGGCGCAATAGCGAATTAAATCTGTGATGTCTCCCGTTTCGGGCCAACCAAAATGAAAGTGGCTAATAGATCAAATCAACTAGGCTAATTGCGAATAGGTCTGGGATCCTTTTGGTATAGGTCTCGAAATCGTTACGGCGATAACACGGTGGTCGAGAAAGGGGGGTATCAGGTTTGTCGTGTCTGTTGTGTCGGCGCGATGTTGCGTTGTGTTGTCGTGTTGTCGTTTTGGGTGCAGGACGTGGAATGCGGAGAGAGAAAACAAGGGAAACCGTGGTCTTGACTGTTATTCTCTCCTTGCTCAGCTCTGTAACATGATCGCGTTTTTTTCTCCCTTTAAATTGGATTAAACGAACGTGACGGGTTACAGTGTCAGACGTTGTGAGACTGGCGAGAAGACGATGCGTATTGGAGAGTCGGGGGGATAGAGAGGGAAAAGAATGAATGGATGGCGAAATGGGACCGATGAACCCAATGAACCCAGATTCAGGCGTGTGACCTATCGAAAAGAGGTAAAAATGGTGCGGAACTGGCAACGGGCACGAAGGAGCTGCCAATGCCAAGTACTCAAGAGACAGGAAAAGAGGGAGAAATGATCGCTTAGGGGGGAGACGGGATTGGGGGATTAGGGGCTTTGAAGGCTTAGAGGCTTTTGAATTGATGAGTAACTGGTGTACTAATGTATGCGCCCAGGCTCGCTGGTTCGCTGACTCGTACTATTGTAAGGTGAAGGTGCGAAAGTCAACCCAAAAAGTAACGGTTGGAAGGACCGGCGTAATCGAAGCGAAATGGTCGCTAAACCATCCCCGGCTAGACTTCCATCTCATGTCAGCTCCAAGGTCCAGGTCCAGGCTGGCAGAACTGGTCAGGTCCAGCTGCGGGTGCCTAAAAAGGCACAGCATCGTATTGTACCTACATATCATCAATGTACCTACAGATGTACCTACAGACGTACCTACATATATTGGCAACATAGGTATGCATCCATGGACCATGATGTTATTAACCTCATACCTGTCTAGGTAAGTACGTTATGTACCCACCTTGTTCTATTTCGATGCGAATTCCCGTCCAACTTCCCGGGCACCTTAACACAAGCTGCATCATCACGTATTTGACTACAATGTCTCTAGATCTAGTCTGGGTATATGGGCAGATGGATTAGATATAAGAGACCTGACCTCAATAACATAGGATCGGGTTCAACGGAATATTACCATACATGCACCACAGAAGCAGGTATGTTTACATTTTTATTTATTTATCAACAAGTTGTATGGAATGCATTAGCGTCGCGCATTGCTGATGTCCGTAATTATAAGTTCTACATTTTTCGTCCTACACCTACGCTAGCGCTTTTAATCGAAGGACCATACTGTTTTAATAGGTATGCTTTAACCAATTTATTTCTAGACGTTGCCGTTTTCCGATTCACCAGAATGCCAAGGGTTCTCTACCTCGTATTCTCGAGATTGAACCTCTTTTCCTTCTCTTATGTAAGCCCGGTTCCGTTCTCAAGTGTTTACCTCCTACATGACATAGGGAGCTACCTAGGTACATGGAGGTTAGAATACTTGGTAAACAAGCCAGAGTTAATACCCAAAGAAATACGCTCCTTCGACTGGCCCCAGATAGATCATATGTGTGCCGCCACGAGCATTCAAGGCCGGTACTCTGCTCTTTATAGACCATGCTTAGCCGGATCGATAGCCCGACATTGGTCATCGAATATGGCGACATGCTCCACAGCGCTTACAGCCTTAAGGCGGCGTATTTACAAAATCGGCAGGGGACTGGGCCGGCAGTCTGCTACCCGAACAGTCGCGTTCTTCATTCCTTCGCCGTACAAGACGAGAAAGTTGACGCCAAAGAGCCCTATCAGGCCGTATGTGATATCCTCTGCCTGCGTCGTCTGTCGTTTGGATTCCCATTCCATACCCTCCGCGACGTTCATACTGCGTAACATATTCCTATCTTCGAGTATCTTTCTGCTGATCCCGGTCGATTCGGCGAGGACACCGAGCTGATCGGCTCCGTCCTCAATTTCAGTCTAGTCAGCCGCGAAGAAGCATCGTCGCGCAGGCGCGACTAACTCTTGCAAAGCCCTTCCCCTTGTCAGCCAACGTGTGGTGAATACTGCGGCGAGTAATTGGTACCGGCTTGCTGTCACCGGCACCAACGATGAGCTATCCCCTTTTCCAACGTATCTTCGTACGTCTTCGAGGTATATAAAGCACGCGGCGGCATCGCGGTAATACCTACACATAGAGGTCGGCGCTGCTGCGCTTGTCCATCTAGCACGTATCCATCCACACATACGCAAATCCAAGTTCATGCGCCATAGCGCAAAGTTCTTCATCTTAACCCATCCTGCGATTTTCTCATACCTCGTGAAAAGGGATCTCATCAGATCCCCATACATGAGACAATCGCATTCGGGTTAGACTGCTGTTTCGGTCACAGCGTACTGTGAAGCAGCAAATCGATTAGCATGGATAGAAATTATCGGCATGATAACAACTCAACACGAACTGAATCTGTAGGATGGCATGGCCGCCGACTCCCACGTAACATGATTCTCCTTTTTTTGTACGCGACGGTCAGCCGTACTGTGTGATAGAACGCAGGATAAAACGCAGGTGTACCCCTTTTCGTATCTTCGCATGTAACATACACTCTCTTGTCGCCTCAACGACATGTAAAAGCTACGCCAGGCAGAAGCAGCAGCCTAATTCCAAAAATTATATGACAGCCAGGCTCACATTTCCTAGAACGGAAGTATAAAGGCTACTAAACACAAAAGATCATATATGTGACAGTAGGACATATATCGGCCAAGTTCAATCGTCCAGTTGATCCTGTGTTATGAAAGGGTTTGAAAAAGCTGACGACCAATCGTACCAGCCGATTCCGCATGCCAATACGTCTCTGTCAACTCCGCAAGAACTCGGAGGCTCCTCTCTACGTCGTCCTTAGCTAACCTTTTAGTGCTTTCTAGCGTGGTTTGCTGCATGTTGCGTAGAGCTGCCGTCAAAGAAAGGGATGCGGCGTATGGGACAAACGGGAGCATGGTCGTCTCTAGGCTTAGAAGAAAGGAAATCCTTTGGGCACAGTAACTATGCCTGACCTTTGATATTTGGGTTGCGGGAGCTGGCAGCCCTTCCGGGCCACAGCTTCGGACAGCCGGCGGCTGAGGTGGACGGTAAGATAAGACGCTGATAGCATGATAAAGAAGCTCCAGACAAGTCTGCATAGAAGCCCGCATGGCCGGCAGCTCATATTCTATGGCTAGGTCTTCGAATTCCGGCCAAGATGCTTGCCAGGCCCATTCTTCTCCTAACGCTTCGTCAGGTGCCCGCGGTCGATAGAGATCTAGCACCTGGTTGAGCATTTGAGATAGACGGAATAACAGTCTGAGACCAGGGGGTAGCTCCTTCAATATGGTGTCTCCCTGGGCCGGTAAGTATGCCTCGGTTTCCCGCATAATAGCTGGCCGGCCGGTGACCATGGCGATGATCTTGTCTAAGGCGAAGAGAGAGTAAAGTAACTCAACACGCCTTACTTCCGAAACACGACCACCCGAGGGCGAGGGATAGTGTAAGCCACTAGAGTACGCGTAATGTACGGCCTGGCCACATAGTCGGGCGACTTCATCGTCGCCATCCGGGCCGTACGAGTGGAAAGTCGCCAACGCAAGGACCTGGACAAGCTCTAGCCTATCGTCGACAAGACCAATGTCCATGGCGATCTTCAGCGCACCGAAGAGCTTATCCGCGAATTCCCTAGGTTTCTGAAAGGAGAGCTGGCCTGTTTCGGTTTCCGGGAGCTTGAGGTGCTGTCTAGCCGAGGCGTTCTTGCAGACGGCCAGACAGATAGCTTGTCTCAATATGATAGTCGCTGGGTTCTCGCGATCTATGGGGCCCGAGAGTGCTCTGGTGGTGAAGTCTACGATGGGCAGGATTGGGTGGACCTCCTGCCTGAAGACCTGCATTAGAATATCGAGGTCTTCCTGCGGGGGGAGCATTTGGAGACATTCGATTTCTAAGTAGGGAAGGATTGCTCTGACCAAAAACGGGAGGTACCCTGGGGCAACTCCAGGGCGGCGTTCGGAAGAGGGGGCCTTGAGGTCTTGAAAAGAGGGACGGAGGAGGCGAGAGGGAGGAAGCCCGCGCGAAGGGCCAGTTTCTAGCCCGGTGGGTGTCATGTTGCTAGACGTGTAAGCGGATAGTAGAAGCGAATGAGCTGATGAAGGCCCGGCAAAGGGAGCTATGGGCGTCAACGAGTAGAGCGGAGACGACGTAGGTTCCTCGTACGTTCCTCCGGGAGAACGCGCTACTTCTTGCTGTTGATGGTTTATAGATCGACGACCTTCGTGGCCCTCTAGCGCAGTTCCCGCAGTGGCCGGCACTTCGGGGACGTTTCTTTCATGATGCGGTGGTGCTCCACCGGCAAGATCATGGTGGCATTTGCGTTTTCCAGTCCTGCAAGAATCGCAAGCCCTCTTCACCTGTTTCCGCTTCGAGTAGCTGCCGTCGCCGCGGTCCCCCATAAATCTAATCCTCTTCATGACTTCTAGTTGGCAGGTTGTAAACGTTTTTTTCTCACGGTGCTGACAAGGAGCAAACCCTCGAAGCCGGGCGGTGTGCGGACCTGCCGGATCGAGCAGGTCCGCAGATGTATCAGATTTATCCTGGTAACCAACACCGCACTAATCGCGTAGCATCGGAAATAGGAGGTGAGCATGTACGGACGTGCGTAGATCGGGACTGCTTGACGTCTTGAGAGGAATTAAATGATTAACTAAGCTTCATGGGCATGTGTATAAAAGATGAACTCGATTCACGTAGGTACGATGAGTTCTTCGCTGTGAGCAAAACACCAAAAATTAGCGTCTATTCAATAATTCATACGATGGCAATTACCGGAATGCATCATCTCTCAACGCATACATGGATGCGGCCCGAGCCATTGGGATTGACCATCAAACGGGCATCCTCTCTTGGATACTCATCTATCGAACTTGCCGGCGAGCCAACAGTGCACAAGATCGGCGAAACGCAGGGTCTGTTGAAGAAGTATAACTTACAATGTTGGGGCTGCGTGACACTCATGTACGGATCTCGAAATCTAGCAGCACCAAGCCAGAGCCAACGCGAAGACACGATCAACTACATGAAGAGTGTCGTCGATATGGCGGCGAGTTTGGGAGGCAAGATCGTAACGCTAGTCCCTTGCACGGTCGGCAAGCTTCAGCCCAGCGCAGACCCCATCGACGAATGGAGCTGGGTCGTACACGGCGTGCGAGAGGTAGCTCTCCACGCCGCGCAGAAGGGGATCCGCATAGCGTTGGAGCCGCTCAACCGGTTCGAGACCTACCTGATCACCAACGTGTCCCAGACGCTGCAGCTCATCGAGGAGGTCGGCCTGCCCAACGTCGGCATCGCGTTCGACACGTTCCACCTCAACATCGAAGAACACGACCTGATCGCCGCGCTGCGCAGGTGCAAGGGAAAGATCTTCAACGTCCACCTCGGCGACAACAACCGGCTCTCCCCGGGCGACGGGAGCCTGGACTGGCCGCTCATCGTCCAGATGCTGCGGGAGGTCGGCTACGAAGGTGCCCTGGCCCACGAAGCCGTGCCGCCGATCGATCGAACGTCCGTCGGTGCCTTTGGTTCCAAGCAGATGGAGCCCGAGCCTTGGGACGTGGACGCCGGTACTCTGCAATTCTTGAAGGACCATGCCAGCGGTGTCCTGCGGGAGGATTACTATACTGACATGTTGAGGAAGACTGCGGAAACAATCTTGCCGTTGATAAAATAAGTGGAAGGCCACAGAAGAATGGATTATGACCATCTCGATGTACCTAGGAATCTACACGGGATAGTTTACATCGTTCCTGGAATCTAAGTAACTGATATTTTCCGACCTCCTATTCAAGTTGGAAGTAGATGAAAAATCTTTATAGAATCGTATGTTGACTATTCGTCGTTTTCACGCCAGACTACCTACCTCCTAGTACCTATACAATGCGGCAAAACGCGAATCTATTCCTGTAGATGAAGGGCAAACACCTAAGCTAGCAGTAAAACTGGATGAGAAATATAATCAGAGTATACGATTTGGCCCCTCGTTAACTCTTTTTCCAGCTGCATATGGGGCCTAACCTGTGATGATGATATGAGACCACAGGAACGCGCTTCCTCAGATAGTATTACATTGCGAACTGGTATGACACACGAAAGCCTCAAGTATAGCGCGCTGGGAATGATGCATTAATAGGGCAGGTGACGCAAATGCTTGCTGGCGCCGAATCAACAACGAAAGGGGGGATAACGGTTTGACAAACCACCAACCATTGTCTACCTAGGTATATTGGATTTGAATGCGAAAGCTAACCAAAACCCACGTAGTAGTATAACCATCAAAGGAACTTCTGTAGCCTATTGAATTGAAGCTTCTCATAACTCGCCCGCATTCATTCGTTGGAATTCAATAGGGAGCCCCTCACACGAGATCACGATTCAGCTTGACGTTATTCGCGGGGTATCTGATCTCATTCGGAGCTATCATCGTGGCTCTCTGGCGATTCGCCAAAGATAGCGAGAAGATTGACGTGATTCTTCTATAGTGTTGAGACAATCATTATACCCAGCGCGGGGGTAGAATCCAGCTGTCGGAATATTGGTATATAAATGGGTTGGAACCTTCATGAAGCCCAAAGATCATGTAGAGATATAGCTGTGCTTCACGACATTACGATCTAAACGTCTTATAAGTGATACTTGCTCAAATTAGGAACCTCTTATAACCAACCTGTCTGTTATCATGGCGCCTCCTGCTGCAGATGTAGATGTCGAATCCAACGTACCTATCCACGTGAAAAAATCCGTTGGGGCTCAGCCCATCAAAACGGCGACCAGCTCGAGGCTTGACGGACCCTTAGAGTACTCTGGGACTCTCGACTCATATGACCACTTTGATGTCACCAAGGTCATTGGCCGAGAGTTTACGAACCTTCAGCTGAGCGAGATCTTACATGACGACGCCAAGATCCGAGACCTAGCAATCCTAAGTAAGAGAAGAAGTATCGCTCTCAATATGATAACAGGTCTAACTATTCGAAGTATCACAACGAGGTGTCGTGTTCTTTCGAAACCAAGATATCAACATTGACGACCAGAAGACCTTGGGCCAAAAACTTGGGGAACTCACTGGAAAACCCGAGACTTCGAAGCTTCACCGCCATGCCCTTTCGAACAGCAAACGCGGCATTCCTGTAGACGAGAACGGTCGTCTGGATGATGAGGTGTCCATCATCTCCTCTGAACAGAACCGCAAGTTCTACAAGGACCGCTTTACCGCCTTCTCCAAACGGATCGCGAGCGACGGCTGGCATGCAGAGTAAGGTTCTCGACAATTTGAGAGATCGCGCAACGCTAATAGAAGCGATAGCATCACGTTTGAGAACATCCCCTCGGACTATGCCATCCTCAAGATCATCCAGCCACCTGAAGATGCAGGCGGTGATACGCTGTGGGCCAGCGGCTACGAAGCCTATGACCGCCTGTCACCGCCCCTTCAGAAACTGGCAGACAGCCTAACCGCCACTCACTACCAGCCGGGCTTCGTCAAGGTCCAAAACGACTTCGGAGAAGAACTCATTGACCAGGAACGAGGATCCCCCGAGAACAAAGGTCTTGACTTCAAGGCAGAGCAGTTAAGAAATCCCCGTTCTCTCATTTTACTCGAGCATATTGGCTAACTGTACCAGCCCCCTTGTTCGTACGAACCCGGTGACTGGATGGAAGAGCCTTTTCGGAGCGGCTGGCCAAGTCGAAGCTGGGTGGATTAATGGAGTCACCGAGCGGGAGAGCGAGATACTAAAAGCGTATTGTATGACAACCCCTATCTTTCCATTCTCTCAATCGGACAAGTATTAATGGAGATCGCAGTCCTCCAATTGATCGTCGAAAACCACGACCTTCAGGTTCGGTTCCGATGGAATAAGAATGACCTTGCAGTCTGGGACAAGTGAGTAGCCTCTGTAGTCAAGACTCATTAACTGTTGCATTTATACTAACATACCAAACTCTAGTCGTTCCGTGTTTCATACCGCCACAAAGTAAGTCTCATACCGTATCTGAATGTCAGCGTTAAGGAAGTGATTATTGACCTTGAACTAGTGATTATGTTGGAAAGCGTCAAGGCAACCGAGTTGTATCTATTGGCGAGAAGCCGTATTACGATCCTAACTCCAAGTCTCGCCGCGAAGCGCTCGGGCAGTTGGCACATTGAGCAAGGGTAAGTTGAGTTGAAGGGTGGCGAAGAGAACTATGGTTTGAGTTCCTTTGGGTCTGTTTGATTAGGGATGAGAGGGAATACACGTAATCTCAGGAGTAGAAGGCAACATGATATGATTGAGAGCAGACTTGTAGCACGTCGACGTCCGTGCCATGATGATTCCGTGCCGTGATGATTCCGTGCCGTGATGATGTCTGCGATTTGCTTCAAGATCCACGCTAGTATTACGGGACGGCCATGACGGAAGGTAACCTAATCACATGCACCTAGGAGGTAGATACACCTTAGGTGCATAAAATGCCATGGTCGCTGTATGGGACTAGACCCCACCTTAAAAAAAGAAATCGAGGGGACCCTTGCTAGAGCTAAGAGCTAAGAGCTACCTTTGCAGAGTCGCCAATGAGAAGCTTCAATCTTCCAACTTCATTTTTTTTCTTCCCCTTCCAAGTCGCGACAGTTTCTTCTCGTGTCGACTCCCACCAAGTTTACTTAGTGATACATAACTTACTTTATAAATCGTCCAAGACTTCATCGGATACATCGCCAATTCTAAACCAACCTTTCAATTGCGCCTGGTATTTGAGGTTCGAGGCTTGCGCTTGAGTCACACCCCGCCGTGACTTAGACTTGATCTTTGCCCCGCCACAGATCAAATTTCTTCAACTCCCAAATTCTCATATTTTCATATTTTCATACTCGCACACTCTCACCTAAACTCGTCGCATTCACCCAGCATTTGTTCGCGCAAACTTATACTAGCATACATCGTCTTCTCTACCTCGACTGTTTCCTCCATCCTATCTGGAGTGACCTATTGTCAGCTGCTCGCTCTCACTACTCACTCACCAACATGAGTGATCAAGATGCCAAGCCCGTCGAGGGCGTCAAGGCTCCCGTCGAGAGCTTAGACGACTCCACCACCGTCGTCACCGCCGAATCGGGCGTTGATGAAGCTAGCAATGTCGCGGTCGAAGATGAAGATGAGACCAAGGACGTTATCATGGATTCCGAAGTGGCTTCCGTAACCGAGAAAGAAACAACTGATGCTACCGAGGGCAACCAGGTCAAGGCCGATCAAGACGTGAAGGTCGATCAAGAGGTAAAGGCCGAGGCCGAAGCCAACAAGGTCAAGGTCGAGGTCGAAGACAACGAGGTTGCGACATCTGCATCTGCCGAGAGCCGTTCCGGTATCAAGCCAATGTTGAGAGTCAAGAGAGGCGAGCACCAACAGAAATCAGACCCTTCCCTTCTTCCGGACTCGGATGACCACACCCTCATCCGCCGACAGGTAAATACTCGAGCTTCTCATCTTTCTTATGTCCTTTGCTTCTAACTATGCCTCAGATTCACTTCTACTTCAGTGATAGCAACCTGCCTGATGACACCTTCTTGTGGGGTAAGACTGATGGCACCAACAATAAACCCGTACCGCTCTCTCTCATCTGCAGCTTCTCCCGAATGCGCCGCTTCAAACCGTACTCCGCCGTGGTCGACGCGCTCAAGACTAGCGACCAGGTCGTACTAGAAGGCTCCGACGGCGAGGAGACCATCCGTCGCAAAGAACCCTATCAACAGTCCGACGAGAAGGACCGCGCCATTCTCGAGCGTACTGTTTACGTCAAAGGGTTTGGTCCGGAGCATAAATCCCTCCAATTCGATATCGAGGACTTCATCGCTCAATTCGGCGAGTTTAATGCTGTTCGTCTGCGACGTGACGAGATGGACGAGAAGAAGAACTTTAAAGGTTCCGTATTCGTGGAGTGGGCCGACAAGGAAACCGCCGATAAGTTCATGGCTTTGGAGCCTCAGCCGGCATGGAAAGTAGGCGAAGATTCTCACAAGCTTGAGATACACTGGAAAGTCGACTATGACAAGTTGAAGGCTATGGAGGAGGCCAGACAAGGAAACAAGCGTCCTTACAACAGTCGCCCTCAGCGTGGTCAGCGTGGCCAGCGTGGTCAACGTGGTGGTAGAGGCCGAGGAGGACATGACGCCAACGACTGGAAGAAGCGCCGCGAGGATGATCAACGTAATGGCTTCGACAACCGTGGCGGTCGCGGCCGGGGGCGGGGTAACGGTTTCCAAGGCCGTGGACGGGGCAGAGGGCGTGGTCAAGACAACCATGGTCGCACGGACCAGACGCAGTCCGGCCCCCGTGAGAACGGACGTCCCAAGATCCACATGAGCAAGGAGAGTGCCCAGTTCTTGAAAGAGGAGGCCGAGAAGAAGTCCCAAGCCAACGCAAACGGCAAGCGCGCCAGAGATGCCACCGAAGCTACGGATGCACCTCCGTCTAAGAAAGTCGACACTAAGGAGACAGCCGCTGGTACGGCGTAAGCAACTAGAGGTTGCTTAACATTTGGCATGCGCAGATCACATCTGCTTCATTTGCATCACAATCATGTATCCCCCATGATTTCCATCCACCTAGCGCATAGAGTCTTCTATGCTTGCACATCAGGTCTGAGAGTGGCATTTATTGGTAGGGAGACGAGGCGTTATTAGGCGTTCTACACACGTACTAGACAGATGAGTCTAGTAATGAAAATTCGTGCTTTTGTCAAAGTATTTACATCTCTCAGTTGCAGGTGAATATCTCGATCATCCTGGCATGTACAATACCTCTGTTCAATACCCCAAAAATGCTACCCGTGAAATAACCTGACGCCACTCGCAATGGTTTGCTTCAGTTAAAAAAGTGATGTCATCTTCTCCTCTTTTGGACCACTTGTCTCTACCCCCCGGCCAGATTAACCCCCAGCCGCAAACGGGCTTCTCTTTCTTAGAATCTCGCCATATTTCCACAGCAATATGGGCGACGGCAAGCCGATAGCCATACCCAGAAAGGCCATCAGAGAATTACCCCATCCGTAGCCCAGGCGGTCGTACATGGAGGGGGCAAAGAGCGGGAAGCCGAACCCGGCCAGAGACCGCAGCACCGTGGCGGCCCCGACGGCGCTCGCCGCGTACCGCTGGTACGAGTCGACGAGGAATCCCTGCAGGCACTGGAAGCTCATGATGGCGCCGGCGGCGAAGAGCATGGCGCCGATGTTGGGGCCGATCCAGTGGGTCTTGAACTCGGCGGTCCAACCGTAGATGAGCAGGCCGATGGGGACCAGGATAGCTCCGGGGATCACTAACGACGAAAGGAGTTAGCCAATAATTTTCCCTTTTTTATCACTTCTTGTTCTTGATCTAGAAATATGATGTCGCGCACATCGATCTGCCAAAAAGGTAACATATAGGTATCGCGAAGGAAAGCTTAGAGATGTGACTCACTCATGGGCACGCGGAACTCGGGCTTCCCGGCGCCGTAGCGGCGCTTGAGGGCGGCGTAGAAGCGGTCCTGGAGCGGGGCGCAGATCTGGGCGCCGAGGAAGAAGCCGAGGCCGAGGCTGACGTAGTTGAGGCCGCCGACGCCGACGCTCATGCCGTAGCCGGCCGGGGGCGGCGAGGTGAAGAGGACGGGGAAGGAGGAGAGCAGGAGGTACATGAGGCCGTAAACGTCTATGTATATATATATCCGGATTATTAGATTAGAATATAAAAAAGGATCTTTCATAGCCGGGACAAAGATGGAATCTTACACATCATGTAGAGGGCGAGGCACTGCACGATGACCTGCGTGGCCAGGAGCCGGAAGGGCCGCGTCAGCGCCGCGCCCAGCTTCGCCCACAGGCCCGCGGGGCCCACGCCGTCGAACGGCGTCCGCAGCGCCGTGTTTCCGGTCTCCTTGGCGAGCAGCGCCCGCTTGCGCGATAATAGTACTACGGCGTACGTCTCCTGCAGGAAGAACAGGCCGGCGACTTGGATCGCGGCGTCGGCGATGCTCGTCGCGTAGAAGGCCCACCGCCACGTCGTGTTCTCCGTGATGAAGGCGCCGGCGATGGGGCCGATGGCGGGGCCTAGGAGGGGCGCTAGGCTGTCTGTTCTGCGGCGTCAGTTGGTGATTTCACCACTAACAACTCTCGAGGCAGTACTTAAAAAGGGGGCAAAAGGGGAGAAGCAACGTCTACTAGTAGGTACGTACACATCGACATAGCGCGACCGCGCTGCTCGGGTATGAACAGGTCGCTCAGTACACCGCCGCCGATGGCGAGGGAGGCGGAACCGCCCAGGCCGGAGAGGAAGCGGAAGCCGATAAGCTGGCCCTTGGTCTTGGCGAAGCCACAGCCTAGGTTGAAGGCGAGGTAGCCCAGGTTCGACAGCTGTAGAATAAGGACGCGGCCGTATATTTCGGAAAGCGGTCCCCAGCTATCGCGTTTCTATGTTAGGAATAGGGGTAGAAAAAAGAGGATAAATGTGGTAATACGATACGTACATCAGGGGCCCTAAAGCGTAAGCCAGGACGAAGATTGAGAGAACTATGTTCTGTTGGACTTGAATAGGGGTCAGTCACCCTATTAGTATAGGAGATAGGCACTTATGGTAATAGGAGGGAAAGCCGTCTCAACTTACAGGCCTCAGTTATATCCAACTCCCTCCCGATAGTCGTTAGACTAGGAGCAACCATACTGCTAGAAACCGGGCTGACCAGTGTAAAGAAAGAGACGATGACGACGGCCCCGTACTTCCTCGAGAGCTGCCAGTTCTTGGGGTTCTCCGGGTCGTCGGGGCCGGCCCACGTCACGAGATTAGGATCGCTGTTAGGGTTTTCCGCGGGAGACTTCTCTTCCTCCGCCTGGACGCCTTCCTCGAGATCCAGGTCCCGCCGGGACTCGATTCCGTCTCGGACCTCGGAGATGGTCCGTGAGATGACATTCCGTGAAGGTGGCCCCAAGCCGTCGGCGTCTTCGAGGTACGAATAGGTGCTGGCGCTTTCCGAGTCGCTCTTGCGATTAGTCCGCGCCTTGGTGTCTCCGCTGTTGGATTTCTCTAGCCCGTTGTCCTCCATCGTGTCAGGAGTTGATCTATGATCACTTGTGCCGTGGGCGGCTTCAGTCTCCTTGTCTAGCGCCGGATCCTTCGCCATTACCCCTCGAATAGCTCTAATGATATGGTCTTAGAAGAAACAGCCCCCAACCGTAATGGCGACTACGAAGTAAAAATGGTTCGTAATGTGTTTGAATGTGTATTGCCTGCCGAGCTCAGATTACTGTATCATCGTCTCCTAACGGGCCCTCTTGATACTTATATGCTGCCGTCAATTTGCCTAAGCGGCCCTGGTTATTGTCGGCTGGTTCTAAGACGGAGTTTTCTACCTAGACCCGAGAGCAGAGTAAACGTCTAGCGAGTTCTAATATGGCTACAAATCAAGAACAGCTTGAAAGATTCTGAGCTATACTACTTAAGTAACCTCGCGCCTTCGGCATAGGAGGGTTGTAAAATGATGGGGTGTTGGAAACAGACCGGGAATTAATCTTCATGGCTAGCGGTAAATGTTTAGTATTATACATACATATCGTATCCTCCAAACGACGGAGTTGGACCCTGTTTTGGCCCAACAAACAGGTACTCTAGAGCAGCCAAATCGGGAGGATCATGTGGGTAAGTATACGGCAAGATGCAAATGATTCAGAATTGTCCAATCACGGCAGTCTGGTCACCTTCCAATCTCGTGAATGCGTTGGGATTCCCGACAAGGTCGCCGGATTTAAGTGGTCTAAAAAATTTAACAGCGCGGAAGTCGATAGGGTATTAGCCGGCGGTCGGTACCGATGACGGCTACACCGCCGCATTTTCCGTGATGTACATTTTCCGTGATATATTCCGTGACTATAACTCTACCTAAGGGGCGATGTTTGAGACAACTCGCCCCGGACTGTACGAGTTGGTAGCAAATCGCGGAGCACGCTTAGGTGAGCCTTGGGCTCATTGGGTTAGGTCGAAGCACTCTTGTTCTACAGTCAAAGCCACCACAAGATACTTTTTCAAGTCTCAACCAAGGGGTACTGAGTTATGGTGCCCGCGTCAAAAGAAAATCATTGGCCGAGCCTTGCTTATACCCGTAAGCGAGAATCGCTATAGTCGGTGAAGGTCTCTTGAGTGGAGTATAACGGTTGAAGTTGAAGAGGAACGGAGATAAGCGCCGGTAATAGCGGGGGATAGGTCTGTCTCCGATCGCCTGTGTATGTACGTTATGTACGTTAAGCAGAGAAATGATCAGATGGTAATGACTCTGCCTAGCTTCTTCCAACGAGAAGTTGATCGCACATAGAGTAGAGGCAAGATAATATTGTAATTATAATTCAATCTCGTACAACTATTACGATGTCGTACAACTAGTATACTGTTACTAGACTAGATGCTGCTAGATGAGAGGGTAGAATTTAGGTGAAGCTCTATTCACTAAGCATGCCTTATCGATAAGAGTAGAGCTTGGGCCATTCTATCTATCAGACCCGTCAAACTTGTCGAATGCGAGCACGTGATCGCCTGTCTACAAATTTGTGGCAGCTGGGAAAAAAGTTCAAGGTCCAAAGGCCGCGCAACAAGTCGAAGGACTTTCGACCTAAGCCGACCCTGTTCGACACACGAGCTTTAGAGCAGCAGCCGAGATGAAGCCAAGGAGATATCATGGCCTGAAGCGGCCGGTAAGTACCTCACGAATTGGTCCCAATTGCCAATTGCCACGAGAAAAAAACAGACGCTAACTTGTCTCTTTCTTTCCTTACTATGTAGAAACTCCGGCAGAGCTGGAACAAATACAACCTCTACAACCTGTCCCGGACGCCCCAGCCCAAGATGCACATAAGCGACGGCGTCACCTTCTTCCAGCAGAAGTGGAAGGCCAAGGGCATGCTGCGGGACTACCACGGCGAGCACGTCGTCGAGCGCAAGTGGGTGCGCATGTTCAGCCGCCGGCTCCTGAGCGTCGCCGAGATGGACACCCAGTACATGGCCAAGAGCGACGGCTCCGAGCTCGCCGCCGGCAGGGGGTCCGGGAGGGACGGGCTACCCAACTGGTCCAACGGCTCGGTGTATAAGCGTACCATGACCCCCTACATGCAGATGACCTTCGCCCCCATGGAGAGGCGGCTGGACATCGCCGTCTTCCGGGCCATGTTCGCGAGCAGTACGAGACAGGCCAGGCAATTCTGCGTCCACGGCGCCGTCAGGGTCAATGGCAAGGTGGTGAGTTCTACTACCCGTCCCGGTTGCACCTTTTTACGTTACACCGGAGTACAGTTCTCTAACCATTGCTTGTTGTCCACTAGATGCCCTATCCAGCCTACCGTCTCAACCCCGGCGATATGTTCCAAGTCGATCCCGAGCGCGTCCTCTACGCCACCGGCGCACCGAAAAAGGACGGCAGGGCGGGGAGTTCCAAGAAGAGATCCTCCGCGGGCGACCTCGAGGAGGACGACCCCGAGGCCGTGTTAGAAGAAGAGGCGGCCGACGCCGCGGAAGAAACCCCCGAGGCCGCAGAAGCAGCGGAGCAAGACCCGGAGACGACGGACGCGGCGGAGCCAGCCGTGGTAGACATGAAGCCGACGCGGAAGCAGATCCAGGAGCTCGCGGCGCGGGCCAAGTCGATCCTGGCGGACGACGAGTCCCTCGGCGTGGGCCAGAAGCGCAAGCTCCGGCAGTTCGTCAAGGACGCGCGCCCGCTGCTCTCGCGCACCGGCCGGCCGGGCGCCACCCCGGGCGAGATCGCGGACGAGCTCGCGACCATGGTGTCGGGGCTCAACCTATCCGAGAGCAGCGACAGCAGCAGCTCGACCGAAAATGCCGCCACCAGAAAGCAACCGTCTTCTTCCTCTCCTTCGTCCGCGAACAACGACGACCCGATGTCGGACCTCAGCGAGTCGGAGCGCAAGCGGCTGGAGCGGCGCATGGCCGAGTACCTGCGGGAGGAGGAGGAGAACCCGTGGGACCCGAGCAAGCCGTACAGGACGCCCTGGCGGCCGCGCGAGTACATGGCCCCCTTCGCCTTCATCCCCAAGTACCTCGAGGTCAACCACAACGTCTGCGCCGCCGTCTACCTGCGCCACCCCGTCGCCCGCGTCGGCACCGCCGAGGTCCCCACCCCCTTCCCCGCCGCCGTCAACCAGCTGGCCTTCAACTGGTACCTGAGGCGGAGGTAGAGAGAGAGCGAAGAAGTATAAAAAAAAAGAACTTTTGAATATACTCCCGAGTCAACACACGAAAGGGGGAGAGGAGATTAAACCCCTTGCAGACGGCTCGGCTTGGCTTCCAGATTGGAGGAGTGTATTCAGGCCGAGCGACGTACTAGCAAAATGAGCAAGAAAGCGTATGGGCGAGGCTTCAAGAAGAAAAAAAACCTGTATGATATCAAAGCCGCTTGACGGCCTAAGAAGCTGGCTAATGTTACCCAATGCAATCCCTAGAGGATGTCTGGGGCTTACTACCTATCTGGTGACAGGCCACTAAGTTCGGGCGAAGAAAAGCTCCTGTGTATATACCAAACCAGAAGATAGCATGTATAATATGATGTCCATGTATCACGAACTAAACGTTATGGGAAAGCTAGGTACCAGTGTTATCGTAAAGAGTATGGTTCCGCAAAGACAGTATAATTAGAACGGGCTGTAATCTAATTCACCTTCGTATGGATGTAAACAAGTAACCTGGCAGAGTTATGGCAGGTGATTGGGACAGCCATAAACTTGAGAACATTTTGCGTGGAAAGACTTTAATATGGACTGATAGTGTAAGGATGCTTGCTTATGAGCTGGCATGTGGCATAAAACAAACGGTGATAAACTCTACAATAACACTTAGCAGACATATCACTTCACCAGTTAGAGCAAGACGCCATATCTAAGAAAAAAAAAATCATCCTTTTTAATTTAGACGACCTAAGCTGAGAAACACATCAGGGCTAGAAACACAAGGAAAACACAAGACTCTGTGGGCTGACGGAAGGAAAACCGAGAGTAAGCCAAATTCGAGGCCAGATGTGTGTAGGCGTCGAGCGTCTTCTCGTCGGATGGCACTAGCCGGCGAGACTGGTGGATATACCCATCCTGCGAGTAAGAAGGATTACTCCTAAAATACAGGCATCTAACTTGGGGGGGACCATTTTTGTTCTGACATTCTCCTCCGTGTCCTCTGCAAACACACCGAGCCGCATATCGACTTTCCGCCAATTCCGGGTATTTTGTCGTAACAGCTAAAAAACAAGTACATATGACCGTGAAGGGAAATGAATGGTGTGACAGATGCTCTAGGAGTCGACGAAAGCCATGCTATCTTTAAAGCGATTCGGTGTCGCATACGTGCACCCGACCAATAGGCAGGGAGCAACGCAGCAGACAGATACCACCTCTTGTATCGATCCGTCATATGCTATACGTGTTTGCCTTCTCCTAGAGCTGGTGTCAAATGGGGCTTCGGGATGTAATAAGACACGCAAGGCGACCTAATGTGCAATGTAGGGAATGATACAGCACGGGGGAAATCCTGAACCAACTATATCTGCCGTAATGTTCAAGAACGCCGGAAAAGTAACCCCAGACATTGGGGAAACCTCGCCTTAGGAGCCCGCCTTTGTCGTTTTGTACGGTAGCTATCGCATCCCTTTTGTATCACGACCCATGGCCGGAGAGCATCTCATTCAACGACTGCCGCCAAGGGCAACCGCCTCGTGAGCTATATTAAGTGATGAATTATTAAAAGAAGAGGTTAGAATAGACAGAAACACGAAGTGAAGGAACGCGGGAGGCTGGAACTGTGTGGGCATCGTGAAGGCTCGGACGTAGATCGTAGATAGAAAGAGGAAATCGTAAGAGTTTAGTTCCGTAGGGAGAAACCCTTCCGCTTCGTCTCCTTCTCTATCGGTCGTCCGTTTTCGACTCTCGACTTCTTCTCCTCGAGCTCTAACCGTTGGCGTTCCAGCTGTTCCTTCATCTCCCTATGACGGGCATACAGCTCTTCCTCGCTCTGCTTCAACTTGCTCTCCTTTTCGGCGACCTTCTGCTGGAATACCATCTTCATTTCAGCCTCCATCTTAGCAAGCTTCTGCTCATGCAGAGCACGCTCTTCTTCCTGCTTGACGGCAGGGTTGACCTCCTTGAAGACGCTAGGGTCCTGAGCAACACCCATTGCAGTGAGCTTGTCTGTCCGGTAGTTCTCGTACAGGGAGTTGTTGGTGTGCTCCTTGAGCTCTTCCATGTGCGTTCTAATAAGCATCTGGCGCAGCTTCACGAAGTCGCAGTGCTCCTCATTATCGACCTCGATGACACCCCACGGGTAGCGACGACCACGGACCTTGCGCCCATCGGCGTTGGTGACTTCGTCATTAGAGCCAACAACAGCGAATGGAACCTTAGACATGATCTCGTTGTTCTCGGCAATAGTCTCCTCGTCATCCAATTCATAGCGAGGGCCTTCGAAGATCTGAATACCATGGTGCTTGATGTCCGCCAGAATCTATGAATGGTTAGAGGGTGAAATTAGAGCTAATAGAGGGTAAACATACTCGAGACTTGAAGCCAGTAATCTCTTCATCAGTGAGCGTATCCGACTTGGCAATAACCGGGATCAAGTTGACCTTGGTGTGGAGACGGCGCATGACCTCGATATCCAAAGGCTTCAAAGAGTGGCCGGTAGGCTGGATGAAAAAGACGCAGGCATGAATACGGTTGTCAACAATGTTCATGCGGTTGACCTTGTTCTCCGCGTCCAGGTAAGCATCATAACGCTGCTCAATGTTGTCAACAATGGGCCTCCACGACTCATCGTTGTTCACAAAGTCTCCGAAACCCGGAGTATCGACAACTGTCAGACGTAGACGAACGCCAGCTTCCTCGATATCTGCGCTGATAGACTGGATAGAGACAGTCTTGGGTATTATGTCAAGGCTCGGTCCCTTGCGGTCCTTGGGGGGGTACAGAGACGTGTTGAACAGAGTGTTGACGAGTGTAGATTTACCCAAGCCGGATTCACCTTGAAGCCACCATGTTAGCTATTGTAGTTGCACGTGTAGGATTGAGGATACATACCAACGACCATGACATTGAAGTTGAACCCCTTTCGGACGCTCTTACGGTGCCATTGGTTTGGCAGGTTGGCAAAACCGACATAGCCAGTCAGCTTTCGTCGGACAATGTTCCTGGCATCATTGATAATCGGGCCCGACGAAGGGACGGGAGCGGGAGCTGTGGTCTTGAGGTCAGAACTCGGCGGAGACGACGGTTGCGGTGAGGTTTGCTTGCCATCGGTCGGCGCAGGCGACGCTATCGTACCGTTTGCAGCTATCAGAAACGTTAGTATAATCAACTAGACATGCCAAATCACACCGAACGAGAGAGCAGATTGCAAGAGCGTGTCCGAAAGAGGTATACCGGCAAGTGGTGAATGGAAGTAGAGCTCATCGTATGACATTGGCTTGTGAGGGCCAAGAGATGGAGCGTCCACAACCAGCATACTGCGGTAATGACGAACGGACGGAGGCTGGTTTTCCTGGTAAAGGATGCTGCTGGACCTGGTGGCGGGTATTGGGGGTGTGGCAGACCCCTTCTGGGGCAAACAGAAGGACTCCTTAAAGTGGTTGCTGTCCAACTGGACACTGCGAGCTCGCGTCTTGGTGTGGGAGTTGAGGAAAGCCGGCATTGAATGAATTGTTTCGTTTCGTTTTGTTTTTCAAGTTTTTTTCTGGGGTTTGAAGAGGGCAGTTGTTCCTAACGATGGCCAAATAATCCAAAGAACCGAGATGGTCGGGACCCAAGAAGTGATAGATCAACCAAAAAGCGTGCGTGTGAAGTTGGATTTGCAAATGGACTGATGTTGATGGGGAGGGAGAGGAAGAGATGAAGACGGAGACGTTCATTGAGCCATGTAGGTAGGTAGAGATGGGCCACCAGGTTTGAGGCAGTGTTGTTTTCGATAGTAGCGACGACTCTTGCAATGTTGCCCTCGACGATGGACGATGAAACGGGCGGCTGCATCAATAGCTGGTAGAAAGTGCTTACCCATAGTGAATATGTCAATAGATATCGGATCCTAAGAGATGCGAAAAGGAAAGCACGAGGCTCGTCCTAGAGAAGCGGAGAGATTAGTTGGATATTCAGAGTTAAGGTGCGTTTCATCGAGGAAAAAGTGGGAGTTGTTGACTTTTGAACGGGAAAAGGCTAGATGGCGCAACGACAGATAACGGTGTCCCGGTTGCCGCGTTAGACACAAGGGGAACATGGCATAGAGGAAGCCGACAGTTGGTTACCCGGACTTATATGTGTCACGACTGTGGTGGGAAATTTCGATGTTCACGTACCCTGATGATGGCTTGACTAAGTCGCGTGTCGATTAACGTCGCAGGGGACGTTGTAGCGTTTCTGTTTCTGTCGAGGAAGCGAGCGGAAGAAGGGGAGGAATTAAAGAGACCGACTCTGCGCGCGCACGGGGCAGTTCCTCTTGAAAAACTAGAGAATGTGTGAGCTTGCAGTAAGAAGAAGAGAAGAAAAAAAAAGATGAATTGGATGTACGAGATGACAGAGCGAAGGACGAGTCTGCCAAATTAGGAGGTTGTAGTTTAACGGGAGGAAGAATTTACATGTACTGGGGAAAGGTTGAAGGTGTGCAACCCGACCTCCTGTCTCTGGTCTCCTCATTCAAAAAATCAAATTTGGGTCGGCCGCCCTGACTTTTTTTTCTTGCTTCAAAAGGGGCTTGGGGTCACGCCTAGCATGTACCGAAGTATACAGGTATCCTTGTATTCCAAGGTTGTCTTCAGGTACATCTTTTTTAGCTCCGTTGCTTGCACTACCAGATGCCCGTTAGGAGGGCCTTCTAGTGCTGCTAGTGCACAGGGGCCAGGTGGGACAAGGATACTCGCTGCACTTCTCTGCTTCTACATCTCTGCAACGCTGCAGCTCCAAGGAACTTCGTGGGTAGCAATGTGTGGTCAGTGTCTGGGCCTACAGGCTAAGGGACTTAACCACAGGGACCTAACGACAAGGGTCTTTACCTGTCTGCACTAACATGGAGCTTTTTAATTGGTTCGAATCTTCAATTAGCGGAGGATTTTAATCAACTGCAGAGGTTGGAGCTTTTTTATTTCCCTTTTCCTTTGCAACTTGCAGAGGTCGGGGCTCTGCAGGCTCTTGCAGGCTCTGCAAGCTCTTCTGCCACCTCATCATCCGTCCATTTATATCCTTCTGGAGTCTTAATATCTCTTCCCGTTCTGTCCCCCTACCTGACTACCTGACTCCCTGGGTAGGTACCTATGCACTTCCCCTTTTCTGTAGTGACCAAGGCGTCGGAAGCAAGCATTGTCGATAGTAGGTACGTCGGAAGGGATATGGCAATCTCGTCAGGCGAGGGCTAATTAAGTGCATCTCAAGCACATATTACAGTACCTCTACCTATGTACGTAAGGTATATTTCCATGTAGCTATTAACCCACCCACACCTCCAAAAAACGCGTCTGGCCGATTCAGGTACAACACCTCAAGTATCTTGGTGTAGGTGCAACGTGCGGTACCTACATGGTAATTTCCCTAGGGGTTCCACCTAATCGTACAGGGTACCGTATTAAAGAGGATGGGCTGGATGAAAGACGATTGAGACGACATGATCGAGAATCAAAAGAACCTCTAAATACAGGTATATATCAATCGTCCAAGTACACAATGAAGGTCCGTAGGTTAACTGAAAAGATACTCGTAAGCAGTAGCGTGTGGTTCTGCAGAGATTCGTATTCCTGCCGTACGTAGCCTGTAAGACGGGTTGGGGTACATGTGTATGTGACTGCTTCGGCTCGTGTTCACTGGAAAGGGGAGCAAGGAACAGAAACCTGCGATCCAACTGGTCGGTGACTGGTCGCAATCAAATGTTCACCAATTTGGCGTGGCGTGGCAGTGGGATTGCATGTTTGTGGGGAAGCCACTTTACATAAGCCGGCATGGGGGTGGCGCCATGGCATTGCCCCTGGGCTGGCAGGCTGGTTCCATAAAGCGGGAATGCTCATTCCGTGCTCCGACCCCTGTTGCTGAGCTCGGTAGGTACCTAAGTACATACCCTTGAAAGGAGAGACATCTTATATCTTCCCAGCTTTGAATGTCTGGTTATTAAAACCCGGTATGAGGCTTATAAAAGTCTATCAGAAGTTGATATAAGTATAGAGAAAATAGTCTAGTCATCACTTGTTCAGCTAGGTACTACCTTTACTATCATCTCCAGCACGTTAATACCTTCGAGTCCACAGGTAGGCTAGTTGAACGATATCTCTTACTGGCACCATGGAAAGATAGGTACCTAGGTATTTAGTTTCGTATAGTAACCATAGTTGATATGCATTATAGTATAGTCAAAGATAGGCAGAGATCGGTGCGGCTACCTAACATATGCAGTATAGCGTGGTAGAATTAAAAGAGAAGTTGTTTCGCGGAGAGGGGAAAGGGGAAAGGGGAAAGGGGAAAGGGGAAAACGCAATCGGTAACATCCATACGGAGACGATCATAGCAGTCTTTTTAGGCAAGAGGCCGCTTGTTATCCTTGGTTCGAGTGATAGGCACATATTTTCTTTGGTATATAGTTGCATGGGACTTAGGAATCTCTCTTCGCTCATTACCTAGTAATGTCTAAGACGTAGCCATAATCCTGGCGCACATTACGGCTAAATCCTGACAAGGCCAAAGGACAGATATATAGAATATCACTATGATCAAAAGAGTATACTTAGATAAAATTTGTAGCTGCTATTATTATTATTATTATATACTAAGTTGAGATTCCTATAAGTTGGGGGAGAACGGCACGACACCATTCGTTGCCACTAGTGAAAGAAAGGGAATCATAAAGAGCAACTTAGGAAGTAAGATTAGGAAAGCAAACCGAAATTAATAATAGATGCTAATGTAGAACTTAATGATACGAATTTAGAGAGTGTGTCTCGAAGTTCTTATGGTCTTGAGCCAAGAGGTCTACGGTAAAAGGGGGTCTATCTGTGTTGAAAAGTCGTAGAGCGCAGGACACGAAAGGAGAGTTACGAAATAAATAGTCTCATTTTTTAAGCGGTATAATTGAGTTTATCATATTATAGATGTGTACCTAGGTAGGTATATATTAGAAAAGCTGTCAAGTGGAAGCCCAAGAACTCCAGCCGCAAAGCAGACTTCATGAACCCTGTCCAATGTATAACATTTTCCCTGGATATCATTTCACCCGTGAGGCCATCTATCGATTTAAACGTCTAAGTATCTCTCTTCTATGTCTATTATAGTCCTTATACCAGACAACCAACCCCCCCAACGCCAAATCACGCTTTGCCCCCTTCCTTTATTCGGCGGAAACGGCAAACTTGCTCATGCTCCTGAGGCGACCGCCGTAGAAGTACAGCACCCAGATCCCGACGATGCCGATCGTACTAAGGCCGCCGAGCAGGCTGGTGCCGCGGGCGACGCCGAGGTTTCCGAAGAGCGGGCGCGCGAACAGGATGCTCGCGAAGGCGAGCGCGGAGCGGAAGAAGTCGTTTCCCGCGAACAGGCTGGCGGCGTACTTGGGGTAGCTGAGCGGCACGTACACGAAGATGCACTGCATGACGACGAACACGGACGCGCCGTAGACCGTGATGCCGACCGTCGGCACGATCCAGTGCACGTCCGGCCGCGCCGTCCACGCGAACACGAAGAGGCCCGCCGTCGGGCCGAAGGCCGCCGCGAGCGCGGGCACGAGCCGGCTCTCGTGGGCCGGGAACCCGCGGCGCGCGATGCGCGGGTTCATGTAGAGGTACAGGTACGACGCGTAGAGGGCGACGCCGAGCAGGCAGGCGACGAGGACGCAGAGGAAGACGAGGCCGACGTGGCCGTAGTCCATGCCGTAGTAGACGGGGTACACGAGCGGGAAGACCTCGAAGAAGGAGTAGTAGATGCCGTAGATGATGGCCGTGTACACCTGCACGAACAGCACGGCCGGGTCCTTGAGCGTGATCTCCAGCGGCTTGATCAGCGCGTCGAGGACCACGGCGCGCTTGTCCAGGCTCCGCTCGTCCACCTCCGACTGCGACATGAAGCGCCCGTCGCCGGTGAGTTCGCGCAGGCGTTGCGCCCGGCGGAGCAGCAGGTTCGGCGACGACGTCTCGGGCAGGGCGGCGAACATGGCCAGGAAGACCGGGGACGCGGCCCAGATGATCTCGAGCAGCGACCACCGCCAGCCCATGACGGGGACGGAGAAGCCCGAGAGGAGGGGCCCGAGGGCGGGCCCGCAGTAGGCGGCGCTCACCCACGCGATCAGCGCGTACGGCAGGGACATCTCGCTGTACATGTCGCTCAGCGACGCGGCGCCGTTCGCCAGGCAGGGCGAGCCGAAGAACCCCTGCAGAAACCGGAGGGCCATGAGGCCGTTGTAGTTGG
The DNA here is from genome assembly GCA_902806565.1 of Hypoxylon rubiginosum. Taxonomy (NCBI): domain Eukaryota; kingdom Fungi; phylum Ascomycota; class Sordariomycetes; order Xylariales; family Hypoxylaceae; genus Hypoxylon; species Hypoxylon rubiginosum. The sequence goes on along the minus strand of CADCXA010000016.1, from coordinate 77,242 downwards.
TCACCAACGCGGCCGGGATGGACACGATCACAAACAGAAACATGGTCCAGATATAGACCGGATTCCGGCCGATGCTGGGCAGCTCGCTAAGAGGCGAGAACAAGAGCGGGCCGAGTCCGTACCCGAGGACGAAGAGCGCCAATCCCAGGGATGCCTGTGTTGCGTTGACACCGAATTCTTCCATCACGCCCTCAGTCGATGTGGTGTAGATGGCGCTGGACGTATAGACGACGAAGGTGTACAGGCATATGATGACAGCAACCGTGGCACGACGAAGGTTAGACCAATTCTGGGGGTTGTCCGGATCGTCCGTGTAGTACCAGTCAACAAGGATCGCGCCGTCCCTCGTCTTTCTGGGAACGATAGGTATCGACTTCGTCTTTTCGAGCTCATGCTTCTGATCAACTTGATACCGCTCCTCAGTGTTGGGTAGGGTCTCGGCTCGACTCTTGGTCCGGGTCAGCGTGGCGCCGTACGGGGCCGCATCTATTACGTCTGCCTTCTCAGCTTGGTTCTCTTCGTCGTTCGGGCTGGTCGTTGAAGTGCGTGTTGACGAGTCGGTGCTTAGAGGGCCGGAAAGATCCTCTAACGGCGTGGATCCGGTCGAGTCCGACTTGATGATCTGTACCCAGGCTTCTGGCAGCTCAAAGTCGGCCTTCTCCTCCGGATATTGGAAGACACGGTTGCCGGTAATGAACCTGATGAGTTGCCCGACAGGAGCATCACGGATAATGTATGACATTCTATATGATATGGCTCGTTTTGATAGTTGCGGATGACAGGGGGGGAAAGACAGGAGGAAAGTGACAGAGGAACAGAAGAGGTTACCGACAAGGCTTCTGATCCGGTATTAAATTAAACGAAAAGGCAATTCTAGGTAGAGCTAGTCTAAGGGGACTAGAGAATGTAATGCTGTAATGAAGAAGAGTTCTTACATAGACCGACTTACTCTGAGATTTATGTATTGTAAGATGTTGATAGCAGTATCACGTAAACGGATATAGGTTCTCTATTTCCAATCTCCATCGGGGTAGAAGCATAACGAAAAAAAAGAAAAAGAAAAATCGTAGCTGAGCATCTCTGCAAGGCTGGTTTCTAAGCTAAACGGTGCAGTATTGAACAGCAGGATTACCAATCCCATATCTTAAGAAGCAACTTGACATGTTGAGACTTGAAAGAGAACTTAGCACGGAGTGGAGGTCGACGTTACGAGTCATCTCGTGTCCTTGGCATAAGCATAAGCCTAAAGTCTGCCTCTGGAAGAGACCGAATTAAAAAGATACAAATAGTAGCTGTTGAGGAGATTTGAGGAGATAAATTGGGATTTGTTGAGTTAGATAGTAAATAGGTACGATCTTGGAATGAGTCAGCGACGAACCCCGGATGCGGGTAACGGTTTCGATTGGTTCCAAGCTGCCGGATTTAGAGCAAGGTTTAGTGATCTTAGATTTCGACCATATGGATTTATCAGCGATAATTCCGCATCTTAGCACGTGTCATTACTCGCACTGGCTGACTGGGAGAAAGGGGGCTTGAAGGATGCTCTTAAAATATTGGTTAGATATGGCACATTTTGCATCATCCTCAGAAGCGGGTTTAATTGCGCCGAGCTTTGTAATCTGACCAGCGACTGCAGGTGCTTGTCAAACATAAAATAAAGGAGTGTTATAGGTATCATTGTGGTGCAGCTAGTCCCGTAGTACAGATGTTGGATGATATTTTCATGAGGAAAGGATCCAATCGAGACTATCGGATCGGATCAGTTCCCACAGAACACATCGCCATATATTTTATATCGTTTGGTGTATACCGTGCTGGGCCTAGACCCAACCCGATGCGGCGTTGAGCTTTTGGGTCTGGTCATTCTCTGGGAGACTAGTAGCCATTCCTTCTCCTGGAGATCCTTTGTCTTTGTCTGGTTCGGCCAATTCCTTCCGCTTCTGGAAGGCCTCGAGCAGTTGCTGCACCTCTGCGTCGATCGACATGCCTCGCTTGCGACATCCTTCGATGAGCTCTTGCACTCTGATATCCTCTGCTTCTATGCACCTCTTGATAAGTGCCAGAGCCGAATCTCGACTCGGCCACGGATCGTTTGGCAGGCTTGCCGCCTTGCTAAATCTCATTTTGTCGAGGAATTGGAAAGCCTGTCTGTAATCATCCTGCATGGTACAGATCCGGATCAAGTGATCGTAGGTGACCCAGGTAGGCTCAATGGAGAAAGTTTTCATCTCCGCGAACAGGAAGTTCATAGATTTTCTAAGCATGCAGTGGGCAAGGAGCACATGATAAGTTTCGATATCGGGCCCGTCGATACAAATCTGGCGCACGCTTCTGTACATATCCAAGGCTACTTTGAACGGGCGATGGATTATGATAGCCTCTAGGACAACATTGAATGCAGCAGGGGGGACTTTATAGTCTAACCTCAGCTTATGCAGAAGTTTCAGAGCTGTCTCTGTCTCTGAAGCCGAATAGAGGAGAATCCGAAAAATGGACCGTGTGCTGGACAGATCGGGGTGTAGATCTGCCTTTTCCATGATACACAATATTGTAAATGCCCTAACGAGATCGTTCTGCTGAGTGTGTATGTCTATCAGGGCTTCAAAATGATGCAATTCCAGCTTCTTGCCACGGCGGGAGAGAGTTTCGACAGCACTTATAGCCAATGCTGCGTCTGCATGGGTTGATGCCGTATTGAGGACGTTCATGACGACCCCATCAGGAGGATTCAAGTATCCGGGGGAGACTGAATGGTTCCATACGTATTTGATTCCATCGTAAAAAGCATCTCTGCTGAATGCATCAAGAAGAAATTGCCACGTGTTGAGGGATAATGGCTCTAAGGAAATACTCGGGACTGTTAAGCGGTGTTGGAGAATCGAGAGCGTTTCTTCGTGGAAACCTAAGTCCCCGAATGTGTATAGAAATATATCGTAGAGCCAAGACGGCACCTTGATAGAATCCCTGTGCAATTCTTCTAGTTTTTCAAGCGCAAGCTCGTACTGGTTATCCCTCAAAAGTCCAACGATGATATTTACCGAGTCATCCATTGTTGGCGTATACCAGCGATTTTTCATTTCATAGAGTACTGTATTTCGAAGAACGTAGTCTGGGTGAATGGCCGTGACCTGTGTTCCGAGATTAATCCACGATCTTCTACAGCACGGAATAGACATCCTTACTTCTAAGAGAGCTTGGTATATTTGCGGTGTGACTGGAATACCCGTCTTCTCTATCTCCTTAAGGAGCTGACTAGCGACCTCTGCGGACCCATGGTTCTTGTCGACATTCGCCCTGATAAGACTCTCGTAGAGTATGGCGTTCGGCCTCTCCTTCCTCTCCTTTACAAGATATTCGACTAGCTTCACAACTGAGTGGTACGTGCCTTGTGCTCTCGGGAGCTGCTTGAGAGCGGCATAGATAGTCTTCGTCGGGATCCTGTCGAGCTTGGTAGCAAAGGAATCGATGCCCTCAAAGAGAGCTCCAGGAATCCATGGGCTGCGTTTTGCTAGCCGCTTGAGGTACTCGATGCGCGATCTTTCGATCTCGTCCCGGTCGGGGCGTATTTGATCCGCGGAAGTTGTGGTAGCGACACGACGGTACTCTCGCCGGTCTTGTCTCCCATGGGCTCGGGGGTTGTGGCTGAACGGTGGGTTTAATCGTTGTCGAGGACTACGGGAAGGACCAATTAGTCGAGAGACAGAGGCAATATCTACCGAGGGGCATAGACATCGCCAGAGATCGTCAATAATGATGCGCCCCCCTGGCATTGCGTGGTCAAAGGCGACTTGTGGTCGAACTAGCCCTGTACCTGTACCTGTCGTGAATTGTGAATTGTGACAGTCGATGCTCTTGAGAAGGGTGAGCGATAAGAGATAAGATAGAACATCGAAGACAAAACGAGGTACGAAGCCAGCTGTTTAGGTAGTTTTTGCGCTAGCTTGCAACTGGGATCAGCTGCGAAAGTGACCTAGTACTAGGTACCTTTGTACTTTTGCTATCAACTCTGCGTCTACCTACCCAAGGTGTATATCTTTACACCGCCATCAAAGTATTATACGCTATTAAAAATGCAAATACGTTATACTCTAAGGGATACTTGGATTCTTGCTCCTTGGGCAAGCCATAAATTTGCATTCGCGTCGAACACTGTCGTCTAATTCTGTTGTTCACGAAGCTGGCGAGGAGTGAGACGCTTTTACGTACAGTGGGATGTTTAACTGAATAGACGTCGATCGGGGTGTAATTAGGAAGAGGGGAACCTGTGATTCCTCTTGTGACGTCCCATCAGCCTTCGTATCTAGTATCCGGAGTGTGCTAACGGTTACACACTCTTTGCACCAAGCACTATCTCGCCAAATTGGGTATCATCTTTCCTCCACGGCAGCTACAGCTTAGCTTTTCTACTAATCCTGCCAGCTCCCGGAAGCTCCTTAAAACTTCCTTTTGCCGTGTCGGGTTCCTGAGAGGAGAACTTCTCGCTTGTCCATTTCCGTGTTGTAGGACCGAATCATGTTCACGCACCCCGGCTCCTGCCGCGACCTCTTCCTTGGCCTCGTCCGCCCCGACCACCTCTGTCGCCACCTCTACCGCCATGATCTCCTCTCTGCGGACCGTGTCCGCCTCGGCCGCCTCTGAATCCACTTTGCTGGGTGTGCTGTTGTTCTTTCACGAGGTCGATGATCTCGTCGGGTACTCGGAGATATTTGATCTGTAGAACCTCGTCAGATGCAAGCCAAAGGGTTTCGGATACGGCATAAAACTTAGTACTCACATTGTTTCCCTTGACATATACCTCGGGGAGGCGGACGAACTTGTCAGCTTCCTAACGTCTGGATATTAGCTACGATGCTGGCTCGGAGGTCGAAGTGTGGGCATGTTTTTTCTACCGGGCTCGTCTGGATGACTTCCTTCAACGTCAGATTCATCCAGGTGTCGCATTGTATTAAATGGCCGTTTAGGGTCTCTCCGTTCTTGAGCTCGACGAGCATAGGATGGCCTTGGGCCGCATTCAAGAGGCCGAGAGGTAACTAAGATGGGGTCGCATTAGCTGAGTTACCTAGATATACCAAGACGGGCGTGTGGGTTAATGAGTGCAAATATACCATATTGGATGAATCGTACGCAAAGCTGAGCTTGGCGAGTAAAGCTGAAGCGCAAGTTGAGGCGCAATGTTAAGATGTCTCGACAAGGAATAGATGTTACGTCGGTATTGACGATAGCTCGGAAAGCTGAGTTTGGTGGGGCTCGAATTTGTAAATTTATTAGCCACATCATTACGCCACAATTGGTTGTTTGTACGTGTAGTGCTGGTGAGCCACATCATTTATCTGTCATTGGTAAATCATAGGTCTCACAAATGGATACTCCTTCCTCATAAACCGTAACATAAATACCATCATGATCACGGCGATTTGACATCTCCATCTCAGATGCTGATATTTTAGCAAAGAGTTATACCTAGAACTAATAGTTAAAGATAACCGATATAGACTGTTGGTATCTACTATTTCTTATTCTCATAATTCGTACGAGTTCCTGATTTCTTCTGTCAATGTAAAAAAAATAAAAAATAAAAAATAAAATAAAACTAGCATTGATTTCATTCGTTATTCCAGCTCTATTTTACATGAGATGATGATTGGCCGACATCCTCTGTTTTCTCTCACTTCATCGCGTTGCGTACGAATCATCCCCCGATTTTAGTCGGCATCAAACCCACCTGGGCTTAGACGACTCGTCAGCTAGCTGAAGCTCATTGGCGGAAGCGAGCAGCGATCCCCTACCAGGTGGTAGTAGGGCGCACGAGCAGACAAGTACACAGCCTCATACTAACATATTAGACTGTTACTTGGAAGCCTTTCTTCTAACATTACTCAGAAGTGATTCTGGCTTGTCTACCTAGGTAGGTATGTAAGATAGTCGGCATGTAGGTAACATGTAGGTAATTAGGGTCTCTAGTCTGCTAGTATATATCAATCACCCTTTTCCTACTGGAATTCTTTTCTCCTAGCGTCCTTCTTCTCGCCCCCCCTAGAAGCCGGTCGATCTGCTTGACCCGTTCGAGCGTGGTAAGCGTGGGTACATTTCCTGAAAGCGAGTGTGTCCGCGTGGCACCCCACCCTCTTACGGCACCGTCGCGGGCGTCTTATTAACAGCCCGCTTGCTGTAGGCAACCATTTTATGTTCTCTTCCCTCCGTGTTGTTGCCTTGCCATGCCAAGATAGTTTCGCTCCGTCTACTATCTTTATACTTACTGGGTGCCTGATCAGACGATGCGTCGCCACCTAAAGGCCCAGCTGCTGCTAGTGCCCGTGCTGGTTACGGCTCTCCCAACTCGACATGAAAGTAAGCTTCCATCAACCAACTACTGTGTGTATGAAATCTGTACCTGCTTCTAACATGGCATCATTAAAGTCAATAATCCATATACACTAATTAGCCTCGATATAAACCCTACATCGGATGACGCTGGGACAACCCTTCTTCGCCTCGATGTGCACCCGTCGAGCTCGCCTTGCGGGTATGGGAACTTGACTATCAATAATGACCAGCTCGCACAAGACGAGAATGGCGTCGGGTCTGGTTTTCTTACGACCGAGCATGGCACTCTTCTCGCCAACTGGGATTTCACCTGCGTGCACCTCGAAGACGAGTATCAGGGGCAGGTGATGAATTTTCAAGTTGTCTCCGTAGACGATAGGAAGATTCAAGATGTTGGGTTTACTATCCGTGAGTTTATACCTGCCTACAGCCCTGCCCTACTGCTACCTTAGAGGTGGCCCCCCCCTACTCTTTCGTATGTAGTTAACTAATCATCGTCTCTATAGAATTCCAGCAGGTGGCGCCGGTGTCACTTTCTTTCATCAATGTCACTGAGTCTGTCGTTGAGGCTACTATTTCCACAGAAGTCCTCTCGAAGGAAGAATCCTCAAATGAAGAACCCTTGGCCACTCTGGATGAGGAGTTGGCCAACCTAAAATCTATGATGCGACAGCTTGCGGCACTTGAATATGCAATTTCTTCCAAGGTCCGGTACATATCAGACGTTTACGATTTCAAACGACCAGACGAGTTTCATTCATTTGCTGAATGCGACAGTCTAAAGTGCATTGTGAAGACGATGTACAACCGAGCTAAGCACATGGCTAACAGGTTGTACTGGCCTGAACATGAAGGCCCCTTTGGTGGCCAGCGTGGTGGACCTTTCCCTCACAGAAATGGAGAACACGGCCGACATCCTGGGTTTCCACCACACCACGGGAATCATGGGAATCATGGGAATCACTCTCATCCTGGACCCCCTCATTTCCCTCCACCTCCCTTTTGTCATTGCCCGCCACCGCCGCCGCCACCACCACCACCACCACCACCACCACCACCGTCTCATAGAATGCCGCCTCACCGAAAGCCTCCTCACGGAGAACCTCATCATGGGGACGACACCCCACCCCCTCCTGTGTTCCACGACGGCAACCCACCCCCAAGTCATCACTTCTCAGATGATGACGGGCCCCATGGCCCGCCTGGGCCAGTTGATACGTTTGATAACGACATGGTAAGCTAAATGGGAGAATTAGGCCTCTGGACGATTTATGCTAACTACTCCAGGAGCCACCTGTCAATTTTGACGGCGACAGACATGGACCACCCATGCCTATCGTCGAAAGTGAAACCGATTATCCTGAACGGCCGCCTCATCATGACCGGCCGCCTCATCATGACCGGCCGCCTCACGACGGACCACCTCATGACCGACCGCCTCACGACGGGCCACCTCATGACCGACCGCCTCATCATGACCGGCCGCCTCACGACGGACCACCTCATGACCGACCGCCTCACGACGGGCCACCTCATGACCGACCGCCTCATCATGGCGATAGGATGCGGCCGCACCACCCCCCGGTAGGAATTCTATCTTGAAGGATCAATGATATGTATACTAACATGACGTAGCATTTTGGCCCCCCTGGCCTGTTTCATACGATATCAATCCTTCACATTGGAGCTATTGTAGTTCTACTTGCTTTGCTCATTAGCGCCATTCACACCCGTTGTTTTAGTGCGTCTCGCCAAAGTCGACATACTGGCTGCTGTGGTCGGCATCAAGCTCGAGAAGGACGTCGCCAGCATCATGATGGCGCATGGGCCTCCCGACGTACCGCCATCGCTGCCAAGTATAGCGAAGTCGTCAGATGGCTGAAGGAAGGGTTGAGGCGCCAAGAGATCGAGGACGAAGAGAAAGAGGCCATCATGAGAAATATTGGATCAGAGAGCGAAGAGGAGGATAATCTCTCGACGACGATGGAGCAAGAGATTGCGCAGTTCCGTGCTGTTGCCTCTGTCGTTGGCAGCCTGGTTGTGGCCGAAGAAGGACATTCTCACGAATACGCTCGGGAGACACGGCAACACGATGTTCCCCCCGCACCCCCGAGCCCTACCTCGGCTTTCCCGGACTACGCCTCCGTGGACGAAGAGCTCCCTGCTTACGACGAAGGGTCGGACGATTCCCGCTTCGTTGCCGATGGGTTCAGATACACTCCGGGGAGTTCATGTTATTCCCCGAATGGGTCCTCGACAACAGAATCCTCTCTTGATGAGCATCTAGGAAGAAAGGATTAGAGCTGTAAGGGAAGCAGGGGTAATCATACCTACCTGTCAGGGTGAACCTGAGGTTTTTCTATATTTCATGTATAAATAAAGGAGAGGACTGGCGGACCACATCTGCATCGTGAAGTAATGTTGAGATTTTAGAAAGACGTTGGCATAGTAGCATGCAAGGTGGAACATAAGTATATTCTGGTTAACCGTACTACCTAGCCACTTATATACTAGGTACTTCGGCATCGGATGATATCCCTTGTAATATTTCGATTATAAGCACACAAGCCCATCTAGCTATCTTTCGCGAGAGATAATTTCCCTCTTTTTTTCTTGGGAGGCTATCCGTTTAGAGTTTTGAGATGATAGCCATTACAATCTGCAGTGACTGCTTGTAAGCGAATAGTCTGTTAGAAGGTAGGTGTCTAGGTCATTTGTAGTCTAGGGGTAGGCGGTATTATCTAATAAGAAAGGGGGATTAAGGGGTTCTGAAGACCCAATCAGGCGTACTGCAACTACATAGGTAGTTGGTCTAAGGTTTGAGTATTGCCTGGGTAACAGATTAGTGACACTGTTTATAGTCGTTTACTCTTGTAAAATTAAGCATGATGAGGCTGTGATCATCGAATGGACAGAGGTGGAAATGCTTGAATGTCCAAGTTTGACCACTTCCATAGAGGGTTCATTGCTGTGAACGATTATGTCTACCTGCCTACCTGGTACCTAGGTAATTTATGGTGCAGGTACTGAAGACAAACATATTTGCACGAGAATTGGGCTTCTGTGGCACTCCTTTGCTTTGAAGAGAGGAGTCTTGGTTTGATTCCATTGCCTTTCACACATAGTCGTTACGGGTACTAGAGCCCATGAACAACATACTATATGGAAGGTATCTGTCAGTTACATCATTGACAAAGAAAACTATTGGTTGTTCAATTACCTCTCAGAGTGTTAGAGAAAGGCACAGACTTGTTTAAAAGGGGCAGTTCCAGGGTTCTTTAAACTTCAAATTTGATCAAGTCTGGCACTGATTTTACGTGGTAGCTGTTCATGAAAACGCGCTGATTGAAGTTGGTAAATAAACAAAGTATATAACACTCGTACGTTCATCAGATGCATGATAGTAAGGTGTATATATGGCCTCACATTTCGCGGCCTTTCTGCCATCACACGAATTGCCATATGAACTAGATCCTGAGCATACAAATAATCCGAAAGGAAACTTCCAATATACCTAAGGTACCTAAACAACGTAGACCCTCACACAGTTACCAGGCGGCCTATCTTTTCGACGAATACAATGGCACAACCGGCGCCGAACCCGCTCTTCAACCTTCCCTTAGATGTTATTTACGATTGGGTTGTGACCTTGTATACCCACGACCCGGCTGCTTTAATTAGCTTTGCGCGAGCTACACCTGAGATATTTTTCAGCAACGGCCTCGATGTCGCTGAATTTGATGCTTCACGTCAAGTGCATACCGGACAAAAGCGAGTAGCTCCAGCCCTTCATCCACTTTACAATTTAGCTATTCATTCACATCGTGCCCCGCTTTGGTTCGTCCGTTTCTTTCTTGATGCGTTAGCCAACGAGGATGCAGACGCGATCAACGGAGTCTTTCCCAGCCTTCGACAGGTTGAGCCACCACTTCATGCAGCAGTCCGCGCCGGTCGACCTGATATTGTTCGGCTGCTTCTGACTCGGTATCAGAATATGATCCAACTCGATACCGTATACCAAGACTGTGAAGGCGACGGTAGATGCGACAAAGCGTCAAGAGCGCACCATCCACCGTGTCAACATGCTGCAGGACCTTATACGGTTTGTGCCCAGGCAGCAGGCGCCGCCGTTGGTTTGTACACGATGGAACGCAGACCTCAAATCAAAAAAGGAATCGAAGAAGCTGCCGTCCGACTCATTGTCGCTGGCCAATTTCCCACCCCCTGGAGCGCCCGGAGCTACGTCGTTAACACGCTTGCCAACGCTATTAAGCAAAAGATGTTCAATTATGCCCGAGCTGCACTTCACGCAATATTAGCATTTCCGCCGACGTCCGACCTGCGCTCCTATCTACTTGACAGAGGCGGACTCGCTGAAATGTACCGTATGGCTGCTAGAAGTGCCGATTCCACAGACTTGCTTCGGTATCTGATGGTGAAAGCAAATGCTCTCAATTATGCTCTCAATTATGCTCCCAATTCCCACGTGAGTCTCTTCAACGATGATAATCTAATCATTATGTTTCCCGATGGGACAAAACCTCCACATGGTCGCCGTCATCTGACAAATGCGCTGCTTGTCCTAAGGCAAGCTATGCATGAAGCGATGCAGAGGCCAGCAGAAGGTCTTCGCAGACTTGGAAAGATGCTTAATGAGTCTAGATATCACTTAAACATGAGAGCGGCAGAAGAAAATGACGTACATCAGTATTTTCTCTTAGAGGCTGAAGCAACCGATCTACTCTTGACCAATAGATCTTTGTTAGATAACATTACACGGGCTGATGTTGAATTCCAATTTGACTCTGCAGCAAACGCGGCATTTTGGTCGGGCCCGGCCTCATTCCTCAACGCACGCTACCTCGTCCAGCAGAAAGGTTATCATTCGACAAAGTGGCTTTGCACTGCCATCGACTACAGGAATGGTCCAGTCTTGAAGGAAATTCTCAATCATTGGAAGGGACCTATTAACCTCAAATACCTTCGTGGGAATCTGCCTTTCGTTGGTCCTATTCCGCGAACGGCGCCCTCTGTTGGTGCGAATCCGCAAGTGCCTCCATTGTTTAGGTGTGTTCAGCTCCGGTTCATCTCTGGAATCATTCAGCTATTAGCCATGGGTATCCCTACTGGTGACGTTCCTAGGCAATATTGGATGGCTCTGTCGTCGGAACTCACTCGAGACTTGGGACTGTACAGCCGTAGTGAAGGTGTTATGCCGCTTGAAGCCATGACCAATAGGTACTACTATGGCGACTACAGAGCTCGAAATACCGGGGAGTTTGTTAACGCCTCGGCTGCGACACTGTACGAAATCGATCAAGTTATTAGGCGTGACTTTAGCTCCCTTATCGAGACCATCATTAACATGCCCTAAAGGTCGTGACTCTTAAGAGTAACCTACCTACATACCCCTATAAGTGAGTACCTACGGAATAGGTAGGTAGATAGCAAGTACGACCGCTCAGCTAGACGAATAATAGGTACGTTAGGTACCTACCCAGGTAGGTAGCTCTGTTTTACCTCTCTATCTAGGTAGGTTAGGTACATGTAGGTACATATACATATATAGTTGTGTTATTCTAATTACCTAGTTATGTTACATACTTATGTATCGGAAGCTTGTCTTGTCCTACCTAGGTAGATTATGCATAGCTTCCTGAATCCTTGTTACTATCCGCCGTGACTATGCGTGAACTTGACTGTAAGGCACCTTACCTAAGTATGTACCTAGTGAATAAGAGGTTGCGGTGCTCTTATGACGTGGTGAGGTATCTACCTAGGTAACGTACCTACATAGCTTTCTCCCTGAATCCTCCGCTACAAGGTACCTAGGTAGCTTTACTATGTAGTAGCAGTATGTACATATGTACCTAGGTAGGTAGGTACATCAACATTCCAAGTGAGAGGACTGAAGGGTTGGGCCAATGGTTTTCATATCGGCGGCATCATAGGCGAATATGTTGTAGGTCGGCTAAGAAAGGCCTTTCTGATCAACCTGATAGGTTGCCATGCTTATGTGCAATTAGGAGCCATAGTTTTATTCATATTCATTCATACAGTTTCTAAAAGGAGACATCGGAGTTAAGAACCAGATTCGAAATGTGGGTAACCGATCTGAGACCCAACCTCTCCCTCGGCGAGAGCTTCATCACGTCACTAAATTTGCTAATCCTACCTACAGGCCTCTGTTGCAAGCGAGGAAGTAGATAGTGTACCTTAGGTACATTTATACTAATACGACTGTTAGCCATTTATATAGCGAATTCTAACCAGCTTAGCACATCAAATCCAACAGCAGTGCGTGGAAGGGGGGCATCACGATGTTGTCCTTAGGTACCCAGGTACGTAGCACAACACCATTTACCCGGCTAGATGGATCAGGATTTTGACTTGGCACTGTCTGCTCCCACCTCCCCCGCAAATTGCTCAGCGAACGCCACAGCATCCCAGGTTAGGAGGTACCTATGGTCATAGGAGAGTAGTACAATCTCCGTGGATTTCACCTGAGCCTAGTGTCTCTCTCCGTGATGCTTATATGTTGGGAATGCCGATAGCTCTGCCGACAAATGCTCCTTAGGTCCGGTTGCACTGGAGGGCCTCTATGGAGGCATGTGCGCGTCGGGACCTTGAGTTTCTGCTTATCACCTGTCTCGAGGTTTATTTTTATTTCCAAACATTATCTAGACTGAGTGTTTGATGGATGTCGTTCCTGATGGGTCAAACCCCACGCGAGTCTCCAAAAGCCATCTGGGATGCTACCCGGCTACCCCGGTCAGCTTCAGTTGCTTCCCAGTTGTCTCAATGCCTATTGGGTGATGCAATATACCTACCTCCTATTGGCAGCTGGAGGAGAGGAGAGCCCCTTGGTTAGGGATAGTCCCAGTCCCATCAGGGGTCCCCGCACGCGCCACTGATGTGACCCGCGGCATCATGAGGCGCGCTTACTTGGTGCCTCTCGGTGGAATGCTCCGGCGACCCAAGAACCTTTTTTTTTTGTCGCTGGCACCTATAAGTCTTCGTTTCCATTGCTTACTTCTCGTTCAATTGTAAATCCGAAAGACTCGCTAGCCTCTTTACTCACCCGACGATCCCGTACCCTCGGATACGGGGAAGACTTTCCGTCCATCATGGCAGGCAATCATGAGATATCGATGAAGACCAAGGTTGGGCATCACGAGTTTTCTGGCGAAAAGCTGCGCGAGGAGACTGCCCGCATCGACGCCTTTGCTACGGCACCAGGGACAACGCTTGAATCCTTTGCTGATCTGGACGAGAAGAAGATATTACGAAAGGTTGAAGCCCTCATCTAACAAAGCCTTAAAAGATTTAGCGAAACCACGGGCTAACCTCTCGCGTGCCTAAGTAGATGGACATGCGCTTGATTCCAATGCTTGCTATGCTCTATTTGTTGTCATTCCTAGATAGAGGCAATATAGGGAACGCAAAGATCGAAGGCCTCCAAGAAGACCTGGGGATGAGTTCCGATGAGTATAATTGGTGCCTCACGGTATTTTTCTTCACCTATGCAGCTTTTGAGGTGCCGAGTAATTTGCTGCTCAAGAGGCTGCGTCCCTCTAGATGGCTCCCTTTCATCATGGTTGCGGTACGTGAGCTCTTGGGTATTTCTTCTATCTCTCTTCTGGCGAGGTGAACCATTTTCGTCTCCCAATCCAGGAGTTTGTTCCTTTTAAACGTTGTCGTTATAAACAACGTTCTGCACAGCATGCCTGAAATCAGGAACTACCGGCTAACTTCAATTACTACAGTGGGGAGCGGTGATGACTCTGATGGGCATAGTGAGGAACTTCCACGGCCTCCTCATTGCAAGGCTCTTTCTTGGTATCACTGAAGCTGGCCTGTATCCCGGATGCGCCGTATGTGTCCATTGCCACACCATTCGCACTGTTCCAAACTAATCCGGCGCTCAGTATTATCTTACCATGTGGTACTGTCGTCATGAAATACAGCTTCGTCAAGTATGGTCAATGATAAAATTGCCATCCCACCTATTATAGGGGGTTACTCACTACTGCCAAGTGCTAACGATAACACTAGGCTATGTTCTTCTCGGCCGCGTCGATAGCTGGCGCATTTAGCGGGCTTCTAGCATTCGCGATAGCAAAGATGGATGGTATCGGTAACCTCGAAGGCTGGCGCTGGATCTTCATCCTTGAAGGCCTTGCCACTGTAAGTGAAGGCGCAATAATCAATGCGATGATGTGGGACTAAGTGGTTTAGGTCATAATTGCCGCTGTTGCGTTCTTCGTGCTGTACGATTTTCCCGAGACCGCTTCGTTCCTCACCGAAAAAGAACGAGAATTTGTTGTATTCCGTCTAAAATATCAGGGACAGCTTCAAGGAAAAGAACCCGCGCGCACGCAAGTTGCGCAAGCCGAGGAGTTCGAGTGGCGATACGTACTAGCGGCATTCAAGGATTGGCAGATATGGGTGAATATATTTGTCTACTGGGGCGTAAGTTGATTCCGTCGGTCTTCGTAACTCCTGGTTTGAGAGCTGATCTGGTCATCTCCAGATTGTATGCCCACTCTATGGCATCAGCCTCTTCCTCCCCAGTATCATTAGGAACCTTGGATATTCCTCGAGCGCCGCACAGCTTATGACCGTGCCAATCTATATCACCGCTGCGATACTAGCTGTAGTCTTCGCTTTCTTATCGGATCGTGTGGGCAAGCGTAGCCCGTTTGTCATTTTATTGTTGCTGCTGATGATGGTCGGCTTCTCAATGTAAGTTGAAGCCGAGCCACCTACCTACCTATGTAACGGTTTATCGACAGTGAGACGCGTGCTAACATCCAGAAGGTGCATATCCAGTACTAATCCTCGAGTTATTTATGGTGGCGTCTTCATAGTAGCTTGCGCCATTTACCCAGCATTTCCGGGGGTGGTTACATGGCTCTCAAATAATCTAGCCGGCAGTTATAAGCGTAGCGCTGGGATGGCTATACAGATTGGCATAGGTAACCTCGGCGGTGCTATGGCGTCAAACTTCTACCGACAGAAAGATTCCCCTCAGTATAAGCTCGGGCACGGCTTAGAACTAGCCTTCATTAGTATCGGCATCGTTGCGGCGTTTATCCTTGTCATAGTATACGGCACTATTAACAAAAGGAGAGATAGGATTATCCAGGAGGGTGGAGAGACACAATTTACGATCGAGGAACTCTCAACTCAAGGCGATAGGGCAGTTACGTTTAGGTACATGATCTAAGACCACATCTCGAGCAAGGTGGAATATCTACATCTACCTCTTAGGTATCTCCTACCAATACATATGTATTGGTTAATATAACTTAGATATCTACCTATCTTAATAAATACCTCATTACATCACTCTCCCTTGAACTGGTTGCACAGTAAGGAATAAGTAGCCGATTATGATGCTCCGTAGAATATTACATCATTCTAAAGGGAGCCAAAGCCCCATGCGACCTTGTGCTAATTACATAGGTACTTACCTCTTACCTAGGAGGTAGGTATCATTGTTGTTTTGTCAACAAAGAGATGAAAAAGGGAAAAGTGGACAGTAAAGAGGTCAACACAAAAGTACTAATCTAAGGATCATAAACAACAGCAAGGTTATTAATAAAGGGATTGTTGCCCATACCTAGGTAGGTACCTACCTTAGGTACCTAATATAAAGAGTTTATAGAAAGATGCAGTAGTCCTTGTTTTAAACAGCCATATCAATCCCATATCTACCCTCATCGAGAAGCATCGATTTCAATCTATAACTGTTAATGTCTATTATAAAACCTTGAGTAGGACAAGATTGCTAAACACGGTTCATTAACTTCCCCCCTATTGCTAGTTAGGTGCTCCTCAAGATGGCGCATTCACCGCTTTTACGGACAATTATGCGATTGAAATTAGATCGTAGAAGCGTGGCTTTGGTAAACTACGAGCTG
This sequence comes from Hypoxylon rubiginosum, assembly GCA_902806565.1. NCBI lineage: Eukaryota > Fungi > Ascomycota > Sordariomycetes > Xylariales > Hypoxylaceae > Hypoxylon > Hypoxylon rubiginosum. The sequence goes on along the minus strand of CADCXA010000016.1, from coordinate 60,992 downwards.
GCTCTCGAAGATATTAGTATCAGCCTGCAGCAACCTCCAAGCAGAGAAAACTTCGACGACAGTCGATGGACTGATTTACGTAAAGCATACGAGAATAAAAAGGAACGAGAAAAGCAGCAAAAAATACACGAAGAACAGTACATCAAGACGATAACAAAGAAGCGCGAACTGCTGGACTCCACCAAAAATCAGCAATTGCAATATATCAATCTTTTTCGGTCATGGGAAGATATAATCCCACAAAAACCTCGGTATCTACGATCCACGGTAGCCCAGTCCGGGTTTAGTGAATGGAGAGCTCCCTCGCCTTTAGAAAGTCTATTATTTGAGCAAGGCCCACCAAGCTCACCAACTCACGGCCGCGTCGATGTCGGAGACATAGGTATCCTAGACAGAAGATTGCTTCATCATGCCATATCCCCTAAGTATGTTCCCAAGCTCCACTTCAAAATGGAGAGGAAGAGACTCGCAGCGAAGAGCGCCGAGTTCGCCGCTTTCGTAGACCAACAAACCTCACTAGGCCCGAAACGCAGCTTAATACCTCGTCCGGAGGATGAGTCGTCGGATGAGGGCCTCTTATCCACAAGCGAGCCTGAAGATTCAACAACACGAAATGCTTCGTCCAGAGGCGGTAAGCGGAAACGCCCAACAACAGGGAAAGCAAAGAAGCGCACAAGGAAGCCCCCAAGCTTCATCAAGCTATACGACTGCAAGGCTCATGACCGCGTTCAGTTGAACTCCCAGGCGATCAATTGGTTCTCCTTGATGCAGCAAAGACTGCCCCGAGTAGAATCTCCCGCTATTGAACAGGTGGGACGATTTACCACCAACTACGGCATTAAACGACAAATTGCCATAGATGCTGATGAGGATCCCAGCATACGGGTACTCGAAGTCCACGGTATTTTACTACCTGTACAATTTCCACCTAGCGAGGACACCGATAAAGAAGAAGAGGACCAACACCCGACCATTGAAGATGCAGCTCGATACCGAGACTGGAGGTTTCGAGTCAAGCCATTCTTTAATGAGCGGGACCGGTATATACAGAATAGGGTCTACTGCGAGAGGATACAGGATCGCAAGCTATCACATGCCGCTCAGTCCCTAATGAGCTTTTGGAATAAGATGTCGGTCGGGCCGTAGCGAAATGGTAGGCAAGAGTGATGGCGATCCAGGGACCTAATGCGTTTATAGGCTACCCCAGGTGGGTACCTAGGTATTTATTATAATTATTATATCCAAAATTCAAGAAATGATCATCGTTGGAGACAGATACCAAAGTAATTAATTCCCTTTCTGCTCGCATCCCTTGTGGCCTACCTACGTCTAACAGTTTTACGGTTCAGAGTATTACCTGATTTAGGTAGGCAAAGTTCTAGCCTTACTCCGCTGCAAAGATAGAGAGGCTGGAGCTAGATAATCGTCAAATTACCCACTTCTCTTACCTATCTTTTCACCTTACGGGTGACATAGAGTACCTAGGAAAAGAGGCCTTAGAAGGACATGGGAGATTTATCTACGACTCGTGATATAAGGCAGAATAGATAGAGGTATCTAGGAGGTAGGTACCTTAGGTAGGTATACATTAGACGCTTAAGCTTACATACTACAATAGTTTCTTTCTTGGGAATGGCTAGCTTCGCAAATTTCCATCCGGGAGTGTTTCCTGTACCTAATTACATATCAGCGCTAACCCTTGAGACTCCTCAAGATGAAACTTCCTGTAAAACTCGGGCGAGCTTTGGTTTTTCTCTATGTACCTAGGTAGGTAGAGGATATCTTCCGGTTCATTTAATCATCGAGATGGATCCGTCTCCGACTCGTAAATTGGGTCGTTAGCTTCTTCTGCATCTTCTTCACTTATAACTCTGAATTCAAGGGCATCGTTGACTGGCACTCTATTGGGGAATTCTTCAGTACTCCACTTCGAGTCTGGGTTAAGATTAATCATCCCAATTTGGAAATGTGGAAAATCGACTTTATTCCCCCCGGGCCAACCTGGGTAAAGAACAGGGGCCAGCAACGCGCCATATTCTTCTAGAGGATGACTCTGGTTATGTTGCCAACACTTGACAAGAAAGGTGAGCAATGCCCAGCCAAACCAATATTGATCCACCATATCTGGGCTGTACGTTTCACTGAATGCGTAGCGCTCAAACCCCCTCGCAGTCGAGGGCATAACGTTTGCAGCGCTCAAGTAACCTCTAAGGACATCGTAAAGACAGAGTATGAATCTACAGGCGTGATCCTCGTGATTCCAGTTACCCTTATAAATATCTAGGCGATCTGTACCATGTGAGCCGTATTTTTGCCTCAACAAATCAATTTTCGTATCCCCTAGCCTGGGCTGTATAACGTTCCAGAATGAGTTTGATGTGGCCTGATAGTGATCCAAATAATCCTCCTTATACTCGTAGAAGCATTCTTTGACAGGTTCGGCGGCAATAAATTCCCTCAATCTAGCACCCAACTCATTGGAATCCAAGAAGTCTCGAGGGAAAAGATAGAAGGCCAGTCCTCCTATCCGGAGTAGGGCGGTGTCCTCGGCGGATCGTTCCTCGTCGTCAATATCGACAGTGAGAACTGCATTCATGCGTTGCGACGCAAGCCTCGACCACATTGCGTAGATAACATTTTTTTTGACACGAGCTCTTACGACGCTGAAGAAATTGAACAAGCCCCCTAGGCTATAGGCATCTCCAAAAAGCTCTGGGTCTGGTTTCAGATCTGGCTGCTCTATAAATCTGAGCCAGCCCCTGGCATACCTCATCATCCACGTCTTGAAAGGAATAAATTGGCCCTCCGGCGTGGAGACTTCGTAAGGGACACCACTTCGACGTGACCAACTGCCTGCTGTCGGATCCCATCCCTCTGCATTCGGGAGGAAATCGATGAACCTACCCTGGGGGTTGTATTCGGGAACCTCAATTATTGGAACTGGTAGTCTATACGATGAATCTTGGAAAGCGTGAAGCCTCTTAACTTGGTCCGAGAGACTCTCGAGGAGTCGATCCACGCCTTCTTCGGATACCTCCACATCTGAGTTGCCGCCTGAGTCAGACATGTCGGACAAGGCTACCTACTTTGACTGTACGGGAAAGTTGGATAAGATGGCTGAATGTCGATAAGTTTCAGGTGGTGATACTAAATAAGAACCAAATGATGAATTATCTCCAACAACCTTTGTGGAAATCTGGCGTTGGAGGAAAGAAAATTGAATCTATCACAAAGAATCACTTCTATTCGGTGGGATTCTTCCGCGGCTGGGTCGCCAGCGAGGTGAATATATGGACATAGGCGCCTGAACAGATATCATTGTGAACAATTCGATTGTTTCACAAGTCGTAACGTACAAAGCTAGGTGCGAACAACGAGTACAGGAGGCATGTGAACAATCAAATAAAATCTATCTTCCGAAGCTACGTTTCTTCCTTTCTTTCTTTTCTTTCCTTTTCTATTTTCTATGCTAATCGCAAATATGTTTGATTTGCAGATGGCAGTAAAGAAGCGCTGTTGGTGGTCGTCGTCGGGGAGAACATCACCCCCTATATCGAATTCCAACAAAAAGCTGCAGACTGTAATTGACCGTTGCTATAAGGAATGTAGGAAGGAGATGCCCATCGTTCGTAATGGCTACCGCTCATTCTGTTATCATGTGATCGAATAGTCACGTGACTGTCTTTGACTTCATTCTCATGACCGTATGTACCCGTAGATATGGTCAGCATCATGTAAGAAGGCTCTACGCTTGGCCGTAGTTACTATGAGCTCCTAGACCTTGATAATACTTGCTGCTGTCAGGATAGCGTCCGCAGTTTTCCGTACGAACTCGGCTGCAAGGGAACTGTTGCCAGCTTGCAACGCCTCTGTTATACCCGGATACGTTGTCGCGGCATAGCCTAGGAGGAAGCATCAGTCAGCACAGAGCCCATATTTACGACTTAGGAAAGGGGAGGTGGGGGTAGACAGACCGGTGTCGATTCCAGGCGCGAAGATCAGGTGCCGGTAGAACTCCCGGTTCGGTAGACCGCCTTGCGAAACGAAGCCGCGCTGGAAATCTCTGTACTTGTGATTCACTATAGTGAGCAATTCATGGTCGCTTGTCTCAACCGCATGCTCCTCAAGAGCTTGTACTTCCGTGGCACTAATGCTGAATTCATCTATGGCGCTTCGTAACGACGAAGTGTCCAGCGTCTGTGACGTAGAATTAATTGTAGAAAGGAGGTCTTCGTAGTACTTTTCCAACTGCGTCGCATAGTTCGGCACATCAAACTGTATTGCATCTTGATCTGCAAGATTATAGACTAGAAGTGATAGATACTGGAAATTTTATTAGTACTATTCTTTTCATGATAGGGTATCTTAGGTACTAAGTAGTCGTACTTGTGCCATAGATTTATGAGTTAGGAAGTCAGGATCCCCAAATGTGGACATCTATAACAGTTACAGTCAGTATCTCCCTTGGTATGTGTTTTTCTTGCTGGACGGGGTGTACGCATGTTGGGATGGCTTCTAGAGCCGCGTTCCGGCTTTAAACCTCGAGAATTACTCACCCAGTGATAAGAGTCAAAGTTACTATGATACTGGTAGACAGGATCTGTGGGCCCTCCTCCTGCGCTAATGTCGATCTGGTAATTTTCAGTCGTAGTCCCATAACGTAGACCATACGGTAAGGATGCACTTACGGAGCCGATTCCTCGCTGGACGAATGCAGTATAGTCACTTCCCGAACCAAGAACACCAAAGGAGCCGTTGGTATATTCAAGCCAGACATCTTTCATCGTGCGATTGGTGTCCATCCAGACAATCTTCTGCATGATATCCATAGCAAGAGTATGGAGTTCAGGGGTTGCTTCTATAAAGGGCCAAGGCCCAGATGCACCTACATCCTAGGTACGCATTTAGAGTTAGCACTTAGTACTCCCTCCTTTTAAAAATCGGTGATACTCACAATGTTCACATATGATACTACGGTCTGAGTCAACCAGGGCGCGTATTCTTCAACGAATTCAACGGAGCCTAATAATCCCATCTCTTCGCCGTCCCATGATGCGAGGACGATATTTCGTTTTGGTCTCCACCCTGTGGACAGAAGACTACCGAATGCCTTGGATAATTCAACCATTATTGCAGATCCGCTATCTTCTATACGTTAGCATCGTGTACGAGTCACTGGTGCCTTTCACTCCTGAGCTTCCCGTTCAACATACTGGGATCGGCGGCACCCCCTATTATCCACGCTGTGGTCACGAAGAGATTAGCGACCGGGTGTATGATAAATATAGGGGCTATAGGAGAAACTAACCATCACGATGATTTCCTATAACAATCGTTTCATCCGCGATTGTACCGTTGATTATGCCAATCGAATTCCAGATCGGGGCATACGTTGTTTCCATGAGGTTTGTCATGCTCATGGTCGTTCCAGGGGCGGGGCCGGTACTATAGGATACGTTCAATGCACCTACCCAGCCCGTGCGATCTACCTCAGGACCAGGTGTCCCATATCCGTCGAGGGCGGCGAGAATTGGAATGGCATCTGCGTAGGATATTGGAATGGAAGGGATCCTGGGGAGTACTGTTGAAGGATCCGCCCTTAATGAGCCGTTTTTCGAAGCCCAGCCAGGAGTAGTTGGATCGCCAGGATATGTCGATAAGAATAAAACCGATCCACGCTGTACGGCTGATGGATTTCGCGCCGGACCGTCAGGATACGCGGCGTATCCGTTCGCTTCGGTGATATTTCCGTCGTCTATAGTGTCTGTGAAAATAATGACACCCATCATTCCATTCTCCTGCGCGTTCTTGACCTTCAATCCTCTGAAGGGGCCTCCATACTTCGAAACAGCAATCTTGCCTTCCAATGGCACGCCAAGTTCGATCAATCTGGCGAAATCGCTTTGTTGGCCCTGCCCGACGTATACGAATTCAGCGTTTGCGGCACCACTTGCGGAGTACCCATGAAAGGTGGGTATTCTATTCGGGTAGCCGGTGGTCTCATCCTGTTCTAGCACGGCTTCCTCCAGGGAAGGTTGATAAATGCTCCCATTTGGGTACGTAACGCTCAAAGACTTGTCGACTGGGTAGTTCAGATAGACTTGGTAGGAGACAAGACTCGAATTCCATCCATTCTCCCCCCAACGATCGGCGGTCCACTGCGCCATCGTAAGATTCTTGCCAGCGAGATGGAGTCCGTGAGTATAGTAGTAAGACCATTCTGATATACTCGTATTAGAAATAGCTTCTACGAGAATACTTTCCTCCGATGTCAGAGCCGACAGTGGAATATTCGGTCTGTCAATCAAGGACTGCTGTGCAAATTGCGCATGCAAGCGCGCATTAGCAAAAGTGAGGGAGAAGGCGATAAACGCCAGGCATTGAGAACCACAATGCCACATATTGGAAGACGATATTGTAGAGACCTATGGAGACTCTAATTAATGGCCTTCCATGTTGGCATCTGTTTCGATTTATGAAGGGCTGGGGGCCTCTTCGAAGGCAAGCTTAGTGCCGGACCCCGCGAGACGCCACAGCATGTCTAATGATGCAAACGACGTAAATCATGATGTTGATCGGGATCGGGTAAACCGCCAACCGTCCAAATTAACATAACCGGCGAGATACTTATATGTACTACCTAACCTACCTAAAGGTACCTACATAATTTAGATAATAACATGTAGCTCAGCCGCTATTGTACTACTCCCCAAAGATCGGTGGACTCATGAACAACTGGCATGCTCATTGTTTTAAGCTCCAAGACCTCAAAAAACCCTTGTTCACTTTAGGTGGAAGAACGCGTCAGTGGCTGGGAGCAGTGATGCGAACCAAGCTACAACGCTTAATTTTCCTCAACTTCTAAAGGGGCGGCCCGTTCCCCTTTTATGCGTTTCGCCAGTGTTTAGCTGCTAATTCGCACTACTCGCACGGCGTGTCAGATGAAATTGATTTCAATGATGTGCAACCAGCACTCAGGCAATTGTCAAAGATTACTACTGAACTACCTAGGTACCTACCTTAGGTATAGTAGGTGGTAGGTATGTGATGTGTCAAGTGCTTTCTTAACAAGTACATAGGTTTGGTCCTTAAAAGCAACGAAGTTATTCAACTACACATTAAAATTAATACGAGTAACAGGCATCTACCCTACGATCCCGAGGCCACGAAAATGTTCTGGCACTCATGCTGCTGCAGCGGTATAACGGTCTGAACGGTCCAACTCCAGTGCCACAGCTCGGGTAATGTTGGCCAAACGGGTTGTATATACCATGTTGAGTAACGCCACTACCCTGCTTACGCCAATCTCAACTTAAGGAATGTCTCTCTCAATTGTCCCTATTGGCTGAAAACGGGTATCGTCTTATCTTGTACTGAAATTAGTGTATGTGATTTTAACCTTACATAAATCATCGATGATCTTATATGCTCGCTCGATTTTAACACCTACTGGTACTAAGGCTTAGAGATGATTGTAATTACTTGGAGACAATGAAGTCTAATTATTCGTATCTACCTTAGGTAGGTAGGAAACCATGACGAGTTTACGAACTTCTCAGCCATTGTGGCCGTTGCTATTCTACCTCCTAGGGTTGATGGGTACCTAGATACCTCTCCAAAAGGGTAAAGATTCTGGGTATGCCTCAGTGCTCTAGATGTAGCCGTTCGTGCAGTTACGTGTTCGGTGCCCCCGAGAACATTCTTGGATAAACGGGCATATGCTCGCTGCAAGCAGCTTGCCGCACGCGCGGGCATGAATTGTGTGACGTCGGGAATTCAACGAAGCCAATCTCAAGCGGTGAGGCGTTGCAGCAAGACCAACTCGGTCAAGAGATAAATGAATATAAGCCCTAAGAATATATGCTATTGGGCACGCGTAGTAAACACCTACATATGGAACGGAACTTACCTTGACGCGTTATCGCATTATCTTGAACGAAGCCATGAGTAAAGTGCTGAGCTAATCAAGATACCTTGACAAAATCAATGGCCGGACATCCCCAAGCGGCAATCTTTCCGAGGCTGAAACATCTGTGTCCCGTATTAACTACCTGGGTACCTAGTAGTTCTTGATCCAGTCTGAGTCATGTAAGCCGTTCGTGAGGATCACACGACACTATTACCCTGATATGACCATGAACTAGCTAGGATTAGCTTATACGAAGACAGATGGACTGCCAACACCGGCAGGCTTGGAAACGGACTGTGAGTCTTTTAGCAATCAGGTAACCACTCCACGATAAGTATCTATGCAACCATGTCGGCGTTGGGTCATCAATCTAGATGTCGACTGGCTGTTGGTGATTAAGCAATTATCGTACAGCGTCGATGTAAACGACGCTCATACGAATCACGAGCAGCGAAAGCATTTCTATTTTTGTGAAGATGTAGGGATCGTAAGAACTAACCCCAAAGTTTTCCCAACGTTGGCGATTATTTGATCCATGTGACCTGCATCCTTCCCCTTATCCGGCTCGATCTTAGAGTAGCAACTACTGTTGGGCTCGGAATAGATGCTTGCTGTGCCAAGCTGGGCGGCTTAGGTGCGGTGACATATTTCAGTGGGAGTTTTCGTGAGGCAATGCGCTCTAGGACTGAGAGAACTCGGATATTACAAATCTATATGCGCAGCGATTGGAACTGAGGAAGTGATGCTTGATATAAGTACCAATGCTGGTTCTCTACCTGCTGTTCCTGTCTTGAAGTATATTTCTATTCATTCTAGATATCCAGTATAGGTGCCCAGGATGGAAGGCGTTCGAATACTGATTTTCTACTTGGCCGTGCCGAGCCTCCTATTTTCTGTTCTACGCCAGTTACTCTCTTGGAGAAAGAGGAACGCACATTCAAACAATAGCATCCCCGGGCCTCAACAATTCCCTATTGTTGGGAGAGTCCATGACTTGAATAGGTTTTGCATGTGGAAGAAATTCAAAGAATGGGCAGATATATACGGACCTATCTACCGAACCTCGATGCTAGGGCAACAGTTTATTATAATCTCGGATGAGAAGATTGCCGAGGAACTTCTTGTCAAAAGAGGCCACATCTACTCAGGACGCCCTCAGATTAGGGCTCTTTTTGACCACAAGACTGGGCCAGGCTATCTTGCGTTGATGGATAGGCATGGTATGAAACACCTACCTAGTAATATTGTTGCTTACTGACTTGCGATCCCTAAAGACATATGGACACGCCAGAGGAAATGGGTCCACGCTGCCATGGCTGATTTTCACCGACATCATTTCTTCGGCGTCATTGAGAGTGAGGTTAAACGATACCTTGCAATTCTCCTTCTCGATCCCGAAAAGTTTCATGCCAGCACCCGAGAACATTGCGGCCGCATAATGAGCAGGCTTGCTTGGGATGACGCTTCCATAGGCAAGGAGAATGCGGACAGCGCTGATTGCACCTTGACACAGATGTCTGTGTCGGGACCGATCGTCAACACTATGACACCCCTATGGGCAATACCTTGGGCATTTAACCCCTGGAAGAAGTTTGAGAGAGCACGCGAAGATCAGCAGAGATCCTGGTGGCTTAATTCCTTCCATACCGCAAAGCAGAAGTTCCTCCAAGGTGACCTCGCCCCGAGCACTTGGTCGAACCGATACTTCACTGGCCTCCAAAAACAAGGCAATCTCAGCCTGGACCAGTCTTACCAGGAAGAAGAATTCGCAAGCTGTATGCTAGGGTTTCAAAATCTTGTGGGCGTGGTAACCATCTCTGGCCCACTGCAGTTCTTCCTGATGGCCATGATGCTGCACCCGGAGTGGCAAGAAAAGGCCCAGGATGAAATCGACCGGGTTTGTGGCGATCGTATGCCGACAGCAGCTGACATACCTGACATGCCTACGATCCGGGCGTGTCTGAAGGAGACACTAAGATGGAGATCTGGCGTTCCTCTTGGTAAGTTACTGCCCCTGACATATAAAGATCGAAGTGGTTGGCTCATATTCTTGTTAGGCGTTCCCCACCAGGCCGAGCAGGATGACGAATTTCGAGGAGAGATAATATCGAAAGGCACTATAATATTAGCGTGCGAGTGGTAAGTTAATCTTGGATTGCCTAAGGGCCCGGGAGGCAGACAAAAGGGGTGTCGGGAGGTACTGACTCGGTGCTTTAGGAGCATGAACCGTGTCGCAGAGCAATATCCGGACCCCGAGAATTTCCACCCTGAGCGTTACTTGGAGAAAGGATGGCCGACTTACCAGGAGCCCCTCTCACGATATCCCAACTTCCGCGATGGCGTAGGCATGCACACTTTCGGATGGGGCCGTCGAACATGCCTCGGTCAGCATATCGTGGACGACGAAATGTTCATCTCGGGCGCGGGTGTTCTATGGGCGTTCAACTTGAAGAGAAAGATGAGTCCAAAAACGGGTAGGGCAATCGACTTTGACAGCGAAGCTACCAATGCTCACGTCATATTGGAACCTTTACCATTTCCCTGCGATTTCCAGCCACGAAGTCCAAAGAGGACTGCGCAGATCCTGTCTGGATATGCTGAGGACAGGGCTCAGTGCCGGGTATGAACAAAGAATGCGGTTTCAATTCCTTGTTGTACTTTGAGGTACAAGTGTCCGACTTTGTAAGGGTTGATAGTAATTAGGGAGGCTGCAAAAAGATCCGTAGAGAATTATAGGTTAATAGGTACTTAGGTATTTACATAGAACGCTTTTCATAGCAACACTCTAGCAGATATTCAAGTGATTTAAGACCTATCAAGGTATAGACAGCTCGTTATAGCATAACTAAGAGCCGCGTGCGTGGAATGTACGTACCTAGAAAGTGGTGGAAATCAATGTAAAATTCAATCAACATGATATCGCATCGTCGCATCCATGCCAGAGGTCAAATCGGCCCTGGTATTGTACGGAGATGTTCACTATGGCTTTTATAAGCTTCAATGGTGATAGTCTAGGGCTGATATCGTATGAGGTATCGAAACTATTACTGGCGCTAGCTTTACGTCTTCAAAGAGTGCGAAGATGCGAAGCCAATGCTATTACTTGGCAGATAGTCGTTCAACGAATGAAATGCTTCATTGATATGAAGTGTCCCTCGCTCGCGCACCTTGCACGTTAATGATGTGTGATGCAAGGGGTATGGCGTGCTTGTAACTTTAGTCCACTAAGGGGACATTATCCTATTTGTCGATGGTATGCAGAACCGGGAATTGCATTTCCTTTTAACACCCCAGCTTTGGGTTCTCAATTGAAGTATCTGTTTTCCAAATAGGGTCATCTGCGTTGTAGCCGCCAGAAGTAGACATGTCACTTTCTACTCGTTCAAAAGTACCCTTCGACGAGACTACAAGGCTACTACAGCCAGATACATCCAGCAGCGTCTCTAGTGATGACGATTCTAGTCAATCCTCTAGTAGCAGCAGCCCCCACGACAGCCTTTCTCCTCCCAGGCTCTACGGGACTACCGCAAAGTCCGACGAGGAAGAACAGTATGAACCGGATACGACCACGAGCACGCCAGTTCAAGCGGAATATAGCAATGGCTTCATCGCTAGAGTTGTGGTAGCTCTACTTGTTGGTAAGTTGAGAATACGCTAGGCCGTAGGTCGTAGGTCGCAACCCTCAGCTAATTTGCTACGCTCTTAAAAGGGGTATTTACGGCGAGCGCAGATGGTTCGCTGGTTATTGCGACGCATCCAATTATAGCATCCGCATTCAATGACCTGGAAAATTCGACCTGGCTATTCATTAGCTTTCTTCTGGCCGGAGCAGCAACTCAAGCTTTGGTAGGTATTGATGAACTTGCTAACTACCAGTTGCGCGGGCTAATATCTGACAAATGGATCGCAGTATGGGAAGCTCAGTGATATCTACGGCCGGAAGTCCGTACTGCTAGTTTCTTATGCGCTTTTCGCTATGGGATCGTAAGCTTACTCATTTAAACCCCTATCTTCAGGGTATCTGGCCAGCTGACGCTATCTAGTGCTTTGATGTAAGAGTCTCAAATGGACATCAGAGCTTAGGCACGAATACTTACGATATATCCCCGCGTAGTGGTGTTGGCCAGTCGATGTGGCAAGTCATAGTTGGCCGTGTCATATCAGGTAGTGGAGGGGCCGGTATGATGGCTTTGGCGGCTGTGATAATATCAGGTGAGTGAGCCGAGACATATCGTATCTGAGCTTAGTCTATTCAGGGGTACTAATGGCCCTGCAGATTTGGCCCCTTTGAGAGACATAGCTTCGTGGCAGAGTTATCTCAATGTTGTTGCTACGGTCGGTAGAAGTCTAGGTGGACCTGTGGGTGGTTTCCTCGCTGACACGATCGGCTGGCGATGGTAGGTTTCCGATAGCTTTGGGTTGGACATGGACACGTGAATCAAGTCTAACGATGGTTCAAAGGTCATTTCTGGGGCAGGCACCGATATTTTTGCTCGCCATGATCCTTTGTGGAATAGTGCTTCCTAACCTAACGACGGGACAGAGCCGGGGCAATGCCGATGCTACGAAGAGCCGCCTAGCCAGGATAGATTTCTTGGGTGCCGCATTCTTAGGTAGCGGACTGCTTGCCTTGTTATTATCCCTGAGACTTGCTGGGCAGAGGGTGCCATGGACAAGTCCAGTAATTCCGTTGCTCTTCGCATTAGGAATTGTCCTACTAGGGCTCTTTACCGTAACAGAAATGCGATGGGCCAAGGAACCGATCTTTCCGTTGAGGCTGCTAAATAATCGAGAGGTGGTCTTTAGCTATCTCATTATGGCCTGCCAAATAGCGGCTCAAGTTGGAGTATGTCCCCTAAACTCACTTTATCTTCGGGTAGAAATTACTCACGCATGAAGATGATGGTTTCTGTACCGCTGTACTTCCAAGTTACGGAGAGAACGTCTAGTACCGTAGCTGGAGCCCACCTTATGCCGGCCGTGATTGGCAATACAGTCGGAGCTCTCTTGACTGGTGCATGGATAGGAAGGTTGGTAGCCCTCACCAGGGCCTCAGTCCTGTGAGCATCTGAATATGGCGCTAATACTACATGAATGCCATAAGAACCGGCTACTTCAAGACGCCACTCGTATTCGCTGGAGTCATCTCCTTTATTAGCTATGGGCTTCTCATACTTAGATGGAAGGGGGATACGAACTGGGCGGAATCACTCTACATCATACCCGGGTAAGTGCATGCCGTTTGCGACCACAGTATTTTGCTGACCATGATACAGAGGTTTTGGAACGGGCGTGTCCTTGAATGCGGTCTTTGTCGCCCTTCAAGCGGCAATAGACCCCAAAGACAAGGCTACCGCGATCTCTGGCTTGTACCTATCTATACCAATTGGGTCTATTTTGGGTATGGCTGCGTGCAATGCGGTAATGCAAGCAGTTACGCCTGTAGATCTGGCATCGAGGTTGCGCGACCTCGGCATAGACGGGATTGAGGCTGAACAGGTAAATCTACCTCGAAGCGCCCATCGAGAGACCAGATGAGAGTAGACTCTGATGCTGACAACACGGGAAGATTATCAAACAAGCTATCTCCCGGCTTGACTATCTTGACGAAGCACCACAGGTTGTGCGATCAGCGATACAGGCAGCATACGTCCGCGGACTCGAATACAGTCACGGTGAGAAGAGAGCTAATCGCGCTTGCTGCGTTCCAAACCTCATGAGTGCGTAGATACTAACATGAGCTAGGAGTTTCTTTATTATGCGCTGTAGTTGCAACAGCGGCTGCTGCATGCGCTAAGAATGGACAACTTAGGAGGTAATGAGGGAAAAAAGGGCCATATGGTGAGGTGTGAAAAGTACGAAATAGATGAGAATGAAAATGCGACCGTGGCGACAGGGCGATGCTGAGGTGCTAAGGTGCTAAGGTGCTAAAGCTACCTAAAATTAGGGGGTATTGTAGGTACCTCAATACCAATCTAACTGTACCTGTTCTTCTGACGTCAATCTGGAGTCACTAACTTGGGGGGACGACACAGCCATAACGGTGCTACGGCCCCTCTCTAAAAGCCTAATCTCTAGGTCCTAAAGTCTGCCTGAATGTGGCAGTGTTCGGGCTTCATTCTTGCCACCTACCTGGTACGTGTAGGTATTTTAACGAAAGCCAGTGAAATGACCAAGATGGAGCAATATTTCCCTGCCTTTCTATGATACCTCCCATATTTCCCATATATCAATTCAATACCTTTTCATATTACGGGCCTGCCTTGAATTAGCGACTCCATCAACGCCGCCCAAAATGGCCACAATCACAACCAGGATTAAAGAGGCGGCCCCTCGTAATAGCGAACTGTTAGCTGTTCTGTCCGAGACGGACCATGCGCCGCCAGCCTTGGAACATCAGAGGCATTACATTGGCGATCTCAACAATGAACTCTCCACCACTCAGAAGCGCATCGCTGCGCTGGACAAGCAACGAGTTAAGGAGTTCAAAGCGCACAAGAAATATCGCGACTCTGTGATGAGACGATTTAGCTACCGTGTGAGTGGTAAAATCGACAAATTCGAGGCTAGGGCCGAGAAGGAGGAGAAAGAATACTTTGCCGTCTTGCAGGAGGAGCGCCAAGCCAAAGAACAAGAGGAGAACCTCAGAAATTTGCGCTCTAAAGCCTTGGAAGTGCAGAGCGATCTCGAAGCAGAGGTAGACCGCCATGCGGAGGCCCAACAGCAACTTGACGGCCTGTACGACAGCATATTTCAGGGGCCTACGCCCGCCTTCCCCGACGAGGACTGTTCAGAGAGGAATGCCGAGGATGCTCTACAGGCATACCACAACTCTCGCGTAGCGATGGAGACAGAGCTTCAAGTAATACGTCTACTCACGGAAGCTAAGGGACGGCTATTTAGCGCTCTGAATTACACCGAGGATGCCTTAAGTTACAGTCGGATGGACATGTTTGGCGGCGGGACGTTCAGTGACATGATGGAACGGAATTGCCTTGATAACGCCGAGAACCAGGTCGGCCAGATGCTCTCGCTTGTATGCCAGCACTTTTCCTTGCATTTATTATCTGTGTGTTTATAACTATTAATATATAAATATGTAACTATATTAAATCCTTTAATAACAGTTTAATTTAACGTTTTTATGCCTTAATATTAAAACCTGGAGTTAATAAGAAATTTTTTATTAATATTAAAACTTTTAATATTATAATATTTATTTATTATATTTAACTTTTAATATATTTAATAAATAAAATTAATAAGTTTTTTAATTATTAATTTATAATATAAAAAAATTAAAATAAATATAATATTTATATTATTTAAAATAAATTATTAAAAAGTTATTATTAATTTTAAATTTTTATTATAAAATTTAATTATTAATTATTTTATTAAAATAAAATATAACGTTTAAATTTAAAAAAAAGTTATTATAAAACTAATATTTATTTTAAATAATTTTATAAAGTTTTTTAATTTTATATAATAATATATTTAATATAAAATTACTTAAAATTTAATTAAAAATATAAATTAATATTTTAATATTATTATTTTTATTAAATTTAAAAAAAATATATTTATATTTTTATATTTTTATTTAATTTAATTTATTAGTAGCGATATTATAATTAATAATAACGTTTAAAAAAATATTAAATTAAATTTTTTAAAATTTTTTAATTTTTTAAAAAAACTAAGTATATATATAGTTATTATTAATAAAATAATATATTTATTAATATTAAAATTTATTAAAAAAATAAATAACTTAATTATTTTTTATATTTTATTTAAAACTTAATTTATTTTAAATAATATAAAAAATCTTAAAATATTAATTAAAATAATAAAAAATAAATTTATATATAAGTTTATATTTTTTATTATTAAAATAACGTTTATTAAAAAACTAAATTTAATAATAAATAAAATATTAAATTTATAATAAATTAAAATTAATTAAGCGATTAAAATATTAAAGTTTATAATTTAAAATAAATTAATAGTTACTAAAAATTAAACCTTAATTTTTAAGATTTTAAAAGTAAATAAAATTAAGTTTTTAAAAATATAAGTTATTTATATTTTTAATAAAATCTTATTTTTATTTTTAAATTATTTAAATTAAATAAAAATAAATAATATAATTTTTTAATAAATAATAAAAAAGGTTTAAATATAAATAAAATAAGTTTTAATAAATATATATTTATTAAAATAAAAATTTAATTTATATATTAATAAATAAATTTAAATGGTTTTTTTTAAATATATAATAAAAATTTTCAAGCTTTTTTTTATTAATTACTTAATAAAAAAAGTTATAAAAAAACTTTTTATTAAATATTATAATTAATATAATTTTAATTGTTAAAATTATTATATAATATATTATTATATTTTAATAAATAAATATAAAAATTATAAAAATATAATATTAAATTATAAAAACAGTTTTTATTAAAAATTTTTTAAATATATTAATTATTATAATTTCTTTTTAATTAGTTATAAAAATTACTTTATATATTTTAAAAAAATTAATAAATAAGTTATAATATTAATTAAAAACTAATTATAAAAAATTTAAAAAATTAAAAATATAAAATATATAAAAGTTAATTAATTAACGTTTATAATAAATAAGTTATTATTTTTAAATTTAAATAATAATTTTAAAGTAAAAAAATTAACGGCGTTTAAATAAAAAAAAAATAAAAAAAAACTAATTAATAATAATAGTTTTTTTTTTAAAATTTAAAGTTTTAAAATATTATAACGTTTTAAATAACTAGCTGGAGATTAATTTTACCAGTTTAAATAAAATAAAATAAAAATATAAAAAAAATTCTTTTAATTATTAAAATAATAAAAGCTTTTAATTTAAAGTTAATTATTATTTTTAATAATAATTTATATTATAATAAAATATTTAACGTTTAAATAATTTAAAAAATTATAAAAATATATTAAACTTTTTTTTTTTTAAAATATTAATAAATAATAGTAATTAAATAAAACGGTAAATATATTATTATTAAATTAAATTATTAAAAAGTTTATATATTAAAATATATAATATATAAAAAACATAATTAATTTATATTATATTTTTATAAAAATATTAAAAATAAAATATAAATATTATATTAATTTAAAAATTATAAATATTAATTTTATAAAATACTTATATATAAAATTATTAAAATTATATTTTTTATACCTTATTAAATTATTAAGATTATAAAAAAAATAAATTAAAAGTTATAATTTATATATATAAAAAAACTAAATTTAAAATTATTTTATATAAACTTATATATTTTAAAGATTTTTTTTAAATTAATATTAATAAATATTTTATATTTAATTACTATAAAATATTAATTATTTTAAAAATAATAAAATATTTTTACTTATTAAAATTATTAATAAATTATTTAATAACTAAAAATATTAATATTAAATATTTAAAATAAAAACTAAATATTATAATTAAAAATAATAAAAGGTTATTTTTTAAGTAATTAATTTATTTAAAGATAAGTTTTATAAATAAAATTAATAAAATAATATATAAAAACAATTATATTATTAATTTAGTTTTTTTAAATATTTTTTTTTTAAATTTTATTTAAATAATTAATATATATTAAACTTAAATTACTTTTTATAGTAAATATAATATAAAGATAAAAATATTAAGTTTAAATTAAAATAAAATTACTTAAAAATTAAAAAAAATAATTTAAAATATTTAATAAATATAATTAATATAATAGTATTTTTATTATTAAATATTATTAATATATATAACTAAAAAAATATTAATTAAATAATTATAATTTTAATAAATATATTAGTTAATATATTATAAATAATAAATAAAAAAATATAAATTTAAAATAAATTAGTTTTTTAATAAATTAAAAAGTGTAAAAAAGCTTAAAGCTTTTAATAAATAATAAAAAAGCTTAAAGAAATTAAAAATTAAAAATTAAAAAAAATTATAAAAAAATATAAGTTTTTTTAAAAGTTATATAATAAATTAAAAAAAAGTATTAAAAAATTAAAATTAATTAAATTTTTACAAATAAAAACTTTTATAATATAATTAAATAATATAAATTAAAAATTAAACTTAAAGTTTTTTTATTAAAAAATATAGTTATAAATAAATTTATAAAAAAAAAATAAAAAAAAGTTTAATATTTATATAATAAGATTTTAAAACGTTATAACTTAAAAAATAATTTTATTAGTTTATTATTAAAACTATAAAAATATTTATTATAAAAAACCATAATAATTAAAAAAAAAATATAAAAATTTATATATAATATACTTTTTATAATATTTAAAGAAAATAATACCATTATTAAAATTATTAAAACCTGTTAAATTTATATAAAAAAATATTATAAAATGTTTAAAAAAAAATCTTAAAATAAAAATATTTTTTTAAAATATAAAAAATAATATAAATAATAATAATATTTAAAATAAATAAAATAAATTTTTTATTATATTAATTATTTAAGTTTATAATATTGTTTTTATATATTAATAAAAATTATAAATGTTTTATTATTAAATATATAATATAAATAATATTATAAATTAAATTAATTAATTTATAATATATTAAAACTTTATTTATATATTTAATTATAAATTTAATAATTTATTTAATATATAAAATTAAAGTTATTTTAATAATAAATAAAAAAATTATATTAATTATAATAAATATATAAAAGGTTTTTAATATTTTTTTATAAAAAAGATTATTTATATAAATAATTTTATAAAATTAATTTATAAAAATAATTAATTTAATAAATTATAAAAGTTTAAATATATATAAAACTTATTTTATTAAAAATTTAAAGTTATAATTAATTATTTAAGGTTTTATAAGTTTTAATTATTTAAATAAACTAGTTTTAAAATATATTTTATTTTAATTTTTAGTATATTTTATTAATATAATAAATACTTTTAATATTTATTATTTTTCTTTTAATAAAAAAAGAAAATAATATCCTTATTATTTATTATTATTTTTTTTTAATGTTATTAAACAATGTTATTAATAATAAATATTATTAATATATTAAGTTTTTTTTTAAAATAAATTAGATTTTTAATAGTAATTTTAGTTTTTATTTATACCTAATTAATAATAATTAATAAAATTTATATACGTTTATTAATATTTTTTAACATATAAATATTACCGGTTTATTATTTAGTTATTTTTTTAACTTATATTTTTATTATTTTAATTTCTTTTTAAGCTTTTTTTATTATTTTAATAATATTATTAATATTATTATATCTTAGTTTTATAATTTTTAATATATTTTTTATACTGTTTTTATTTTCTTTAATTACCTATAGAATTTTATTTTTTAATCTCTTAATAATTTTATTTAAAAAAATAATAATTAGATTAATATTTTATAATTTAATAACTTATTATTATTAAAAAATTTAATTAAAATAAAAAACTTAAATATTAGTTATTATAATAATTTAAAAATTTTAATTATTAATATTAATATATTTTTTTTTAATAAATTAAAGTTTTTACTATTATTAAAAAACTTAATTATTAATATTAATATTTCTTTTTTTAATAAATTAAGTTTTTAATAATTTTAATTTAAATAATTAATTATTTATAATTAATTACTGTTATTTAAAAATTTATTAATTAATATTAATTTTTTTTATTTTTATTTTATTAACATTCTAATTAATTAATTAAAAATTATTACTTTAATTAATTATTTTATTATTTATATAATCTTATAATAAAAAACTTAATAATTAATTTTTTTATTATTTAATTAAAAATTAAATATAGTTTATTAAAAATTATTAAAACTTAAATATTTTAACGTGTATTTTTAATTATATTATTTAAATTAATTTAACTTAAAAAAATAGTTACTTAATTTTTTAAAATATTATATTAATATTTTTATAAATATTTTTATTAATTTAAATAACTTTTAATTAATTAATATTAAAAACTTTTTATTATTAATAATTGTTTTTTATAAACTTATTAACATTTTATTTAAATTAGTTTTTAAAGTAAATACAGTTTTTTAAAGAATTAATAAAACGTTTTATTAATAAAAATATATTTAATTATTATTATTAATTTAATTTAATTAACTTTTTTTATATATTTTACTATTAAATTTATAGTTTTATTAAAAATATTTTATATATTTTCTACTAGTATTTTAAGCTTATAATTATATTAAGTTTTTTTTTAATATTAAAATAAAAAAAACTTTAATTAATTTTAATAAAACTATATTTTTAAGAATTTATTTTAACTTTAACGTTTATTTTTTTAAAATTTTAAACTATTTTTAATTACTTATTAATATAATTTAAATTATTATTAATAATAATTATAATATTTTAATTAAACGTAAGTGTTATTTGTTATTTTTTTTAATTATAACCTAGAAATTTTTTTAAAAAATTAATTTATTTTAAATTTATATTATTAATATTATTATTATTATTATTTATATTAAATATAACATTATTATTAAAAATTTTAAACTTAATTTTTTTAGTTATTTTACTTTTATTTTAAACGTTAAACTTAGCTTTTATTATAATATTATTATTAGTAAGCTTTTTATTAATATTAATAATTTTTTTAACAGTAAAAATAACGGAAATATTATAATTAAAATTAAGTTTAATAAATCGTTTAAAAAAGCCGCTTAAAATAACGTTTAAACTTTTAATTATAAATATAATATTAATATTAAATATAAATTAATAAAACGTAAAATTAATTATATTTAAAAAAACGTTAATAAATATATTTAAAAATTATATTACTTTAAATAATAAATAATTTATTAATTTATTAATAAATATAAATAAACTTCTTATAGTTAAATTTAATGTTTTATTATTTTTATTAGCTTTTATTTTTTTTTTATTTTTTTTAATTATTTTATAAAAACATTAAAATATTATTATTTTTAAAATTAAATATTTAAACGTTATAATAATAAATAAGTTTATTATATAAATTATTTTTAGTAATATTTTAATTAAATAATTTATTAAATAAGATATTTAAATAATATTTTAATTAAAAAAATACCTATAAATATATTTAACTATAAATAAAATAATTTAGAAAAAAAAATTAAATATATAAAAGTTAACTAAAAAAAAATTTTATAAAAAAAAAAAAAAAAAAAAAAATTAATTTTACCAGTTATTTATACTTATATATTAATAAAGTTAAATATATATATATTTTTTTTAATATATATTATTAATAAATTTAAATATATACGTGTTTTTTTAAATAATATATATGTTTTTTTAAATAATATATATATGATTTATATATATTATTTTTAAATAAAAAAATTATTAAAATATATATTTTTATTAAAATCCTATAAATATTCTAATTAATTAGTTTAGTTTTTATAAAATTAACATTTAGATATTAATTTTAAATATAATATTTATAATTTTAATAACTTTAAAAGTATTTTTTAATTTAACAGTTAGTTAAAATTACTTTAAAATAATTTTAATATTATTTTATTTAAACTAGTTATTATTTTACGTAAATTTAGTTTTTTTTATAATTAGTTAAATTTCTAAGATATTAATATTTTTTTTTAAACTTTTAATTTTTAAATTATTAACATTTAATAAATTAATTTTATTATAAATATTAATAAGTTTTATTACGTTTTATATTAAAACTTATTTTAAATATTATTAATTATAAACTTATAAATAACTTTTTTATTTAATTATATATTTTAAAGTTAATTAATCTCCTTATTTATTTATATGTTAATTAAATAAAGTTTTTATTTTATAAAAAATCTAATTATTATTATTATTTTTAACTATAATCTTTTTTAATTATAAAATATAATATTTATATAAATCTTTATTTTATAAAATTTAATAAAATTATACCATTAAAATAACCTTATAAATTTATTAATATAATAAAATATTAATTTTATATATTAATTTACTAATTTTTTAAATAATAAATAATAAGTTTATATATTAAATTAACCACTTTTTTAACGACTTTTTAAAGAAATAATATTTTTTATATAATTATAAATAAATTATTTTTTTTTATTAAAAAAAATCAAGTTATATTTAACGTTATATTTAATTTTAATATCTATAATTATAAAATTAATTATTATTTTAACTTTTTTTTAATAAACTTATTTTAAAATATTTAAATTAATAAAATTAATAAGAACTTTAAATATAAAAATTATATTTTAAGATTTAAATTTATAAATTATTTTATTTAAAAATTTATTAAAAATAAATAATTTAACATTATTTATATTATATTATAAAACCGGAATTATATTAATTTATAATATTATAAACATTATTAAATAATAATAATAAATCGTAATTTTTATATTTTAATTTTTTTATTTAAACTAATTATTAGTTTAAAAATACTAAATAATTAATATTATTAATAAAAATTTTAATTTAGTAAATATAATTTGTTAAAACTTAAATATAAACTTAAGGTTTTTATTTAAAATAACCTTAATTAGTATTTTTTAATTTAAAAGTTATAATATTTATAATATTAATATTTCTTATTTTTTTACTATATATATAATGTTTTTAAAAATTAATAAAATTTTTTTATTAAACTTATAAATAATAATTATTAATATATTAAATATTATATGTTTTAATATCGCTTAAAAACTTTTTTTTAATAAAATTAATAGTAATTTAACTATAAAATCCTAAGCTATTATATAAAAAAAAATAATTAATAACTTAATTAATTTAAATTCTTTTAAAAGTTTAAATTTATTCGTTTTATTTTCTTAATATTTAAAATAAAATTAAATATATTTTTTAACTTTTTATAATATATTTTAAATTAACATGTTTTTTAAATTTTAAATTATATATTTAAAACTAAAATAATACTTATAATTATATATTATTTTAAATAGTTTTTTTATATATATTAAAAAAAATATAAATATTAACATTTTATATAATTAATATAATATATTAAGTTATTTAGTAAAATATATTTATATTATTTAATAATGTTTTTTTTATTTTTTTTAATATTAAAAAAGATTTAACGTAATTATTATAGTTTTTTATTATAATTATATCCAGCGATAATTTTTATTTTAAAATCCTTGTTAATTTTAATTTTAATAATATAATAATTAAAATTATTAATTATATTATTAAGTTTTAATTTTATAACGTTATTTTTTTTTTTTAGTTTATTAAAATATCCTTAGTTAATAAATATAATAATATATTTAAAATAAAATTTAAGTGATTTAATATATAATATATATTTAGTTAATATTAAAAAAAAATATTAAAATAACTATTAATTAGTTATTTATTTTATTAATATTTATTATTTTAAAGTTAATATAATTTATAATATTTTTTATAATAATATAATTAATTAATATTATAATTAACTTAATATAAAATTAAAATTAAACTTTATATTAATAATAAAACTAAACTAAATAAATAATTTTAAACTTTATAACGTTATATTTTATTTTAATTTTAATTAAAACCTTAAATAAATATATTATTAATTAAATTTTATTTAATGTTATATTTTTTTAATTTTAATTATTATTATAATAAAAAATTATTACGTTAAAGCCTTTTTTTTTAAGGTATTTATTTTAACGAATATTATATTATTAAAATCCTAATATACTAAATAATTAAATTTAATAAATTAAAATTATAAAATCTTAAATAATTTTAATTTTAATTTAATTAATTAAAAAAATATTTTAATTATATATTTTTTTTAATAAAAAATATAAATAATAATGTTTTATTTTTATATTTTTTAACTAATAATATTATCTTTTAAATTTATAATAATTCGGTTTTTTAAATATATTAAAAAATATATTTATATAAAAAAACTAATAATTTAAAATAAGTTTTAAATATAATAAAAATTATTAGTATTTTAATTTTTCTTAATATTTTAACATAGTTTATAATTATTATAATTTTAAATTTATCCACTATAAATCCAAATAATTTAATAAAAAAATAATTAAAAATTTTTTTTTTAAATAATAACGTTAATTTAATTTTAAGATATATCTAAAAAAATTTCTTAAAATAATATAAATACTTTTTTTTAAAGTTACTAAAAATAATAATATTATTTATATAAACTTTAATAAACTTTTTAAATAATAAAAACCATTAATTTATAAAATATTAAATAAACACTAGTAAATTTTAAAAACTTATAAAATAAACGTTAAATACTTTTAATTCTTTTAAAAAAACTACTATTATTTTATATTAATAATATATAATTACTAAAAATTAATAAAAAAACATTAAACTATTAATAACGTTAAAAATTCTTTTATTTTTTATATATTATATAATTTCTTTTTATTATAATAAAAAATAAATATTAAATAATATATTTTTATTAAATACTTTAAAATTAATTACCACGTAATTTTTTTTACGGTTATTAATTATTTTTTATATAATAAAATAAAAATAAATAAACAAGGTTAGTTTTTTTATTTATTTTATTTTACCCTTTTTATATAATTTATTAAAAGTTTTATTAAGAAATTCTTAATTTTTAACATTTAAAAAATAAAGTTTTTTTAGCTTATATTTATTTTATTAATTCTTAATAAAATCCACTGTTATTTTTTTATTTTTTAATATTTTTATTATATTTTTATTATTTTAAATATTATATTTATCGATTAATATATTTAACTTTTTAATAAATAAAAAATTATTATTAATATAATAAATATTTTATTTAAATATAATTGTTAATATATTTTTAAGTTTAATTATATTTAAAAATAACGTTATAAATTTTATATAACTTTTTTTTTTAATTTTAAAGCTTTTTTATATATTTTTTACAGTTATTAAATTAAATTTAAATACCTTTTTTAAATTTACTAATATATTAAATTTTATAAAAAAAAAATTAACCTTATTAATAAAATTAACGTTTTTAATTACTACTTAAATTATATTAATTTTTTTTTATATTATTTTAATATAATTTTCATTTAAAATTTTATTTATATAACTTAATTTTTATTTTTAACTAATTAATATTAATTAATTAATATGGTTAATATAAACTATTATTTTAATAAAATCCGTGGTATAAATATTATATATTACTTTTAATAATATTAAAATAAATATATAATTACGGTTTTTATTTAATTTAATATAATAAACTAAGATTAATTTAACGGTTTTTAATAAAATAAGAATATATTATATAATTATAATTTATTTTTTATTATTACGTTTTTAATAAAATTAAATTAATATTTTAATAATAAAATAAAATTTTAAAGTTATATATTTATATAAATAATTAAATATAATATTATATTTATCGTAAAATTTACTATTAAATAATAAATTTAATATTAAATGTTTATTATAAATTTATATTTTTATTTTAATTTATATTAATTATTATATTTTATTATAATAATTAATAATAAAATTAACTATAAATCTTACTTTTTTTATTATAAATATTTTATTAATTATTTTATTTATAATAATTAGTTTTTTTAATTTAAATACGTTATATTTTTTAATAAACTTATTAAGTTAAATTTAATTTATTATATAATAAAATGTTTTATTATTAATATATAATATTAATTTCTTATTATTATTTAATATATTAATTTTTAAAAAAAAATATTATATTAATATATTATTATAAACTTTTAATATTAACACTATGTTAATTATTTTAATGTTATTAATAATTAAAACTTTATTTTATAAAAATTTATTATTAAATTATATTAAGTTTATAAAAAAAATATTAAATATATTTTTTATAATAAGCTTTTTATATATTAACTTTAATTATTTAAACTTAAATAAGTTATTAAATTAAAATTTATATAGTTTATATTTTTTTAATTTAAATAATATATAAAAATTAATAAAGATATATTTAAAATATTTATTATAAAATTTAAATATTTTTTCGTATTTAAAATATATTCTTTTTTTAATATTTATATTATTTATTTATTAAAATATTAAATAATTAAAATTGTTGTTAAAATTTTTATTTATTTTTTTAAAATTATTTATTATAATATAGTTATTTATTTTAAACGTAATTTTTTTTTTTTAATCGGAATTATTTTACTTATATATTATTTTATTAGTAATATAATTATTTTTTTTTTTACCGGTGCGAATTTATTAATATTAATAACGTTTTAAAAATTAACGGTTTTTTTAATAATAATAAACGTAAGGTTTATTAAAATTACAGTAAAAATAATTTAAATTACTATAAAAATAATTTAAGTTATTATAAAAATAATTTAATTTACTTTTAAAATAATTTAATTTATTATAAAAATAATTTAATTTATTTTTAATATTATTATGTTTATTATTTTTATTTTTAATTTTATTGTTTTTATTTTTAATAAAACAGTTATTAATATATTTTTTTTTATTTTAATAACTTTTATTATAGAAATTTTTTTAAAAGGTATTATTAGTTAAACTTATATTATTATTTAATACTTTTTAATTTAAAATAACTTTATTAAAATTATTAAAAAAAATATTAAATTAATTAGCAATTATCTTATTAAATAATATTAAATTCTTAATAAATTATTTATTAATATTTATTTTTAACGTTAGATTTTTTTTTTAAATATTAAAAAATTTAATTACTATATTTTTTAACGTTAATTTAAATAAATTAAATAATTATTAAAATTTATATTTATTAATATAATTATTATTAAAGTAAACTACTTATTTAAAGTTGAATAAATAAAATTAATTTAAATATTAACTTTTATTAAATTAACTATATAATAAAATTAAACTAATTTTATTATTTAAATTTATATATTTTTATTTTAAAAATAATCTTATTTTATATATTTAATATTTTTAATTTTTTAAAAAACTTTAAATTTTAATATTTTAAATTATATAAATAACTTTTTTATATAATAAATTAAATTATTTAATATAATTTAATATTTAATAAAAAAAATTAAATAATTTATTAAGTTATAATTTTATTATAATATAATTTATAAACTTAACTTTAAATTTTTTTTTATTTAATATTATTAATATTAATAGTTTATTATATTATTTTAATAAAAAATTAAGCGGAATAATAAATTATTTTTTTATTAAAATAAATAATTTTATTTTTTTTATATAACTTAAAATAATTTAAATAAAAGTAACTAATATTTATAAACTTTTAATTATTAAAATCTTATTTATATTAAATAATAATATATTAAACTTATTAATTTTAAGTAATTTTTTTTATTATAATATTAAATAATTTAATTTATATACCGTTATATATAATATTAATTATTATTATATATTAATTAATTTTATATTAAACTTTTATATTAAAAATAAAATTAATAAACTTTAAGTTTATAGGATTTTTATTAAGGGTTAATAAACTTAACTTTTTTTTTTAATATATTAATAAATATATTACTAATTAATAAATATTTTTTAAAAAATTAACTTAATATATTTTTAATTAATAATAAATTATTATTTTTACTTATATAAATTACTTTTTACGGTATAATTAATATTAAATATATTTATATTAAAACTAAAATTAATAAATTAATAATTTAAATTAATATATTAATATAAATAAATTTATTAAATATTTAATAAATTTATTTAAATAAAATATAAAAAGTAATTAATAGTAAAAATATATATTAACGATAAATTATTTTTAGTTTATTTTATATTATTTAAAATAATTAACGTTTTTTTTATATTAATATAATTAAATGTTTATTAATATTTATTTATAATAAAATTTAAACATTAAAAATATTAATAATTAAATTTTAAGTTTTCCTTAAAAAGCTAAATAAAAATATAATAATAATTTTAATTTATAAATTTAATAATATTTAGTAAAATATATTAAAATTAATTTTAATAATAAAAATTAATAATTAATTAATTATATATAAAAACACCGATATTAGTTTAATTAATAATAGTTTTAATAAAATATATAAAATATATAAAATTATTTTTTCTTTATATTTAAATAAGTTATTAATTAATTAAAACTTAAAACTTTTATATAAATTAAGGCGTAAAATTAATAAAAAAATTTTAAAAACCTAATAAAAAAAATAAAATATTATTAATAAAAATAATTTTAAAAATATTAAAATTATTATAATTAATAAAACTGTTAAAAAAAGATTAATAATACTAAAAAATATAAAATTAATATATTAAATAACTTTTAAAAATATTTCTTAAAATTTATAAGTATTTATTATTTATTTAACGTTAAATATTAATTATAATTTTATTAAATTTTAAGTAATTTTTATATTTTTTAACGGTTTTTTTAATTATATTATTAATAAATTTAATATTTAAATATAAAAAAAAACTTATTTAATATTTTATTTAAATAATTTTTATATTATAAAAATATATTATAACGTTATTAAAAACTTAGCGATTAATTAAATATTTTCTTATTTAAATAATATAAATTTAATAAAAAAATAAAAGTTTTTATTAATTAAAATTAAAATTAATTATAGTTAAAATAAAAAAAAATAAAAAAAATAAATATAATAAGTTATTTATTTTAAAACTATTTTAAAAACTTGCCTTATAAGTAAAAAAATTTTTATATAATAATAATATATCTTATAAAAAAAATAAAATTAATTAATTAAAATTAAAATTAAATTAATATAATATAATTAAAATAAAGCTTTAAATAAATAAAAATATTATTAATTATAAAAGTTTAAATATATATAAAATTTATTTTATTAAAAATCTAAAGTTATAATTAATTACTTAAAGTTTTATAAGTTTTAATTATTTAAATAAATTAACTTTAAAATATATTTTATTTTAATTTTTAATATATTTTATTAATATAATAAATGTTTTTAACGTTTATTATAAATAATTTTTTTATAAAAAAAAGTATTAATTTTTAATTAAAAGAAAATATTATAAAAATTTAAAATTAAAAATATAAAACCTTTTAAAACTTTTTATAGTTTTTTATTTTTTATATTTTTTATATAATAAAAATAATTAATAAAAACTTTAATTAATAAAAATATATAAATAATTTTATTATTTTAAAATTTAATAAAATAATTAAGGAAAATATTAAGTTTATATAATAAAAAATAAAAAAAATATTAAAATATAATAATAAATATAAGATTTTTTTTATTTTAAAAAAAATAAAAGCTATTTATTTTAATAAAAATTAAAAAAATAATAACTTTATAATTATAATTTTTATAAATATAGTTATATTTATTATTATTAAAAAATTTAATAAAATAAATAATTAAATAAAATAATTAATTTAAAGGTTAATATTTATATTTTATTAATTAAAAATATAATTTAATAAAAAGCTTATTTTTAAATATTATATTAAAAAAAAAATAATTATTATAATAAAAATATTTGATTATATTAAAATATTAATTAATATAATAAAAAATTTATTAGTTTTTTTATTTTATAAAATAATTAATATAATAATAATAATAATATTATTATATAAATATAAAATTTAATATAAAAAATATATAAAACCAATTAAATATATTATATTAAAAAAACTAAATATTATTAATATATATTTAAAAGGTTTAATAAATTTAATTTAAAAAGTTTTAATTAAAATAACTAAAAAAATTCTATCGGTTTAAAAAATATATTTAAATATAATTTTATTTATAAATAATAACTTTTTAATTATTTAAATAACATTAAATAAAATATATTTATATTTTATATATAAGTTATATATAATAATTAATAAATATCTTTTAATATTAAAAATTAATTTTAAATATATAATTTAAAAATATAATATAAATAAGTATTTAAAACTTTATTTAAATATATAGTTAATAATATTATTATTATTTTATATTAAAAAATTAATTTTATATTTTTTAAAATATTTAATAAATTTATAAAATAATTTTATAAAAAAGAAAACTAAAAATAAGGCTTTTAAAACTTTTAAAAAATAATTTTATTAAAAATTTCCTTAAAATATAATTATATTTTTAAACGGGTTTAAAATTAAAAAAAAATAATTTAAAATATAGTTTTATAATATATAAAAGTTTAAATAAAATAATAAAAAAATAAAAAAATATAAACTTATATAATAATATTTTTAACGTTAAAAAAATAAAGGTTTTTAAGGTTTTATAAAAAGTTATTAAATTTTATTTATATAAGTTTATTATAATTTATATTAATAATATTATTATTATTTAATACTTTTAAAAAAATACCTTAAAAATTTTATAAGTTATACTTATTTAAATATATTAATTAATAAATAAATATAATATTTTTTTAAAATAATATTTAAAATATATAAATATATAAAATAATAAAAAAGTAAATATATTTATTAAATTAATAATAAATAAAGGTTTTATAAACTTAAAATTTAATTAATTAATTATTTTAAAAATTAAAATATATATTTAAATTTTAATTAAAAATTAAATAATAATATAATAAATTAATAACTTATTAATATTAAATAAAGTAAATAAAAATATAAAAATATAAAAGTTTAAAAATTATAATATTATAAATATATAATATAAGTTTAAAAAATATTTTAAAATATTAAAACTTAAAAAAAATATATTAAATAAATATTTAATATATTTATTTAAATATAAAAATTATAATTAATATTATTAAAAATTTAATTATATTAACTTAAAATTATATTATTTATATAATAATAAAAACTTTTTTATAACTTTTAATTTAAAAATTTAAAACTATTTAATATAATATTAAAATATAAAATATAAAATAATAAATTAATTAATATTATTAAAATTTAAATTTAAAATTAATAATAAATTATAAAATAATAATAACTTTTTTATAAAATTTTATAAAAAAAAATTCCTTAATTTTATAAAAAAAAAATAATATTTTTATTAATTAATTTAAAACTTTTTAAAATTTAAAAAATTTTATAATATTATAAAATATTTTATTAAAAAATATTTATTATTTATAAAAAAAAATATTTATTATATATTATATAAAAAATAACTTTTTTTAAAATATTTTAAAAATAAAAAAAAAACTAAAAATAATAATACTTTTAATTATTATAAAGTAATTAATTTATAAATATATTTAATTAATTAAAAAAACAATAAATTAATATTATATAGTTTTTTATTTAATAAATATTTAAATTTTTTTTTTTTTTATATTATATATTATTATTTATTATATTTAATTATTAATTTATTTTTAAAAAATAACTTATAATTATTTATATAATAATAAATTAACTAAAAAACTTAACTTTTATTATAAAAACATTTATTTAAATATTAAAAAATAATATATTTATATTATATTATAAATTTATAGCTTTTTAACTATTAAAAAAAGCTTTAAAACCATATACCTAAAAAAGTAACATTAAACCTATAAAATATAAAAGTCCTAATTGGAGTGGATACGAAATCATAATATAACACGCCCTAAAAGTTTGAAAATAACTTCTAAAACCATTATATAACTAGTATTATAATAAACAGCTTACCACATCTCATGCCCCCTAGGAGACGTGGGATACTGCATCGCAATATACCCTCATGACGTTAAACACAATCAATCAATCAATCAATCGCTTGTACGCCAGGCGCAGCGTATGTCGCAAAACGTTCAAGATCTCCCGACTGTCAACATCGCACACGGCAGCCTAATGAGTGACGTCTTCTTCGATAACATATTTACCGACATGGCGTTCCATGATAAAATCAAGGATTCTCAGGCGGGGCTCTACCGGGCTCGCAACGCTCTGCTCGACCAGCTCGCCCTAGCTAAGTCGAGATGCGGCGAGGCCGAGCAAGAGACGAATGTCCATGCCGCGGCGTTGAAGACAGCAAGAGAAGAACTGCAAAAAGCGAGAGAGCGAATCTTCTCGCGCATCGCAAATAGCAACGCAAATGCACAAGCTACCTTCGCCGATGAACCTCCACCGTATTGAACAACAACTTCGGAACGTCGGAGGCGCTTTTCTCTTCTCGTGGAGTTGCACCATGGCATTTCCACTAATGCCTCGATTCATACATTTTATTATCATAGGTCTATCTATGCACTATATCCCACATTGAATTAAGTCTATGAAATGCGACCAGAGCGAATCTTCACTATATCGTGTAAATGATGCGCAAGTGCAATATCAATCTCGAACGCTGCAATGCTAATTCAAATGAATGACAACGGCTTCAAGGCTATGCAAACTAACGATCTCATGCCCACTCCCGGTGAGATCCTCTCATACAAGCAGGTTTCTCGCTAAAGCAGAATATTATCCTATCTGGATATATTAGTTTGGAGCTATTGCTTCCACTCGAGCACACTCGGCTCCGCCTCTATGATTCTAGGACCGCCTCGGTCGCTTCCTAGACTTTGCTTCAGCCTTTTTGGTTGCCGTCGCCTCCGCCTCCGCAGCCTTCTTGAGTAGATGGCTGTCGTCGATGTTGCCTCGGGTGACCTCTTCGTCGTCGACCATCTCACGGTTCATGTGGGCGAGAAACTTCTCTTGTTCCTGCAAGAAGGTCTTGAGTTTGCGCGTGGCAACTTTGCGGCCGGCGCCGTTGGCTTCGCGCAGCTCTTTCAGCTGCTGGCGAACGCGCTCCTCGAGGATCTCCAGTCGGTACTCGCTGAACTGGTTATACAGCTCCGCGAGATTCGAGATGGGACGCACGGTCGTTAGGACCGTGTCGTCGCGCACCTTCGGGCACCGCGGCCGGAACGACGTCACCATGCTAATGCGTTCCGCGGTACCGAGAGCCCTCAGAGCTTGATGTTCGATATATCTACCCTGCAGCACTACTGCGCATCCCTAGTCTCGTCGTTAGTGGCTTCTTATTCTAGGGCGAAGAGAAGTAGGGAAATATTTACCATCTGTGGACCCCGCACTTTCATGATCTCGCCTGTTCCGGTACGAAGGGCCGTTTCGCCGCCGATCATGGTTGTACAGTCGCTGAGCATGGTCACGCAGACGAACGGGTAGCTATCCGTGTGCCAGTCCACGATGGGCTTGTCGTCTTCCCAGGGGCAGCCAGCGATACCCTCGTCGGCTTCATACTGAGCTCGGTCGCTGAACGCCTGAAGCTCCTCTTGCTTTTCCGCCTCCGATTTGACTGAGATGTTAATGTGGCCGATCTCGAAGTCCATCTCCGTCACAAGGTCAATACCAGCCACCTTGGATATGATGGCCAGCGTCTCCGGGCTCTTCCACACATCATACACGAATGGAGCGTATCTAGAGTTTCTAGGTTAATATGCTGAATAGCCAGACCAACGAAACGACGTACTTGTTTGCGAATCCTCTCAGTTGACACTGGGCCAAATTACTGGAATACTGGCAGTTGGCAAGCACCTCAGGGCTCAGGACCTCTTGCCTCATCCTCATCACGGCCTCTTCTGTGAACAAAGGGAAGGGCTCCGAGACGGCAACAGTGGATACGCCAGTATCCTCTGGTAGGCCTATGTCTTTCATGGTGTACACCTTCGGGGCCTCCTTAAAGGCGAGGTGTTGTGCAGGATTAAACGCATCATTTCCCGTTTTTGACAATGCAGGTGCCGTGATGATCGGAGACCAGTTCCGCTTCTGCTCAACGGAGACTGGTAACACTGCAGCGGCTGCCATGTTGATATTGTGGATGCGAGGTATCTTAGGTATGTATCAGAACAGAGAGGAAAAGCTCCGTCTAATAGCGGGGTTTGATCTCCGGGTGCGAAAGGAAGATCAGATAGAGATGGATGTTGGGTCAACGACGGGACCTGAAAAGCGTCTTAGAGGCTTCCATTTATCGTCGTGAAGCCAACGCCGGTTCCATATAGTCCTTATCTCTGGGACCTTGACTCCAACAAATAGCTTGCTACATCTCGCCAATAGCAAAGCTACGGGGCCCCGGAATCTATCGCAGTAATCATCGATGACGACCCAAGTCGGCGATTGGGTATCGTGATGATAGATAGGCAAGGCATGAGTTTGTAGACGTGCCAACTTCTGAAGGATAAAGCAGCATCGCAGTGGAACCAGCAACGAGGACGTGCTGGTCCGTCCTTAGATCGGGCATCTCTCCAATCAGCAAGGCAAATCTAAACTCTATCTCGATAGGTATTACTCGTGAACTTACGTGGTTCGTCCTGACGAAGGCGACTATCAGCCTGAAAGGTGTGGAGGGGCAACACAGCGTTACCGGACGTACCTAAAGCGGCATCCAAACTACGAGATGCGATGCCACCTGGGAAAGGAAGAGCCGCGATGTGCAAGTCGATGGAGCTTGAAAATAGAAACCGAATACCGAGAGTCACTACGCATTAGCTCCGTTGCACGACCAGGAAGCCGATAAGTCTGGAGAAGACTGAAAGCTTCTCGTGCTGCACTCCATCCGGTTTTCTGTCTACATAAACTTCCCCGCCGATGGTTGATAATGACTTACACACACACGTGTATACTACTATACATACTGTATAGATACGTTTCACAGCAGAATGCCTTGGTAGGTGGGTGGTTTCCTATAACAGAGCACTCCTGAATAGGCCGGTAGAATTCACGTGAAAAGATATACCGGGCCTTAAGCCCAAATTAGGACCGATGACTGAGCCTCCTACAGTAGGTACTCAAACATTATCTTTGTTCTCGTGTTGCCGTCACGTCGCTATGTCTCCATGCGACGTTATCTCCGTTGGTGTAGCTCGGGCTATGGTACATACGACGCCCGATAACGGAGATAAAGCATAGCGTCTAGAGGAATCCAGCGCCTTGACATCTGCAGCTAGGCCGCAGCTTATCATGAATTCCAACCGGCGTCGTCGATGTTGGCTGCTGATCCCCAGATGAATCTCCCCTTTCCTCCCCGCTGATCTATCAGAAAACGTGACCCTTCGTCGCGTTGTCTTGTCACCTTTATTTTTTCGCCGTGCTATGCTGCAGATCCCACGTAATTGGCCCGCCTGGTTAATGCGGAGAGATATCGACACGTTCCTATTGGTCCACCGGGTCGGTCGCGTACCATCTGCCGAAAGGAAGGATTGCAGAGAAGACTAAACGCACTTCTTCTGTCGTAACATTATAGACTCTGCCTTGGGTAGCAATTCCTCCTTTTCGAACTCTGACTAAATTTGATAAGATGAGATTGTGCAAGTAACAACCTGTCCCATGGTACCTAGCAGCATCCTTCCAAGGTTGTTACTCATGACAATTAGCAATATCAATTCCATCGGATCCTTCAACGTACCCGTAGGTACCTCCTATATGGCAGGGTAGGCAGAAATGTACTCAAAGTATACACTACCTTTGTCATTACATGAATCCGAGCTGCGCCTACAATAATCATCCATCGTTACCTACCTCCTAGACTTTATGATTCTAGACTGCAAAGGAATACGATGATGGGGCTTCGGGGGTGCCGATCTAAAGACCTAGAGTAATCAAGATGCATCTGATACACCCCTGAAGTATGACAGGAGCTGTCACAACGGCAACGAACAGTCTGCATTTGACTATAAACCGATACATATACTTCTAACCAATCACATTTGCTGGGTCAAGTATTGGCATGCAAGATGAGGAGTCTGGAACTCAATCCGCAGTCACTTGGCGGCTTAAGAGTATGGTCCTGCACATTACACTGCGTCACGGACGCATCCGCATTTAATATGACCGCTGTTGATAACTACCTGCGAGATAGTTACACTAGGTCGCTTAAACTTGACCAAGTAAGAACAATCCACTCCTTGGGCACGTATGGTCAGCTCCTTCGAGGGCAGCTCAGCGACAATAGTCCCTCGCAGTCTATTCTGATGCCGCCGCGAAGGCCCGTCACTCACCGTATGTGCCTAATCATTACCATATCAGTCAAGCTTAGTATTACGTAGTACAATCTTCTAATCGATGCCTTCGGTAAGGTAGTATATAAGTGATCCAGGGGTGTCCACGGGCTCGTTTTCCCGATCCCTAACTAGTAAAAGAGATGGAACCTCAGACTTTTCATCTTCTTACCCTGCTTCCTTTTACATCATCTGCACAAGACCTGCTTAGACTCTTCTATCTTCACATCTGATAGTCTGGGTATAAACTGCATATGTTAGTGGTTGATATCTGGCCCACAGGACCACCCCAACGCTAAGGAGATCTATAAGCTCACGAGAGTACCTAATATGAAGATCAAATAGAATATTGTAGCTGCCAGGTTACCTAGGGTTTAAAATAAATACGATATGTTATATAATACGATAAATAATATCAAGTGATATCGAAGTACCGGGCAACTACGTTTCAAGGCGCCGTCATTCTCATCCCCTTGCAACGCGTTCTCCGAACCCGTGTCCTCGGCCAATGAAACCCTGTTATATTGAATAGAGTTACCGAATTAGGTACCGTTCTTGATGGAACAATCCCAACCGCCTAGGTGACAGGTGCTCGCTGGATAGTAGGGCTTTGTGTGACTAATACAACCAGTCGCCGGTGGCCATTCAATGGTTATATTGTCTTACCTACCTAGTAGCTAATGATTATAGAGGATATAAGAAAGTATTTACACTCTATATTTACCTTTCAAGCATCAACGCTGCTAAAGAGCCAAAAGTGAGCGATACTTCCCAGGACAGGCGATATGCAGAGAGGAGTGTAAAGGGGGGGAAGTTAGTCTTAGCTATGAGATGAGATTTGCCTTTCTTCGATCACGATACACAAGAGTTTCCTAAGCGAATGCGGAGTTAAAATTATTAGACGAGCGAATAGCGTCCTTTGAAGATGTAGGCGTTTATTCGATGTACTTGACTTGAGCAATAGGTTTTATTCTCACTCAGGTGTTATGCCTCTACCGTTAGAAAATGGCCTCAATGCTAGAGTCAGGGGCTCAGCCAGTTGAATCTTGTAAGGTACCTCGGTAGGTAGAGAACTCTCATATTAACTGGTGGCTTGATTGAACAATTTCATAGATGTCGACGAAAAATATGTGTTGGATGATGAGATATAATGCCATGATGTTTAACTTAAGGATAGCTAAAGGGACATCTAAGCCCGAAATAGTGACCCAGGTATGGTACCATCCGCGAATTCCGACGAATTAGGAAAACGACCCAATGTGGGCAGAGACGCCATTGGACAGCCACCCCGCACATGGGGTGCCCCTTTTACATCTATCTTATACCCCTCAGCTAAAGAGTAATTCCTAGAAGTTATTTCAAGTTTATCTGGCGTGTTGTGTAGAGTATAGACACATCTCATCGACATCATGGGTAAAATTGCAAAAATAGAGTACTTCCGCCTTCCACCACGTTGGCTGTTCGTCAAGATCACAGACGACGCTGGCTGTGTAGGATGGGGAGAGGCATCGCTCGAGGGGCACACCCAAGCAGTGGAAGGTTGCCTCGATGCATGGGCAGGTCGATATCTGGGTTGTGAAGCTGAGTGAGTTGCAAAAATTCCACGAGCTTTTTGTTTCATATCTTCCCCTAACTATGGCCTACAGGGACATCGAGCATATATGGCAGTTGTCGTATCGAGGTGGCTTCTACAGAGGGGGCCCAGTCCTCATGAGTGCCTTAAGCGGTATAGATATTGCATTGTGGGACTTGAAAGGTACAGAACATTTCGAACGACTTGGAAGTGCTAGTTTGCTAAAGGCAATCAGCTAGAAAATTAAATGTGCCAATCTATCACCTTCTCGGCGGAAAGGTTCGAGATAAACTGCGAGTATACGCGTGGATAGGGGGTGATCGTCCAAGCGACGTAGAAATTCAGGCGTAAGTATTTCCTCTCTTAGGTACGTTGATGTTTCAATATACCAACGCGGGACAGAAACGCGCGCAAAGCTCAAGGGTTTAACGCCGTCAAAATGAACGCAACCGAAGATCTTGGATGGCTCGACTCCCCCCGAAAACTGGACGAATGCGTGGAACGTGTCAAGGCGGTGAAGGCCTTGGGGCTCGATGCCGGGGTAGACTTCCACGGGCGCGTGCACAAGCCAATGGCAAAACAATTAATCGCCAAACTGGAGCCCCACGATCCGCTCTTCATCGAAGAACCTTTGTTGAGCGAGAACATCGGCGGGATCAAGGACATAGCTGCCCGTACACACTGCCCGATCGCTCTCGGTGAACGTCTCCACAGCAGGTGGGACGTGCAGCCGTTCCTGGAAGCTGGGTGCGTGGACATCTTGCAGCCGGACATCTGCCACGTTGGTGGTATATCCGAGATGCGTCGGATCGCTTCGGCCTGTGAGACCTATGATGTCGCGCTGGCGCCGCATTGTCCATTAGGTCCAATAGCGCTGGCTGCGAACATCCAAATCGACGCCGTGACTCCGAATTTCGTCATTCAAGAGATGAGTCTTGGCATCCACTACAACGTCGGTGGGCAGGACTTGGATAGCTACACGCTAAACCCCGAGGTGTGGAAGGTGACGGATGGGTATATCGATTTGATGCGCGGGCCTGGTTTGGGAATTGAGGTTGACGAAGAACAAGTTCGCAGTCTATCGAAAGACTCTAAGGCATGGATAAGCCCGACATTCCTTGGTCCAGGAAATGAGCTGAGGGAATGGTAATCAGCTACTCCCAGGAATGGTTACACTTATCCGAGACATGTTAACTTTCCGTTCTGGCGTGTTATGTCGTGAAAGCATATCCGAAAGTTTTTTTCGATTTCTAGCCGATACATTGGAAATGTTACCCAATGTCGATCATTGCTGTGGTGCAGGTCACGACGGGAACTTTGCTAACGCGGCTAGTCAGAGGTTGCGACAGTTTGACCCGGGAGGTGGATGAAAGATCCCCAACCCCCAATGCATAGAAGGGCTATAGTAGAGAAATATAAATCAGAGAAGCATGCGAATATAATGCCGACATGTACGGAGTGCGTTGGAGTAAGCTGGTAGGGAAGATAATAGGGGAAACCGATAAGTGGGCCGATTGATGGTCTTTAGCCGATTCGGCCGATACAAGTCCGGACAGGTTGGACGTAGACTTGTGCCAACTTCACATTACGTGAAATCGAATTCGTAGGTGATATTCTTATTTGCGAAGATGCGCTGTTTGTCAAGTCTCACGGTCTTGCACTCCTAGCCTGTGATCCACTTGGAATACGGTCGGGGTACGATGAACCCTTCTCCTTCTGGTAAAAGATAAAAATCATGCATCGAATATCAAACCTTTGAGTGTTACCGGATAGTCGTCACAATATGTCTTCCTGTTTGCGGCTGGAGGTGTATCAGGTCCTAATCATAATCCCACAGCTGGAAGCCTTGGTAGTTGGTCTAGGTTACATCGAACCATCCGAATTCGGCTGAGTGGCGTTTACTGTTGGAATATTTACCGCTACTCAGATCCGGACTCATCCACGTAGCGACCTCTACTAGCACCTGTTGCCATATGAGGACCTTGTACGCAGCCAGTTGTATTGCCCTTCTTCCCGCAGCAGTCCCAAGCGAAGCCATCGGGGAATTCCTCACGCATCCCTTCCGTGTCAATCTCACCGTGGCAGTTCTCATCGTGATCAGCCCAGAAGTCATCTTCGTCGTCGACCTCCAGATCACCTGCGTTGGAAAGTCAACACCATAGGCAAGGTTGAGGGAGATAAAGGGGTCGGTCTAGGCCACATACCATTATGGAACTTGCAAGCCTGCGCGTTATTCTCGTCCTTGTAGAATGGTTGTTGGCATTGGACACATATGTGGACTTCTTCCGTGGCTTTTCGCTTTCGGGTATTGGTTCCGCTCGTGTTCGATTTGGTTGGAACTTGCGAATCTGTTTTGCTAGCAATCTTTTTTAGATATGCATTCGCTTTGCGGTTGATGTCGCTGTCCGAACAGAGAGCGATTAGGATGGCGCGGACTACATTATCCGGGGCTTTGGCTAACGCGT
The DNA here is from genome assembly GCA_902806565.1 of Hypoxylon rubiginosum. Classification (NCBI taxonomy): domain Eukaryota; kingdom Fungi; phylum Ascomycota; class Sordariomycetes; order Xylariales; family Hypoxylaceae; genus Hypoxylon; species Hypoxylon rubiginosum. Next base: position 20,974 of record CADCXA010000016.1, on the reverse strand, counting down.
CACTCATATCTTTCAATTTCAAGACAATACACAATCGAATGTAGGAGAAGCAACGATGAAGAGGCCCACGATCAATATTATTGAAAAGGATAAACGAAGAACGCTGATAGTTGATAGTAGAGATTACTAAGTGACGTAGGAAATATTAAACGCGCCTTCTCGCGTCGAGGTCCACATGGATCATCGCGTAGGGGCCACCTTTCAACGAAGTACAATGATAGTGTCAGATAAGGAAAATAAAGAAAAAGAAAACTCGTCCATGGATTCGGCTCTTTCATGCCACAAGCTCCTACTCACTTGAGTTTGGGGTCTGGACATGCTCGCCTCATCTGAAGAAGCCATTCGCGACATCTAGATGTGCTTTCAGATTTCCCCCACCTGTCGGGGCCGCGGCCACTGATGGGGGCGGCGGTGGCGCTGAAACTGGGCGCTGTGTTACCGCGGTGCGGAATTAAAGCGATGAAAATAAGAATGTCATCATGTAGCATCGAGTTACTAGGGTATTACTGACAGCTAGGACGGGAGGGCTGACGGCCAGTGGGGGCCAAGAATGATCTCCGAATACCATGCTGTGCCTTTGCCGTACATCAATGAGCTATTCCCACAGCCTGACGAGTAGTCGTTTTTTAGGAGATTGAACACGAGGAATAGAGCATCGATTAAAAAATATGGATCGCCTAGTTAAAAGGTTGGGGAATCGACCCTACCAACTAGAGCAGTTCTCTTCCTTGAGATACGAAGCGCTCTCCTTAATAGCAGATATCAAGTCCGGCGCACCATTCGACGCCGTCGCCGCCGAAGAAGCCATTGAAATGCTAGAAGCGCTGGCCTCACTCGTAGACTTCAACGTGTATGAGACCTTCCCCGAGCTCCACGCCGAGCAGGATGCGGATGCCATGAGGCGTAAAGGGCCACACAACGCTTATCGCATCCCGCCCGCCACGGAGGACGTGTTCTTCTCCTTCGCGGTCGAGGTCCAGGAGTTGAAGGAAGCTCTTTTCGCGGCTCTAGGCAAGCCGGAGGTTTATGCTACCGGTGCAGGGTACGCGAGAGTTTGTCAGTACTGCGACTGGGTTCTCACGCGAACTGGAAAGGGGTTACACGGTAGGCAACGAGCGATGGGATCAATTCTTCTCGACTCTTCAAGATTTTCTAATCAGTTTCGCAGATGATGCTGCTGAAACGCACAAGTACTACCACTTATGCATAGTTGATCGCTGGCCGGAGTTCCCCGGGCTGCATGAGAGGTCGCAACATGGTTGCGACATGTGCAGTTTTCTCTTGAAGTCTGCATCTTCCATTCACGCCGTCGACATCAACTCCGACAACAAGACCCGACTCTGGCTAAAGTTCCACCGGGGACCGAGAACGGAGGCATTAGATCAGTTTTCGAACGCTCTACGAGCTGTCAGTCTTTTTCTGCAGGCAAGTGCCGGTCGATATTGCCTTAACAGCCTTGAAATGTTCGCGGAGACAGCTAACGGTACGTCAAGAGGCCAGCTATCATATTGCATTCCATCTAATAACTCACTCTGGGCACATCGATACCAGAAGCCGTAGCGTCCGAGCTCGGATTAAGTGCACCACCTGGAGAGACCCTTCTCACACCAAGTACCATAAAGTTTATTCAGGGGCAACTCAGCGATTCCGTACAAGGGAAACTCCATGAGCTCAACACAGAGCAGTATGTACCTAGGCGTCTCATTGATCTAGGGCCAAGCCCCGGGTGTTGTCCTCGACTTATCGACCGTGTATCGGATAAGACGACGGAAAATGACGAATTGGTTTACAAATACGCCACATTGAGCTACTGCTGGGGTCCTAGAGAAGACACCAGAGCCCAGCTGAAACTGACAACGGAAACCTGCGAAAAATACCGCCGCGCCATCCCGCTCGACATAATGACGCCTGTCATGCGGGACACCATTCTCGTATGCAGAGCGCTGCAGATTCGTTACGTGTGGATCGACGCCCTCTGCATCATGCAAGACAAGCTGAGCGACTGGGAGGAGCAGAGCTACCAGATGAGCGAGATCTTTGGGAACTCGTGGTTAACGATCTGCACCATCAAATCCTCATCTTGTTTAGAAGGATTTTTGAAGAGAACAGAACACCATGGGACTAGTCCTAATCTCCCGTACACTTTAAGAACCGACGCCAATGTTAGAGGAAGTTACATCCTACGCCGCATCCAAACGCCGCCCGGCATTCCGGGTGGAATACCGTTTGCCATGCGTGCGCCGCTATCGCGGGACCTGATGGTCTCCAAGTGGAACGAGCGCGGGTGGGTGTTCCAAGAGAAGAACTTGTCGCCGCGGAAGGCCTACTTCGGCAGCACGATGGTGCACTTCCAGTACAAGAACACCACCAGGAGCCATTCCGGGTGGGTCCACGACGAAGGCTCCGTCGCCGCCGTTGAGTTCCTGTCGCGCTTCCCGCTGGACCTATCCGTCGAGGCGATCGCCGGCCGAGGCCGCCACTCCGCGGACTACTGGTACACCATCGTAGAGTATTTCGCCGGTCTGCAGTGGACCGAGAGCCTCGACATCTTCCCGGGGCTGTCGGGGATAGCGAGGCGGTTCTGCAACATTACCGGAAGCCGATACGCCGCCGGGCTTTGGGAGGACGATCTACACTGCGGTCTCCTGTGGCGGACGACGAACTGGAACCGTAGAACTAACGAAGATATCGGCCCCATCGAGCTACAGCAGCTGTTAGGACTTCTGAGCAAGGCAGGGCCGCAACTTGCGCCGTCGTGGAGCTGGGCGGGCCGCGAAAACTTCCAGCAATTCCTGTGTTCCGACCGGCTCAACACCCGATGCCGCGTCAGAACCCACCTCCGACCGGAATACCAGCTGCTCGAGTCGAAGATACAGATTGACGGCGTGAACCCCCTCGGACGATTGAGAAACGCGTCGATCCTGCTGTCTGGGCGGGTGCTGAGTCTACCACCAAGTTCCATGCCCGGGGCGGACGTGCTAGGGAAGCAGGATTGGAAATGCAAGGTGGGAAGAGGCCTTGTTGACATTATGCCAGACTGGGCGCCAATAAATGCGTGGGATGCAACGGGTATAAGCGCAGCAGACCAGACCAAACTGCGGTTCTTGTTGATATCGAGCTGCTGTTCCGAGTGGCAGAGCCCACCGATCGATGCACAGGCTGAAGCGCAAGGCGAACGAGATAGTTGTACTAAGTCATATACGAAGCAAAAACAAGAGGATAAGGCCTCCAAACCAAAATCCATGTTTTGGGGCCCTGACGACTATTCCCGCGAGGCACTTGCGCGAGGATGGCTGAAGCCAGAGTATCGGAGATCTTTCTTCCTAGACGGCGAGCCTGGGTTCATCCCTGCCACGGATTGCCCATTCTGCTCGGACGAGGACAGGAGGCGAGATAATTGGGGGCTGCTGGTCTACCCGGCGGATAGGGCCGGCACGTACTATCGAGTAGGGGCCTGGTATTCTAGGGCAGAACATGGGGGTTCGGAGCTCTTCAAGCATGCGGCTGTTCAATATTTAGAGCTGGTATAGACGCTTTGAAGTGTCCTAGAGCAATCAATCAGTGACCATGACTTCTGGGGAATAACTATAACAGAATGAGACACCTAGAGCCACAGTCTCGATTCCAGCTGCCGCCTTGCTACGCTTAAACTCATAAGAGAAACATGATACTGTATCGGGTAATTACTGCGCAGGCGTACCGGAGGCGCAATCGGGCAACCACTAGCCCCTAGCATGCAGAAGCATCAACGTACGTACCTCCTAACAAGTAGGCTCCCTTAAATGTCACTCTGCATGCATTCTGGTATGTCAGATGCTTGATACCGACTGGTATATAGATTTTTTCTGTCCGAAAAAGTGTTCAGGGTGGCAATGTTCAAGGCGATGATATGGAGAGTGTACAAGACAGAAAAGGGGTATATTTCACGACTGTGTAACACACTCTAAAGAGCCTTACCGTAGGCTTCGTCAGCTATGATGGCAGAACATTCCGCGCGACCAATCAATGGCATATCGGTTTGGCTAAGACGGCTTCTTGGATGCAATCCTATCGGACAGGATTATCTGTCGCCTGACAAATAATTTTGACAAGGTAGGTATTTTGAGGGAAGTGATTCTCAGCTGTATTCTCAACTAATTGCAGCTAAGGAAAAATCCAACGAAGATGTCTCTTTACGAATCCCAATATCTGACTCCGAGCTCCATTATTCCTGCTGGCGTTGGTCCTCCTATTGTGGATGCTATCATTGTTGCGTCGAGACTTTGGGCAAGAAGGAGACAGAAACAGGCGTTGAAGGTTGACGATTGGCTCATTATATTTAGCTTGGTATTGTTTTCTCTATTAACGCTCTGCGGTCTATACTAACCTATATATACCTTTTTAGCTTCTGACAATTGGCATTGGAGTTTGCCTTGTGTATGGCGCTTCCCAAAAAGCTCTTGGGTATCGAACCGTTATTCCTCCCGATGTGACAGGGAGCCCAGCAGATGGTAAAACTGACCAGATTTCTACTGCGTCGAAGGTACGTCTCAAGGCCAATTATTGTTCACAATCTCGTCTAATCACGATGTGTTCAATACCAGATCGAATTCGCTTACGTTCTGATTCTCCCGCTCGCTTTGGGTTGCACCAAAGCTAGCTTCCTCTGCTTCTACAAGAGAATATTCTCCGTGAAACAGCCAACTAATATACTTCTCATTACCTTAATCGTCTTCATAGCACTATGGTCTGCAGGATTTTTCTTTACCACATTGTTTCAATGCGGATCAGACATTTGGGCTACGTGGGGGACGGAACAAGAACTCCTGACGCATTGCCTCTCATCTTGGCCACTCGCACTTTCATTCAGTGTTACAGATCTGATTACGGATGTCGTAATTATCTCTATACCTGTTCCACTTGTACGTCCTTGGCAACTGTCATGTCCAATGGTTGCAAGCGTTCTAATGGAAGGCACCCAACCTATAGATTTGGCAGCTGAAGCTATCAACGGGAAAGAAACTCGGAGCTAGCCTTGTATTCGCCTTAGGAATTGTGTAAGTTAAAATCGGAAAAGTTATAACAGGTTTATTACATACCTACTAACTTGGTACAGGATGATTATACTATCTATCCCTAACCAGCGAGAATAACCCACCGGCGAACCCGTAAAATTAACTAAAACCTATTTATTTTACTTATATATATCTTAATTAACTTTATTTTATATAATATAAAATTAAAAATTTAAAGTAAATATTAATTAATTTACTTAGATATAAAGTTTAAAATTAATTAATTATATAGTTATTAAAAATTAAAATATAATTTTTAATATAAAATATTAATTTTTAACTTTTTATAAAAATATTATTTTTTAAATATAAACTTAAATAATTTTATTAAAATTTAATATAATATTTTATAATAAAAAAATAATAATTAAAATTATTTTAAATATTATTTAAAATAATATTTTTATTTATATAATATTTTTTAAATATATAATTTTTTAATTTATTATATATTATTAACTTTATAAATAATTATTTATAAAAGTTTTTTAAAACGTTTAAATATTAACTTATAAAAAAAAAAAAAAACTTATTAAATAAATTATTTATTAAGATTTAATAAAATATATTTTTAATTATAATATTATATATTTAATTATAAAAAACTTAATAAATTTAAAAAAACTTTTAAATAAAAATTAATTTAAAGTTTTTATTTATTAAAATTTATTTATATATATAAAAATAAATTATAAAATTAAAGTTATTAAATTTAATAACTTTAATTTTAAAATTATAAAATAATATTTTAATATTAAATAAAATAAATATAAATAAATAAAATTTAAATTAATTTTTAATATAAATAAAAAAAATATTATAATTAAATATAATAAAAAAACCATGTTTTTTTATATATTTAATTTAATTAATTAATTATAATATTAAAAATTAATAAACTAGTTTTAAAAAACTTAATATTTAAAAAAAATTTTATAAAAAACTTATAAAATTATTTTTAAATGTTTTTTATTAAATATATAAATATTATAAGCTAGTTTTTTAAATTAAATATAATTTTTTAAAAAAAAAACATATAAATAAATTAATTTAAAAAATAATTTAAAGTTATAATTAATTAATATTATATAATATTTAAAAATAATTAAATAAATAATAAAATTATTATTAAATAATAAAAAAATATATTTATTATTAAAATTAAATTTTTATTAAAATTTTTTTATAAGGTATATTTATTAATATTTAATAATTATAAAAGTTATATATTAATTAATATATTAATTTTTTTAATTTTAAATATTATTTTTTTAATTTTTTAATTTTTTTTTAATTTTTTATATATTAAAAAAATAAGCCTTAAAATAAATTTATATTTATTTATTTTTTTAATAATATTTATTTATATTTTTTATTAATATATATTTTTTATAAGTTTTAATTATTAAATAATAATTTTTATAATATTTTAAAATTTATTTATTATTAAATTTTAAATAAATTATTTATAATAATTAATTTTAATTTTATAAATAAATTTAATTTTTTATATTATTATTTAAAAATTAAAATAATTATTTTAATTATAAAAAATAATAAATTTAGTTTTAAAATAATAAAAAATTAATTAATTAATTATTTTAAAACGTTATAATATCTTAAAATTTAATTAAATAAAAAAAATATTAAAAAATTAATTTAATAAAACTTAAATATTTATAATTTTATAATATTAATTTTAATATTATATATAAAATATTATATTTAAAATTTATTTAAAATATTAAATTTAAATATCTATAAAATAGTTAAAAATATAATAAAATTATTTAATTATTAAATAATTAAATTAATTTTTAAAAATTAAAAAATATTTATATTTAAAATTTAAATTAAATATAATTAAATTAAAAAATATAAAGAAATCTTTAATTTTAATAAAAAATTTATTATTATTATTAAAATATTTATAATTAGTGGTAATATTAATAAGTAAATTAAAATAATTTAATTATTTATTATTATTAAAAAAAAAAAATTTTTAATTTTAAAAATATAAATAAAAAAAATTATATTATTATATATATATTTTTTTAAAATATATATTTTAATAAAATAATTTAAATTTTAGTTAAATATACCGATTAATTAATTAATTTTATTTTTATTTATAGTAATTATATATTTTTATAATTTTTCGTAGATTAATTAAAACTTTTAAAAATAAGTAAGTTTTAATTAATTTTATAAGTTTGTTAATAAGTTGTTCTTATTAGTTAAAAATAAATAATAATATTTACGATATGTTTTATTATAATAATAAAAATAAAATATACGTTTAAAAATTTTAATTTTAATTATAATAAGATTTATAAGTTTTTAAACCATTAAATATAATATATTTTATTACTTTATAACTAATTTAATGTTAATAATAATAACGAAATAACTTTATTAAAATATAGTTAAATATAACATTAGTGTTTTAACGGTGTGTTTACTAAATTTATAGTATTTTTTCCGCGGCTGCTCCTAAAAATATATTATCGGGACTTATAAAAGAATTTTTAGTTTATTTCGGCTTATAATATAATTTAATGGTTCTAACGATTAAATTATTTAAATAAATTATACTATTAAAGTTATATACGTTAAAAAAAGCAGTATATTTACCTGTTTAAATTTAATAGTTTAAATATAAAACAGTGGTAATATAAATATTTTATTTTTTATAAAAATTTATTTTATAAAAAAGTAAAAAATTATAAAAAGTATATAAATTAAAAAATATTTATTAATTGTAAAATAATTTTTATTTATAGTGTATTTAATAAAAATTAATATATTATAATTATAAAAAAACTAATAAATATTTAATAAATTATTATAATAATATTAAAATATATTTATAAAAAACTTAATAAATATATTATATTATAATTATAAAAATATTAATAAATAAAAACCTTAATTATTATTTTATAAATATTAAACTAGTTGTTAAAACTTTTAATTAATAACAGTTATTTTATAATTAAAAACTTTTTATAAAAAAAAAAACTTTAAAAATAACTTTTATAATTATATTTTTATAATAAGTTTAATATATATATAATATTATAATTATAAAAGATTTAATAAATAATAATTTTAATTATTATTTTTTAATTATAAAATTAATTAAAGATAGTTATTTTCTAGTTATAAAAAGCCTTAATAAAAAATCTATAAAAATATATAAATAATATTATATATTTTTTACCGTTAAAATTATTAATTTTAAAAGTCTATAAAAAGGAAATATCTATTATACTTTAGAAATATATTAGGCTTTTATTTACTTAATAATTATAAGATATTATTGTTTAATATTAATATCACTCTTGTTTTTGAACTTGGTAACTACTTAAAAGGTAGCTAGGTATAAACAAAATCTTAGAAACAATAAAAAGCTTTTGTTAAAAGAAACTTATTCCGCTTAAGCTAGCCGTGTGTACGAAACCTTTAAGCTAATACGAGACCTCATTCGATGATTGAAAGCTTAGGTACATACCAGGTAGGTAGATATAATTGTCTCAGTCTACCGGAACTCCTACCTCTCCGATAGCTAGATGTACAATATTAATATTCTTTCCGTGCTACTTCTCAGTGACGGTGGCTATTTCAGATGACATGGGAATCTTGTTGTTCGCGAAAGCTTGAACGCTATGCCCAATAGCTTTCATGTCTGGATCTGGTTCCGTTTCTTCCCAACCGTCCCGGCCTGGTAGTGGTGCAACACCTCGCCTCACTAGGCGAAGTATTTCGTGCCCGTGGTTAGAATTATCAGTTCTATCCTTTTCCCAGGAATTATAAGCCTCCCACCACCAGCTATGGGTGATGCCGTCTCTCCCCTTGTAGCCAGCGATGCCATCCTCGCCAACGCGTTTTGCCCATGGCTTGTCCACAACATAATGTAAGCACACGAGCTCTTCATCGCGCCAGATATTGTGATGCCAGTACTTCATTGTCTTCAAGGCGTTGTACTGCCAGCCTAGGGCTTTCCATTTCCCGGCGAAGAAATGTGCGAGAAAATCCTGGTCGGGAAACTTGAACTCGGATAATAATGGTGTCGTATGGAAGAACGCCATCATATCCTTCCATGATGACTTGGAAGGTCGGAACAGAAGCATGCCACCGTTAATAAGGCGAAATGTTCTCAGGCTTCCCGCTGCCGGTTGTGTGGGTTCGGAGAGCGCTAACGGGTGAGATAGAGGTGTATATGCACAGTTTTCTGGGCGCCAGTCCTCGGGTGCCCAAGGATCACGGTCACGGTTGCATACGCACGAATGATTTGCTCCTAGCCAACCGTTCGGTAGTTGACCAAGTTTCTCAAAGATGCCGTCCATATTGCGGTACACCGCCATGTCGGCATCAAGGTAGCAGACAGCATCGTAATCAAATAATTCGAACACACGGAGCTTCGTCCAAGTGTCTTCGAAGCGTTCGGCGATCAAATTGACCTTGATATTCCCTGGCGGCAGAAGTTGGTGGCACTGGTGGAGTATGATATTCCGTTGTGACGATTCAAGCTCGAGCGCTCTAACCGCAGTAGATGATAGATTCCGAGTGTACAACACAACTAAAGGATATGAGGCATTATTTCTCCTGAGAAGTGTGTCGGCCAAGACAATAACTCCAGGAAGGTAACTCGCGCGAGTAATTAGAGTCGCGTAGGCGTACCGTCTTCGTGCGTCAGGGGCTAGAGTCATGGTGCAATCAATACCAGGGAGCTCATCGGCATTGCGACGTAGTTCTTCACTAAGCTATTCCACGGAAGAGTGAGATTCAAGGTGGAGTTAATGGTTGGAATGCTTAGTTGAAGACGTCATTTTTGAATCGTCCCTGGAATAAAGGCTGCATATGATGAATCATTAGGTTAGGTACTTACCCCTAAGTTTGACTCCGGGACGCATGAGATGGTCGCTAACTTGAATACAACGCACAGATAAGGTGGCGGGATGTCGTTAGAAACACTCTATATCAGTAAAAAAAAGCCGAAGAATTTAGCATTATATAAACGACGTAGCCTGACGAACTCGCGATAATATGGTATAGTAAATGAATATAAGCGTTTTCTCCGCTGTAAATTTACACTAAACCGCCAAAGTGATAAAAGTGCCAAGTTCGCTAAATCCGCTAAACTTGTTAAACCTGTAAAATAAACTAAAATTATAATATATATAATTCTTATATTATATAAATATATTAAGTTTTTAATAAATTAATATACTTTATTAATTTAAATTATAAAAAATATATAATAACTAATTATAATTATATTTAAACTTAAAATTAAATTTATTATATTTATAAAATATTTATAATAATATTTAAATTATTATAAAATTATTATTAAATTATTATTAAATTATTATTAAATTATAATTAAATTATTATTAAATTATAATTAAATTATTATTAAATTATAATTAAGTTATTATTAAGTTATAATTAAATTATTATTAAATTATATTTAAAGTTTAAATAAAAAATATATAATTTTTATAGTTTAAATAAAAAGTTTAATTTATTAATATTAAGGAAAATATAAACTGGGTTTATTTATATATAAGGTTTTAATATTAAAATAATATAATAGTTTTTTAATTTATAGTTTTATTATTTAAATAATAAGTTTTATATATATATACGGTTAAATTTAAAAGTTATATATTAAAAAATTAATTAGTTTTTTTTTATAATTTATATAACTTATTAATTAAAATAAGTTAAAGTTTTTATTATAATTTTAAAAATTTATTTAAAAATAATTAATTATAAAAACTTAAAACCTTAAAATATAAATTTATAAATATAAATAAAATAATTATTATAAATAAATATTATTTATATTTAATTTATTTTTTACTTAAATAAATATTAGATAAAAAAAAATATTAAATATTATATAAAATATTATTATAAAGTATTTTATTAATAAGAATATTAATATTATAAAATAATAATATTATTATAAAATTATTTAAATAATAAAAGAAATTAAAATATTATTATATAAAAAGTAATAAATTTAATAGTTATAAACATTTTTATATATATAAAAATAATAAATAAAAAAGCTTATTAAATAAAAAAACTTATTATATTTATTTTTAATATTTTTAATGGTATAAATACTTAATATTATTATTTTAAAAACCATAACTTTTTAAATAATAAAAGCTAGGTTTTTATAATAAAATTTTAGTTTTAATAAATATAAAAGGCCTTTAAACTCGTATATTAATATCGCGGTAACTAACGTTTAAAAAACCTTAATTTTAAAAAAATTAATATAAATTATTATAAAAAATAAATTAATAATAATTTAAATAATATTTTAAATTTTATATATTAAATATAAATTTATTAGAAAAAGCTTATAAAAATAATTAAATTATTATTATATATGTTTTTATAGTTTAATTTATAAGATATTTAAAATATATTTAAAATAAGATTTTTTTTTTATAATTTAAAGTAAATAATTTAATTATAATTTTATATATAACATATCCTTAAAAAGGTTTATAAAAACTAGATTATTTTTATTTACTATAATATTAAATATAATATAAAAAAAAACTTTTATTATAATAAATTAAAAGAAGTTATATAAGTTTTAAAAAATTAATAAAATTAAAACTTTTAATAAATAAAAATAATAATTTTTATTATTTAATATTTATTTATTTAATATTTATCTATTTAGGTATATATTTAAATACCGGTATTTTAAATAATAAAATAATACCTAGTAAACTAAATAAATATTTATTTAAATAAAAAATAATTAATAATTAAAATAACTGTTTTTATTATTTTAGTGGTTTTATATTATAAATATATATTTAAAAGATAAGTAATTTATAATTATTATAGGAAATAATATATAAATTTTTAATATTTCTTAAGTTTATTTTTTTATTTTTAAGATATTTAATAAATAATTATATAATTATATTTATTTTGTTTTTATTTATTCTTTTATTTTATTTAATTAAACTATATATTATATTATCTTGTTATATAAAAATTTATTAAATATTAATACCGGCTCTTTTTTATCCTTTTTATATTATTTTAAATAATTTTTTAAACTAATATATTTATTAAAATATAAATGGTTTTTATTTTTAATAAACTTTAATAAATGTTATATTAGTTATTTATTATAAATTTATTATATTTTTAAGGCTAGGAAATTATTAAAATTATATTTACATATTAGCTTTTTTAGTTAATATATTAACTTTAATAATAAAAAATTAAAAGTTAAATTTATAATATAATTTTTTATTTTTATATTACTTAGGTTTATTTAAAATTTATTAATATAATTAATAACCTTATTTTCCTATTATTTAATAATATAAATATTTTATAAATAAATATATTAAGTTATTTTTTATTATAATAAGTTTCTAAAAATAATATATATTATAATTTAAATATAAAACTAATATTTTTTAAATAAATTTAAATTATATAAACTTTTAAAATATTATTAATAATATAATATTAATATTAATATTTAATAACGTAGATATTAATTTATTTATAATCTAGTAATTAGTTATATTAATTTAAAAAAAAAGCTATTATTATTTAATTTTTATATTATATTAACTTATATAAAACTTATATAACTTTAAAATATATACGTTTTATAAGTATTTTATTTTTATTTTATTTATAAACCGCACGGTTATTTAAAGTTTAGTTTATATAATTAATTAATATTATATTTAAATTATAAAAAAAGTTTTAATTTTATAATTTATATAGGTTATTTAAAGTTAAAATCTTAATATAATAATTATTTTAAAATATTAGTTAATTATATTTATAAATAAATTATTAAATTTACTAATATTATATTATATAATTTTACGAAAATAAGTATTAATATTTATATAAATTTTAAATTTAATAAAGCGAAATTTTTAATATTTATTTATATTTTATAGTTAATTTAGTTTTAGAACTAAAAAAAGTCTTTATTTTTTATTATAGTAAACTCTTTTTTAATTATATTAATAATTTATAGTTTCTAAGTATATTTAAGTATATTTAAATTAAATTATATTTTTAAAAATAAACCATTTTATAACTATATACACTAGTTTATATATTAGATTTTTCTTTATATTTATTAATATATTTAATTTAAACTTATAATTATAATAAAATTTAATTATATTATTTTTATATTACTTATATTTAATTAAATCAGTAACTTTTTATTTTATATTATTTTCCAAATAAATCTTAATAAAAAAAATATAATTTATATTAATTTTTTTAATAAATTATAAATAATTAAAAATGGTTTTATTATAGAAATTTATATAAAAAAAATAATCTTATATTTATTTTTTTACTTCTTTTTTATATTTTATTAAATTATATTATATTATATTTTATTATATTAATTTATATTAAAAAAAATATAATGTTAAGTTAATATTAAAATGTTTTTATATTAAGTAATTAATAATTTTAAAGTAAAGTAATTTTATTTTAAAAAGCGTGAGTATATTTATTTAAATATTATTAATATTAATTTTATTTTTATTAAGCTCTTATTAATTTAAATACCGTTAAAAAGTTTATATGTTTATATAAATATTATATTTTTATTAAAGTTTTTTAATAATTTCCTAATAAAATAATTAATTTTTTTAATATTATTAAATAATAATTTTTTTAAATTTAATAAAGTTATATTAAGTTAAGTATTAATAAAAAGTTTATAAAATAATATAAATATAATAATCCTTATAAAGTTTTTAAAGAATTATAATTTTAAATAATTGGTTTTTTTTATATTAATAAATAAGAATCTTTTTTTATTAATTAAAGTTATATTTAATTAAATATTATTTTAAAGTTTTTTAGTTAATATAAATATTATAATCTTATTATAATTTTTAAAGGATTATATCCTTAAAAAATTAATCCTTTTAATATTATTAAATAAAAATATCTTTAATTTAATTTAAGTTATATTTAATTAAATATTATTTTAAAGTTTTTTAACTAATAAAAATATTATGTTTTTATTATAATTTCTAAAAAATTATATTTTTAAATAATTAATCTTTTTAATATTATTAAGTGAAAATAAACTAGAATTTAATAAAATTATATTTATTTAAATATTAATTAAAAGTTTATAAGTTAATATAAATATTATATTTTTATTTAAATTTTTAAATAATACCGGGTTTAAATAGCTTTTTTTCCTAATATTATTAGGCGAAAATTTCTTTATATTTACCGAGGTTACTTTTATTTAAATATAACTTAAAAGTTTATAAAACCATGTAAATACTATATTTTTATTAAAGTTTTTAAAAGACTTAAACTTTAATTAACCGATTTTAATAGTATTATTAAATAATAATTTTTTTAAGTTTATTAAAACTATAACTACGTTTAAATAAATATCGCTAAAAGGTTTATATGTTAATATAAATATTATATTTTTATTAAAGTTTTTAACGGATTTTATTTTAAAATAAATAGTTTTATTAATATTATTAAATAATTTAATTTTTATATAACCAAAAAATAATAAAAAATAATATATTAATATTTAAACTTTAAGTATTTTAAATATAAAATATTGGTTATATATTAATAATATTAAATTATATATAAGTTAATTTATTAATTATTTTATTAAAAAACCTTATTTATTTTAATTTATTTTATATATTATATGTTATTATTTATTTTTTTTTATAAGTTATTTTTTATTTTTTATAAATATAAAACTTTAAAAAGGTTTTAAGTTTTAACTAGCTTTATTTTTTTTTTTTATATTAATTAAATTATTATAATAAATATAATAAATAATTATATAAATAGTAATTACCGGATTTTATTTTAAACTTTAAATAATATATAATATCTATAAAATGCTTTTTTAATAAAATTTTTAACGTTAAAAAACCTTTATATTAATATTAATAACATGGTAAAATATATTTTATTAAATAATTTAAAGAAGTGAATAATTAAACGTGTAAAATTAACCACGGGAAATTTTTTTAATAATTCGTTAAATTTAATTAATAAACTAATACTTTTAAATAACCGGTTTTAATATTTATAAGGTAAAATAAAAATATTTTTAACGCGTGTTAAATTTATAGGTTTAATTAACTTAAAAAACTAATTAAAAAATATAAATAAGTTTTTATTTTATATTAATAAGTTTTTTATTAATATTAATTTTATAATTAAACGTATAAAATAATTTCTTAGTATTATTATAAACTGGTTTAAATTTTTTTATTAGTTTAAATAAATCTACTTATTATTAGTTTTTTAGGAAATTAAAATAATGGATTTTTATTATTGTTTTATTATTTTATAACTTTTAAAAATTATATTTAAAGTTTTTAATAAAACTTTAAAATTTAAGGAATAATATACCGAATATTTTTATTAATTATTACTATATAATAAAAAGGAATTTCTTAGGTTTTAATAAATTAATATAACAAGTTATTTTTAATTATATTAAGAAAAATATTTTTAATATATATTTAATATTAAGGTATTTATTTATATTTTTAGTTATAATAAATAATTTATTTTAATATAGGCCGTTAAAAACTTTTTATTTAAAAAATTATAAACTAAAAATTTACTTTTTATTATAATATAAGCGGAATTTTTTTTAGCGGCTTAAAATAAAAATATATTTTTTATTATAATAAAAACGGAATTTTTATTAATAATTTAAATTAGGTTGTTATTTTTTTTTAATAATAAAAAACCTTTTTTATAGGTTTTTTAATATTATTTTTAAATTTATTTAATTAAGTTATATATTTTTAATTAATTATAATTATATATATTAGTTTTTATATATTAATTTTTTATATATTTTTTAATTTATATTTAATTTATTTTAAAAACTATTTAAATATTAATACGTTATATATATTATTATTAGTTTATTAGAAAAATAAAATATTATATAATAATTTTATATTTAAAAAAAGTATTTTTATTTAAATAATTAATAAAATATAATTAATTAAAATAAGTAAAATTATTAACTATTAGTTTTTTAATTTTACTTTTTTAACTTTAAATATATATAACTTTTTATTTTTAATATAATAGTTTTATAAATAAAAACGTATAACTTAATAAATTACTATATAATATAAATAACTTAGTTATTTTTTAATTATAATAAAAAACCATTTATAAAAAAATATAAAAAAAAGTAAAAAAAGGTAGTTATTGTTTTTATTAAATTTTTTTAATTATATAGTTACTAATTTCTTTATATTACATTTTTATTTATAATAATTTTAATATTTTTATTTTTTATAACGCTTTTATATTAAGATTATTACTTAGAAAATAATTAATAAGTAATGTTTAGTAAATATAAATGTTAATTAAATTATTTTTATAAAGATATTTACAAATTCTTTAATAAAGGTTTTTATTTAATATACTTATATTATTATTTATAATTTTATATTACGGTTATTAATTAATAGAAAAAAAAATATAAACAGTATATTATATTTAATATTTAATTTAATATATTTATTACTTTTTACGTTATAAATAATATAAATAATATAACTTATATAATAAATTTAAATATATTTATATAGTTTTTTATTAATTTATAAAAAGGTAAAATAATCTAGAATATATTAGTTAAAAGTATATTAATTAAAAGTATATTAAGTAAAAGTATATTATAATATAATTATTTTAAGAATTTTAATATTATTAATAAAAATATTATATATATATTTAATATTTTAAAAAAAAGAATAATTATATATAAAAAAATAAAACGTTTAATATATAACTAGTTTTAAAATTAAATAACTTTATAAATAAAAATTATTTTTTATATTTTTTTTATTATAAAGATTAATAAAAAAATATTATATATACTAGTTTATAAAATAGTTAATAATAAATCCGTGTAACTTATATAATTTTTTATTTAATTAATATATAAACTTTAATAAAATATTAAGTTTAGGTTTTTTTTAGAAATAATAATTAATTTATATATTATTAACTTTATAATAATATTTATTATAAACTTAATTTTAAATTATTTTTTTATTTTTAAAAAGCTAGGTATTTTTAGTTTATTTAATATTTTTAAATTTAAACTAAAAAACGTTTTTATATAATAAAATTTTTAATTATAAATTAATAATATTTAATAATTTTTATAATAAAAATATAATACTTTAATTTAAAATAATAAATATAAAAAAAAAAATTTTTAAGGTTTATATAATAATATATAAAAAAAAGTAAAAAACTTTAAAATAAGTTATTATATAGTTACTAGTTTTAAACCCACCCTTATTAAAAATAAGGTAAGTTTTTTAAAATAAATAAAAATATTAAAGGTTTTTTATATTAAAATTATTATTTATATTATCTTTTTATTAAAAAAAAAAACTTATTTTATTATTAGTTTTATATTATTAATAAATTTATAGGCGAGTAAAAAAGGTAAAAAAAAAAGTAAAAAAAAAGATAAAAAAAAAGATAAAAAAAAAAATAAAAAAAAAAATAAAAAAGAAGGTAAAAAAAAAAGATAAAAAAAGAGGTAAAAAAAAAAAATAAAAAAGGAGATAAAGAAAAAAAAAATGTTTATTTATTTATAATTAATAAAAAAACAAAATATAAAATTAAGTATTTTTATTAAAAATCTATTTACTAAAAAATCTTTTTTTAAAACACCCGTATTAATTAATCGCTTATAGTTTTATAAAAAATTTATTTAAAAATATAAAATTACTTAGTTATTTATTAAACTTATTAATTTAATTATAAGTAACTATTTTATAATTAAATATAAAGTTTTTATTATATTAAAAAGCTAGATTTAATATAAAAATTTTTTTATATTAATTAATTAAATTAATAATAGTTTATAATATAATTTAACTTTAAATTATAAATATAATATTTAATAATATTAGATACTAAGCTTTTTTTTAGTGTAATTATTTTACTTATATATAAAAACGTGATATAAAAAGAAATTATTAACTTATATTTATATATATTTATTAAATTTTTAAGTATTAATAATTAAAATATGTTTTTTTTTTAATTTAATAAATCATTTTATTTATTATATAATAATATAAAATATATTAGTTTTATAAAACCGTTAGTTTTATTTATATAAAGTTTATATTATAACGGTAAATTACCATGTAATTTCTTAATTTAAAATAAAAAAAAATAACTATATTAATAAGTATTAATTAGTTTTAAAAATTAAAAGTTTAAATTAATTTATATAATATTTATTTAAGTTAAATATAATAAAAACGATAATAAAAGCGGCGGTAATAAAAGCGGTGGTAATAAATATAATAAAAATAATAAAACTGAAAATAAAATAATTAAAAATAAAAAAACTAAATATAAAAAAACTAAAAATAAATAGCTAATTAAAGCCGAGGCTTGGTTATAAAGTTATTAATAAAAACTTGCTAAAAATTAACTTTTAATTCACGTTTATATAAATAAGTTATATAATTAATTATTTAAAATATTATAACTTTATTTTTATTTTATTTTATTTTTTAAACTTTTTTTACTATGTTTTTTATTAAAAAGGTATAAGTTTATTTAATTTATTTAAACATTTAAAATATAACTTATTTAATATTAAAATAATAAAAGTAATTAAAGAATTATATTAAAAATTATATATAAATATATAAAAAATAATATAAAAAATAATATATAAAATTATATAAAATAATATAATAAATAATATAAGTGATATTAAGATAAAGTTATTTATAGTAATTATAAAATAAATATTTTTTAATTTATTTAAATTCTCCGCTTATTATTTATAGATGTTTATAAAAAATATAAAGTTTTAAATTACTTTTTTATAGTTTTTATAACCTTTAAATATCCTTAGAAATATCCCTTTTTTTTTTTTTATAAATTAAATTACGTGTTTTAAGCTTAAAATAATTATTTTATATATTTAAATAAATTTTTTACGTTTAATAAAAAATATGTTATAAAAATCTAGGTTTAATAACTTAAAAAAATAGTTAAATTCCGCTTTTATAATAAATATTTTTAATATTAATAAATATAATATATATATATATATTTACCAGTTAAATTATTAATTACTAATATTATTTATAGAAAATCTTTAATTAAAATATTAGTTTTTAACGTTTAAAGAAACTGTAAATTAATAGTAAATATATTTATTTTATTATTTATTAAATGTGTTATATTATTTATATTTTTATTTATATTATATATTAAAACTTAGTTATTACTAATAAAAGGTATTATTTTATTTACAATGTTATTAATCGCATTTTTAGTTTTTTAAAACACGTATTTATTTATTTATTTAATATTATAATTTTATTTATAATATAATCGTTTAAAACTTAAAACTTATTTGTTATATAATAGTTTATAATTTTAATATAAATGTTTATAATTTTAATATAATTATTTAAAACTTAAAACCTATTTATTATATAATGGTTTATAGCTTTAATATAATAATTTATGGTTTTAAGTTTATTAATTAATTAATTATAACTTTAAATAAGTATTATATATATTTATATTTTAAATTTAGTTATTTATAATTTATATTTACACGTTTAAAGTTTATATTTAGCTATTTATAATATAAAGTATATTTAAAATTTTATTATTTTATTATATAATAAATAAGTTAATATATTTTATAAACTTTTATAATAAAGCTTAATAATTATTTATTATAATAATAAAATTTAGTTAATTATTAATATCTATTATAAAAATAAAATAAAAAAAATATAAGTTTAATTTAAAATAAAATATTTAAAGAAAGAATTTATAATATTAATTAAAAAAAAAAAAAGTTTTTATTATACCTTATATATTTACCTAGTAATTTAACTTAATATAAATATATAAATATAATTTAATAAGACTATGTTTTTTTATATATTTACCTTAATTTAATTAGTTATTTTTATTATTAAAAATATAATAAATATTTTTTTATAATTTAAAAAATATAAAAACTACTTGTTTTTTATTATTAAAATCTTATAATCTATAAATTTATTTTTTTTCTAAAATATATATTAATATTTAAAATTTAATTAACTATATAAATATAATTTAAAAAACGTTACTATATGTAGGATTTTATATATATAATATAATATATTAAGTATTATTATAAAATAAGTTATTTTTTAAAAAAAGAAAAAAGTTAATTAATTATTTTATAATTATATAAAAGGTGAAAAATTTAAAAGGCATCTAATAATTATAAGTATATTATTATAATATAAAAATATATATTTAAAATAAAACCGTTGTTTTTAAATAAAGTTTTTATTAGTATATAATGTTATTAAAAAAATTTATAAAAAAAATAAATATATTAATATATTTACAGTTTTATATGTTTTTAAATTAATTGATTTTATTTTTCCTAGCTTTAATATAAAAAGTAATATAAATATTTTTAATTAATTAATATTATAATAAAAAAAATAAATATACTAGTAAAAATCTAGTTACTTAGTTTTTATTTTTAGTAAAATTATAATTTTAATAAACGTTAATTATTCTTATTTTTAACTTTAAGATATTCCTTTTTTTTTTTTATAGTTACACTAGTAAAAAACATTATATAATTATTAAATATTTTATATTTAAGTTTTATTATTTAGTTATATTATTAGTTTATTATATAACTTTATTTTTACTGAATTTTATTATGTTTATTAGCCTTTTTTAGTTTTTATAAAATTTTGTTAAGTATTTTTTTGGTTTTTTAATATTAATAATATCTTAATTAATTATTATTTTCTTTATCTTATTTTATATTATTAATA